>JARZZO010000014.1:19076233-20276233 GCA_030544215.1 Zantedeschia hybrid cultivar | reverse complement strand
AAAAAACATTTTGACTTAAACGGAATAATTGTAATCTTTTTAAGATGTTTGATTTGTATCAATATGATGAAGTCAGCAGTATATTTACAATAAACACCGTGGTCTACATAAGTGTATATACAATGAATCAAAACTCAAAAATTTTAAAATCATTTATTTCGAATCCAAAGGTTTATGATATTTTAAAACACCAAACGAAAACCTTAGAAGGAGGCTAAATGCAAGAATAGAATTTATTTAGCTAAAATTTTTAATTAAATGGGTGACATGAGCCTAAAAAAGATACTTGTTGCATCGCCTGGTGAGGAGGTGCAATTTGCTTGCCTTTTTTTTTATTTTTGCTTGCTTGAATCCTGTTGAATTGGGGTGCGATCTAATCTGCCAATTTGGCAACGGATCGGCGCACTCAGCCCAATCCCTTTATCGGCCATGATGACTGGGCCTCCTACTGCTGACGGCCAGAGCACACTCGTTGGAAACCTGGGACACCCACCAGTTGCCGGAGGCCATCGGATCCCAGCTTTGGCCGAGGCATGGACTTTGGGTCCTCTGCCAAGTCAAATGGGATCCGATCTCTATTGGGCGAATGGATCTGGAACGTCATCTGCTTAAGAACCCTAAAACATTCTAGGGGATGGTCCCATGCCAAATTTTCTAGAAAACGGTCTACCCATCCTTTCTTGCAAATCTAACGCGGTTCCAAGTGTTTTCTTTTCCTAAGTACTTACAAAACAACTCTAATAGTGAGTATATAAATCGACATATAAAGTTAAGGTGAGATTTTTTTTTTCTTTTGTTACAACTTCACGATCGTTTTCCCTTTTCTAGACGATCATTTTGAACTCGAAAATCTAATCGTGAGGAATATTCTCTCCATGAATCCTATCATCTATAAGAAACATTTGGGCATAAACACCCATGAACTAGTGAGGTATCTTTCTCCTCCTATACTATCTAGCCTATGTGCTGGGGGTACGCCCTTCCAAGTGTTAGGATATTAACAACCTTCCCATATCAGATGGTTTACCCAGACATATATATATATATATATATATATATATATATATATATATATATGTTATTGGATGTCAGCCGACTGATTTCTCATTCGCAGGGCGTCACAGTGTGGGCAAAAAATGGTCTGAGAAAAAGATCTCAAGTCAAGAAAAAAAAATCATATGAATGTTTTAATTTTAAACATTTAAAATCTATTTTTAGAATTATAAAGTATACACTGTAATTTTTTTGAAAATAAATGATTAAATTGTGATTTTTTGAAATTTACAAAGATTTGAAAGGTTTTTTCATTAATAGGTAATAGTAATTTGTATATAAAAAGGTATGTTCAGATAAAATAGTCTGATACGTTATTTAAAAAAAATGGTAAATGTTTCATCATTTTTTCTTTTTTTTTAGGAAGGTAATGTTTCATCATCAGACCCACGGACCTGTACTCCAGTCCAAAGCGATGATGATTACGAGGAGGAGGTTGTTGTTGAATAATAAAAAAATTACTACATAAAATTGATAGAATAAAAAATATATAATTATGGTTCTTATATTCAAATTTGTTAGAATATCATTGACGTACAACAAAAGAATTACGAATAGATGTTTTCGCACAAGCATCTAATTAAATAGTCGTTCTATAAATAATAAGTTGTACACATTACTGGTACTTATAATTTAATATATGTAAACAGTAAATTTAACATATAACGAATCATAATTTTCATTCCAACAATAATATTACATGCAAAAAAAATCAATAATCTTATACAATAATTTGGCAAATGACAACTACACGATGGGGACGACGATGGCGCGAGCACAATAACAATGGGAGGCGAAACTAACGGCAAATATAAATCCAGTCCGAGAAGCACATACACGAGAGAGCTAGCAAAGCTAATAAGGCCGGGCCCCGATGTAGTTCCCGGGCGGGTGGTACTCGCAGGCCACGAAGGTGTCGCCGCTGTCGCAGACGATCCTGGCGCAGCCGACGCGCTCAGTTCTGCGCCACACCACCTGCGTGTAGTGGGAGCAGTCCTCGCCGGAGCAGGAGTTGCTGTCGTAGTGGTACCACTGCTTCTCCCCCACCCAGGCGGCCATTATGTCCGCCACCCGCCACCGCCGCCCCATCCCCCAGAATATGTTCTCCCCGAAGGCGTACCCCGGCGAGTGCACCAGCTCGCAGTCATGGCGCCGCTGGTTCGCGTAGACGCGCGCGTACCTCGCCAGCAGCTTGTCCCATCGCAGCGGCGGCAGCCGGACGGTCTGCCTCGCCGCGTTGTGGGCCTGGAGGAACTGCGCGATGGTGAGGGCCGACCGGGCGGTGCTGTTTGTGGCGGCGACGGGGGCGGGGGGCCCGCTCGTAGAGCTGAGGACGAGGGTGAGTGATGAACAGATAACTAGAAGACAGGCGGCTAACAAGGGAAGAAACGTTATAGGAATCGAGGAGGAGGCCATGATCAGTAGTACTGCTAGCTAGCTTCTTAGCTTCTTCCTTGTTTCATAGACGTGCATGCAGCTGTCTAGGGCATTTATAGAGGAAAATGGAGTGGTGGACGTATAGATTACAGCTGATGATGAGATCAACCGAGAACCCGGCGCCATCATCGCTTGGCGGCAGAAGAAAGGGAGGTGGCTGAAGCCTGAAAACGAGGGATACGCATCACTTGTGGCTATTTGTTTCCTTCTTTCTGGATAGAGAGGGTTTGAACTTTGAACTGATTTAGTTAAGCTTAGGGAGCAAACAAGACGGCGGGACAGTATCTTCCTGGCGATGCCCTTGTTTTATGGAGATGCCAATCACGTATCCATATTAAAACGCAATCTCTCTCTTAAACTTCCGGCAGCAGCGCAGACCCAGCTGCCCCTTGCCGTGTCTGGTTGCAGAAGAAAACGTGGCCTACGTTATTGAAAACAAAGCCTCTTCTTACATCCAAATTCAAATGTACTGTTCGTTCTTCGCCAATTTATTCGCCCGTTCACATTTAGCAAAACATGGACACATTGTTGAACAAAGATTCATAATAACAAGCAACTTTTACTTGAGCAAACTCTAGTGCTCAGAATTGAGACCCCAACCAGAAGCTGTGAGTTCAGAGATGTGCACATAAACTCAGTGGTTATATATGAATGCGGTTCCTCTCAACATAAATTTGAATTGCACTCGGTCAATACAGAGAGGAAATTGGAGAGGAAGTCTTTAATAAAAATCTTTTTTTAAAAATAAAAAAAATATCATATGTGAGATTTTTTAAAAATATTTTTCTCTCTTTACTAATTGAGTTCAATCTAAACCTGCATGTAAAGAATCTTTATTCGTTATATATAGGTGATCAAAGCAAAAAAACAAAAAAAAAGGGCATGCCACCTCGCCCTGACTTTATTAACTCCATTTCTTGACCCCAGTTGAACACACGAACACACATAGATAATGTTCTAGTGACATTAAGATGACGTCAAAGGGTGATTTATTTTACTTTTAAACCAAGGAGGTGAGACGTAAGGGCAGAGTGGTACTTTTGGGGCTCACCCTAGATGATACGGACAAACCGAATGCAAAGGCGGGAGGATAGGAACGTAAATGGAGCAAACACAGATCAAATATATGTATATCTATATTTATTTTTATATTTTATATACGAATATGAATTCAGATACTAATAATCTGTGAACAGTAAAATTTATATTTATATTTGTAATAAACTAATATGGATTTGACCGGATACAGTAAAAGGTCTAAAGAAAAGAGAGAATACTTTAAAAGATAAAATTTCTAATGTGTGATTAATAATTTTTAAGAATAAAAATCATGTTAAACACATAATTTTTCGTATTTTATAAGAATTACATGAATATGAACTATTTGTATTCGAATACAGATATTTTATAATAATCATATGTGTATTTATAATTAAAACAAATGTAAAATATGTATTCATATTGGATAAAATTAAATGTAAAAATGGATAAAATAAATAAATATGTTTATATTTGCTTGCATCCCTACCATTCTTATTGGAGGAAGGACTGTGTTGGAGGGAGGAGGTAGC
The DNA here is from genome assembly GCA_030544215.1 of Zantedeschia hybrid cultivar. Taxonomy (NCBI): domain Eukaryota; kingdom Viridiplantae; phylum Streptophyta; class Magnoliopsida; order Alismatales; family Araceae; genus Zantedeschia; species Zantedeschia hybrid cultivar. The sequence continues at coordinate 20,272,172 of JARZZO010000014.1, read as the reverse complement.
AAGCGGAGAGGTCATCTCTTGCAGGAGAAAGCATGGCGCTCAATCGGTGGGATGCTGCGTGGGGAACATGAGAAGTTGATAGTTTTCTTTTAAGGGTTGTTTGTTTTAACGTAAAAACATAATTTGAAATAATTATTTTATTTTATAATATTTTTATTTGTTTGAAATGATATAAAATAATATAAAATAAAATCATATTTGAACTTTGTCTGCCCACTTGACAGCCCAATTCCCTCGTTTTAATTTACAGCAAAACACACTGTAAAATCAAAATAAGAAGATTAAAACATTTCTTTTGCTTTATTTACAAACAAACGAGCAAATATTTATTGATTATAAAATAAGAAAATTTCACTTATTTTAAAATCAGTGATTTTGAAACCGGTGATTTACAAAATTTTACACTAAGGGTTGTTTGTTTTAACGTAAAATAACGTAATTTGAAACAATTATTTTATTTTATAGTATTTTCAGTTATTTAGAATGATGTAAAACAATATAAAGTAAAATCTTATCTGGACTGTCCATTTGACAACCCAATTCCTTGTTTTGATTTACAACAAAAGTCTATTGTAAACTAAAATAAAAAAATTGAAACATCCATCTTATTTTATTTTATAAACAACCAAACAAACATTTCATGATTATAAAACAAAGAAAAATCCACTTGTCTTGAAACTGGTGATTTTGAAATCGATAATTTATAGAGTTTTACGCTAAAAACAAACAACCCCTTAAACAAACAATCCCTTAAGGATTCTCCTATTTTGTGACGCCCAAAATTAACACAGTTGAGATTAATACACATGGGTATAAAAAAGATACGATCGTAAGATACCTGCCCTATTATAAGAGAAGAAGATATTATTGACATTTTAAAATAAGTTAATTAAAATTTAAAATTAGATTAATAAAGTGTATTCATGGTCGGTGCTACTATGTTAAATTTTTTTTAAAAAAAGAATCGCTTAACCGTAGGTCATGCGATTTTACAAGCAAGCATGACACTTCAAACATCTAAGAAGTCATCCAGATGCCACATGGATGCCAAATGAAGTTAATAAATTAGTTTTTTCTTTATTCAACTGTCCAATCAAGATTGAACGATCAGTCTCCATAGACAGGAAAATTTCATGTATCGTTTTTCGAACTACTAGATCACGTCCAAAACGATTTAATGACTAAAAATATTAAAATTTTGAACATATCATGGGTTATGTGTGCTCGTACGTAGTGTATGGAAAAAAGATTAGCCGCATCCGGACCTATTGTTTTTTTTCAAAAAAACAATGGCATGTTAGATTGTTTGATCAACGTGAGCAAAAATTCCTATCGCGCAGGGGCGCGAGGTTGAAGACTCGATGGAAGCCTTTTCTCACAATTATTTATAAAAAATGACTCAAAACACATACTTGCATTGTCATTTGCAGAAGGCCATCAATTATTTATCTTATTTAAATTAAATATTTGAAATATAATAATATATCCTGTATTAATATTAAAATAATAATAATAAAAAATGATAGTAATTATTAAAATATATTAGGAAAAGAGAAAACGATGATCAAATGATAACATTATTATTTAAATAATAGTCTTTTTAGACTTTTTAACTGTTGACAACACCATAAATCGGAGGAATGATAGTGACAGACACAGAAATGAAACCCAACAATAAATTGGCATGCAAAAGTTTAAAGTAATGGGCAATATTTCCTGCACCCCATGCATGCTGTGCAGTAAGGGGTGCAGTCTAAATTTTTTTATTCTTTTATTTTTTTTTTAGTTTGGCCCTATCATGTCTAACACGTCCGTACAATTTAATTATCAATCAGACGATCTAAAAAAATCTGAAAAATAAAAAATAGGGGCCAATGCACAGTTTAAATTTTTAAATTTTTTATTTTTTTAGACCATCTTCGGGTATGATGGGGCTGGCTAAAAAATGTTTTCAAAAAATAAAAAAATAAAATTATTGTTGCTGTAGCCTTCCAATCAACCCAGATAGGATGGCTGTCCCCTCCGCTGCACGGCGAGCTTTCAGCAAGTATTACTCATAAATACCTGCTGCTGCACTTGATCAGATGGCGAAATTTTATTTTTTAGTTTTTTAATAATTTTGATCAAAAATTGAACAATATGAATGAGCTTTTTATTAGGGCCTTTGACAACCTGGCCCAGTATACAACCTCTGGGCCAACAACTGTCGGAATAGGCTGATCAATAAGCTTGCTTGTCAAGTGATCAAATTTGAGAGTTTAAGAAATTACAACCTTTATCCTATCGTATTTAGATATCATATTTAGAGATTAACTCCTCTCATTCTGATATTTATTTATAGCCTTTAAGATTAATGTTTATTTGCAAAAATTTGAAGAGTTTATTCCTAATTTTTGGGATGTATTAAAGAATATGAGATTTTGAAGAATTATAAACAAATATCAGGATTAGAGAGGTTGATACATAACAAGACATATTCTAAGAAGTAATTCTCCCCAAAAAGTATTTGTGTTTTGCTTTCTGCACTTGCAGCTGGTGCCAGTGCTGGTGCAGCCAAGAAAAAAAGCCATAATCTGATTTGTATGTCTATACAATTTGATCTCAGTCTCCCGTCAGATAATTCAAAAACTACAAAAAATAAAAAATCAAACCCCAATAAGTATTTCTCTATTTTTTAGATTTTTTATTCATTCGTCTAAAGATCAGATAGTATGAACATGCGGGACATAATAGGATCGACCTAAAAAGTTGTCATGTTTTTTTTTTGCTGTACCAGCTGCCAAGCCACCTTAATGAGCCCTATTGAAGGGAAATAATTGTAAATCCATATAGATTGTAATGTCCACAGTACTAATATCTGATCACTTTGATCATTTTTACAAAAGGAAAAATGGTCAAATTAAGAAATCTCTCTAGTTCGACACTCATGTCATTTGATCGATTGACGATAAAAAAAGTTCTAAAAAAACTACCAGCTTTCATGCAATTTCACTAGTGTGTCATTATGCCATTGGACACATTGCAGTAAGTATTTCTCAAGCCTGAAAATGCTCGAAAGCATTCTTTCGCAGGCGGGTTGCCTCGTTGAGCCTTTCCAAGGGGATATCTAGTGTCTATTGTTCTCCCTGGTAAGAGGGTCCGACCCAAGGAAGCGCCCTAGTCAGACGGCGCCACAGAAGAAGACGATGAAACGGTGGCAACTTGAACATTGGGGAGACGGGAAAAACTTCAGAGATGGCCTCCCGAGGCTATGGCGTTTTCAGTGAGATCGTGCAGTTTGAACGCTATGGAGTGTCATCGTAGCAAAAAGGCAATGGAAGGAGGTATGGGGAGGGCGAAATACTTGTTACAAAACTTAAGGTGTCAGTTAAGTCCCACGTGTAATGCACCTCTAAACTAAAAAATGTCATCTCACGTGCTCAACATGTCTTCCTGCAGCGTCATAATGGTGTTTGACGCAAGCTGATATCAGTGCACATGGATGTCCCTTAAAAAAACAAAAGAAACTACTTAAATTTTGGGAGCATATATGTCTTTTTGGGAACATATATGAACTATCGAGAGCATGTATAAAGTTTGGGAAGTCCCAGATTTTGTACATGTTATGAGGAACACATACTCAAACTTTGTACATGCTTCCAACAACGTGTACATGCTCTTTAAAATTGAGGATGCTAGTAATTTTCTTTTCTTTTCAAGGGATGCGCTGACGTCAACATACGTCAGGCGTCATTATAACACTGCGGAAAGACATGTGAAATGTACCATATAATATGTTTTAGTTTTAGGGTGCATGATGTGCGCGCGATCGTTAAACGCTCACGACAACCAACCTCAAATATTACCGGTCTCACAATTTTATTTGAAATAGAAAGTGACGAGAATCAGATCGATCTACAGGGAAATAAAATTTTAATTTCGAAAACTTTGAAGTTTGATTTAACAAGTTTGAACGATGTGAGAGTTTAAAACTAGAGCCTAAATTAACCTAGAAATTGAGCAACTAATTAATGTGAATCTAATGCTAAAATTAGAAAAATGGTTAACTCTTTGAAAGACATTAATTTGTACAACTTCAATGCTAATGAACAAAATTGATTAATTAAAACTAATAAAGGCAAATAAATCTTCTCAAATATAATCCTAGAAAATAAGGAAAGATTAAAAAGGGCACTAAAAAACGACAAAGTCACACTACTGACAATAATTTAAACAACGTTATGTAACCTTACACATCAAGATTAAATCAGAAAATAAAATAATTGAAAGTGGAATAGTGGCAGTGGAGCAACAGGAAACAGTGGGCATGTGGGGTGTGCTATGATGGCCTGGAGCAGTGGACCGTGGTGTAGACACGCTAATTTTGACATCATTTCGAGTAAATTTCATATCATATAATAATGCCTCATAATGGTCTGATAATTAATCATTAATTAATTTTTATTGATATTTTTGAGTGTCAGGATAAACAGATATGTTTAAGTTAATCAATTGAATTGATTTTAGCTCAAATTTCAGTTAAAATATGAAGAATCCTAAACGGCGTCGACCCATCTGGACGCTATTTAGAGTTTATTCGTATTTTACCGTTTAAATTTGAATTTTAATTAATTGATTTATTAGCTAAAAGGCGTCTGTGAAGATTGACGCGTTTTAGGTTTCCTAAGCTATTTTAACTTCTCTTCCGGATGTTTATCCTTATCTTAATTAGTTTAAAAGACGTCTACACACGTGGACGCGTTTTAGCTAATAAAGATAAAGATAAGTTTTCCCGGATATTTATCCTTATCTTAATTTAATCTGAAAGGCGTCAGCCAAGGTGGACGCGTTTTAGATAATTACAGATAAAGATGAATTAATCAGTAATTATCTGTCGATTAAGGTAGATAAATCCGAGATTTTTCTATGTTAATCGCGAACGCAGAAAATGCCTATAAATACATTGCATATCAAGGAGTTAAAAAAAAAGAGAGGGAGAACTATTGAGCCACAGCGTTATAGCGATCGGAGTAACCACGTCGGAACGCCGGAGCGCTGCCATTTCCAGAAGTCGGCATCCTTTCAAGATCTTCATCCTTTCAAAGCTTCAACCAACTGGACTGGGCATAAGTTTTTCATATCTGAATTTCATCTTCATTCATTAGTTTCATTCTCTTATTCACTCCATGCAACACACACCACATCATCAATTTTCTAAAAACCATCTGTTCTAAAGGGGTTTCAAAGCCATTTAAACAAGTGAGTTGTTGTTTAAACATGTTTATAATTATAGTTAGCTTTGATATTATTTCCATTTAAATTCTCATCAGTATTTCTCCTTTATTTTTCTGTTTCTCTGTCTCTGCTGCATTCAACAACAACAACAAGAAATCAAAAAGAGGGAAATCAAGCACAAGCCAGGAGAACTTCTGGACGATCCTCAACATTCAACAGCAAGAACAAAAGAATAAAGAGGCTCTCTTTCTTCAGCCGGCTGAAGGAGAGGAACCAAGGACTCAATCTTCCGCGTTTAAACAGGTAGGCGATCAAACTTCTTTTGAAGCTTTTTTAGTTAAAAGTTTCTGGCGATCACTGTACCTTAGTTGCATTTTTTTTAATAGGTTAATTTACCCTAAACAACATAGTTTTTCACATAAATCACACGAGCAATTTTTCAGCACTCACAGCTCTTTTGGCGATCACGGTGGGACTTGGTCTCGCCGTCTTTTAATTTCTTTTGTTCTTGCTATTATCATACCGGGCACCCACGGTGCACCATTTGTGTCTTTCGACACGTCCTCACCAATTGGTGAGTGTTTAGTTTAATTAGTTTCCCTCGTGCACCACGTGCACACCCCAGTGGCAAGATCTTGCCTCCCCTTGATTAGTTCAAAAAGCTGTTTTCTGTGATAAAATGATGTGTGATTGCGTGATTTCTTAGTTGTTTAGTTAGTAAATCATCCTGTTTAAAATCTGAAACTAAAAATCTTTGTATGAGTCGATTGTTTACTGCATTTTACCATGTTTAAGGAGGATTCGACCCAGAAAATCCTTCTGGAAATCTGTTTCTGCGAACTAAAAAGCGTCCAGGAACAGCGACGCGTTTCAAAACCGCGTCATCATTCATAGACGCCTTTTAGCCTCCAGACTTTCTCTGCTGTTTGCATCTGTTTCTGCGAAATAATTAAGTTCTGTGTTGAATAGCGTCGACCATAATCGACGCTATTCAGACAGTTTCTAGTTATTTTCCAGGCTTTCTCTGCTGTTTGCATCTGTTCTCTGCGAAAGAATTAAGTTCTGTTTTGAATAGCGTCGACTATCATCGACGCGATTCAGACAGTTTCTTAATTATTTTTCAGTTTCCAGATTTCTGTGTTGAGTGCTAGCTACCTATTACTCTATTAAGCATTAGAGGCCATCCAGGTCGCAGGGCATACGCATTGAGGCTAAAACCCTCCTTTTCTTAGGAACACATTACTCCACGTTAGCAACTCTCTCTGATTGGGTTGGTCCCTTGATCAGACTAGAGAAGTTGACGTTGAGACCTCCATAAGTCCCCAAAATCAAGGTATTCCTCCTTGATCATCGGGCTGGTTGTACCAATTGAAGTCCCGGCTAGATTCCGAAAGCGTTGTGAGAGAAAATCTTAGAGAATAACGGTGGAAACTGAACTGAAACTAGGATCCTTCCCTGAGCGAAATTGTGGTTTAATCCAATTCAAATAATTCAACAAGGAATCCTAAAATCACGTTAAGCATCCACTTGTTTGATTAATCTCTGCACAACTTGTCTGATTAAGTGTTTGAAAAGGGAATCTAATATTATGTTGCTGCGATCAGGCAGAGATTTGAGTATGGCCCAAGACGCCATTATCAACTACGAGGGAGATGCTAATGCCCCTCGCAATTCAGATTTCAACTACGAGAACGGGAGAGATGCTGATGCCTCTCGTAATTCTGTCCCCATTCCAGTTCGACATGACGAGAATGTCCGAACTCCTCTTTTTCATCCGCACGATCAATATCATGATCTTCCTCCGCATGAATATGCGATTCCTAATCCTGACCTTGAGGGGGACATGAATCAGAATGATCCCTTACCCTCCGATCCTATGGATCTCGTCAATGCTTTGGGAGTTCTTGCCTCCCGACTGGACCCTCAGCAGTTCGAGGCGATCCAGTCTATCTTGAAGGGGAAGGCACCCATGCAGCCTGCTGAGCCGAACCCTATGGCTTCCCCTGTTGTTACTCAACAACCTCCTCCTCCTTATATCCATCAGGCCATGGAAGGCCTTCATCTTACTTCTCGGCCAACTGGGCCACAACTTTCGTCATCCAGGCAACCGGCTAGACCGCAGACGCCCATTTATCAAAATGCCCTCGGGTATGGCGGAAGCTCTGCCGGACCTCATCCTTATTATCCTCCTTGTCCAACCTACTCTAGGCAGCAGGCCTATCAGGTACTTCCTCCTCCTCCTCCTCCCCAGGCAGATCTGACCACGCAGACGTTGTTGGCCAAGATGGAGCACATGGACGAGCAGTTCAACAATCTTCAGAAAATGATGGGGGTTAAAGCTGTGCCAGAAATCAATTTACCGAGCCTGCTAGTGTTCCATCTGCCACCCTCTGAAATGCCAGTATATCGAAAGTATAACGGTACTGGTAACCCCTTCACGCACCTGAAGGAGTTCATGTACGAATCCTCTTTCTGGCAGAACGACAAGAGGTCGTTAGCTTTCTTGTTCAGGAGATCCCTAGAGGGACCAGCCCTCGAGTGGTTCTTTTCTCTGGAACCCTCAGAAGTAGAGGATTACGGTATCGTTTCACGCAAATTTATCCAACGATACCAGGACAGAGTTGCACCCTCCTTGTCTATCACGGATCTTATTGCAGAAAAGATGAAACCGGACGAGGAGTTTGTCAGTTTTGCTGACAGGTGGCGGGGCCTGGCTGAAAAAGTAAAAGATCACTTGTCTGAATCTAAACAAGTGAAGATGCTAATTTCTAACGCCACTCCCCAGTTCAAGCTAGTCCTCTCCTTGAACAATTTGACTAACATGGCAGAGCTCTATGAAAGGGCACGGTACTGCCAGAATGCCTTCAAGGACGCTACGTTCTCTAGCGTCTTTGATCCTCACAGACCTAACAGGCCTCCACCTCGGAAGCCTGCAGTGCCAAATTCTCCTAGCACAGGTCCAACTACTGAGGGCACGCTCTCTCACGAGCAGGTCAGTACCATGAACAATAACTCGCCCCAGTTTGTGAGGAATCAGCAGCAGTACCAGAGGCCACCACATCCGAGTCAACAGGGGTACAGGCAGCAGCAGAACCTCCATTACCAACAGCAGTACCAGCGGCCCCAGCAGCCGAATCAGAACCAGCAACAGCCGCAACGGCAACAGCAGTATCAACAGCAGTATCAGCAGCCACATCAGCAGCAACAGCAACAGCCACAGTACCAGCCGCGCGCACCGCCGGCGTACCACAATGTCCCTCCTCCTGGTGACTACAACCAACAAAGGAGACCTCCAGGCCCGAAAAGGGCAGAGTACCCGGCCCTCCCAGAATCCTTGGCGGATATTTTCAGCGCTTTAATGGCAGCCAATGCCTTAGTTTTGCCAAGGGAGAAGGCCGTCCGGCCTCAAAATGCCGATACATCCAGGTATTGCTACTTTCACAGGCAACCTGGGCATACCATTGACACCTGCTTCCAATTCAGAGATTATATCCATGATCTCAACGAGCAGGGCGGCATAGACTGGGAGGAAATGAAGAAATACATAACAGCCCTGAAGGCGAGGAGACCGCAGCAGCAGCAGCAGCAAGCAAGACCACCGGCACAGGCAGTAGCACCACCCAACATGGGCATAGTGCAGAATCCACTCCCGGAGCATCAGAACCAAAATCAGGTTGCTCCCATCTTGACGAACAGCCAGTCTGAGGCTGGTCGTGGGCAGCAGTGGAGAGTAGAGGACTCTTCCTCTCTTTGTTCAACGGGTCACGTTCAAAGTACCGCAGAGCGACCACCACGACGCACCATCCACATACCAAGGCCACAACCCGTTACCATTACCCCCATACCCACACCTACATATCACTCGCCCACATCCAATAACCCATTACCACTACCCGCCTTCCTTAGACCCATTACACCCCGCACTCCTACGCCTCCATCATATAACCCCCCGCAAACCAATAACGCACCCCTTCTACCATCTAGGCCGCTATTACGCATACCATTTCCTACTTCACCCACTACCACTACCGCCTATCCAGATATGCCTTTGCCATCTAGACCATTATTACGCGTACCATTCCCCACTTCGCCAACCGCTTACCCATCCACCATCCAACCCTCTAGGCCTTTAATCCGCACTACGCCATCACCACCTAGCCCTACGCCATCACCTACCTACCAACCCTCTACGCCATCCGCACCGTCCAACCCTGCGGTACTTAAAGTGTCACCCGGATCCTCCACGGTTGAGGAACACGCGCTCCGGAGTGGAAGGATTTTCAACAAGGTCTTCCCTCAGTCCACAGTCAGAGACGGCCCATCACAGCCGACTGAGGAAGCCCACAATGAAGAGAGTGCACCAGGCACTCAATATGACTTGTTGAAACACCTGGATCGGACACCGGCACGGATCACTATACTATAATTAATCAAAAGATCCAAAAGTCACCAAGAAGCTTTAATGGAATATCTGCAAAAGGTGATGGTCAATGAAGACGTGCCGGTAGAGAAGATTGCAGCACTACTAGTTCCTCAGGGGGATCAACCCTCTATAACATTCCATACATCGGAACTAGCACCGCCGGCAGCCAGAAGCATGGCTCTGAGTATCACGGTCAACATCTGTAAGAAGGCCATGGATGCATGCCTGGTCGACACAGGGGCTTCGATCAATGTTTTACCTCCGAAGACCCTGGAGCTGTGCGGTGTGCCCAAAGAGAAATGGCTGCCCAGCCCCATATCAGTAACAGCATATGACAATTCTACCCGTTCTCCTCTGGGAATGGTCTATTTAAAGGTGGAGCTGGGCCCTGTAAGTCATGCGGAGGTTGAATTTCACATCTTGGAAATCGACCCTTCCATAAATGCCATTCTAGGTCGTCCTTATATTAAAACTCTTGAGGCGATTCCCTCTACGAATCATCAATGCCTCAAACTCCCTTATAAAGGACGAATTATTAAAGTGACGAGCATGCCGATCCTTGCTGCTGCTCATTCCTTGAACATTAAGTCTGCTGTTTCACCTGGCCGACAACCTTTTCTGTCGGTATTACAGGTCTACCGTCCAGTGGCTGATCCTCTGAAAGCCGCTACTATTTCTCCATATCCATTAGATGCTATCAAAAGGGGGAAGTGCATGAGTACCCCAGGATGGAGGATCATGATGAAGAACGGCTACGAGCCTGGGAAAGGTCTGGGCACGCAGTTGCAAGGCAGGACCACTCCTGTCAGAAATCATCGGGCAGCACCTGGAAGTGGTCTGGGCTATAGGCCAATAAAACTGAAGCAAGATCCGGTTCAGAAAACAGAGATCAAAGAAGGCCCGAAAATCTGGGAGGCAATGTCTACACCACCCAAAGAAGGCCGAGATCCCCTAACATGGACCCTGTGTACGCACTTCGTGAAAGGGCCCATACTTAGCTATGACAATACGGTAGTCATTACTTCCTGTTTTGACTTCCATGATATATATGGGAGGGATTTGGCCAGACATTGCTCTGAACTGCTTACGTACCAATCCTTGGAGGCTATGCGGCCTATGAAAAGGAGGAAATTTCATGATCCTGAATGTGAATGGTACAGGTGGTTCGACCTCAGAGACCTGTATATTGCACTGAACAGACTATTTCTGGATCCTGCAGAACCTAAGTGGCCGCCGCAGATTGATGAGCTAATTGAAAGCCCTGGTGCCATATTTGACAAGCGGATACTGCTGTCTGAAGAAACTGATGAAGGGGAACCAGATGACCCCTATGAAGCTGGTTACACAACAGATCTGCTCTGGAGGGGGACATATCCTTCACATGTCTTCATGCTCCATACTCTTTTCCGCACACTGCTCTTGACCCCGACTTGGTCGCGGGTCATAATTGAAGATATTCCACGGGCTCCGCCCGTCATGATTACTCTGTCCCCTCGGGACCTTATTCAACAACCTCCTCTCAATCTAGAGAGGTTGCATAATTTGATTTGGGACATATTACTATATGATCCCCCCTAATCCTTTGGCCTTGGTGCCACTTCCTCCGTCTGATTCTCCTCCCATTTTTATTCATTCTTACTTTATGTTTAATTCTTTCATTTTCCAAAAAAAAAAACGCCATTTTGGCAACAAATTCTTCCCAAATCCTCATCGAGGAAACATCTTACTTGTCCGATTGCACCCCGCCGCGCGGGTCCTTCGGTCAAGATTATCTTCTAGATTTACTCTGTCCCTCCCCTCGGGAGGATTCTCTTGTATTTCCACTTGTATCCCAGGATTTTCATCCTGCTTCGTCTTCGTTAGGTTATGATAGTGAAGTTAGGCAGTCTAGTCAGGTTAGGAAGTCTAGGAAGCCTAAGGGTAGGCAAATTCCAGATAGATACCTCCAGGACTTAGCTGATAAGTGCTCTTCTTGCTCTTTGATCCCTCAGTTTCTAGAAAATCCAATTCAGATGCCAGAAGATTGTATGGACGATGACTCAGTTAGTGATGGGTACGGGGTATATGAATTAGTACATGAAAAGGACCCCATTGTTGAAGAGGAAGATGACGAGGACGCGGCTGAGGCGTATGCCAGTGGAGTGAAGAGATTTGATGAACCCTCAGCTGCCGTAAAAGAGCCTACCAAAGAAATTAATTTAGGGACTGAAGACGAACCTAAGGTTGTCCTCGTCAGTAAAAGTCTTTCTTCAGAAGATGAGAACGCAATGATACAAGTACTCAAGGACTATAAGGACACTTTCGCCTGGAGTTATGAAGATATGCCGGGGTTAGACTCATCTAGTTGAACACAGATTGACATTAAAAGACGGAGTTAGCCCTGTCAAGCAGAAGTTAAGGCGATTCCACCCACAGATGGCTCTAAAGATGAAGGAAGAGGTCGATAAATTGCATAAAGCCAAATTTATTAGAGTTGTCCTCTATCCACAATGGGTGGCTAATATAGTCCCAGTTATGAAGAAGGACGGAAAGGTCAGGATTTGCATTGACTTTCACGATTTGAACCGGGCGTGTCCTAAAGATGATTTTCCATTGCCTCATATTGATGTACTCATCGATAACACTGCTGGCTATGAGACGTTATCATTTATGGACGGATTTTCAGGATATAATCAGATTAAGCTGGCAGAAGAGGATCAAGAAAAAACGTCATTCACTACACCTTGGGGAACATACTGTTATGTTGTCATGCCATTTGGATTAAAGAATGCTGGAGCCACTTATAAGAGGGCCATGATGGCAATATTTCATGACATGATGCACATAGATCTGGAAGTGTATGTGGATGACTTATTAGTTAAATCTAAAACAAAGGCTGAGCACGCCAAAGTTTTGGCAAGGGTATTAGAGAGATCGAGAGAATATCAGTTAAAGATGAACCCCAAGAAATGTGTATTCGGGGTATCTTCAGGAAAATTGCTTGAATTTATTGTCAGTAAACGGTGAATTGAGATCGATCCTAACAAGGCGAAGGCTATTAGAGAAATGCCACCTCCTAAAAACTTGAAAGAATTGAGAGGATTAATCGGAAGGTTGCAATTTATTCGCCGCTTTGTCTCCCAGCACTCACAAAGGTGTAAGCCGTTTTACGAGCTTACCAAGCCGGGAGTCAAATTCGATTGGGACGATAAGTGTCAGGAGGCATTCGATGGATTGAAGAATTATCTAGCAAGTCCTCCTGTTTTGAGACCACCATCTCCAGGAAAACCATTGATACTTTACATTTCAGTCCTGGATGATGCTGTGGGGGCTGTTCTAGCACAAGAAGATGAAGAAGGAAAAGAGAGGGCAGCCTATTATCTCTCTAAACTTCTCAACCCTGCTGAACAGAGATATACGGCGATGGAGAAAACATGTGCAGCATTGGTTTGGGTTGTGCAGAAATTGAAGCATTATTTTCTGGCCCATGAAGTCCATCTCATCGCTAGGATGAATCCAATCAAATTCCTTCTGGAGAAATCTGTTCTTACTGATAGGTTAGCGCGATGGCAAAGCTTTCTATCTCAATTTGATATCACTTACATTCAACAGAAAGCGATCAAGGGCTATGCCATAGCAGAACATCTTGCTCATCATCCCCTTCCTAGATTTGATCCAGTGTGATCAGAGTTTCCGGATGAGGAACTGATGTCCGTAAATCAAATCAGAGATGATATGTGGACTCTGCATTTTGACGGAGCTCTGAATTCTCATGGAAAAGGGATCGGTATTGTTCTGTTATCACCTGAAGGTATCACCATTCCACAAGCCTTTCAACTTGATTTTCCAGTTACAAACAATATAGCTGAATACGAGGCACTCCTTGCTGGTCTCGAGGCTGCTCATTTCCATGGTGCCACCAAACTTAGGATCGTAGGTGATAGCCAACTGATTCTTCGCCAAGTGCTGACCAAGTATCGAACTCTCGATCCCAAGCTCAAGCCTTATCAAGAGCTTACTTCTGCATACTCAAAGCTTTTCACGAAATTGATCTTTGTCCATGTCCCTAGGAATCAGAACATCTTAGCTGACGCTCTAGCTTCACTTGCATCATCTCTTAATTTTCCAATCAGCAAACAATCCGAATCAATCATAGTTCATAGGCGTCTTTCACCCGCCGTGAAAGATCCTTCATTCCTTAGAACTAAGGAGAAGTTGCTGAAGAAAGTCAGAGACGGAGATATTATTGAGAAGAGAGAAATCATGTTGATGGAGCTGTTAGAAGAGATGGATGATGAACAGAAGCCATGGTATTATGAAATTGCAAAATATTGTGAAGATCAATCATATCCTGAGGAAGCTACAACTGAGGAGAAGAGAGCTATCAGGAGAGTTGCTCAACGATACACCCTAGTTGGGGAAGCACTGTACAAGAGAGGTTTTGATGGAGTTCTTCTGAGATGTCTAGACGAAGATGAGCTTTGGAAAGTTATGGAAGGAGCTCATAGTGGAGTTTGTGGTGGTCATGTCAATGGACAGATGTTAGCAAAGAAGATCCTTAGACAAGGATTTTATTGGCCAACCATGGAAGAAGACTGCGTAGGATTTGTTCGTAGGTGTGCTAAGTGTCAACTTCATGCCGACAAAATTCATTCTCCTGCATCCTGTTTCTTCCCCATGGCCTTTCTCCATGTGGGCTTTCGACATTATTGAACCTCTTGGTAATCCAGATTCCGGCATCAAGCAAAAATCTTTCATTCTCACGGCAACGGAATACTTCACCAAGTGGGCAGAAGCTGAAGCGTACGTGGAGATCAAAGCATCAACCGTCTGCAAATTCATCATGAAGAACATCATCACCCGATTTGGAATTCCAAGCACCATCGTCACCGACAACGGACCGCAGTTCGCGTCACAGGAATTGAAGGACCTTTGTAACAGGTATAAAATTGCATTGCATCATTCATCTCCTTATTATCCGCAAGGCAATGGCCAAGCAGAGGCAACAAATAAGACTTTGATAAAAAACATCAAAAAGACGTGTAAATCTAATAAGTTCGCAGATTGGCCAGAAAAATTGGTTGAGGCTCTATGGGCCTACCGAACTTCAATCCGCACGCCCACTGGGCAAACTCCTTATTCCTTAACATTTGGAATGGAGGCGGTAGTTCCATATGAGATCCTCATACCATCATTAAGAGTACAATTGAATAAGGAATTTTCCATTGATGAACATCGTTCAGCACTCCTTGCTCAATTGGAACTTTTAGACGAGAAAAGATGGTCAGCTGCTAATCATGCAAAAGTTTATCAAAATAGACTAGCACGTTTTTATCAAAAGAAAATCATTGAACGTAAGTTCAAAGTCGGTGAAATGGTTGTTAAAAGAATTTTTATAAAACCTGGTGGTCCGCGTTCTAAGCTCCAACCCAACTGGGAAGGACCTTATGTTGTATCGCATGCTTTTCCTGGTAATACTTATCGTCTTGTTAATGCAGAAGGAGAAGAGCTAAAACATCCTTGGAATGGTTTACATCTTAAGAAATACTACCCTTAGGTTAAAGAGTCGATCAGTATGGTACAAAGACCAGTGGAATCAGAAAATTTATAAACTCAAATTTCCTTATCAGTCTGAATAACTTAATTTTAAGCCCATTACTACACACACTGACACGTTTGATTCGTGAGTAACAAGAGATGACAAGTCCTAAAGAATATCGAAAGCTTGACCGAAAGTGTAAAGTACAAATCATTCTTTTTTTAAACAAAAATTCTGTTTTAAACTCGGCCCATGATGTCGGAACGAGGCTTAGAATAGACTACCAAGAATACCCGCCATCTTAGTAGGAGGCCGTCATAAAAAAATGGGGGAGATCCGTCCCAAAGTGAAAGAAAAGAAAAAAGAATAGCGAAAAGAAAACGCAAGGCAAAAGCCAAATGTCAAATAAAAAGGCCATTACATTACAAACGTTACATCAAGGCCATGAAATGAAATGAAAGGGAACGCAAGGTCGATAAATACACCGGAAAGAAAATGACCGAACATCAACAGATATTAGGGTAGAAAAGGGACATCTTTTTAAGTCTCCGGAACCTTCTCATGGGCTTTCTAAACTTATTCATCTTTTCTTTCTAAAGAAATGTACTCCAAACTTAAGGAATGGCTTAGATCGACTAAGGGTCAAATCATCAAATGGGATCACGAATGGAAACACAAATTCAAACACGATGAGTTTAAGTTGAGTTGTTAAAGAACAATTTGGGAATTAAGTTAATAAATGAATATGATCTTTTGATCTAAGTACCATGCTGATCTTTTAGTCAAAAATTCAAAAAAAAATACAAATATCAAAATTCAAAAAAAATACATATATCAAAATTAAAAAAAAATACATATATCAAAACCCAAAAAAAATACATATATCAAAATTCAAAAAAAAATGCATATGCCAAAAGTCAAAAAAAATACATATATTTCAAAACCACAAACAAAAATGAATATTTCAAAACCACAAAAATATTTTAGTTAGCATCTGCTTGTTGCATTTAGTATGTTTCATTCCTTTTATTTTCAGTGAGCATCTGTTTGCTTGTATGTTGCATTTTTACTTAAGTTTGATTATTCTCATTACCTTTGTTAATAAAGGCTATGCCCCTTGACCAGTTATTGAAGAAAAGATTGATTGACCATTTATTTGGTCAGGCAAGGGGCTAAGCCTAAACATATACTTAACCTGTTTGTTAAGTGTGTACAGGATGCAAGATAAACACAGGAACACAAGATTGGAGCCAAAAGTTTCACGTATATTATCAAAAGGCGTTTTTGTACATGATACATGAAGAAAAAGATACATGAGCCCTCAAGGCTGGCTCTCCCCTCCGCCCTCGTCCAACTGGCTCTGGGCCTCGTCAGGAGCATCCGGTGCTGGTTCTCGACTAGGAGGTGGAGGTGGTCCCATCGCGCTCGGACCTGCCTGACCGGAAGACACAGCAGCACTGGTCGTAAAAGCACTGGTCAAACCACGCTCATGGGCACGCTGTCGAGCTCGCTGAAAATTCAAAGAAAACCTGAGTAAAGCTGGAAACATCAAGAAGATTACGCTGCGGGAGTTAAGAAGTCCTGACCGTGGCTGAAAAGACGGTTATTTCTATCCTTGTACTCTATTCCATGTAATTATTTTGCATTCGCATTACTATATATTAATTATTTATTAGAGTATGTCAAGGACCTTGTGTTTTTGATGAAATTGGAATTTGAGTTCCCCTACAACAAAAACAGTGATAATTCCAGAGGATTCTTAATCGCACGGATAGGCCGTTGGGTTGTTAATTAGTGAGGACGATGGTTCCACTTTTGTGAAACGGTGCTTGGATAAACGAGCTTCGGCTTAGCACTGAATTACAAGAATTGGTATCTTGACTCATTAATGACAATTTAACAATATTATCCTTGATTAATTTATATTTTATTTAACTTTATATTTTTCTTTTAGTCCAGCATGCATCATGTAGGACTTTGAAATCATTGTAATAAGAATTAATTACTGATTAAGTTTCAGACCATTAATCAAATAATTCAAACATGATATGAAATATTCCATTCCGAATTGAGAATCTTGATTATCTTTGAGGTTCGCTTGAAGATATCCTTGGAATTCTATCCTTGATTGGATTCTTTATCCAATATTTCTTGTTTTCTTTTAAGATCCATCATGGCTGCAGCACGTCCACATTGGCTGGCAAACGCTCCCCATAATGAAACCTACAGTGTCTATGACCTGGGATACTTTCCACTCCGAGGAGGTTGATCGACCTTATTTTATTTCCTTGTCTACCTCATCCAGACAGGATTGATTCCATTGATTTCTTTGAGCTATCTTCATTGATAATTTTGAGAAAAATTCCAATCATGTGATGTTAAGAGCGTGTCTCATCACACCTTGGCATCACCTTTTCAGTACATTCCATTCCATTTCACTCCCTTGCAAAGATGATGCCAAGGTGAGGCAGCTGTAGACACGCTAATTTTGACATCATTTCGAGTAAATTTCATATCATATAATAATGCCTCATAATGGTCTGATAATTAATCATTAATTAATTTTTATTGATATTTTTGAGTGTCAGGATAAACAGATATGTTTAAGTTAATCAATTGAATTGATTTTAGCTCAAATTTCAGTTAAAATATGAAGAATCCTAAACGGCGTCGACCCATCTGGACGCTATTTAGAGTTTATTCGTATTTTACCGTTTAAATTTGAATTTTAATTAATTGATTTATTAGCTAAAAGGCGTCTGTGAAGATTGACGCGTTTTAGGTTTCCTAAGCTATTTTAACTTCTCTTCCGGATGTTTATCCTTATCTTAATTAGTTTAAAAGACGTCTACACACGTGGACGCGTTTTAGCTAATAAAGATAAAGATAAGTTTTCCCGGATATTTATCCTTATCTTAATTTAATCTGAAAGGCGTCAGCCAAGGTGGACGCGTTTTAGATAATTACAGATAAAGATGAATTAATCAGTAATTATCTGTCGATTAAGGTAGATAAATCCGAGATTTTCTATGTTAATCGCGAACGCAGAAAATGCCTATAAATACATTGCATATCAAGGAGTTAAAAAAAAAGAGAGGGAGAACTATTGAGCCACAGCGTTATAGCGATCGGAGCAACCACGTCGGAACGCCGGAGCGCTGCCATTTCCAGAAGTCGGCATCCTTCTTCAAGATCTTCATCCTTTCAAAGCTTCAACCAACTGGACTGGGCATAAGTTTTTCATATCTGAATTTCATCTTCATTCATTAGTTTCATTCTCTTATTCACTCCATGCAACACACACCACATCATCAATTTTCCAAAAACCATCTGTTCTAAAGGGGTTTCAAAGCCATTTAAACAAGTGAGTTGCTGTTTAAACATGTTTATAATCATGGTTAGCTTTGATATTATTTCCATTTAAATTCTCATCAGTATTTCTCCTTTATTTTTCTGTTTCTCTGTCTCTGCTGCATTCAACAACAACAACAAGAAATCAAAAAGAGGGAAATCAAGCACAAGCCAGGAGAACTTCTGGACGATCCTCAACATTCAACAGCAAGAACAAAAGAATAAAGAGGCTCTCTTTCTTCAGCCGGCTGAAGGAGGGGAACCAAGGACTCAATCTTCCGCGTTTAAACAGGTAGGCGATCAAACTTCTTTTGAAGCTTTTTTAGTTAAAAGTTTCTGGCGATCACTGCACCTTAGTTGCATTTTTTTTAATAGGTTAATTTACCCTAAACAACATAGTTTTTCACATAAATCACACGAGCAATTTTTCAGCACTCACACGTGGCAGTGGAGCAACAGGAAACAATGGGCGCGTGGGGTGTGCTATGATGGCCTGGCGCAGTGGACCGGGGTGCTCGGCAGCTTTGGCTCGGGCACACGGCAGGCACGTGGTTCGCACAGGCGAGCGTGGCAGACGAGGGCGCGGTAGACGAAGCACACGACGGCGCAGGGCGAGAAGGCAGGCACGGGCGACGATGGCCTTCCGTGCGAACGACGCGGCTTTGCCGCATAGCGTGTGGCAGGGGCCGGGATAGCGGCTGGCGCAGCGAGGCGCTGACGCGTGGTAATGGTGGGCGGGGGCGGCCACGCCCGACGTGGCACGGGCGACGATGTTCGCTCACGCGAACATGCCCGAAGCGCCGCATGGCGCTGGCGCTGCTGTGGTGGGGCCCGGGCACGACGGCTGTGGGCTGCTGCGGGTGCTGTTCGAGGCAGCAAAGAAGAGAGAGGCAGAGAGAAAACAGGGAGAGAGGAAAAGGTGGAGAGAGAGAGAGAAAAAATGAGGAAGAGGGCGACAGAAGAGAGAGAGGAAAAGTGAGAGAGAGCGGGTCTGAGAGAGAGAGAAGAAAACAGAGAAAAACTGAGAGAGAGAGGGAGATAAAGGGGAAGAGAGAAGGAGAAAAGGTAGAGAGGGTTGCTGCGGGTGAGAGAGGGAGCGAGAGTCAAAAAAAAAGAGAGAGCCCCCCAAAGAAGGGAAGTGATGTTTTTAAAAAAGGGGAGGGGAGATTTTCAAAATAGAGAAAGGAGGGAAAAGAGGTGATGGCTGCTCTTCTTGCCACCTTTTTGAGTAAGAATTAGGGCAACTCTTTTCAGGGCATCAAATGGTATTTTTACTCTCTGCTTTATTTTTTTTGTCAAAATGAAAGATATTCTTACTTAGATTCAAGCATTGAACCTCCCATACGTCTCCTAGAGACTTAACCACTGCACCACTTCATCTTCATGTTCTGTTTACAAAAATAAATGTAAATTAGATATATAATATGAATAGAATTACATTTATGCTAAAATATTATCTCAGATTTATCGAAAAGTCACAAATACGTTATGCTCCATTATTCACATAAAATGATGATGTTCTTAAGTCAGATTTTGACGAAATTAATACCGTTAGGATCGGTACGAAATTATCTCTCATTTCATGCTATTTCGCAGAAAAAAACGTAAGTACGATACGTATGATTGCCCTTAAATAATCAAATTATCAACTTATCAATGCACCACAGGTAAGATTTGCTACACCCCAAATAATGTAGCAAGTATTTCTTATGCGGAAGTGCTCTAATGGGCTTGGCATGGACCCGGACGAGCTAACCATTGTCCCAGCCCGGCCTGTAATTTCAGTTTTTTAATCTAAAGGTGTTCTACAAGTCCGTCAACACATAGGTAGGGATCTGTCGAACCAAAAGAACATCAAGGAATCTTCTCCCTTCTCCTTACTATACAAAAAATTGGGGAAAGTTCCTCCGAACCTAGTAAAGGGCCTTCGGATTGGCTACGTTTATGTCGCTTTGCCGCTTTTGTTGATACCTGATGTATGAGATAACCCCTGATGGTCTAAAATTTTACTTTGCCGACAAACTTTGAATTGCTCAACGGCAAACGTGTATGATCGTGCGGGCGCAACAATTGACTCTATTTTTGTTGAAAAATTTTCCACGACTATCAAACCATGCTGCTTAACCAAGAAGACTGTGCAAACTCAGTAGAATGGTGGAATGGAAAAAAAATAGTAAACAAAAAATGAAATGCCGCCATCTTGGCGTCAATCACACCACATTTCATTCACATGGTTCATAAATAAATTATTTATTTATTAAAATAAGATTAAAAACATTAATTTTATTTTTAATCTGTGTGAACGTGGATAAAATATAAATAATAGAACTCAGAAGATCTTGTCTCTTAAAGGTAGTAAAAATCAAAGATAGAAGATATTGTCTCTCAAAGCTCGTAAAAATTAAAGATTCATATATTTTAGAGAAAGAAAGAGAATTTTTTTTTCAGTAATACATACTGCATCGTATGTGATGCAGTCTGAGAAAAAGAAAAAAATACTTTTGAATTTTTTTAAGTTCAGTCCACCATGTTTGACATATGCTGTACAATCTGATTTTCGATTGGAAGACCAAATTTTTTTTAAGAAGTCTCAATTTAATGAGATTCGGCTTATTAAGAATATTTTTTATTATTTATTAAAAAAATTATTTTTAAATTTTTTTAGGTCCTCGAATCATAGACTAAATTATACGAGTATATTAGGCATAGCAAGACCAATCTTAAAAGAAGTTCAAGAGAAAAGATCTTCAAATTGCACCGCAATGCAACAAGTATTACTCAAAATTTTCAGATGAGTAAACCCTTCGACACTGATTGGTGCGAGAGATTATTTATTAAAGTTGAGTCCATGTTTGTCTTGATTAGTAGTTTTATTTAAGTTAACCTTTCCTAAGTTTTCAAAAGTATTAGTTTGATCGAAAGCCAAATAGAATTGATAAAAGCCTATCAATAAGACGAGGTCTTTGTCCTCTAGTAGTTGTTCTTATCGAGAGCTCTATCCACCCATGTATGTGGTGGGTACGGACGCATCGTTGCACATGAGATTAATCAATAACTAAAACTGTTGGTTTGCCTCCCTCTTTCTCCCGGACTCGCCCATCTTCTGCACGTGTGCACCTTCTCCTGTTGTCCGCGCCAAGCATCTTCTTCCTCCTCCTTCCAATCAGTACATGCTTATTATGGAAAAGAATACAATAATATCCTAATTTTCGAACTCTAATGATTAATTGGTAGAGTAATTAAGCAAATAATAGAAGAGATCAAGACGTAAATATAAATTTGAAGTTTTCAGCCTAGGCCACGAATGCTAACTAAAGCATCCGGAAGATCCCAATGAAGAGGGAGAGAGATTTGGATGCAGCAGATGATGACATGTGGCATCAGCTTACTGCGCTCGGCAAACCTTGGGGACCACCGGCGGCGCGCCGCAACACCGCCCGGAAGTCACCTCTTGAACAGGCGACGAGCTGAGTCAAATGTCCTCGCCGGCCCGGATAGGAAATTTTATACTTCCCACCATTCCATACTGGATTTCTCATGCCTATATGTATAGATGCTTTGCGTCCTTCCATGACCGTGCCCAAAGCTCCAATCCACCAGGAGGAGCAAACACTGCATCCATTTTGTCCAGGAGATCCCCTCTCGCCCGAGCTGATCTCGATCAAGATGGGTACCTCTCGTCTGATAGTACTGCTCTTCGCGGCGGTGGCTCTCCTGGCTCCGTCGCGCCTCCCCTGCTGCAGCGCCGACCCTGTCGACGGTTTCACCCAAGTGCCTCTCACTGACCGAAACCTCGTGATCCAGAAGCCCTACAACGTGCCTCTCGACCAGCGCTACAGCTTCAGCAACGGCGTCCGCCGCCTGTGGGTGTTCGACGACGACCAGCCCTTCCAGCAGGGCAACCCCACCAAGCCGCGCACTGAGATCCGCATAAGCGTAAGCACAAACACCCCCCCCCCCCCCCCACCCAGTTCCTTCATTTGCCCCTGGCCTTCATCAGCTCAAATATCTTCCACTAAGGAAGCTATGATACGAAAGTATCCGTTGGAAAGCCGGAAAAAATCACAGCTTGCTGTGTGACACTGATCTGGGTGGATGGTGTTTGTGTTTGTGCGCACAGGGCTACGACTACTCGTCGGGGGTGTGGCAGTTCGAAGGGTACGGGTACGTGCCGGCGGGCACCACGGGGACGTCGATCGTGCAGATCCACCGGGACCGCAACGGGTCGACGGAGATGATGCTGAGGGTGTACAACGGGGAGCTGAGGAACTACCGGACCGACGTTGTGGCCACCAACGTTTACGACCGGTGGATCCGAATAAACGTGATCCACGACGTGGACGCCAACCGGGTGACGGTGTTCATCGACGGCGTGCAGAGGCTGCAGGTGAGCGGGAAGGGGCCGGCCACCTTCTACTTCAAGTGCGGCGTTTACACCCAGAACGATCCCAGCCGCCGCATGGAATCGAGGTGGAGGGACATCAAGCTCTACAGGAGGGGTTGAGACTGTGTGCGAAGGAGACACCGCCGGCCCGCCGGAGCGGCGAATAAAGCAGGCACAGCGCTCGCGGGGAAGGGGCGCTGCTGTTAGCTGCAGTGAATGAGGGTCCTTTGGTTGTTTGAAAGTGAACCTGTTATTTTACTCTACTTCTAATTGTTTGGTCGTTTGAAAGTTTTAAAAATGTTAGAACTCACGTACTTCAAAGAGCGCAAAAAAGAATTAAGGTGACTTTCACCTATTTTTATTTAACCTAAACACCACTTCTTTATATTTACATGTAATCAATGATCAAAATTAACTTTATAAAAACAGTTGCATACAACTAAATAATAAATCAGACCTCTTAGAAGTGAGTTATATGTAATTAAACTGTCACACTTTGAACTCACTTACGCGTAACTCATTTTTACGTACTCACGTATAATATAAGAGAACTATCTCCATTCAACTAAAGACATCATAAAATTAGCGTTCCCTGTAGACTCTGGCCTTGGAAAAAATAGGTGGGCTCAATGGCCTCTGTTGTGGACCTTGACATTTGTTTCCACTTTCCACTTGGCTTCTTTTGAATTCCTAGCTATGGACCATGGACGTAGAGCACCTGGAAGGTGAAGTGATAAGATTGCTAATGCCAGACAAACGCGGATTTGCGACTAGCTAGACTCGTGTTGCTGGAGCTAGTTCAAACTGCCGAGCGATCATGACTTATAGGATTCTTGATGTTTTGTGCTAGACACGAGAATTTCAAATTGTGAAACCTATCAGTGTTTAGACTTGGACCGCGCGTATGAAACAAGTATGTGGTGAGGTCAGTTTAACCGCCGTCAGTGAGTTGAATAAGAGATATATTAACCTGAATTTTTCATTGGCTGAATCATAGGACATTAGTAGAAATCATAGTATTAACGACGGCTTATTCACGACGTTTAGAAAAGGTCGTCGCGAATAATGTTGTTAGCGACGGATATAAAAAAGCCGTCGCGAATAACATTATTCGTGATGACTAATAAAAAAATCTTCGCAAATAATATTATTAACAACAGTAAAAATATTATCTGTTATTATTATAATATTATTCAACGGCTAAAAAAATCGTCGCGAATAATATTATTCGGATGATTAAATGTAATGGAAAAACGGGTGCACGGTCAAAGGGCGCACTTAATTAATTGCTTTTCATCATAATTCATGGGCACACGATCAGCCGCGATGTTGGAAAGAAATTTGGACCCCTGATGCCTCTCTGCAAGAGCCTTTAACGATGGTGCTGCACCATTTGTCGTATTTGCACAGAACAACCAGCTTGGACGTAGATGGGAGGTTGCGGGTTAATGTGACTTCTTCAAACCTTTGTTAAAAGTTAAAACATTTAAAACCAAATCTGCTCATCTTTATGCATGCCTGTACTTGGACTAAAAGTTAAATCACATATACTTTGAGTTGTCTTCACTTGTCTGTCTGTTTTCGCCATTTGGACTCTAGACAACCTCCGTCCCTTAATTTAGAACTAAAGTTATTCCGTTCGGTTTGAACCTGGAGCTGAGAAGAAGAGCCCTCTGGACTTAATACGTCAAACACAGATTTAGGGGTGTTAATTGGGTTGACTCTAATTATATAAATTAGATTGGGTTAACTATAAATCGGCATTAGTCAAATTTGGGTTGGATTGGACTGTCCAATTTGATTTATTGACTTTAATAGAATATTTCTAACAAATTATCTATAAATAAGGTTCCTTCAACTTAACCCAGTTCAGCCCATTCACTGTTGATATTTGAGTTGACTTTTGACTGAATTTACACTGGACCAAAATTGGATTGGGCTTTTTGAATTTGAGTTAATTTCAACTTACCACATTATCCAGTCCAATCCATTCAAATTATATCTCTACACAGAATCTTTTTACACTAATTATTTTTTTAACAAAAATTATCAACTTTTAGAATCACTTTAAAATTTAGAAATTAAAGTCTGCACTATCGAATGTTTGATCAAAGTATTACTAAAAAAAAAAGTGAAACCCCGCCGGCAGTCAAACTGCGGGAATCCCTTCCACCCGCCGACTGATCCGAGGGGACCCCAACCCAAAAAACCTTGGTAAAATCTGCAAATGGTTGTCACCTGCGGGAAAATCGCTCCAGGTTGGGCACTTGTAGCCGCATGCGGCAAGTGGGCTGCCGCTATTTGATAGAAAAGAAACCCCCAAGAATTCACGACAGCATGTAAGAAACCGTGACGGCGTAACCTCTCTACGAAACTCTCGTTGTAAACCTTTTGTTATATGTAGCGCACAAGCCCTTTACTACGTCATAAGTTTGCAATCTAATTCAAAGTACAGTTGCAGTGTTCATCATGTCATACATGAAAGAAAAATGGCATTCGTACTCCCCTGTGATAATAGTCATCTGAGCCAATCAATCTTCATTCACATTTCAACCACCTGCCTGATTTGAGGCGTCTTCTGATAGTCTTGTACCACTCAAACATATCTTGATCACTAGTACAAAGTGATCATATACTTCAAGGCATAGTAATAGTGGCAAGGCAAAAGCAAGAAACTTCTTTTGTATGAATTAGACCAAAATGCACAACAACGTGCAACAACGATCATATGTACAAAGAACCCATGAATGTACAATTACGTTGACTGTAGAGCTTGGTGATTAGGAGGAAAAAAAAAGAACATGAGAAGCAAGACTTGGGGCTATCGTCTCCATGATTACCATAACCCTTGCCCTATTAATGGTGACAAGGCACAAGTAGACATGCTCCTCTAGCTCCTCAAGTTGCTTCGCGAACACTTCACCACTCTTCTTAAGCTCCTTCACAACCTGCTGCAGGGTGTACCTTTCGTCCTTCCTCTCTAGACCAAACTTGATCATCGCCTTGTTATGCTTGACCTCACCGTGAACGCGGGTAACTAGTCTACTTATCGTATCGAAGTCCATGTTCAAAATATAGCCCCCCTTTGCTGCAACATCTAGCTGCCCGCCAAGCTTTCGTAGATACCCATTCCTGAACAACGGCAAGTCCAACAGCTTCTTCAGGCCGCGCGGTCGGAATCCGATAAGTGCTGGACCCAGAAGCAAACCGAAGAGGGAGTGCACTGCGACACCGACGGCCACCAACGCAAACATGCTGCAAAGAACCGCCAGGCAGATTCCAAAGGCTTTCTTGAAGCACCTTACCAGCTTAAGTCTCAGACGTTGCAATATGGAGGAACAGCGTTCTCTGATGAGCCCAATGTCAGCTTCCTCAGAGCAGGGAAACGGATTGCAGACACGAACGAAGGAATGGAGTTCTGAGACCATGGACTTGAACTCCTCATGAGTGGAGGAACCACCAGCAACTTCTAGTGTTAATCTTTTAACGAACTAAATTCTCAATGAGGTTGAGTTGTGGCGGCCGTGTTCATTTTCCCACTATGTGCGGGCTTCATTGGTAATTGGTAACTGACGACAAAAATTTCAAGGAGTCGGGATTTGAAGCATATTTTGTTGTCACACTTTTTTAAGATGAGACAACAACAGTATAAATATGTATTAATATGTCTGCACAAGCACAATGGTCTAAACACAACGGATAGATTTATTTTTACGATACGGGAGACACGGATACGAGTGTCAAGTGTCGACACGGATACGTGTGTCTCGGACACGCAAATATCTTAAAAATAGGATACGAAGATATGGAGAATGTACGAATATATACATATGAATACGTAGTTATACATATATATAATAAAGTATCATTATTAAAATATATATATATAATATAATTAAAATGTATCAATTTTTATCATATAGACAAGTATTTTGAGAAGACATGTTAAATATTTTAAAAAAACTTTAGCATTTACTTTGAAATATTAAAACAAAGAATTAGACACGGGTGTCCGAATGTCGTGTCGTGTCTAAATGTCTGACACTGCTCTCTAATATAAAAAAGAAGTATCTAGCAACTCATAAAATTATATTCTATGAAGTTTAGGATGTAATAAAATAATTTTATCAGTGTTAAAGATAATGACTTCGATGTAATATCTAAAGGTCAGCACTAAGCTTTTAGATTTGTTAGTCACATGAAAGAACTTAAAGCTGACTACTTGATAGAACTATTTTAACCATCGTTTTCGGGTAGCTAGTTTGGAAGGGGAAATCGTGCTTATGTGCTCTCTCGCGTTGCAAAAATCATGAACTAACTGGTAGATTATAGATGAAATATAAACGCTCAATCTAGTCCGACCCCTATTAAGTGGATTTAGGTATTAAAATTGAGCATATTTAATTTTTAGGCTCGACTTGGACTTCAGTTTTAAGCCCGACCCTTAAAATGGATTGGGTTTGAGCTTCGCCAAGCGTGAGTTCGAAAGTCCAAAAAAATTGATAAATATTAAATATAAAGAATTATAATTAAATTGATATAATGTATAAATGTTTATAGTGACAAGATCATCTAATTACACATATATATTATAACTTATGTCAAGTATGAACACTAGAATAATGTTCTAATTACCCTAAATTCAAGGGAATGCTTTTTACTTGTGAAACTTAACTCATAGCATTCATGTCTCTCTGACACCTTCAAAATCATCGTATGCACCATAAATTATTATAATATTCTAATGTGAGAATCAATATTTCATATAGGTTCTATGTTAAGTTTTGATTTTATAGAAGATGTGTTATTTAAAGATTTTATTTACGCTAGACGTCAAATATCAAAACATAAATAATTATTTTGATGATTTTGTTAACGTGTGTAATTGAATATGATGATTTTGAAGGTCTCACATCTTAACAAGTGATGAGACTTACATATAGACACCAATTCTAATTAAATTGATATATTATATATTTTAGACAAAAAAGTTGACTCTTCTTACATTTATATCCGAAGTTCAAGCTCAAAATCTGAGTTATTTTGAATTTAGACTGGACTTGGAATTAGACATAGAAAAATAGATTTAGGCCAAATTCGGACCTTATTTTGCTTTTTGGGTTTAAGACTTGGACTTAAGTTCAACCAGAGTCCAGCCCATTGACACCTCCGGGTGGGCATACATGAGACCCTTAGCTGACAGAAATCATTGGATTTACCGTCCATAATGACGTCACCCTACTGACGTGTACGATTATGCCATCGGGGTCACGATGACCCTCCGCGCAGGGCTCAGCTGGTCATAACTCATACCCTGTCATCTGTAGTTCCACAAGCAAAGCCTTTCTCGATCGATCGGCCGTTTTTAGCCATAAAATGCACCAGCACACGTGTTCAAATGCTCCCGCGAAGAGGAATCTCACAACGTGGAATCTACTCCCCGGCTTGTTAAATGTTGGTGTTGGGATTGGTGCGCCGCTGATCCATGGTCGATCGGCACACCAGACCAGACAAAGCAATACGTATCATTTAATTGGGAGCTTTCGCTGCCGAAATCGTTGGCTCTGCTGATAGATTATTATCAGCAAAGAAAGCCTATCATTTTAATTATTAAATTACTAATCTAATGGGCATCTAATTAAAGTTTTTTTTTATTTATGTCGATAATCATGTCAGTCTAAGCTATACATCTCATTCAGCTGGAGCAAGACCCTACTGGAAGAGAAATCTTAGCATCCAAAAGTGCACTACATATACACGAGAGAAATTAAGGGAAAATTAATAAACACACGAGAGAAATCAAGGGAAAACTAATTTTGACTTATCTAATTAACAAGGGATTAGGGTTGCTATCAAGGGTTTTAATGCCCTAGAATAGACGAAATTGCACAACAATTGGCCGGGGCCGTTGTTGTTGTCCCATTAATTTCCGGTAGTTGTGGCAGCTCTTGCGGTTTCATTCATGTAGGTCAGGGGACCATAATTATACGTGTCTAGCGAGCTGATCGACTTTAGTAGATTGATAACTAATTAATGTAGGGTATACCAGGCGTCTTTCTACAGGTAGATGTTGCTTAAAGCCAACTAATTATTAGTCGCACATCCGTTAGTATTATCATCGATCGGTTGTAGACTATCTTCATTTTGCTACTGTATAAAGTGAGATTTGAATGTACAATTTGGTTATTAATGTCTCACATTTTGGATTATTTAAATGACTTGCGCTAAATAGACTTATCTCACTTGTAGAACCATCCTTATAAGAAGTTAGAAGTCCTCAATGCTTTGATTGACAGTTATGCGTGTATCCAAAACCCTAGAAATCAAGTGGAATTTAAGCTGTCCACCAATCGGCAAAGACCTAATACCAATCACTGCCTTAAATGGGAAAAGAACATGTCATCTAAGGATGGGCACTGATACTGATATGTATCAATATCGATATCAAATGTATCAATCTAGTGCTTATCTATTTTGGACTATGTAAAGGCCTAGAGGTACGTGTCATTACCTACCAATGCACGCCCGCCACCTGTCAAGGAGAAATGTAAGAAAAGAACGGGTCACTTACGGCCCTCGGTGAGCCGAAATAATCACTTATGTCAAATCATGCGGGATGATCTGTTGGATAATCTTTAGGTGGCATGATTTTAGCCTTCTTTATTAGATTGTCAAACTTAAAAAAAATTAAATAAATTATAAACATATTTTATCTTCTTATCAAGACAAAATTATTCTAATAATATCTACTCCTATGCGGGCTAACTTAAATTCTGCTTCCTGATAACGAACAAGCACAGAATGCACGACCTAAGAGCATAACCACTGACTAAGTTCAATTGACCGAAAATTCAATCGGGTGGTTTTGTTGTATTATATATCTCTATCAATATCAATTTCGATATTCTTATCGATAGTAGGTCTTTGATTTAATTCTATTAGTTTTGATATTCATATGCTAGTAAATATATTATCTTAACTAATTTAATTAATATAAATTTAAGCATGTATTAAAAAATAGAACTTAGTTTTTAAAAGTCTAAAGACTTTTCCTTCCCTTTCTCTTCTACCTCTAGCTCTCTCATCTCTTCTCTTCTGTAGTCCTCTTCCATATTCCTCGATATCAATTTCAGCATTAGTATATTGTATATTTCAAAAATATTCGTATCAAGATTAATGTTATATTAAAACTAATATTCTAACCAAATGGGGCATAATCCAACAGTGTTGAGACTCCCCTACAAATACACACGACCAGATACCTTGCATGGAGCTTCTCTGAAGAGGACCCACACCTACATGGTTGGCCTTTAACCATGGAGCTAGCGATGAAGCAACACCAGAAACAAGAGGAGGGAGAATGGGAGAGAGAGATCAGTCCGTGGGACTGTGGCAGCCCTCTGTACGACTCCTTCGAGGTGGCCTCCCTGTGTCACCTCCTCGACCGGCATCTGATGTTCCACGCCGTCTCCGGGGCCTGTGCGACGCCGTCGGACTGGCCGGCCCACACTGCGTTCCCGGCGGCGAAGAAGATATCGAGGTCGCTGAGGAAGGAGAATTTGCAGAAGAAGAAGCAAGGGGAGGAGAAGAACCCTACCGGCGAGAAAATGAAGGTCACTCTGCGGGGGATCTGCACTTCCTTCATCACTTTCTGGAGAAAACCATGATGTGGATCGCTTCCCTTTTTTTTTCCTCCCTTTCATTCTCTCAAACGAATGCATGCGGTATTGTTAAGTTTCCTCTTCTTGTATCAAACAGTGTTTCACGGGGTAGAACCCAGTGGAAGAACAGTATATATATATATATATATATATATATATATTCTTTGGCATTATATAAGGAAATTAAACTCCTAGAGTCAATTCTTTTCTTCCTTTGTTCTATCTACGTACGTAAAGGATGTACGCAATATGTAAATATATGTGTCAAAGGGAAACATATATTTATCAATTGTCATCAAGCACCCCATTACATGTCATGCATGTTTGCAGATTCTTCTTTCTTTTTTTTCTTTTGTCTCCCAGTTTACAGATTCCAGAGAATTAACTAAAGGAATGCTTGTCGCATGTTGGAACCATGTTACTCTAATTTGTTTCCTTTTGTCCGTTCGCGAGAGTCTCGTTTCTGGTGGAGCATCTCCTGCTTCCTGTACACTCCTCTGTTCAAAAGTTTTCCTATTTTTGTTTAGCTAGGAATCGACCATCTGTTCCGCTTCTCTATCTCCTTCAGCTCAGAACACAAGTTCTAACTGGGGACAATTGTGTCTGACCAAAGGAAAATTAAGTTTTGGGGCACAAACCAAACAGCTTGGACGAAGAAAGAGGCGATAGAAACTACGATACCATCGCCCAAAGTTAGGTGACCAGTAATGGTGACTACTAATTTCTTGCCAGCTTTGGGAACAAGCAAGCAAACAGCTCGGAGGAAGAAAAGATCGGAGTCCCAAAATAACTCTCCAAGATGGGTATGTGATATTGTACGAGTGCCACTTTAATTGGAGAATAAGAAAAGAATAAGAACGAATAAAGAAAGAATAAGTTTAATTTTACTTTGATAAGTAGGATGACTTATACTGGTGTAAAATAACATATTCGGAGAATAAGGAGAATAAGTCATCTCACCTTATACTTAAAAATTACTTATTCTTCTTACGCCCCACTTTGTTTGCATAATAAGTTATTACGTAGGACCCAATCACGGAATGGTGTATACCAGAATAAGGGATGTTTCGGTTTAATAGTTTCGTGGAGTCTGGTGACGTAATAAGAAGAATAAGTAATTCTTATGTCTAAAGTGGAATAACTTATTCTCCTTATTCTCCGAATGCGTTATTCTGTACTGGTATAAATTATTTCGTTTGTCAAAGTAAAATTAAGTTTATTATCTCCTTATTCATCTTTATTCTTCTCTTATTCTCCAATCAAAGTGACGCTACAAGGCTATGAGATTGAAAAACTGCTTATTCTAATATACGCTATTCTGTCGATGAACCGTACGTAATAACTTATTATGCGAATGAAGTAAGGCTGAAGCAACCCAAACTGATCGGAGTAGGACGGTTCCCTACTGCTCGTCTTTTCAATGGGAAACCCTCTCCACGGGACAATGTCTCCATGATTGGTATCCCCTTAATTATCTGCATTTGATTTGCTTAATTAGACACTTTCTCACCAAATTAATGTTCACCCTCCCCCATTGGCAGTCTCTTTCTCCGGACAACTAACATCTGAAAATTTTAATACCGGCTGATCAGGCTTGTAATGGTCTGATATGCATTAATATCGCCATATCTCATATGTATCTCATATTTCATAATTAGAGTGGTTGAGGCAGCCTGATGGCAAGAGATCTAGGACCAGGGTGTTATAACTAGCCCGGGTTGAACTGAGAGGTTCGGATGGGTATTGCTGTTGTGACAGTTTTGGGAAGTACCATTTAGAGATTAGTGTTTAAAAAACAGATACAGCTAGACATTCGGAGTGGGAAAAATAGATCGGATGGCTAGGGCTATTGATGGGTACCTAACTTGATATGAAATGGATTTGGAGAGTAAGACGTTAAGTCAGGCGGACCCAGCTTATATTCAGTAGAGTCTTGGAACCTCACTGAAATTTTAAAATTCTATTATAAGGGTCTTAATCTAATAAGGCAAATTTTAAATTTAGGTATAAGGTGACCTCATTGGATTTTTTATATGATCCACAGGATCCAGTCTCACTCGGAGTGCAATCTCACTGAATTTTTTACATACTATTATGATTTATATTTATGATTTAATAAAAAAATCGTTGAATGCTGGAAGAAAAAATTCCTTGTAACGAAGGGTATCATTTTTATGAAAGTATATGATTTTTATAATAATTAAAATATATTTATTTATTTTTTTTTATTTTAATATTTTTAAAATAATAAAAATAAAATACCGATATATTTAATAATGATCCGAGTGACGCCACTAGATAAAATTTCTACGTCCGCCGATGCTTTAAGTCTAACTTATTTTTGGGATGTGCATGAAGCAATTGTCAGCCCATTACCCTTAATGGGCAAGTTTAATTTGGACAAAACTAAGATTGAAAATCTAAAAGTCCGATAGATATTTAATACAAGAAATAGCAATTATGGGTTATATAATGTGCATGATTTGTGTATTAACAAATATTATTATTTAGTCATATATAGACATTAAACTATACTAACTACGAACACTAAATAGCTGGTCCGCTGGTATATAAATTTTTCAAAAGAAAAAATTGCTCCCTGCATGAATTCACGTTTCTGTAAGACTTTCGAGATTGTCGCCAGTTGTAACTTTTTATTTCAAGTTAATAAACCATAGATGCAGAGCTACACTAGATGCTTATTTACAAAATGTGTGTAAGTATATATAATTCAATTATTTTTTAATCTCTGTACACAAAAATGCATAGAAAAGTCACCATTAAACTGAGCAAAATAATAATAAATCTTATTATTTTTGGGCTGAACATGAGGAAATTTTTAGCCAATTTCCCTTATCGGGGTTAGGCTTGGACAAAACCAAACGTTTGAAAGTCTAAAGATCCCCATATATATAGGAAATAGACATTACTGTCATGTGTGTCAATTTTACATCATCGAATATTATCTAGTAAATATATATACACTAATATACGTAAAGTATGACCAGTAAATAGATGTTCTGATGATGGTTTCTAAATAAATAAATAAATAAAATGATGTTCTTGAACTGAATTCACGTTTTTACAAGCCTCGTTCAAGATTATTACCCATTATAATTTGTTTTCATGGTTGTACGAAAAGACTCCTAGAAAAATGATCCCCCGGAGACTGGTAAAGCCTCCAACACTCTTTTGCCAGATCTGAGAGTAATTTATCATTTACGTAAAATAAGATAAAACAAAGTAAAAAAGAGAAAAATAGCAAAAATGCGATCCAATCATATGAAACAGCATTAAGAGCTGCCTCAGACTTAAGGTCCACCGAATCTTACTCCCCACAAGAGGCACTTCCGATCCGATTTTAGGTAGACGCTTCCTTCAGTTCCCCCGAAGAGACCGAGAAAAAAAAAAAAAGAAAAAAAAAAGAAAGAAAAGAAGATGGTACAAGCTTCCAGTGTTCGACCTGCAACTCACGTGCGAAAATAGTGCGAGAAACTATAAAACGTGTATACGTATATATTTTTCTCGTGCTTGACAACTGCCACCTACAAGTATATATTATATATATATATATATATATTCGTCTCCATGACGTCAATTTTTTTATTATTTTATGCGTATATTATCTTTAAATATGAATTCATTTCTTGCCATTTTTTCTTGCAAATGTTCTTAGCCCAAATGAAAGCGGTTTTCGTTGGGCTCAGTCTGAACGTGGTCCACATTCTGATGGTGGCAGCGCTGGTCATTTGATCCGAGTGCTACAGTAAATATGTTCCTTTCAAGAAAAGTAGCTTTCATAAAAGTCAAATGTTTAAAAAAAAATAATGAATATGACAAATAAATAGTAAAAATATAATATAATAAAATCTCTTAAATTATACTGTCTTAGAAACTCGATAAACTGTGTGACTAGTAGTTTTTTTTTAATGCAAAACTTTGTAATTCAGTGGTTTTAAAATCACCAGTTTTAAATCAGTGTAATTTTAAAATCAGAGAGCATTTGTTTAGTTACTTATAAAACAAAGTAAGACTATATTTTAATCTTATTGTTTTGATTTATAATGGACCTTCACTGTAAAATAAAACAAAGAAATTAAACTGCCAAATGTACAGACAAGGTCAAGATAATTTTATCTTGTATTATCTTACATCATTCTAAACATCCAAAAACATCATCAAACAAAATAATTATTTTAAATTACACTATTTTAGTTCGAACAAAGAACCCTAGGTCCAAGCACCATTTTGCTCTGCACCATTAGCCTGGGGGAGCTCGTCAAGCGAAACCAGTTTCAATTTGCGCGGCTGGGGACTTTGATCCGGAAGGGTTTTGTGCAGGGAGCCTAGGGACACAGACGGTAGCCGATAACTCAATCATTCCACCGATTATTATTTGAAATTTATATATATATATATATATATATCTGTTCATTATCACATTTGTATTTCTACTCTTAACTCTTGTATATTAGTACAAATACTTTGAAATCTTCAGAAATGTTGCACTTATATCATTCCGTCAAAATACAGTGAATTCCAATATAAAATGTCACAAAAGATACCGTCAACGCTGATAAAGTTAGGATTACATATATAAAATGTTAGTGAATTCAGGGATACGTATGAAAATTTCTTGTAGATTTAAGGATATATATATGCAAAATCTTTCTAAAAATTTCAAACATATTCACAAAATTAACTATGTGGAAGTCAAGGATAGACATGTAAATACGGTAATTTATCGGAGTATATATATGCAAGAAAAAATCTTATTAACTTATAGATCGGACAGTCCATTTAAACTGGTATATACACCGGATAAGGTAATAGATATAATTTTCTTGTGATCGAATATACACGAAACATTACGTCTGACTGATCATTAGTTTATAAATCTGTTAATCGAAAATCTTTTTAACTGATAGAATGGATATGGTCACGGATTTCTGCACTAGCTTACATCACTAGCTTATGGTCAGCCCATTTCTGCTGGAGTTTGTTTGCCCAGTGAGGCACGGTTCCTCACAGTTAATTGGCTGAACCATGGGTCTTATTTTATTGATCTTTTTCCTTGAAAACATAAGATTTTTTATTTATTTTCTTGGGTGTTGGTGGAGTGTCTAGTTAATATTGTCAATGCTTAATTCTATTAGTGTTAATTTTGATATTACTAGCTGATGTAGACTGGATCTATCACGACCGGATTCCGCAGACGGAATCCGGAAAAGAGGATCCGGAGCTGGTCCGGACCGAACGATGGAAGGGGACCCGACGGGGATCCGTAACGAGGCGAAGACGGGGCTTCTCGGGATGACCTGGATCCGCCCGCGGGGGGCGCGGTCTGCCGCCGGAGCTGCTCTTGGATAGTGAGCCGCTGCTCCTTCGGCGGACGGAGGCGCGGCGCGAACAGGAGCTTCTCTCGGCCGAGCGGTCGGCGAGCGTCGGAACCGAAGCCTGAAGGTCCGAGATCGGACGGGGGAACGGCTCGCTCTCCGATAGTGAGCCCGAAGGCTCCTTCAGCACGAGACCGAGCCTCCTGGCGTGGGGCAGCCGGCGGGCTTGCCCTTGGACAGCGAGTCCGAAGGCTCCTTCAGCGCGAGACCGAGTCTCCTGGCTTGGGGCAGCCGGCGTTCGGCGTCGAGACCAGGGAGAGGAATCCGAGGTCGGCGGTCGAGACCGACTCAGGGAGGTCGGCGACGATTCGAACCGAGCCCCTGCAGGAAGGAAAGAAGAAGAAGAACCAGTCAGCAGGAGTCCCGGGCGTCGGCCCTGGGGAACCCCCTCCGACGATCAAGTTAGCTCCTGAAGAAGATTCGATTCAGAAGACAAGAAAGAGCAGCTTTAATGTTATTCGGACAGAAGTCCTTTAAGGGTTTCGGAAGCTTGGGGAGGCATCCGTTTTTCCCACCACCCTCTTGGCCACAAATAGCGGGATATTTATAGCAGATGATAGCGGATGGTTAACGGTGGCAGCCGATATAGGACTAAATAAAGGTTTACTGATAAACCGCCATAGCGCCCGATCCGCCACCGGAGTGGGCCGGATTCGGCTACCGGGCCGAAGGGGGTTGGGCCGCTGACGGGCCGAAGCCTGTTGGGCCCTGGGCTGCCGCGCTGCTCCCGGGCCGTAGGCTGGTGGGCCGCTGACAGGCTGAAGCCTGTTGGGCCGGAAGCGACGGTGCCGCTTATGGGCCGAAGGCTGCTGGGCCGCTGTCGGGCCGAAGGCCGCCGAAGGGCCTGGTACTGCTGCTGTTGGGCTGAATGGGGTTGGGCTTGTTTCAATGGGCCGAATCGGATTCTGCCTCATCACTAGCAATTGTAGCGGCCAATCAGGTGTATTCTATTAACTTTGATATTCATGTGTTAGAAAAGAATACTGAAAGAAATTAATAGAAGTTTGTACATTTATTAAAAATTGCCATATTTTAAGCTTCAAGAGTCAAGCATCTCTCTCCTTCCTTCCTTAATCTTAACTTTATATGCTGCAGTTACCTTAATCTTAACTCTCTCCATCCTTTACAAAAATTGTCTTTACATCCTTTCTTTTTTTTTCTTGTCTTATTAGTTTGCTCCTGAACTGATGACCACAGAATTTGGGACTTGCAACACCGTGACCATGTGTGAGCTCTTTATTTTTTATTTCTTCTCCTTTTTTATCTTCACCATTGCTAAAACCAGCGGAACAGCGTGCCCATTCTTCGAACTCAGGACCTCTCGGTTATGGGTGCTTGTTAGATTACAGGCATCCTTAATTTTTATTCTGATTAATTAGCTTATTAGGGCTTCCAGGGTTCATGCATGATTAATATTACTAAATTCCACTTTCTTGACATCAGAAGCTGATATCCTCCCATTTGATATTTATGAAGATGAAAAGAATTTTGACATTTTATGATTCGGTATAACACTTAATTCAATAAGAAAAAAAAACTATTTTTGATATTCTCAAATTATGTTAAAAAAATATTCCAAATATTTACATTTGGCTGACGCTAGCTCCAAGTAATTAGTTTCTCCACGAAGCAATCACGACACTGCAGGGAAATTGTACAAATAAGAAATGACTGGGAAAAGGCCGGACGAGGCTGTGCAAGATAGTTTTTTAGTAATCGAGTAATTATTCTATTATTCCTATGACTGAATCCATGCTATCTCATCTCATGGTGGAATGGCAGTTGAAATAGCCTAAGGCATTTAGCATTGGCTTAAAAGTAAAGAAAAATATTTGCTGTAATATTTTCAAAATATTACAAATATAAATGCGGTTCGATCAAGAGATGGAATAGCCTCTCTCTCAAAACAAAAAAATAAAATAAAAAGCACTGATAACGGGGTTTTATCTGAAACAGGCCAATGTTAACCTTGTTCTTAGTTATACACAAATTAACTCGGTCGCTCTGGTTTGCTCGCACACGGAAAGAGTTAGTAATAAAGGACCTTATAGATTGACGTAAAAGTATCAAAAAAAAAACTTACTTTCAAAATTGTTGATTTTAAAGTTAGCGTACATCTCCTTATTTTTATAGAAGATTATTTTTATAAAAATAAAATAAAATATTCATTTTAAAAAATAGTAGATCCTGATGTTCAATGCTTTGGTCAGTCCAAACAGTCTTTTACGTCATGTTTAGCTGAAAGATTAGCTCTGACATAATATTAATTTTAATATTAGTATTATTTAATATATAAGATTAAATTTTATATTGATATTAAAAGAGAGTAGCGAAAAAGAGAGTATAATCAAATATTTAATACTAGTAGTGACATTAAATTGATATAAATAGAACTATCAAATACAACAACTAAATATTAAGTGTTGACCCAAAATTATGAGAAACCCTAGAGGGGAGGATTGAAAAGGATTTTCAAAGATTAACAACAATTTATAAATTTTAAGATTAAAGAGAAGAGGGATAAAAGAGATGGAAATAATCACACAAAATGGACACGATATTTAATAGTGGTTTAGTCACACGGTGATCTACGTCCATTCCTTAAGAATATTTTGAGACTTCACTACTACAAACTAGTTGATACGACGCTAGTTCACCAACTGCACACGCAAGTAACTTACCAAACACACAAGTTAATTGATGTGGTGCTAATTCATTAAAGATAATATGTAATAAAGAGTAACGCGTAAAAAAGATCAAACACTAATATGAAGAATGATGAGGTATAGTTGACCTCTATCTCTCTAAGAACACATTTTGGAGTACTTCTATATCACCAAATGTAACTTCAAAAATCACCCACAAACATCCTTTAATTACACAAAATATTCTAATAACCTCGATATACTCACCCTTAGATCTTTTGTAGAGCGTTCAAACCAAAAGAGTCAAAAGAAAAGTTTTTCTACAAAGAATAAAAGGTCCAACATTCATATTTCTCACATTCGATAGTAGTGGTGTCAACTTCCCTCTATATGATGTCGAGACTCTGGTTCTAATGTCAAAATTGCTTCCTCTCTTCAGTCTGCACAAATTGATTTTCTTAGAAAAATAATAACTTTGTGTAAGAGTATCAGATGGAGTTGATATTGTTGGAAAGAATTTCAAGTCTTCTATAATTTTGTTATAATCACTTTTTCAAATTCACTTATTAAGGTATCTAAAAATATATCGCAATACAACATCGTCAAAATCGTATGTACTTTTTCTAAAGCAGAACATCCTTTTGTTTAAACAGGATGTCGACACCACATAGTAAGATGTCGACACTTCTTATCCAGAGATATCCAAAATACCATATTTTTCATATACTTGAGTATCAAATTGCATTGGGTCTTCTTCAATCTTTTTTCACACTTAAACAAATATGTTAGTACATATAATGAGTTTTATTATCAGTAAAATCAATCTATGATTTTCAATATTAAGTAGATTGATCATATCGTCGTCTTAAGAGATGTATTATTGTGATTGTTAGTTATGAATGTCCGTCAAGTCAATCTCATAACTTTAATGTACATTCTAATTATTATTTATGATAATAAAAGATATTATCTTCATTATGTTTAAATCGGTTCATAGTGAAGTATGTGAATATATGCAATAAAGATTAAATTATAATGAGATCATGATAGTAAGATTAATCTTTTTTAAATATGTATTCTTAGTTATTCCTAGTCGAAAGATATTTAAAAAAAACATTAAATATCTGGTAGAACTAGTACCGATTATTCTTATTCATAAGATGAAAGTGATTGATCGCATAGTCACTTATGTAGAGATACTAAAACCAACGTATAAGTGTTCATTGGATAATGAATTCACTGAACTAATCCACCACAAAATCATGGATCGTAATATGCCTAATTGTCAAGTAATTAATTCATTGTCGTAGTGGTATAGTTGGTCCTTATACTTGACACACTAAAGATATCCTATTGACAGACTTCTGAATTTTAGGGCCATGCATGATTTGGCTCGACTCGACTTTGGAGAAATTTTTTCAAACCGAACCGAACCGAATTAGCACATGAAATCGAACCGAACTGGAAAAAATTCAGTTCAATTCGGTTCAAGCTAAAATTGTATATTTTATTCATATTAAATTGATATATACAGATTTAATATTAAAATTAAAATTTAAAAGTTATATATTTATACATAAATATGCATACGATCCTTAGATATTTAAATATTTTTATATATAATGTTAATATAAAATAGGTATTTGTTTAAAAAATCAATTTATTTGATTTTTCGTTTTTTGATTTCTGATCGATTTTACAAAGTTATGAAACTGAACTAAACCGAACACAACCCCAATCGAATTGAACCGAACAGAATCACTCAATTCAGTTCAGTTTTTCGATTTAAAGCAAATTATGCACAGTCTTGCTAGATTCTGATCTTGACTCAGAGATCTCTAACCATAAGATCTTAATTAGTTAAGTGATTAGATCTTACAAAATATCTTCGAGGATGATTGTGACCAATAAGGGATAATTCGCTCTCGGTATTTAAGAGAGAGAATGTTCTATAGAATGTTGCCCTGGAGTCCCTAGCCAGAGTAAGATAGTATGTCAAAAAAGGAGTTTTTTTGGAGATGCTTTGAAGCATCTTATCCGTGTAAGTGAACAATTTAAGGTTTGATCGTTAACTATACCCAAAGTTCACTTGAAAGCATAGATTTGAATGAAGAACTGTAGCCACGTGATAGTTGATGATGGAAAGATTTCATGAGCAGATTGCTTAACCTCATTACTTTTCAAGATCATGCGGTATTAGTTAGCACCCAATTTAATCGGAGGCCCAATCGATTAATCAAGAGATGATAAACCGATGATACATTTATTTAATATTTGATAGTAAGTAAATTATTTTAAGTTAGTAAGGGTTATTATACTTGATGGGCTCAAAATCAGACTAGTACTTGACCTGGAGGGTCACACAAACAGGATTCTCGGCCAATGCGAATAGAAGTAGTAACTTTTATTAATTCAATGGTTTTTATGAAAAGATTGCCAGAATTAATATAAATATAAGTTAGAGAGAAACCTGGCCAAGTTCCAGGTCTCCTGCATCTGGCTGCCCCCCCCCTCTCTCTGCTCTCTGTCTGGCCGACCTCCTTGTAGGGGGGCACTCCTCTCAGTCTCTATCCACCCCACTTCCGGACCGCCTGCATGCATGCTTGACGAAAAGTAGAGCTGGCAATTACGCCGATCCCGCGGGAGAGTTGAGAACGATCCCTTAATTAATAAATCGCATAAATACCATTAGAGGTCGGACACATGCGTAACTGCCGACATCGCTCCACTAGAACCGATCGAACGGGGATCCGAATCTAAACATGGTGAGAATCGAAAACTCTGATTTAGTTTTAGTTTTGCGAAATGAATTAAGGAACACATAGGGGATTATAATTTTTCGCTACATAGTCATATTTTAATTTTCACTTGCATCTCTCCATGCGATCCTTACAGTGATGACCTTCAGCGTTTGGCGCACATCTTATCCACCATCGGTTCACCAGTCTGTATAATAAAAAGAATGTCATCAGTCCGAACATTGATAAAATTCATGTATTTGCTCCTTTTCTTAGTTTCATTATTATTGAATAATATATAAAAGAGAACAATTCCATAGATTAATTATATATTTGTTCTTTCTTAAAAGAATTTAGTCACAAAAATAGATTCACTAGCACCGTAATTATTTTCATACTATTCATAAACATATTCATTTCCATTAGAATTACTTCAATACAATCATATTTACTTTAAGGCGGAACAATATGTCTGAATTATTCTAGTATAGGATCCTCATCTGCTTGGATAGTTTTATCCTGCGTAAATAAATCTGTGATAGGTTAGGAAAAACATCATGCTTTAATCGCGCTATTTAGTCTCATGTACTTTTAGGAGTACTAATCTTAGATTCAAATTCTACAAAAATTAATCACACATGCAATGGTCGAGAAGTGGAGACGATCCGACGGTTGAGAGAGTACCATGGGGGCCTGATGGACGGCTTGCAGAGAGCCTGAGGATCGTGGAGAAAAGAGGGATGGGAGGGCCTTGGGTGTGATCCAAGATTAATTAACTAGAGTTAAGCGGGGCATGAATCATGATTAGCTAAGGGCGGCTTACCTTCGCACGGCGGACTGTTGTTCTTTGGGGGGGGGGGGGGGGGGGTCGTGGCCGCTTTGGGAAGCGATCCCACCCAAGACCAAGTCCCATAGAGAGGTGAACACATGTTTGTTTTGGCCACGCGAGCAAAGTCTAATCACATGTTGAAGAGGGCTAATCATCCTTTAAAGAGCTAGCTTCCTCAAATAAATCACTTTTGTTCCTAAATATTTCGCTGTTTGATTGAACAAATTTTTTTAGTGTAGGCATTTAACTGCCCAATTCATGACAATTTTAAAAAGCAAATATCTGAGTGTTACTATTCTAGCTATGTTGTCTCAATATTTGAATGTTATTATTCTAGCTATGTTGTACATAAAATCTTAAGATTTTATTTGATGACATGTTAACGAAACGTAACATTTTTTAGATTTAAAAGGTATTGAAAAACAGTATGTAAGAGTTGAGAGTACAAATGCAAGGTTGATAATTTTAAGGATATATATGCAAAAAACTTTATTCCAAAAAAGTCCCTTTTACTAATTATTAGGGGAGAGAAGGGCATTTTTCGCACTGGATTCATCTCGTGGAGTAATATTGCGAGGCGCGCGCGCTCTCTCTCTCTCTCTCTGTCGCGCATGCAGGACTTTTGTGGAGGACGGCCATCAGGATGGGCCCTTCGGCCGTGGTCTGATGGGAAGAAGTGGACAGGTCCGGGAAATGAAGATACTTTCGAACACATGACATAATCACACTTAAATATTATTCGGCCAACCGAAGTCTGACCGCAGAAGTGTAGGGTGACAACATCTTAACTTTATCAGGTACACTCGCAAATACACCGCCGAACACCGAAGAAGGGCATATTCCAAATTTTCTAAAGCCTGGATGGAAACAGGTGCACAACGCTCATTCTCGGAACGTTTGTATAGATGACCCGAACAAAAAAAGAAAAAAAAAGAAAAACCACTCGTCCCGGGTACGCGGCACTGACCTTTGACGGCCCTTGCCGCCACAATTTCCCTGAAAACCCGCCGAGGCCCACAGATTTTAGAGAGAGAGAGAGAGAAAAGCTAGAGGGAGATAGAGAAGAAAGAGAGCTGGGATCCAAGCCCTCGCGCGGTGACCGTAAAACAATGCGACACTTTTTAAGATGTGACGCCATTAGAACTTAGATGGACCGGTAGAACATAGAACAAAGAAAAGCTCCATTTTTTCACACTTGACTTGTAAGAAGGACGAAGAGAACATGCATGACTCCGTCGACCCCGTCCAAGTATGTATACGCATCTGAGGAACCCATGACGGAAGGAGGGAAAAAAAAAAAAAAAAGGGAAGAAAGAAAGGGAGAAAAGATAGTGCCAGGAATAGTAAGCACAAAGCAGAAAGCCACGAAAAGGCACCGCCGCGCACCCCTCCCAGTTCGGACTCTGTTGAGTCGTGCTTTCTTATACTCCCGTTGGAATAAAAAATCTACCCTTTTCTTTTCACCATCCCCGGCCCCGGAACCCCTCTGTGGTCCGCGCGCAAAAAGGAGTTCTTGGGCCTGGGAATGTCGTGGATATCCATCATCTGTATCGTCCGCTGCTTCTTGGCTTCCACCACCACCACCACAACCGCAGCAGAGATGATAAATACGTCAGTAGTTAGCCCCATTATTAATTAATTACCTCGCAGTGTTGAAGGGGAAAGGGAGTTTACGAAGTTACCATTCTGGGCTTCCTGGTAGTTTTCGTGGAGCCTCCGCCTGGCCGAGGCGAGCTTCTCCGGGTCGGGCAAGCTGCTGTCCTTCTGCTCCCTGGCCAGCTCCAGCTTCTGCACAGTGGAGGGTGCGCACGCATTAGTTCGATTTCCTCTTTACTTGAGGTTTCTTTTTTTTCTATTAAAAAGGCGTTAGAATCCTCTATGATTATGGCATTTACAGCTGGAGGAGCAGGGGAAGGTGGCCTCGGGTGGCTTGGCTTCGTTGGAGCTTCCTTCCGTGGGGGTGCGACTGTCCTCACTTTCGGCTCGCCCTCCCCCCTGCTGTTGGCTTTATCAGAACCCCAACTGCCGTCTGTGCACAGCAGAAACACATCGCATGTGTGAGCATGTACTGAAG
Source organism: Zantedeschia hybrid cultivar (assembly GCA_030544215.1). NCBI lineage: Eukaryota > Viridiplantae > Streptophyta > Magnoliopsida > Alismatales > Araceae > Zantedeschia > Zantedeschia hybrid cultivar. Next base: position 20,227,939 of record JARZZO010000014.1, on the reverse strand, counting down.
AGAGCACAACTGTTTATAGTACATGCCCAAATGTGGAGAGAATGGACAGGAATCATTTTTCTCACTGATGTCTGGTATCTGGTGCACACTGTTGTGTATGTTGGGGGAGTAGCCAAAATCTGGAACCTGCAATTAGTTTGGTTGTTCACCCACATAGAGCAAGGCATCAGTATGGACTGCAGAAGAGCAAGAAGAGGCAAATAGAAAAAGCAGCAGCTGGATTCTGATTTCCGAATATCACTTGGCTCCTGTTCTGAGGAGTGATCTTGGTTTGGACTTGCTGGGGGGAGTCGCCGTCAGCTGCCATTCCAACCAATTCCGCAGCAACATCAGCATCAGCGCATAAGCAGCACATAAGCGAATCTATAGAAAGCAACAGGGATTTCTCTCTCCACCTCACAAATTCTGTTCTAGTATGAAAGAGAAGAACCTACTGATGATGGAAGGGGTTGCAGTCTCATGAGAGTTCGACTTGACCCACTCGTCCACCAGGTCCTTCCACTTCCTGCTTATGGAATAAGAATCAGATGCAGCCGCTATTCAGAAAGCTGATGGCAACTAAACGGGAGGGGAAGAGAGAACGAGTCACTGTAGAAAAATTTGACAACTTTTTCCCACAATCCATCATCACCTCACGAGCAGCTTCACTAGTCTGCGTATTTCGCTCGAGGGGTGCTTGCGCAAGCCGTTCACATGCCTTCCAATATCGGTCTCCTGAGATCACAGAGAGCAAATGTTACCTCAAACAGTAAAAATCGGATTGTGTTCTCTCTCTCCGGTGAAGAAACGTTAGGGGGGTTGGAGCTGCCGCCCGGCGGTACCTTCAGAGCTTTGAATGTGATGTCCATGTCTGCGAGGCTTTGCAGCAAATGAATCAGGGAGTCCTCGGGCTGCCATGGAAGAAGCCCAAGAAAAAAAGGGGAATTTTTACCCATCAGAAGACAAGGACTAACGGGATTCATGGAAATTTAATGCGACGCGAGATGGACCTGATCGGGATCGTCGAGGAGCTCTTTGATCGCGAGGATCCTAGTTTGCTCGTCCTCGACCGGACGGCTGTAACGCCTCCGATCCCGATCGTCCTCTTCCTCCTCTTCCTCTTCCTCCTCTCCTTCTTCCGCGCCGGGCGACTGCGCCATCGGCGGAGAAGGACCCCGGTTCCTCTCTTCCTTCACGAGCTTCTCCGTCTCCTCCTCCGCGCACCTGGACTGGATTCTGTCCCTTTCACCGGCCTTTGCCGCACAGGTCCCCGCCAGGCCGCCCTCCCCGTCGCAGTTTTGGCACCGGGGAGCGCCCGGCGTCGCGTAGAGCAGCTCCACGATGCCATCCCTCCTCGCCCTGAGCTCCCTCCCATGGTCCCTAGCCGCCACGGAGACGGCGGTCTCGATCACCGTCCACAGATCCCCCCCCAGCCTCCCCAGCACCGCCTCGAAATCGTCCAAATCCATCGCCCCCGGGATCCCCAAATCCCCCCACCAAGCTCTTCCCAGATCCACAAGCAACCCGCCCCCAGATCTGAAAAATCTCACACAAATCCCCCCCTACCTTCCCATATTGGATCCATCCGCAGATTTCCCGGGAATCAGAACGCCAGAAGCCAGGGATTTGCCCCCTGCCAAGGGGATCGAACAACAATCCCAAGAAAGAGACCAAAGAAACCAGATGAAACGGGAATTTTTCGCATACGAATCTTCGAAAAGGCTACCAATTCCGGCTGGGAAAGCAAGAAAACCTTCCGCTGCTGCGCACACGTAGAAGCTTCTGCGGCGAAGAAGAACACCAGATAGCGAAGCTAGCTAGGGAAATGTCATCCATGCATCCATTTCCCTCTCCTTCCCTGGTGTTGATGTCTCTATTTTGCGCGCTTTCTCCTTCTCACTGCCTCGGAGCTGACCATTTTGTTCTTCTTGTTCTTGTTCTCCTTCTCCTTGGTGGTGGTGGTGGTGGTGGTGGTGGTGTGGGGATTTGTCCGTGGTCGTAGTCGCCTTCCTTTTGGGGGACCCCTGAGAAGAGGGGAAATGGGGACCCGGAAGAGAAAGGGGAAGGAAAGGGATGCCCTTTGTTTCACCTGCCGGGAGATTGGTATTGGGTGGATTTTTGCGTCGAGCCCCCTGGGGAATGATGATGTGTGGCGAAACATCCTGGTCTCTCTAATATACATGATGAACTTCTTTTTCGATGCGAGTATATTCTCAACTTTTGATGCAGTGAGGAAGATACTCTAGGATTACGTCAACCTCCTCATCCAGATCGTTTCGGGTCGTAGAAGCTGGCCTTATCCATGGGTTTTAATGACTTATGCCTCCAGCTGGTAATCCAAATCTTTTAACAAAATATTTAATGATTGTTTATTTTAACGTAAAAATATATAGCTCACCGGTTCTAAAATCATTCATTTTAAGATTAGTGAATTTTCATACTCTTAAATTCGGAGAGCATTTTGTTGAATATGACGCATAAAATAAAATAAGGACATGCGTAATTTTAGTTTATGATGATCTTTCTCGAGAAACTAAAATAAAATAATGGACACTCAGTTAGACCCGACAGCATTTTATTTTACACTATTTTACATTGAAAATACTATTAAATAAAATAATTTTAAGGTATAATATCTTATATTAAAACAAACAATTCCTCAAATGGAAATTTTCGGGCAGTTGTCACATTTCACCATCGGGCCATCGATACCTGTAACCTACCTGTAGTGGTTGGTGAGGAGGTATCATGATGTAAACAGCACGCAGAGGTCTCTAATTGGTTGTTGCCTTATTGGGAAGATTAGTTGAATCGACGCGATAACTCGTAGCCCATACCACAATCTCACCGGTTATGATTTCATACCACATTCGAACGCCTATGTTTAATCTTCTATTTTAAAATAAGTACTAGTTAGTTTTTAGAATACTCGTGCGTATCTTACTATTCCATATGTTTTAATTATATTTTTCATGTTTAAAATGAGTTTTAATAATAATATGTTATTATATACATGTATAATCACGTATTAATATGTATATATTTACATCTTCATCCTCTTTGTGTACCATCTTCAAGATATTACTGTATTTGACACAAGTATCTGAGTTGACACTTGACACCTGTGTCTGTTTTCACATATCATAATTTATTGAGGCATGGGATACAAATAGCCGTGTTGGAGACTTTTTATAGATATAAATTTCATGGGAACACTTTTCATGTACTCCGGGACTCTACATCTAATACAATCTCTTTTTGGGACTTGTTTACAACATGTTCTGTATCCATGAGATCATTGTATTCTCAAAAAGATAGAAAGACTAAAATTGATGGTTTATGATTTCAAAGTAGTAAAATATAAAGAGGCATTTTAATTACTTTTAAGAGTAAAGGTATCATTGCACACATTCATGTTAATTCGACGATGGTTGAATTAAATAAATGATAAATGATGCTAGGATTTTAGAGGTAAAAAGATAATCCGTTTTAAGATGAAAGATGAGTACAACAATTTTAGATTCATAATACTAAACATTAAAGTCTTCAAAAAACATAAGCAGTAAACATCTGTTCCCTTGGACTCGAGTTTCTTGTGTACATGTTCTTGAATTTAAGGCAAAAGAACTTACGTACCCATTTGGGCCATATCTAAATCTTTTCCCCATGATCCTTTTAATACTGAGGTAAATGCACGGAGGGGATTGATTGATTAGCCTTGTCACTGGTAAGAACCACACAAAGATTAACATTTTCTCTCCTTTCCTATTTTGCATCGTCTCTCTCTCATAGAGTTCAAACAATTTTATGCATTGCATGTCACAGATAAAAGTGAAGCAAAAAAGATAAGGAAGAAGAAATAAAGCTATTAACTTTGCAAACTCATTAATTAGCCTCTCCCCTCCTATTCTCCCACTCGTTCTTAACGTGATCATTTGCTATTTACTTTTGCTTTTACTTTACTCCATATTTCCATTTGCATATGCACTTGCTAAAAGGGTAGTATGAAGAAACTAGAGAGGGGTAAATATTAGGAAGAAAGTATTAATATCAAAAGAATCATGATCTCAAATCATATGCCTTTGGCACAAAAGGGTAACGCATCGCCCTTTAGCTTTGAATTAGGTTGTGTTTAGGAAGGATTGTTTTCTACGTTTGTTCCATCGATTTTTCTCCTATCCAAAAAAAAGGAAGATGAGAGGAAAATCGAAGATGTCCAGCTATCTGCAACCTCAGTCCACCAGAGGCTCTAAAATTGAGGAAGGAGAAAATTTCAAAGAAATGACATGATTATTTTGAAATTTTTAATTAAAAATAAAATCTTTATTTTTAATTTTAATATTTTATTCATTTTTATCTCAGGAAAAAATTGGATTTTAGATCCAATATGTTGCAGATGCAGACTTAGTAATGTCCCATGCTGTGTTGCCCCATATGCAACTCTCTCTCTCTCTCTCTCTCTCTCTCTATATATATATATATAATATATATATGTCTGTGTGTACGAGCTATTTTAACCCCATTTTGACCCGTTCAATTGGTTAACCCCCTATCCACATGGAAAATCAGGTCATCACAGTAATTGAAATGTCTAAAATACTCCGTAAAATCAATTGAATCTAGGTGAACAAGCTTTGCACAACTCATGCAACCCCAATCGTAGGTTGGCTATTTGGTTGGATTTAGACTTCTCTCGCTTCCCTCTTTTCTCCTCACCAGAAAAGTCTACCTCTAAGAGCTTGCATTCCGAAGTAAAGAACTTCAGGAAAGTTAAAAAGAGATATTGCCCCTCTTTCCTAAGAAAAAGTTCATGATTCTTTTCTCTTTGTTTACATTAATATGAAACATTTTATTCTTATTTTTAAATAACAATTCATCAAATATTAAACTACTTAGTAACCTATGGTCAATTTTTTCATGGGTCAACTCAAAGACTTAAACCAATGACACTTGACATACAAAACTTCAGGTCAAGCATAAGGTTGTATTTTAAAATATGTGTAATACTTGTTGTGCCGCCGTGTAATGTAATCCACATGACTTGTGTCGTGCTGGTGCTGCCGTCTGATCTACAGTGGCAGTACAAAAAAATATCTTTTATCATATTATATACGAGTGCGTACATGTATATATGAGAATCTACTTTTGTTGAAATAATGCAAATAGCTTTAATGATTTTTTTTTAAGAAAAATGTATGCAAATATTTTAATAGTAAAAATATAGACGTCATGATATTCATTTGCCACCATCTTCCAAAAATAAGGACATATATATACATAGTGAATATATATATTTAGGGCAATCTTATCAAAACAACAATTTTATTTTTAGTAGATTTTTATATATGGGTGGTGACTTCAAATTTTTTGTTTTGGTAACGTAGATGTCAAGTTGCTATAATGAAAAAAATCTAATAAATTTAAGAGTATATATGATAAAAATATTTGAATCTTTTGCCATATGCTATTGGAGTGCAATCCATTTTGACGAGAAGGATATAACTATTAACATTTATGGCAATCAAAGTGGAGCTTAAGGATTAATGTAAATGAAGGACATTTTTACACAAGGAATTCTGAAATATCTCCTCCTTTTGACTCTCAAATGAGATTTGATGATTTTTTATCGAAGTAGATATATATGTGTATGATATATGTTTGTGTTGGGGGAGGATTATATAATTAATTGAATGGCTATGATTAAATTTCATGAAAAGTTTTTTAAAATTTAAAAAAATCACCAAAAATAAGAAATTATTTTAATTGGCCCTTAGGATTGTTCCATCCCTTGGGGACATAGTATTAATCACTAATTAAGGGATTTTAATCAAAAAAATATGGTACCATTCACACACACACATACACACACCATATTTATACCTATACTCCTAATTCTGACAAATTATTAAAAATGTCGCATTCATACCTTTTCATCAAAATAGCATGAACTCTAATCGAATATTGTCAGGAAGATTTTATAAATTCTAATGAATTTTAGGTATATTTACAAAATTATAATAAATTTAAGATTATGTATGTAACATATCTGACTTTTCTGACATATTTTATTGGAGTTCATAGTATTTTGACAGTCAGAATGTCATAAACTTTAATCAAATATGTCAAAAAGATTATGTACATTTTAATAACTTCAGGAGTATATGTACCAAATTATGATGAATTTAAGGGTATATATGTAAAAATATCATTTCTAGAGTTCACATTGTTTTGACAGGAAGGGTATAAGTGTAACTTTTTAAGGATAACAAGAGTATTTGTAACAATATATGAGAAATACATGTAAATATGATAATTTATCAGGTACAAGCTTTATTATGTGAGGTAAAAACCAACAATGCAGGACAAATTGTCTGCATTTGTATTAAAAAGATATACGTTAATCCAACGGGATTAAGGACATGAGAAGAAATGGGGATAAAACGGACACTAACACTGGATATAAACCCATCTGATTTCCACCTGCACAAATCACCAAACTGCATATTAAATTGGACCGGTAAACATGTGAACCAGAGAAGTACGACATGTGAACGGGAGGGGACGACGACCAAGAACGGGTCCTTTGGTTTCATAGGTATAGGTTATTTGATTATCAAGTAATTGAATCCTCTGATCAGAAATTGACTTATATAGATAGATATGTGAAATATGTTAGAATTGACCTAAAAAATTAAGAAAAAAAGATGATGCAGCAAGTCAAACTCCATAATAAGAATATTCCCTTGCATATTCGAGTTGATTTTAAGATGTTACTACGTAAGTGAAGCACGCGCTTATCACAGCCGTCCAAAGGCAAATGATCACACGGAATGATCAAACGCGATCACAGTAGGCGGTCCAGATGCCATATCATCTGTGTCATCGAGAAAAACGATAAACTTTTAAATAAGATAGCAAAAAAATGTTTTATCTCAAATTTATTCCTAGCCAAAATAGATATAAAAGTGAAATAATGTGAATCGAATGAAATTATATAATAAATAAAAATAAAAACTCCTATCAAAGTCAAAAAGATATAAAGATTTATTTCCATATACATGTATTTACTTTTGTTTCTGATATTACATGTATATCAAATGAAAAAAACTTGTGAATTATTAGAGAAGATCATCCCACATTGAATAGCAAGTAATAAGTATAAATGAGATACAGAAAGAAATCTCAACAGAGTTTGCTGGGTCCTCCTTTTTAAAAATAAATAAAAATAAGAGAAATTAATTAGACCCTCTGTCAAAGTTCCACATTATTTATCTCCGACATTATTTCTCACCTCTTGTCTGCTTTTCACTTGTTGTTCAAACTCCATTTTTTGTTTGATATTTTTTGTTCCACCCCCTCTCACCAATGGCCAACAACTCTTAATGTAACTTTCAATTTTACCTTTTTCTTTTGCTGGTCCTACCAAGTATACTATATTAACACCTTACATTGCAATATAACAACATTTAATATCTTGGCTTAAAGAGAATGTAATACATTGATATTATGTTACTATTATATTATTTCATTGTATTACATTTTTGTTACTGCATTATTATAATTTTATTATTATATTATTTTCTTACTATGTTCTTATTATGTTACTACATTATTATATTAGGTAATACATTACGAATTGTTCATGGGAGGAGATTAAAAAAAATAACGTCAGAAAAAAATGAGAGCCAAGCAATCAGTGCAAAGTTGACAGCTGTTGGGCAATAATGTCTGACAGGGGAACTAATTAATTTTCTCTAAAAGTAAAAACTCTAAAATAACTCATAATTCCAAGGATGATGAAAGGAGAAAATGTAGTTTATATCTGCATGTCAGATTCAAGAGGCGAAAGGGAAACAATGATTTTTATTTATGTTTTTTATCTTCATTAAATGTTACAAGAAATAAAAATAAAACTATCATTTTATTTCTACAACCTACTGGTTCTAATTTAGTGGAGGCTCAGTGAAATTAATATCCATAATGGCAATGAAGAAATTGAGTATGGGTGGTTCATTTAAATTTAAACTAATCAAATGTTTGCATCTCATTTGTCTAATCTCATCTCATGTGGATGCTTCATCTAAATTGGAATATTCCATCAGGAGTGAAAGGAACGATGCCTCCATTCGGCAAAGAGAGGGGCTCATCATCTCATCACACTATCTTATTGGCCGAAGTCAATAAGCGTGAGAGGAACATAAGTGTATAAGGATCTTTTTACGCTTACCGACTTCAGTCAACAAGTAAACATACTGAGAGTATCTCAATTCTTTGGCAAAACACTTATGCATTGTTCTCCACCAATAAGATAAAGGAGAAGATTAATACCACTGATGCAAAGTTCATGCTGCTAAATCGCCTAGATCGGGAGACATCAGATTATAATAATAATTTTTTTTACTTTTATAGTCTTTTAGTTGAAGCAATAATGTTTGCAGGTCATGCAATTATGCTGGATCGAAGTAAAAGGCAGTGCCTCGTAGACATGAATCAACTATTTTAATTTATAAGATTCTACAACTTGTATCTTTTTCAGGACAATTAGAGAACATTTTATGGTTTAATATATAAAAATAGTTTTATGAGCTTTTCTAGTTCTTCAAAGAATTTCTTCCCTCTTTATTGTTACCATGATTATGTAGCTTCGCTTATTTCTAGGATATTAAATGCAAGCTAGATTCTTCATAGATGCGGATGACCGAGCATACCTTGTATTTTGGCAGCCTTTGATTGCAGAGTAATATTTGGAGGATGCGATTTGTACTTCCCCTCAGTGCAAGTGCAGTGGGTAAACAAAAATATATATTTTTTGAATTTTTTTAAGTGGATTCTAAAGTGCCTTATATGTTCGTATAAGCCGATCTTCTACTAGACGACCTAAAAAATTCAAAATTGTTATAAGGGTGTTTTTTATTGTTCAATGGTGTTCGACTTTTTACTTTTTAGATTTTTTTTAGTTCGTCCGATCGGAGATTGGCCTGTTAGGACATGTAAGACACTTCGAGACTCACCTAAAAAGAAAAAAATCAATTTAACTGAAGGGCGATGTAAATCACAACCTCCGCACAATAAGTATTAATCTTGATTGCATCATGTTTCTAGTATATTCAAATGAACGTCTACGGGACTCCCTTGGCTAGGATCTCTTCAGGGTTTCTCCTTGGGGTGGGGTGTGGGGGGGTTCAAGGGATCCCCCTCCCCCTCTTCCTTTGGGAAGTTCCATCTCTCCTTTAATTTCTCCTTTGAAAGGTTTTTTGGTAAAGTAAGTTTACGAACTTTCCTGATTTTGTTTCTATCTTCGGACAGTGTTTAACTGCCGTTTGCTTTCATCTAGTTATCTGGTGTTCTTCAACTTCATCTTAACTTGTTTAGAAGACCTTTCTAAGTTCAATTCTACTTATACAACTTAATTCTGTCCTCTCTCCTTTGAACCCCGTTGCACCTTTCCACGTCATCCCTCTCTCGCTCAGTTTATCTGTGTTCTCCTGGATTTTACGGATCTATAGTTTATTACGGCGTCTTTATCGTATATTGTGGAGGACTATGTGCTTTAGTTCCTACCTTCGAGTGCAACTTCTATGGGTTCTTCATAGACACTCCGAAGACTCAATTATTTGCTCTTAGACAACATGCTTCGTATGGAGAGCATGCCCCACAAGATCATCCTAATTTCAGGCAAGCTGCTAAGTTGTAAAAGCAGCCCCATCATCATTGAAGATGCAGCACGAAGTGTTCCGCTACAGTTGTTCTTCTATGTAATCTTCAGCGATCGAGTACATCAACTAGCTTTGATCTCTACAGGAACCAGTTTCTATTCTGTTATTGTAAGTCAAAGCTATGTACTATTAGTATGGCTAAAGCATGGTCTCTTGTCATCCTGTTTTTTCAAGTGGCCTTTATAAAGTCTTCCTATCTAGTTCTAGGAGGTCTTGGTGTTTGTACGTCCCATATGTGGGACATCTCCAATAAGTCTTTGATGAGGCAGAATCTGATTCGGCCAATTGAAACAAGTCCAACACTGAGATCAACCCAACAGCAGCAGTAAAAGGCCTACTGGCAACCTTCGGCCCGTCAGCAGCCTAGCAGTCCTCGGTCCAGTGAGCAGCCCAGTGGTCCTCGGCTCATCAGCGGCCCAGCAGCCTTCGGCTCATCAGCGGCCCAACAACCTTCAGCTCGTTAACGGCCCAATGGCCCTCGGCCCAGTAGACTTCAGCCCACTAAGCGGCATCAGACCCATCAGCGGCCCAACCCCCTTCGGCCCAATAGCCGTATCCAGCCCACTCCGGTGGGAGGGTTAGGCGCTATGGCGGTTTATCAATAAACCAAAACATAGTCTTATATCGGTTGCCACCACTAAGCAACCTCTATCCTCCGCTATAAATACACGACTATTTATTACCAAAGATATGTCTTCGAGACCCCAAGGACTACAGTCCAAAAGCATTAAAGCTATTTCTTCTTCCCTGACTTCTGAATCGAATCTTCTTCAGAAGCTAACTTAGCCGTCGGAGGGGGTTCCTTAGGGCCGAAGCCCGGGACTCCTACTGACCGGTTCTTCTTCTTTTCCTCCTTCTGCAGGGGCTTCGGTTTGAATCTTCGCCGACCTCTCCGAGTCGGTCTCGACCGCCGACCTCAAGTCTTCTCCCTCCGGTCTCGACGCCTTCCGCAGGCTGGTCCGCCTCGTCCGAAGGAGCTTCGGCCACGCCTCTCGCCGGCTGGTCCGCCTCGTCCGAAGGAGCTTCGGCCACGCCTTCTGCAGGCTGGTCCGCAGCATCCGAGGGAGTCTCGGCTTCGCTCCCTACGAGCTCTCGCCCGAGCACCTCTCGGCTTCGGATCCTCGGCCCCGTTTCCGTCCTCGCCTCGTTTTGGATCCCCATCGGTCCTCTTCACCGATCCGATCCACCTTCGGGTCCCATCTTCGGATTCCAGTCTCGGAATCCGATCGTAATAACTTCGGCTACATCAGGTGGCGCCGTCTGTGGGAAACTAACAAGAAGTCATGTCTCATCGTCCAGTGACCAAACGATCCAGACAAGACGAGACAGAGACGCGGACAACTTCAGCACAGCCGCTTCACTCCGAAGGCGCCCCGTCTGTTCCACCGTAAGGTTCAGCCCTTCCTGTCATATCGGAGTCCCTCGCTCCCGGGGACAATCGGATGGAGGAACTTCAACAACAGGTGGCAACACTAGCCGCCACCGTTACTTCTTTGGCACCCCTGCGAGACTTGGTATCCGCCATTGCCCAGCGCATGGGGTTACTGGGCCAGCTCCCTCAACAAATACCGCCTCCTCCATTTTGCCCTGCCCAAGATACAAAGCTTCGGCCAACGCCTTCGCAGGTCTTCCCTGACGAGGCCGCGACGGCACGCAGTGAGCCCTTTGCACCGCCTGCCCAAGTCTCTCGCGCCGGTCACATCGTGATGGAGCAAGACTATGGTTCGTCCGAATTTCATCCAACCAGGGCCGAAGGACGATCGGTCACTACTTCAACTGCCCCGGACCTGGACCGGCGGCTGACAGCAATGAGGAAGGAAATGCAGCAGATGGCATCTCGGCCGTACGGAGCACCTCTCGCCAGCACCATTCTGGAGCAAACTCCGTTCTTGCCAGAGCTTCTGGCCACCAAGGTACCTCCCAACTTTAAACTGCCGAAAGGCCCTCTCTATGATGAGATGACAGATCCGGTCTGCCACTTCCAGAAGTTCAACACCTACCTCTCTGTCCGAGGGGTCTCTGAGGCAGTCCGTTGCCGTCTCTTCCCCCTCACTCTTGAGAAAACAGCCTTGACTTGGTTCGAGACATTGGCCCCCAATTCCATCCACTCTCTAGTCCAGCTGGGCCAATTGTTCATCGACCAATTCTATGATGCCACTCGGCAATGTAAAACCTCGGTCAGTCTACTCGCCATCCGGCAGGGACCGACCGAGACCCTTCAAGAGTATTTCACCAGATTTCGGGGCGGAGCTGCCCAAATCCCGAACCTGGACAGCTCGATTGCGGTCTCGGCCGTAGTCAGCGGTTGCATAGACGAAGGGCTTCTCAGCTCTATCGGGAAGCGCCATCCCTCCACCTTCCAGGACCTCGTGGCTCGGGCCCACAAGTACATCAACCGAGAAGCCCTGATGATGTCCAAGGGCAAGAGTACTGCTGAGGCAGTATCGGCGGCTACCCCTCCAGCGGTTCGCCCTCGCCCGGAAGATCAGGAACCCTCTCGCAAGCGATACCGGAGAGAAGAATGGGACTAAGACTAGCGCCGGGATTCACAGCGGTATTATCTGCCGTTACCTACTCCACCATCCCCGATGCTCATGGAGGTGAAGAGTATGCCTCGACAGCCTGAGAGCATCAAGACTGATTCCCGCCGAAGGGACTCCCGCGAGTACTGCGAGTACCATCGGGAAACCGGCCATTCAGCTAACGAACGCCGGCACCTTCGGGAGGAGATTGATCGCCTCATCCGAGATCGCCTCGGCTGAAAGCCTATCTCTCCAATGTTCCCATATTATCTAAGCCGGTCCGAGGAGAACAGTTGTTCGTATACCTCGCCGCGTCAGAAGCAGCTATCAGCACCGTCCTCGTCCGAGAAGAAGGTGGTGTTCAAAGACCAGTTTGTTATATAAGCCGAGCCCTCCATAGAGCAGAGCTTCAGTATCCGGCTCTTGAGAAGCTGGCCTTGGCCCTCGTCGCTTCCACTAGGAGGCTCCGGCCCTACTTCCTCGCCCACTCAATAAAGGAAAGTTTGACATCTCTTATGGGCCTCGAACCGCGATGAAAGCTCAAGCTTTGGCCAACTTTATTGCTGAGCTTACTCTCGAAGCATCCTCGGCCCCTCAGCCGGAAGTCAGAGCTACTATTGACGCCGAATCCGCTTCGGCTCCTTCGTCGGCGCATAGCAAACTTTACATCGACAGGTCCGATTATTCTCTAAGTCCGTGTAAACTGTACCGGGAGTGGCTTCGACCATGCAAACCGTATCGGGAGCGGCATGGTTTTCTAAGCCCGTGCAAACCGTACCGGGAGTGGCTTCGGCCATGCAAACCGTATCGAGAGCGGCATTATTCTCCAAGTCCGTGTAAACCGTACCGGGAGTGGCTTCGGCCATGCAAACCGTATCGGGAGCGGCATGGTTTTCTAAACCCGTGCAAACCGTACCGGGAGTGGCTTCGGCCATGCAAACCGTATCGGAAGCGGCATTATTCTCTAAGTCCGTGTAAACCGTATCGGGAGTGGCTTCGGCCATGCAAACCGTATCGGGAGCGGCATGGTTTTCTAAGCCCGTGCAAACCGTACCGGGAGTGGCTTCAGCCATGCAAACCGTATCGGGAGCGGCATTATTCTCTAAGTCCGTGTAAACCGTCCGGGAGTGGCTTCGGCCATGCAAACCGTATCGGGAGCAGCATTATTCCCTAAGCCCGTGCAAACCGTACCGGGAGTGGCTTCGGCTATGCAAACCGTATCGGGAGCGACATTATTCTCTAAGTCCGTGTAAACCGTACCGGGAGTGGCCTCGGCCATGCAAACCGTATCGGGAGCGGCATGGCTTCGGCCACATACATGATCGAATTCGGCTATCTACTCAAAGACATGCCATGAAGCAAGCAAACGCAGATCATTTCTATATGTACACCAAGTCTCGGCCTGAGACGAAGGTATCTCCGACAAGGTCCCGGCCTCAGACGAGGCTGTTTGTCACCAGCCCTCGGCCGACCTAAGGCAGCTTTTCTACAAAGCAAAGGTTTCAGACGAAGCCCATACCATATTACTCTCTCGAAGAAGTTTCTGACTTTACTCTCGCCGTCTCAAAAATGAGGACGACAAGAGTGGGGGGCTATGTGATGAGGCAGAATCTGATTCGGTCCATTGAAACATGCCCAACACTGAGATCAGCCCAACAGCAACAATAAAAGACCCACTGGCAGCCTTCGGCTCGTCAGCGGCCCAGCAGCCCTCGGCCCAGTGAGCAGCCCAGTGGTCCTCGGCCCATCAGCGGCCCAGCAGCCTTCGGCCCTTCAGTAGCCCAACAGCCTTCGACTCGTTAGCGGCCCAGCGGCCCTCGGCCCAGTAGGCTTCAGCCCACTAAGCGGCATCAGGCCCATCAGCGGCCCAATCCCCTTCGGCCCAATAGCCGTATCCAGCCCACTCCGGTGGGAGGGTTAGGCGCTATGGCGGTTTATCAGTAAACCAAAACATAGTCCTATATCGGTTGCCACCACTAAGCAACCTCTATCATCCGCTATAAATACACGGCTATTTATTACCAAAGGTATGTCTTCGAGACCCCAAGGACTACAGTCCAAAAGCATTAAAGCTATTTCTTCTTCCCTGACTTCTGAATCGAATCTTCTTCAGAAGCTAACTTAGCCGTCGGAGGGGGTTCCTTAGGGACGAAGCCCGGGACTCCTACTGACCGGTTCTTCTTCTTTTCCTCCTTCTGCAGAGGCTTCGTTTTGAATCTTCGCCGACCTCTCCGAGTCGGTCTCGGCCGCCGACCTCGGGTCTTCTCCCTCCGGTCTCGACGCCTCTCGCCGGCTGGTCCGCCTCGTCCGAAGGAGCTTCGTCCACGCCTCTCGCCGGCTGGTCCGCCTCGTCCGAAGGAGCTTCGGCCACGCCTTTCGCAGGCTGGTCCGCAGCATCCGAGGGAGTCTCGGCTTCGCTCCCTACAAGCTCTCGCCCGGGCACCTCTCGGCTTCGGATCCTCAGCCCCGTTTCTGCCCTCGCCTCGTTTCGGATCCCCATCGGTCCTCTTTACCGATCCGATCCAGTTTCGGGTCCCATCTTCGGATTCCAGTCTCGGAATCCGATCGTGATAGCTTCGGCTACATCAGTCTTTATACTGGTTGATGAATGCACCTTCTATTGACCAAAAAGAATGTCTACTAGACTATTAGATGGTTTTTTTAATCCTTAACTTTATTTTATATCCTCATCCTTATTCTTTAAATTGATATCCTTATCCTAATTATATTGCATATAGTTTCCTTCTCCTTACTTTGTCCTTTAATTCATATCCTTATCATTTAAATACAGATCTCAGTCTCCTTATCCTTTAATTTGTATCATTATCCTTTGAGTATGGTTAATTTTCTTATGATGACTTTTTCACTTGTACCAATATCCTTTAGAGTATTCTAATCCTTTAACTTATCCTCTAAAGTGTCCCTATCCTGTATGATGACTTTTTCACTTGTACCAATATCCTTTAGAGTATTCTAATCCTTTAACTTATCCTCTAAAGTGTCCCTATCCTGTAGGTTAATGTTTTAACATCCTCATCTTTATCCTTTAAAAATCCTTTTATCACAAACTGTAAATATCTTTTAACTTATCCTCTAAGATATCCTTATCCCTGTCCTTTAACTTATTCTTTAAGTATCCTTTCAATATCCATAGCTTATTCACTGAGTATCCTTTAAGTATCTTTGACTTATTTTGTTATCACTTAAGCATCATTTAACTCATCCTGTAATTAGTATTCTTATCGTTACCCATATCTTTTAACTTATCCTTATCCTTAGCGTTTAAGAATCCATATCCCTATCCTTTATCCGGATTCCTTAAAATTTATCTTATCCTTTAAGTATTTTTTTTCCTTATCCTGTAATTTGTATCGTAGTTTTCTTACCCTTTTATGTTTTCCTTATCCATTGGTTTAGCATCCTTCTCCTTTAAATCATTTAATTTGCATTATCCTTATCGTTTAATTGCAATCCTCTATTTTAACTTAAATCTTATTCTTTCATTAGCATTTAATGTGTATCTTCATTTGTTAGTACAAATAGTTTTGTTATCCTTATCCATTAATGTATATCCTTATCCTTTAAGTACGAACAGTTTCCTCAGCCTTAGATATCCTTTGAATTGTTAGCTTGTATCACCTTTAAAACTACATCAGAGTGCTTCGTGCTATCTCTTCAATGGTGATGGGGCTGCTTTTACAACTTAGCAGCTTGCTCGAAATTAAGAAGAACTCGAAGGGCATGCTCACCGTATGGAACATGTTGTATATACGTAGATGACCGAGTTTTCGGAGTGTCGACGAAGAACTCATGAAAGTTGCACTTAAAGATAAGAACCACATCACAAATATCTCCACAATATATGGCAAAGTCGCCATGATAAGCAACCGATCGGCAACGTCCAAAACATATATGGATCACAAATAAACCGTGCGGGAGAGGGATACGTGCAAAGTTGCAACGGGGTTCAGACGGGAGAGACTAGAACTAGGTTGTATAGGTAAGATAAAAAACTTAAGAGGTCTTCTAAACAAGATAAGATGAAATCGAAGAGCACCTAGATAGGTAGCCGAAAGCCGAAGGAAATAAACACTGTCCGAAGACAAGGACAAAATTAGCAAGTTCAAGACTTACCTGATCAAAACCCTGACAAAAAATCATCTCCGAAAGGGAGAGAAGGCCATCCACGAAGGGAAATTTCCTCCTGCAATGGGGAGGGGGAGGGGGAGGGGGAGGGGATTCCATAAGAGGAACTCACCCCCTCCCCCACACAGGAAAGAGGCGTAGAGAGACGGAGGAGAGGAGGCGTCAATTCAGAATTCTCTACCGTAGGGTGGAAGGTGACGTTTGGCGTCAAACTGAACAACCCTTTTTAGAAAGCGTAGATCCATGCAATTTACATTTCTTGAACTCTTCGGTCTTCAGTGTATGATGAAACATTTCACTGCATTTCTACACCAAGTTTTCAGGACGGAAGAAAAATGAAGAGATGCACGGGACGTGAGCAATTTCATAAAGTCCTCTGACCATGAAACTTTGGACCTATTTATAGGAGTTAAACTTGGCCGGGGAAGAATTTTTTTTAAAAAAAAGTCGGCTATAGCATGTCCCATATTCAGACTCCAATCGAATGATTTAACAAAAAATAAAAAAAATAAAAAAACAAGTCTCAATGAACATTAAAAAATACTCTTAGTAGGTTGACTATAATGACAATTTTAATTTTTTTTAAATTTTCTTAGTCATCCGATCGAAGATCGACCTGCAGAGATATGTGAGATATATTCAGGCTGACATATTTTTTTTAAATTCTTTTTGTTATTAAAGTGCCAGGCCATGCCATGCAGCAACTTTATTTCTAAACATGTGTAATTTTGTGTGCCTAATTAGCATGCCTTCGTTACCCTCCACAACTTCAATCTCATCCGGTATGATTCCCATCATAGGTGGGGACAAGATCTTTGTTCTTTTTTAAAAAATTTAGTCACACTCACCTCAAAGTAATCACAAATTCGACAAAAACATTGACTCAATCTATACGGTAAAAAAGTAGCTTCCATCTTGGTACGATCTGCAGTGTTACTCGTGTTAAACGTGGACAAGAGAAACAAATGCACAGGAGGCTTTTGTTCGCGCGACAAATGAAAAGGTAAAAGTAAAACCATGCATGTACCATTTCCACCACATCGATTCAGGATAACTACGAAAGAGAAACTTGTTATGTGAAGCAAAATATAGATTTTTACGTCATTTTGTCTCTCGTCATGTCTAAATTATTTATAGTAATTTTTTTAAAATATTTAGAGTGCTGTAAATTAGTAGATTTCAAAATCATGTCAACTTACGTCGTACTTTTTATTTTAATTTCTAATAAACAATTATTGAAAATCAGCATTGAGAATTTTAAAACCGATCGTTTCAAAACCATGTTTGTGTTTTTGACTCGGTGACCTTAAAACTGATGATGTCTTACAATATTTTACAATAAAGTAAACAATTTCTAATTAGTCTCCATTTAGCAATGGAGTAAGTAGAATTGAAGCCTCGACGCTAAAATATTATTTGGCAGCTAAAATATTTGGAAATAGAATATTGATCCATTAAAGACAAATTAAAGATTCATCCTTTATACAGAAGAAAAGAAGTCAGATACCGTACACTCTGATCAAAGGTTTACACCATTTTAATAATTTTTTGTTACAAGAAAATAAGTGAACGACAAAGTAACTCGCGCATAAAGAGACATTCTTCTCCGCACTTATTCTGTTGCCATAATCAAGAGCTAAGTGCATTGGGTATATTGTCATTTTAGTCACCCGATCTTCTCATTAAAGTTAACCCTTCTCATTAACGTTAACCAAGACTCCACCCACATCGATCGACTCAACAAAACTCTCACCAAAGTACTAATTAAACTGACTAATGAAGAAGTTTAATGACCGAAATGATCATCTATTAATCAAATTAATTACTTTGAACCCCTTTTTGCCCAAAAACCATTGGACCACAATCCCGTAATTCCACCGTGCACGGGAGCACCCCGGATGATCCACCAATGCTCGTTCCGTACAGGATCCTCAATCTTGTTGCTAAAACGGACAAGATGCAATGGATCCAGTCAGGCCGCCGGGGTCGGAGGAGCAGCTAGCCAGCTGGGTGGCACTGGTAGCCCGCAAACAAAGAAGATTCCCCTTCTTTTTGGCAAACACGGATTTGTCGTCCAAGTAAAAATGTTGTGCTGCAAAATAAGATTTTTTTTTGTTCTTACTTCCTATGCGCCTCTTCCACGACTAGTATAGTAGTATCCTTATTCCTTTGCCCGTCCTCCATCTCATTCGTCATATTATTATATTAATACCGACATGGGTTCTTAAAGGAAGACAAATGGAAGAGGTGAGAAAGGAAATGTCTTCTTTCCGGGCAAGGGCTGTCCCCACGGCGCAACGCCGGCAGTCCTGCGTGACCGCGTCTTGGTGGGGAGGGCGGTTTTGATAAGGGAGCCGGCCGCGGCCGCAAGAAAAAGGAAACTTTTGTGTCGTGTTATATCAATATGGGAGGGTGAGCTTACCTCCGTGCCTCTCCCCTGCGTTCCCGAGCGCACACGGTCGTTGCGGCGGGGCGCCCTCGACCACACTGTGGAACAGGTGGGAGTCCACTGGATTCATCGGTCCGGAGTCTGGAGTCTTACAGACCTCGTGGCAGTCATGTAATACAAACTGACATTTTTTAAAAAATAATATAATTGTGTTTTTAAGTGAATACATTTAAATAGACTCATAACTTATTAAAGTTATCTTTAAAGTATTCATGAATAATTCTAAGATTTATGATGTAATAATATATTTTTAAAGAATAATTTGTTTTATGGTGTATAATTTTAGAAACACATTCTATTTTAAAATTTAAATTATATACTACAATTAAATTTTCATTCGTGATTCTTTTCACAAAATTGTCAATTTTCGAGTTTTTATCGTTTTAGGAGTCCCGAGTCCCTGGCTCATTACTCATTAGTGACATTTGAGTCAAGTCAAGTTGGGATGCATAATTCAATTTACCTTGTACAGAATATATAGGACCCGAATTTCCCTTAATCCACCTTCGTATGGCCCTAATCTTGAATTCATATGATAGACTCTTAACTTGACTCAAAGGCTTGAAGCGGAGGCTACAATTCTAACCCTACTCAACCTAGGTTGATACAAAAAGAACGGAGATACAAAATACATATGTATCATATATACGTGGAGTGCGGTTGATCGTGGGACTCTTCAGACGGATGTCATGTCCCAACATTGTGAGAACACTGCGTCTCCCAGACTATCCATCTACACTCCGTAGAGGAGGCCACTTTCCTGAGCTGCTACTATGTGCCAAACAAATTGCATAGAAGATTTTTAGCCGCATAATAGTAGTCCTCTATATTATTTAAAATAATTAGTTAATATGGATGCGTAAATATTTGCGTACTTGCTCGAGATAGGATTTTATCATTTTCTTTAAAAAAATATCTTTGTTGAGAAGAGAGAATATATTTTACCTATAAGCACACACTTATTTTTACAACATCCGATGTAAGACTAAAACGGTTTGTCATTTTTATGTTTCTACATAGTCTCTTAGTGAAAGTAGATGTGTGTGAATCCCTTTGAATCGTTGGAAGGATCAAGTTGACTAGCGGTGTACGGACAAGTTAGTGATTTTTTCTTCAGTTCTCACGGACGGCGTTAATTGTGTAACGGTCGGAAACTAGTCGGACAACAGCGACTGTCCGATCGAAGCTCCCGACTACTCAATAAAATTTGTATTTAAATAGAAACACTCAGAGTAGGATTTGTAAGAGAAAGAAGAGGCGTCAGAGGACCCTCCAGTTTGTTGGGAATCAAAATCATCTGATACCTAAGTTAAGTGTTAGAAGATGAATTCTTTTTAAGATTTGTTGGGTTATGTACGACGTACATGTGACCACAAAAGGTCTGGAGATTATATAGTCCCTCACTCTAGAGGCGTCCTAATCATTACCTATGGGGAGCTAATTATCCTATGATCTACTCTCTTTGATTGAGGAGATCGTGAGATACTGGGCAAAAAGAGATTTCCTCGTGATTGGGGAGAGCAAATCGTACGGACCTCTCTTAACTGGACAGTTTGTGACGTTAACGTGCAAGACCCGCCTGATGGCAGGAAGACGTTATAGGTCGCTCCTAGGATGACCTTCGTCCTCTCTGGAGGTCAGAATGAAGTAGTCTTCCGAGTCAAAACTTTTGATCTTCACTTGGTCGGATTGCAGATCTCGTGAGTCGAGAGAGTAAGTTCTTATCAACTCTCGGCTGAGACACTCTTTTCAACTCTCGGTTGATACGACCGAGACATTGGAGTATCTCGAGAATTATCAATTGATGTTACGCCTGGTGTTCTCAGGACCTAGACCCACACTCCTTGGATTCTCTCTTTCAACCTATCAGTCCATATACCGAGAGAACTCATATGGCACTCCTACACTTATTCTAGTTGGCTGCGAGCTCTTGGACCTATGGTCCAAATAGGCCTATTTAGATCGAATTCCAATCGTCCATCATCAGTTAATAAATATTCACACAATATTAAACTGGACCTAATCTAGTCCAACGTTGGTTGCACTTCACCAGAAGGTATCATGATCCCTTCCTTTTGGAAGGGTATGCTTTATGCTCCGAATCGCGGTTACGGGCACCGGGGAAGGAAGAGGATTCCATTAACACGGAAGCAGCAGGTCAACGTCGCGCAAGGGCCAAAGGCGCCATCCAACCAAACTTTCTAGACCGCCATAATAAAGCCCCCCTCACGAACCCCGTCCCCCCACCTAACGCTACGATAACAGCCCCCCCCGCCCCCCAGTAGAACAGCGACTTCCTGAACCGGCAAAAGCCCCACCGCGCCCACTCGGACTCTCTAGTAAAGAGGAGAGCGGACAGGAGGACGCGTTCCTCTTCTTAAATTCTGGCTCGGAGGGGCCTTACCGTCTCCCCGGCGGCCACGCGGAGAGACCAGATAGGGAATCACACCCCGCGGGGCCGCGCTCCACTTTGCTACCTGCAGCCAGCAGCCAGCAGCAGCAGCACAAGGATAACTTCTACCGGAGGGTTTTCTCCAGAGAAGAAGGTAAAAGCCAAAGCCAACCCAGAGATATACGTAACACAGACAAGGAAAGGGGGGCTCGGCTCAGCTCTTGGGGATTTTGTAACGACTCCGGGAAACCCTGGAAAGGAAGGCGATGGCGTCGTCGCGGGTGATGCCTTCAGCCACGACGTCCGCCAGGTCGGATCAGTCCCCCTTATACCCCGTCGGCCGCCTGCCTGACCTCGGCGGGGACCGCCGCACCGGCAGCCTCGGATCCATGAACGTGGAGGAGCTCCTCCGCAATTTCTACGCCGACACCCCCGCCGGGGCCACCCCCCCGGCCGAGATCGCGGCTCCGGAGGCGGAGCAGAAGGCAGCCGTCGGTGGCGGGGTCGTGGCGGGCCCATCGCGGCAGGAAAACTACTCGGCGGCCAGGGCGGCAGGGGCGAAGACGGCGGAGCAGGTGTGGAAGGAGATCTCCCGGGAGACGAAGGTCGAGGGCGGCGGGGCGGAGCCGGTGTACAAGGAGGAGGGTATGGGGGAGATAACGCTGGAGGCGTTCCTGGCGCGGCATGGGGTGGGGACCGAGGAGGAAGTCGCGGCTGCGCCGGTGGTGGTGCAGGCGCAGCTGGAGAGCCCGGTGATGGGTTTCGTGGTCGACCCGGGTATGGCGGGTCGCTATGCGGTGCAGCAGCAGCTGCTCCAAGTGGATGGATCGCTTGCAGGGTTCGGAAGCGGCGCGGCCGGTGGAGCGGGAGGGAGGCGAAAGAGGAGGGCGCTGCAGGATCCCGAGGACAAGGCCACGCAGCAGAAGCAGAGGAGGATGATAAAGAACAGGGAGTCCGCTGCGAGGTCCAGGGAGAGGAAACAGGTCTGTGGATCATCTTTAATTCACCCATCAGTTTGCTGGGAGAAAAAATTCCTCTTCAATAATTCGTCGTCGAACAGACACTGATCTTTAAACTAATTGTTCCAGTTGTTGCATTCTGTTGTTCGTCTTGTAGGCTTACATCTTGGAGCTCGAAACGTTGGTGACGAGGCTGGAGGAGGAAAACGCAAGGCTAGTTAGAGAACTGGTACTCTTCTTCCCTCGCCTGTTTTTGTACGACAGCTTTTAGATTCCTTCTTTTTTAAATTATTCCCAGTGATCCCGGTGAAAATCACTATCCATCAGAATGGAGGAAGTCGCCCCCTTGTTTAACACGATGTTGTCTCTCCCATCTCTGGTTTCTAGGCTTTGAGCATTAGATAGGATGCCTAGAATCTCTTTTCTGATCCGTTCCACCGGACCGGTCTGTCCGTTCACGGGTGATAACATTTGCTCGGAGTAAACCAGAAGGTCTGGATTTGATCGGCGAAATTGGCCACCCTGGGTTCTATTTCTACCATGGGCACAGTATTGGAACACTAACTTTTCCTCTGTCGGATGTTTTTCTTAATCTATTCTCCATCTTATGCGTGTAGGAAGCAGTGATTGTGTAATAATATTTGCCTTTTTCCCTCGCACATCTACTCTTTTCCAATTCTAGAGGGATTTATGTGTAGTCTAACATAGATCTGTCGACACACAACTTGGCGTTTAAGCACTTGTCACGTTACTCAAGTTTAGGTACAGGATTGTAACCTACATGGGATAAAGTATGGCAATTCTTAAAGTTTTTGGAGAATTTGAACTAGAGGACATGCTCATATCGTCCCAGGTATGGGATTTTGTGCAGATCCAGCATGAATGCTCATTACTTTTTGAAAGATCCGAGTAACAGTGTGAGAGACTCAGAGACCCCACTTACACAGGGCTTTCTTTTCTTGTCAGCTTGATAGCTGTTGTCAATAATTTGTTTGATCCTTGCATTCTTAACCATTTCCAAGAGGCTAGCCTGAGGTTGGAAGTGCACCGATGATTATCTTTTGGCTATGGTTTTCCTTAGTTTGTATAATTTTACCGGAGGGTTCTGATCTAATTGCAAAATTGCAGGAGGAGCAGGAAAAGGCAAGACTCAAACAGGCACGTCTCCTTTACTACTTGTTCTTTACTTATCCAATCATAATAGTGAAGAGCCCATACCACTATGGAGCCTTCATATTTATATTGGTTGGTTGTTTCAGATGTTCATGATAATGCTCAATTATGGTCAGATGCATGTGTCTGAAAGTTCTCAATACTTTCTTAAAATAAATAAATTGTTTTCTGCATTCTTTGCCTCTCATTAGGAGCTGTCTGATCAATTCTTACCTTGCAGTTTATACGCTGCTATTTCTACTAACTATAGAAATAATGTGTTCATATCGCCATGCTAGGTATCATTACAGGATAACAGGCCTTAATTGATGGGAGGGAATATCCATCTCATGTGGTTCAGTTGTTCTTAAACTTTGTCAGTAGTGTAGAATTTCTCTTCCACCATCAGTTGGTTTTTATAAAATGAATACATTAGGGAAAGCGTTTCAACTTTCCTGGATTCTAGTTGTTCATCATGTCTTACATTCCTGCAGTAGAGGAAACATGATGGGGATCCAGGAACGGCTGGAATGGGGTCAAAGGCCCAATGTGCAGTTTAGTTGGCCCATTAGGGGTCCATTTGGAGTCTTTTAATTTACATATAATTTTTCCATGTTTTTTAGTTATTTTCGGAGTCCTAGGGGTAGTTTAGTAATTTTCATATTAGGGTTTCTTTGAAGAGTCTATATATTGTCCTGTATCCCCTCGTGGGAAAGCATTTGAAGAGAAATTTTGAAATGAAGAGCCGCCGCTGCGTGTTTTCTCCCGAAACGGGACGGGAACCCTAGTCTTCTTCTCCTCCAACCCCTCTCTTCTCTCTACTTCCGCTCTACCCCCTCTCCTGTCCCGCATCAACTTGGTATCAGAGCCCGGTTTTTTGGATCGTTCTCACGATCCAAGTTCTGCACCCCGAAGCCACGCAGCTGCTGCTCGATCTCCATCCCCTTCCTTCTCCCTCTCCACCTTGGTTCGGTTCACAGCAGAAGAAGAAGGAGAAGCGGAGGGCAGTGACTTACCTAGGGGTCATTGTCGCTGTCGCCTGGCTCCCCCGGAGCCACCGTGGTCGCCGCCTCTCCCATCGCGCCGCCGCACCACAGTCATCACCGTCTTCATCCGCGCCAGTCGCTGCCGTCTAAGCCGGTGTTGCTGTCCGACGCATCCCCTCCCACCAACCGGTGCCGTGGTCAGCGCTGCCACCACCCCGCCCTGCCACCACTGCCGGCGTCGTCACAGCCCGGCACCGCCGAAGCCCCTCCTCCCTGTCAATCGCGCCCGTCGATGGTGTGCTTGTCCTGGAGGACTCGGTCCACGAGCGCCGGATCAGCGAAGACGACGAAGCCGAAGCCTCGGGGGCGCCCCGAGACCTTGTTGCGCATGATCACAGCCTGCACGACCTCCCCGTACTTGCCGAAGTAGCCCCGCAGCTTCTCCTCCGTCGTCTCCCGCGAGATCCCCCGATGAACAGCTTGCGCGGTCGGAATCCATGGCCGTTGTCGCCGCCGGCTTCTCTCGCTCCACCTCCTCGATCCCTGTGGGCCTGGAGCCTTCGGCCTCCCACGCCCTCCTAGGGTTTCAGCGTTCTCGCGAGGGCTCGGGGTAGGAGAAGCCCCTCCTCCCTGCACCCTTAGCCGCCGCTCCCCATCTGGCTCTGTTAGGGTTGTAGTAGAAGAAGAGGAGGAAGAAGAGAAGAAATCCGCTGTTGACCAGCCCCCCCCCCCCCCCCCCCCGCCATCGGATCTGCCGCACTAGCCACCGCCGGAGCCACCCGAGCCTTCCATCTCCGCCGAAGCCGCCGTCGTCGGGCCCCGCCACCGTCGTCGACGTCGCCTCCGGCCACCGAAGCCGCTCGGCCGCCGCTGCCTTCCCCTCCCTCGTGCTCTCTCTCCCTCTGCTCCCTGTTAGGGTTTGGAGAAGGGCGAACTGAAGAAGACGACGAACCGGTCGGGCCTTTCAAGCCAGAACCGGTCAAACCGGTTCGACCCGGTCTGGCCCAAGGCCATTCACAACCTGGTTGAACCAGGTCAGTTCCCACCGAGCCAGGGTCCGAACCCAAGCCCCCAACGGCTCGACCCACCCTGCCTCTTCAACCTGGTTTGCTACAGTGCGCAGGAGGTGCATTAGAAGTTTTTATCGCACCGCCAGCGCCCGGGGCTCGTCTGTGCTCCGATTTGCACGCCGCTGGTGCCGTTGGGATCGTATTGGCGAGGCCGACCTCGCTGTACGTCCCGCCTGACAGCAGCATCTCGTTTTGCGTGCCACACTTGCACGCTTTACGAGGACGCTCGAGTGCGCCGTTCGAGATCTTTCCGAACTCCAATTTGTGCACCGTTCGCGCCGTCGGATCCGTCTCGACGAGGCCAACTCGGATCCAGTGTGCTGTTCTCAAATTTGTCTCGTTTTGCGTGCCACCTCTGCACACATACCGAGGACCCGGAACGTGCATCCCGAGGCCAACCCAAGATGCCTCGATTTGCGTGCCAGCATCCCAGCGTACAGATTTCGCAGCAGCTAGTGCCCGCTTACCTTGTTTTGCGTGCCACTTTTGCACGCATATCGAGGATGATGATTTGAGCTCCGATTCTTGTGCCGATCGTATCGTTGGCATCCTTGCAGTGAGGCGGACCTCGTCCATCATTTCTTTGGCCAGTGGTACCTTTTATCATCATGGATTTTAGTTTTGAGGTAGAGCTACCCAATTCCGTGAAAACTCGGGTGTATCTTGAGGCAACGTCGTTCGGCAACGTCATTTCACAATCTATTGTGGATTCTATCTCCCACACGGACTACGTAAGGGTCTCTAGAAATCAAGTCTATGTGCCATTTTTCCATCTCTTAAGGAGCAACAGTACTTCATGAGCCGTCAGGTATTATGATGATGCGTGGTGCAAGATTATACCCAATGGCTCGTATATCGGTTTGGGTAGAGAATGGATAGACGAGCGGCAAGTTGTGATTGATCATACTGGACGAGATTGTCTAATACAACCTGAGGAATACCAGGCACCCTTTCTTATTCTCAATGCCACTCATCAGGATCGAGAGAGGTTTCAACAAGCAGTTGATTGGGAGCGCGAGAAGTCCCAGATGAGGAGTGAGCTTCAGAAGATTTCTGCCATGCTGGCCAAGCTGACCAAGCCAAAAGATGTTGTCTATGAGGCCGACCCAACGATGCTTGAGGAGTATGAAAATCAAATGAAGGAGGTGCACTATGTGGCCGATCCAGTCCTAGAAGATGAATATTTGGGGGAGGTCGAATCAGTGACGCCTATAGTAGATAATGACCTCTTCCCCACTAAAGGGAATGGGCCGAAGACAGAACCGCTACTGGAAGATGTAGTCGATCAACCGAAGGTCGTTAAAGATGTCATCAGTTTGCATGATTTTGACCACATATGGAGCGACGTCGAGGCACAATTTTCTCCTCAGGTTGGAGCATTCATGCGCGCGATGGTTCATGGGTCATCGGTGTTGTTTTCCGAGCATGCTACTATCATTCCCCCATGGATATTGACTCATTTTAAAATTCGAGGACGAATTTTTTCGAACCAGGGGAGAATGATGGGGATCCAGGAACGGCTGGAATGGGGTCAAAGGCCCAATGTGCAGTTTAGTTGGCCCATTAGGGGTCCATTTGGAGTCTTTTAATTTACATATAATTTTTCCATGTTTTTTAGTTATTTTCGGAGTCCTAGGGGTAGTTTAGTAATTTTCATATTAGGGTTTCTTTGAAGAGTCTATATATTGTCCTGTATCCCCTCGTGGGAAAGCATTTGAAGAGAAATTTTGAAATGAAGAGCCGCCGCTGCGTGTTTTCTCCCGAAACGGGACGGGAACCCTAGTCTTCTTCTCCTCCAACCCCTCTCTTCTCTCTACTTCCGCTCTACCCCCTCTCCTGTCCCGCATCAAAACATCAGAGAACCTTGGATGTTTTGGAGCTCTTCTATGGCCTTTTCTGTTGTTATCTCTAGTATTAACACCTTTTACTGAGTTATGTGTAATAATGGTGGTTGTGAAGCTTTAATGTATGTGAAGTCAATGCATGTGGATATGTAACTTGCTTGTGGAAGAATTTGTTCCACTTAAATTCTAACATATGAAGTGCATTCATGACTAGGTCTTTCCAAACATAATCTTAGGATTGATGGCCATGATATGTCTCAAAATTGTTTTTTATTAGTTATCCACATGAGGCAAAGAGATGCTATTGAACTGCAGCATTTGGAGTAGAGATTCCCTTTTCATTTGGTAGTGCATAAAATTGTTCTAGCTGTCACGGCCTTTTATTTGTATGCTTGATGCAAACGAAACCTTTAGAAAGAGATTTTAGATCAATGGATTTGTCAGGTTGCTCAGTGTCTGTGGTATGAGCATGCCAATGATGCAGGTATTCAGACTTTTTTAAATAAAAAAGCAAGTATATCTTGCTTTACACTCTCGATAGAAATTAATAAATGACTGGACTGTGGCCTATACAACCAAAGGCAACGACAACTGAATTTCATTGTTTCTGGAGACAATCATTGAACCACATTGATTTTGATGAAAGGGCTAGTATATGGCATGCTCGTGGTAAAGCTTATTGATCATGTAGTTAACCGGAAGATACGTGCACAATGAGAGAGGAAAAGGAAAGCCTCTATACTTTTCATTTTGTGGGAGATGAGAGCAAAGACAATCTGCTGATATAGATACATATTTGAAGACTTTTTCTTCCCTAAGTGTTGAGGGTTGATATGTCAAGAGTAGCCAGGAAATCCATGGTGAAATATGTTCCGTTGGCACAAAAATGAATGAATGATCTACAATTTTGATCTATTACTTGTTACTAATTTGTAATATTAAGAAATAAAACCCTTTCCACATGTGCATTCAATGTCTTTCAATCCAAAGGACAGCTATATTTTCTTGACTACAAGTATGTTTTCTTGACTATGTCAGTAGGAAATTGCAGACTCAGTTACAAGGAACTGTTACTGAGAATCACCATTATTTCTTGATAGGTATTAGGGATATCCGTCAATTTCAGGGAAACCTCCCCATTTACCCACTTTTCTTGAGCGTGCCGCCCAACTAAATGTTGTGTGTGTGTGTGTGTATGTGTGTGTGAGAGAGAGAGAGAGAGAGAGAGAGTGAGAGATGGAAGGTGTGGTTAATTACGTAGTGTGTGGAGAGAAAGAGAGAGATGGAAGGTGTGGTTAATTACTTAGTGTGTGGAGAGAAAGAGAGAGAGTCTTGGAGGATGTGGTCTCTTAGGCCTCATTTGGGAACACTTTCTCAACTTTTAATTTTGGAGGAATCCAAAATTTGAAAAGTGCTACCTTATCAAGTATTTAGATTTGAGAAAAATCTCCTACTTTTAAGAATCTCACTTAGAATGAACAAAAAAAAGTCAGATTTCGGACTACATCAAAAGACAAATGTACTTTTTGTTCTTTCCCGTGAAGATTTTCCTCCCATCCTATTTTCATGGGACATGGGGGAAATCTAAAAAGGTGTCTATTTCAACATGAGCCCAAATCCAAATTTTCCCTAAATTGTCTTCCCTTTTTTATTTGAAGAACTTTTTGGATTCCTGTCGAATCTAAATGTGCTAAATATGAACTCCAATCTTTACCAAATGAGGCCTTTAATGGAAGAGAAAAAGGAGAAGGGCATTCCATGTGGTAAACTTTTTAGTCCTTAGTAAGTGGTTTCATTCCACTTAAAGTGGTTTCCTACTTAAGGAGTGCTAATTAATAATTAAAAATATAAAAGAATTCTCCTAATTATCATTTTTTTTTTCTCCACTGCCCGTGTTCTCTCTCTTGATTAATTATTAACTAACACTCCTTAAATAGGAAACCACCATCCCTCATGTTAAATCTCTCTACTCAATTAGTTTAACATGTCAAATTCTAATTCCATTCGTTCCGTTTCGCTAACTCTCTTTCTTTTGCCATCACATTATGTTCATGAATTAATACACTTTTCATGTATACTCAAGAAAATATCTTTCCTTTAATCAATTGTACATATTTATTATAATTTAATTATTTTATTATTTTTTAATAATATTAAGTAATTTTTAAAATTTTATATCCAATTTATTATTTTAATTAATTTTGTATGTATGTACATGCACATTATTTTTTCAACAATATTGTTGATTTACATATGTTGTATTTTCTGTTCTAATTCTTCGCATTACGCACAAGACATTATATATTTTATGTTGGGTCCCCCAAGAAAAATTCCTGTGTCTGCATCTGGCTGTAACATCCGTTAGTATAGTAACACGAAGTGAGGTGTCAGCCGCTAGGAAAGTCAAACTGAACCAGTATTTTTATCCCGTAAATTGGCAATTAACTTGGAAGTCTTGTATTCCTAACAAAAATCTGCATCTTTTGTCATTATTTTCAAGAGACCATGACATTCTCTTTCCCAAAGAAGTCGCTTATCAAACCCCCCAAATAAAGAATGTTATCAGATTTTAGTTGATTTCTCCTAAAATGAACTTTATGATTGAGCACATCCATTCCCAGGTAGTTGCATACGAGAACAAATTTTAGAGGTAAAATCTTCTTATTCAGATTTAGCTCAAAACAAATTACATATGAACATGGGTCAACATAGGCCACACAAAAGGTATGGCCTACAGGGCGTGGCTAAAGCTCTTTTCTTACCCAGGTAAGCACTCTGATCCAAGCATGGTTTCAAGATTCTGACAGCTCACATCCATTTTGGGCTTATAAATTTGACATGGTGCATATTAAATGGAATTGGTTTGATGGGTCTAAGGCAATTCTTCTGTCTTGATGTTACTGCTTAGTGCATCTGGTAGTATGTGGACATAGAGCTTAGTCAAGTAGTATGTTGCACATGTGGCTTGCTCTCTTAAGCTTGCCATTAAATGTCTTAATGATGCATTAGCCAGTCACTTATCCCAACCCATGCAACCTTCCCAACGTGCACACCACAGGATTCGTAGGTCATGTTTGACACTGCATGTGTAGTTTACCTCCATTCGTTCGTTGGGATTTGATCTATTCAGATTATTATAACCTCAATATCAATTTCCATGTGTCATCCTTTATCCTTGAAAATTGAACTTGTGTACTTCCTGAACATGTCTAACATACTCCATAGCTCTATATTCCTAAATAATTGAAATTATATTGACTCCCCTTTGGTAAGAATATCCATATCTGAGAATCACATCATTATATTATAAAATACCAATTTTACGGATCAATAAATGCACTTCTCAAGGTATGATGCTTAGGGATTAATGTTATTTGTGGACCCTTATGCAACATAGGATCACATCTTTAAAAAAACTAAACTTGCTACAAGACAGCAGCATGTGTAGATTTCCCCGTATAAGCTGGATATGTTAGATAATCTAAATTCGCTAATCTAATGCTTGTTTCTTAAATTTGAGATTAGCTCGAATCTTTTGGGGTTTTATAGACATTTATGACCTTACATTTCCTGATGGTGTTCCATCAGCATTATTAATATGCATGACAAGAGATCTGACATGGTTTAATTGCTGTAATTGTTTGCAGCTTATGGAAAATGTAATCCCTGTTGTGGAGGAGAAGAGACCACCGCACAGCCTCAGAAGAACTTTCTCCGCGCAGTGGTAGGGGAGTGCATCTAATGCCGGGCTGAAGCTGGACTTCATCTGATCCTGTTCTGAACTTCCATTTACCAGCCGGGACGCAGTTTTCCTTTAAACATGTGAAAAGGCTATAGAAAATGCCGTTTAGCATACTTATCAAAGGGAGAGTCCTGTGGAGGAGGGAGTGAAGGGTGTGTTGTTTCATTGGTTTTCACCTTAGCTTTGACATTACTAGTGACCTCCGTTCCTGATTTGCCCATGCTTGCCGTCCTAATACCAGGCACATGTGTTAAGTGATGGGACGGGCTCACCTTGTATTCCTTTGTGTATATATGATATATGATTTACAGCAGTAGTAGTATTCAGACATATGTAGCCTGTAGTATTAGTACATGATTCTCTGCCACTTATATCTGCTCTTCAAACTGCCCTCTCTTTCTATTTCTTTTTCAGGGATAAACCATGGAAGTCCTGGTGTACGCTGTAGTTGTGAGATCCTTCTTGTTGGTGTGCTATAATCCTCTGAAAAACAGTTTTGTGACATAAAAATTTAACACACACATTTAACATGAGACACATGGCATAAATTTTAAAATTTTTATTTGTTACTCATTCACCTTAAAATTCGTATCATGTGTCTTGTGTCAAATGTTTGTCAAATTTCTGTGTCACAAAACTGTTTTCCGTTTACGGTGAATTTTTTTTAAATTTATTATGAACTCATTTAAGTAGATGCAGACTAACTCCATACGCATTTTCTTAAGTTGCACAGAGCCGGTAGTACTTACCTTTCATTTGGACTTGGATGTGAGCTGTGGGGAACTCGACTTATAAATGCGGAGGGCGGGCCTCTTGGCTGCTATTGATCACGCGGACTCGGGTCTCGCTAAGCGGACTCGCTGCCACTCGTGTCGCCATTTAATGCCCGATAGCAGAACAACGAGCAGACCCGAGCGACGATTTGACTGTCGACTCTTTTGACGTAGCCCTTGAAGACCTAAAGGGCGTGTACTCCCACTGTAGTTTGGTTGGTTGCCGAGCTCAGCTCTAATAACGTGTTCTTGTAATAAAACAAAAGGGCGTACAAGACAGTTGGGTCTCTCGAGTAATCCTTGTTTTTAAGCTTAAATCACAGCGTCGGTACCCGTAATCTATCCTTTTTACCACTTTTTAGTGGTGCATAGGTTTTTTTCACCCGATGCTGCACTTTGGCTTCCCAAGCTTGTCCACCATTCCATGCTCTTTTCCCGTTCAACGTAGCTGATGACAAGATGTTGTTGTTATTCGTCAGGTATCCACCGTAGCGAGAGCTCCTTCAAAAGGAAGGAAAAAAAAAAGGAAAATTTTTAAAATCTCTCTCTCTCTCTACGCGTTTTAAGAAAGAAGGGACGCAGGACGCCCACACATGCTCCTCCCTCCCTCTTTGTCCCTGCTGGGCCTTCTCTGCTCCGAAGAGAAGGCAGGGCAAGCAAGCAGATAACCCATGGCTTGTTCACGGCCTCTTCCCTTGGCCCTCTTCCTCATTCTCCTGTCCCTTTCCTTCCGGCCTTCTTGCCCACGTACAGTAGTGCCCGTTGACGGGGTGGCCCAGTCGGAAGCACCGGTCCTTCGCGTTGGCGACTCCATCGGTAAGTACACATCACCAAACACGCACGCAGAGGTCGTCTTCTTCTTATGTGTTTACCTACGCTCACACTCTCTCGCGCGTCTCCTTCCTCCTCTTCCTACTTCTAGTCTTCAGAGAAGTGGTGGGCTATGACCTCTACATGTTCCACAGCAAGAGAGCGTTCGATCTCTGCATATTTGCCCAGGCGAGCCTGTTGCACAGCACCGGATCAGGCAAACCCACTTCCTACTTCACGGTACCCCATTAAACCCGTCAGCCCCGGCTCCCTACTTATCTCTACAACATGCGGCTAGCAAAGGAATGCATGCCCTGTAGTTACTAGACCTGCACTTACAACAGTTACTATGCCAGTTCTGTAACAACGAACAATACTTGCGCTGCTGCAGTGGCGTCCATCCGGCCCAGGCAACTACTACTTCTCCCACAAGAGCAGATCCCTCGGCGCCTGCGACGGGAGGACGCGCCTCCACGTGACAGTAGTGCCGGCCTCGGAGCTCGCCTCACCCACGATGTCACCCCTCCCTGCGCCACCTCCCACCCCCGGCAACGACGACGGCGGGGACTTCTTCCCATCCCTGCCCCACGCCCGCCGCTCCACCTCTCCGGGGCCCTTGCCATCTCTACCCATTCCGGGGACTGGAAGAGCCCCTTCGGCGGCCGCTCCACCGGCGTTCCCGGGCTCCGGCGGTGGGTTTCCCTTCATCAGCAGCAACCCGGCGCTTCCCCTGCCAACTGGGGAGGCGGGCACCGCCACGTCTCGCCCGCTGCCGGCCACCGGTGGCGGACACCCGGTACAAGATGCCCTCCCCTTTTGCTTTTCCTTTGAGCTCTTTTTCTTTTCCTTTGGCTTCTCAAAGTGTGTGTTCTCTTCGTTGTTGGTGCAGGCGGCTGGGACGGGCCTTGGAATTCAAATGGCGGCAGTGCTGGCCCTGGTGGTGGCAGCCCTTGTCTAGTTGTGGGGCCTGCGAGATGGTCGCGCCTGCGAGATGGTCGCGTAAAGGCTCTGGCCTCTGGGCTTGCAGCATCTGTGTCTATGGAAGCTCTGTGTGAGGCTGAGGGCTTCCCTTGCCGGCTCATGGCCGGGGCCAAGTGATGACGGTGTATATGTTCTCTGTGGTTTCCTTTTTCTTCCGGTGGCTATAATGATGAAATCATCTCTTCATCTCCTTATTTCTGTCATGATTGGTCAAGTACTCTTGGGGTGGGATACCTTCTTGACTGAGTGGTGTTGTCCTCTATATGATTGTTTTATGATTACTTTTTTATTAGTGCAGAGTAAGTTACTTTGATGGCTGCCTTGTGCCCAATCATAAAGTCTTCGATACCTCGCACGCTTGTGGATAATAATAATAATAATAAGATATCACTGACTGACGAAGGAATGAGGGGAATTTTCTTCCTCCACCGGTCCCTTTGCACCAAGGGTTACCTAAGATTATTCCCATAATTTAAAACTTGAACGTCCAGTCACAAGGCCGCATAATAGCACCAATCTCAATCTCTCTCTCTCTCTCTCTCTCTCTCTCTCTCTCTCTCTCTCTCTCTCTCTCTCTCTCTCTCTCTCTCTCTCTCTCTCTCTCTCTCTCTCTCTCTTAACCGCATCTAGGAGCTCATTTAATTTAGATACACTTTCCCTCTAAAACTCATCCTCTTCATATTTAAAAAAATATGAATTATTAATATTTTTAAAATATTTAAATAGGTCTCTTAAAGTTGTTCTCATTTTGGAAATTTTAATTTTTACTGTCCGATTTTAAAAATTAATCAAAACCGTCCAATCGAGTGCATATTAAAAAATAATATTAAAAAATAAAAAAATGTTAGATTAACTTTTAAGATTGATCTCATCCCTAAGATTTTAGTTTTAATCCTCAATGAAGGACTCACTTACTTTCTTTCTTTATTTTACAATTCTTCAAGGCTATATTAAGAATTGTAAGTCATACTTACTATACATATGTATCATGCTGGAACTTTTTTATGATTAATTGATATTTATTTTAGAAGAAAAGATATTATTTTCTTATTAAGAAATCTATCAAAATAATGAATTTTGATCTATAAATCAAGAAATCTAATATTTGGCCTTTGACATGTTTAAGATACCTTTTTCACCTGAATTAATCATCATACTACTTCTGAAATCCTTTGAGTCAAAGAGATATTGAATCTTTTGGTCTTAGACTAGTTTTTTTAACTTTTGCTGACAGAACTATCACTAAACCCTATGACTAATCTTGTTTCGATTCAATTGACCTTATTGATTCTCTTATATGAATGAAAATCATATGGCACATCATATCTGACCTTTCGAACATGTTTTTGAATTACCCCTGACTTTTTTAACCTAATCAAATATTATTTACATAATTATCTTTTTTTCAACATATTTTGCATGAGATAGTTGTTGAATAAATATGAATTTTATTCTAAGAATTCTAAAATTTATTCCAAACCTTGAGATCTATACATTTGGCCTTATGGGACTGATCTTTCTTATGGATCATCTTGCATATTGGTACGACACATTACACTCTATATAATAAAATAATATTAAATCTATTTGATTATATTTGACCATCTTTGACCACTGTAATTACATGTCAAATTTCTATGATATATAGACTCTTTCCTTGAATACATATGATTTGGACCCTACCATCTTAAGAGGATTGTAAGGCTTGATTCTGATAGAAGCATCCTTCTCAGATAAGGCAACATGTGAACCCAAGGACAATAGATAAAATTCATGAAATTAGACTACGATTTAGTGGAGTGGTAGTAACAGGGAGATCCCCAGTCCCATAGTAGCCAAGACCATGGTACTTTTGCCTAGGTGCTTAGTATGCATTTGTATGATAGCAATGTATGATTAATAATCGATAGATTATTAAGTCATAATAACATTAACTTATGTTACGTCGTGACATCACAAACATTGGTTCAAGTTATACCATAATAAAGTTTGATGTCACAACATTAACGCATGTTATAGCATGATATTAATTATGATATCACAATAAAGAGGACTAAGACCAAAGTCTAATAATCCAAGACAGAGAAAAGAGTGGAGGCCAATGCCTTACCACTCAAAGAACACTAAGAGCCCTTAAGGAAACTCTCACCTTACCCTTTGTCTCGCTCCCCTATAAATGGGAACCCCTCGGGCAAATTTATAACCTCCCGAAGGTGGCGGTTACAAGGCCAAAGGCCTACCTCCGGCGGGTGGAGGTTACTCATCTTCCAACGCGCAATAATTTCCAGCAAAGGCACACCTCCACAGAGTTATGCGCAGGCATTGACCCATGACCAAATCAAGCCCTCCACCTGCACTGGGTGGAAGTTAATTTATTCCCCTGCACACAAGCGCACACCTCCACCAGGTGACGATTGTTAGGAACCTTTTCACCTCCACTGGGTTGTAGTTACCATAGAAAGTTACCGATGGTAGAAGTAAAAACCCATGTTTATACCTCCACCGGGTGGCTGGTTAGATGGTGAATTACCACAATAAAAGTAAAAGTATTTCCACCCTTATACCTCCACCTGGTGGTGGTCTATTACCATGGCATGGATGAATCGGGTGGAGGTGAGGCTTTAAGGATTACATAAAGGCCCCCCATCATTTTCCCTCTTCTTATTCTCATTATTCTTACTTTTACATGAGAAAAACAGTAAAAAAAGGCAATGTATGTATTTGTAACTTACTAGGAGTTAATTAGGGAGGGGAAGTAGGAGGCGCAGCCTCCTCCCACCTCCACCCGGTGGGTTCTTTCCACCCGGTGGAGGGGAAGACTCCTACCTAAGGTGGGATGTGTTGGTGCTTTTTTGCTTCTTGCTGCAGCTGCTTCCTACTCCAGGTCGCGCTCTGCTTGGTGCTTTGGATAGGTAAGTCCTTTCCACCCTTTTTTACGAATGCTTTCTCTTGTTCTCCTTTAATTTATCTTCTTTTTTATTACAACAGGCAGCTGATAGATATTTGGGCCTATGGACTAAAGTCATTTTTAGGATTTAAAATGAAGCCACCGTTAGACGTTTAGAGATGGGGTCAGCGCCATTGTTAGATATGTAACAATGGGTTTGCGGACTCGGTCAATTTTGAAAATTTCAAGTGAAGGTTACTGTTTAACGCCTAGCATTGGGGGTCGAGGCCATTTCTTAGATATTTAACAATGGACCCGTGGACTTAGTCTATTTTCCAAGTTTCAAATTAAGGCCGCCATTAAATGTTTAACATGTGGATATAAGGCCACTGTCAAATATTTCCAAGGTGGGCCTGTGGAGTGTGGACTTGGGAATTTCTTCTTGTTTACAGCCCTATATAGGCCTTTGATGGACTGTTTGAACAACCAATTGTGATCTTTGAAATGTCGGGGTAGCATGGCGGTCTACTGACATGACTAGCCTTCCCTCATGTAGTCCTTTGCAGTAAGCCCTACTGTTAAGTATACAATGTTAAGGGTTTCAACCTCTTGATTACCCTAGGCACAAACCATTTTAATATTCTATGGTGGTAGTGGTATCATTTCGTCCTTCCTTTTTTTTTTTCTTCTTCTTCTTCTTTTATCTTTCTCTTTCTTTCTTCTCCTTTCTTGAACTTTGCATGCCCCTCTCCTTGGGGCCTCCGGCAACTGTGGGATGGAGTGCTTTAAGTGTAACCGACAGTGGTCCCCTACAGAGCCTGGGAACTTAATTTCCCAACCCCTGCCCCACACCCCCAAAAAAAAAACTCTTGTTTGACCAAACAGCAGACAAAATGGAAAAGGCAGATCCATCAGTTATGCCCTCACCTCCCCCTTTATTTCTTGATATGTGGCCCATCCTTGGGCCTGGATCGACCCAACAGGCACTCCCTCTCCCTCTCTCTTGTCCAAATCCTTACAATTTATCATCAGGATATGGTAAGCAGATAGAAAAATGCATGTGAAAGAAAAAGAATATACATCCATTGTTCAAAAATATGCAATTTAAATTAAAAAAGCAGTTTTAGTCCCTCTAATCTACTTAATTTAGGAAAAACTTTCTATAACCTCTATATTTAGTAAAACTTCCACATAATCTCACTTTATTTGGAAAAGACCTTTCGAGGAGTTTTTCCAAAATCTTTTAAATTATTCAGGGACTTTTTCTGAATTTTTTGGAGGTGTTTTTCAAATAAAAGTGAGATTACAGGTGGTATTTACTAAATTCAGAAGTCACAGGGAGTTTTTCCTAAATTAAGTAGATCACAGGAACCAAAAACTAAAAATGCTAAAAGATTGTCAAAATGGGTCGACTAAGGAACCATTACAACATCCATATGTAGCAGGAATAGCTAGTAGGTCATCATTCCCTGACGAAAGGCAACTGAAGAAGAAAAGAAATAGTCATAAGTCAAAAATCCTGCTGGTCCTTGACTTTGAGAGGACATTTGACCCCTTGGAAGTGTGTAAAAAGGATTCGATGGAATCCCAAAAGTGAGACTTTGAGAATAAGTCATATGGTTCAGCTTGAATAACTCACTGTGTCAGATAGCCCGTGTCCATCTGACCATTGTCCATTTACAGATACCTTGATGTGCTCGGAAATACTATCCTGAACCTTTTCAGAGGCAATAGTATCTTTTGCACTAGTTTTCCAAAATCTAAACCACACCAAAATGCGACTGAAGAAGCTAAGAGTTCAGGCCACGTGCACTGTCACATGAAGCTGCTCTTGCATCAAAAGAATTTATAGCTGGAGCTTGTGGACAATCAACAGCTTTTTCTTTATTTTCCATCTTACCTGCGCAACTATAATGGACATGCTTATCACATCCCAAACAGGAATCTGAAAGAATAGAAAGATCAGATTTTGATAGATCAATTTCTTTTTGTGTCACCATGCATCTTCCCAGATCTACAACTGTCAATGTTCACATGCACACCTACATGAGCACTTTCATTTGAAGCAGACCCCATCTCAGATTCAATCGTACTGGTCAATCCATCCAGTGGGTGATTGAAATACCTGCCTCTGAGGCTTTCACCCCTTGCCAAATAAGTGTTGCCCAACTGCATAAGGAACTGGAAGCTCCATCCCTGCTCCCAAGCAGTATGTTATAGTTGTTCATTCTTAAGCAATGTAAACTGTTCTCATAGTCCCTATCAGTTGAGATTAGGAAGAAATGCACAGGTGGAGGTTGAGCAATCCAATAGCAAGATCAGCCAGAAGGGATCTGTCGGAACTGTTTTTTCCACCTGCATTATGGAAGCGTGCAAAGTTTGAAGATATTGTTCCAGCCAAAATAAAATTGTCCAGCTAAAGCAGTATATCACTCTCAACTTTCCCCAAGAATGGCATAACATAGTTCCCATCTGTGATTTTATTTTTAATTACTTAATAGCTGACTCGATAACAAAATTACTCAGGGTGGAAAATATGGGACTGCAGTGTAGTGATAGAATAGTAGCCGATCACATTAAAGATCCAGATTTGATCAGTTCATCATCTATGCCTCTAATTTCACCAAATTACGAACACCAAATTAAAGCATGATTGAAAATTTGTTCTGTCCTAGATTTTAGAATGGGGGAAAAAGAGAAAACGAATGGAAATTGCTTGATTTCTGATGAGGCAGAATCCGATTCGGCTCATTGAAACAAGCCCAAATCCCTTTCAGCCCAACAGCAGCAGTACCAGATCCTCCGGGAGCCTCCGGCCCATCAGCGGCCCAGCAGTCTTCGGCCCATAAGCGGCACCGTCGCTCCTGGCCCAACAGGCTTCAGCCCGTCAGCGGCCCACCAGCCTACGGTCCGGGAACAGCACGGCAGTCCAAGGCCCAACAGGCTTCGGCCCATCAGCGGCCCAACTCCCTTCGACCCGGTAGCCGAATCCGGCCCACTCCGGTGGCGGATCATGCACTATGACGGTTTATCAGTAAGCCCTCGTTTAGTCCTATATCGGCTGCCAC
This sequence comes from Zantedeschia hybrid cultivar, assembly GCA_030544215.1. Taxonomy (NCBI): domain Eukaryota; kingdom Viridiplantae; phylum Streptophyta; class Magnoliopsida; order Alismatales; family Araceae; genus Zantedeschia; species Zantedeschia hybrid cultivar. The sequence goes on along the minus strand of JARZZO010000014.1, from coordinate 20,188,463 downwards.
CGTTAACCATCCGCTATCCTTTGCTATAAATACACCGCTATTTATTGCCCAAAGGATGCTTCCTCAAGCCTCCGAGACCCTTAAAGGACTACAGTCCGAAAAGCATTAAAGCTACTCTCTTTGCCTTCCGAATCGAATCTTCTTTAGGAGCTAACTTAACCGTCGGGGGGGTTCCCCAGAGCTGAAGTCCGGGACTCCTGCTGACTGGTTTTTCTTCTTCTTTCCCTCCTGCAGGAGCTCGGTTCGAATCATCGCCGACCTTCCCGAGTCGATCTCGGCTGCCGACCTCGGACTCCTCTCCCTGGTCTCGACGCCGTGCGCCGGCTGTCCTTGCAACAGGGGATCCTCGGTCTCGTGCCGCCCCTCCGTCCGCCGGAGGAGCCTCGGCCCCGACTCCCGGAGCGAGCCAGCCTTCGGACCTCTCGGCTCCGCCTCTGCGTCCTTCGTCTTCCGGATCCCCGTCGGGCCCCTGAACACCGATCCGACTCAGCACCGGATCCCTCTCTTCGGATTCCGGCCTCGGAATCCGGTCGTGATAACTTCGACTACATCAATTTCCATGCCGAACATATCAAATAAAAAGAAAAAGATGGAGAAACCACTGCAACAAATTAAACACACAGGTGAATCGAGCTTTCGAAGAAAAGAGAGAAATCGCGAACCACGAAGGGAACTGACAGTTCGGGACGTGGTTGAGGCAGACTCCACAGGTATATTGAGCGTCCTGGGTGGCGCGGGACAGCTGGGAGACGTCCCCGAAGGCGGTGATGGAGACTGGGCCCGGATCCCGTGGGCGCAGAGAGCGGAGGTGATCCGGTGGGGAACCCGAAACGCATTGACGCTGTTGGGGTTGTTGCAGTTCTCGAAGTCCCACCAGACGGCCACCTTGACGCCCTTACTCTCCTCGTCGCTGTGCCTCCACTGTGAAGGAGAGGAATGGGGGTGCGGAGAGGTGGAATTCGAGAGATTCCCCGACGTCCTCTCGTGGAATTCGCCGCCGGCGCCGGAGTGGAGGAAGACAACGTGAGCGCGGAAGCGTTGCGGAGAGGGAGAGCAGCAATGAGCGCGTGTTGGAAGCTCTCATTGCGGCGCCGTCGGAAGATGCAGAGGGGGTGAACTGGGCTGCTGCTGCAGGGTGGTGTTAGGGTTGTGACGACGGTGGAGTAGGTGGACGGGAAAGTAGCGACCGAGGACGCCCGCGGGGAGTAGGCTTCAGTGCGGGTGAGGGCACGGCTTTTAGACGGTTGTTCAAACCCATAAGATCGTCCGTCCGGTGGTATTTGCCCGGCAGCTCCCGCCCCCTCATGGGTTTATGAAAACTTTTTATTTTTTGAATGAACATTTTTTCTTCTTAAATTAAAAAATATTTCGAAAAAACAATCATTTAAAAGTTATTTAGAAAAGTCAAATTCTATATGAGTTAATATTAAATATCCACCCTTGCTAAGACATGAAGAGAGAGATTTACAGAGTGGGAGAAAGGTTTCATTCGTTTTTGAAGAGAACTTTTATTTGGTCTATAAATAGAAAAATTTTGGAGTAAGTTTCTCAGTCAAATGATACAAACTTTCTTGTAATAATTTATTTTCTTAAAACTACAGTCCTTGGGAAGTTACTTTTCCCGAGACGCTGAGTTTTTCCTTCTTCAAAATTCTTAAACCACCCTTAATTGGAGAGAAATATTGCAATGTCCGGTAATTACTATCTGATTAGCAGATGAGACGATGTATAATTGCTGCCTCATCGCAAGATTGTAAAACCTAGCGATGCATGTGGATCGGGATAATCCATAATCTATCATGCCCCCGATCCATAAAACTCGATTCAACCTGTAAAATTACAGATCGAATTAATATGTGGGGTTAAAAGTCCACACACCTTTCATAGATTGGGTTATAGGTTAAGTTCAAATTAATTCACCTCAATCCATACAGAGTTTTTTTTTTTTTGTGTGTGCGCGCGCGCGCGCATCATTCATACCATTCGATCTTTGATCGTATGATCTAATAATATAAAAAATTTAAAAATCAAGTCCTAATAAATAGTTAAAAAGGTACCCTTAATAGACCGAACCATAAGGCATTGCATTAGGGCTACAAATGGATCAAAACTGATTAGGAATACTCTCATCTGCATGCGACTTATTATCAATCGGAAGTCAAGCTTTTCTTCCAAATCCTCTCAATGATCTAATTGGATTGAATTATATATATACTTTTTTCATCCAAATGTGGCACCGATTAGATCAAAGGTCATAATGATTCACATGTGACCCACTCTTTTGCGGATTAAAGTGGGTGCGATTTGAAGCGGATTCTACTACAAGTCATATGGTACTAAAAAATAATAATTTGATGACTAAAATCTATGTCCACTATATCAACCTATCTATATTTTTCTAAACAAAGAATCTTATTACACACATATTAAAATCTTAGGTTTTTAGTTAACCAACTAAAATAACTTCTTATCACGAAGTAAAAGCTTTTAGAAACTTACAACCAAACTAAATGCATCAATTTATAACCAATTCACATTCACCCTAAATGAGCTATTGGTGCATCGTGGGAACATAGATTAAGTAGCTCCTGTGAAATTAAATATCATATTAAATGTGTTTACTTTAATTTCTTTATAACATGCGGATCATAGTGGATACCCGCGGATAACTAGAAAGTTATAACCAGTCTAAATTCATCCAAAATTCATAACTAATTCACATTCACCCTAAATGAGCTATTAGTACATTGTAGGAACATGGATCAAGTAGCTTTCATGAAATTAAATAGAGTATAGATAATTATAATCTAATTTCTTTATAACGTGGATCTATGTGGATATCTATGGATATATGTGGATTTACAGCACCAAGGGAATTACAGCAAATATTATTCTAGCAAGTGTCAATCACGTTGAGATCCTTGAGGATGCCCAAACGGGCTTGAACCAAGCAATTGGGCCGCCGTCCAAAACTTGAGTAATATTTACTACAATGCTCGCATTCACGACCGTATGACCTACTTTGATCGTTGGTTAATGCAGCAAATATGTTTTTTTTTTGTTTTTTTTCTAAATATATAGGGGAAAGGGGGCAACTCTAAGGGGTAGACTTGTACCTTCAGTTTTTTATTATATGGTAAAAGAAGGAGACAAAAAAAATAAGCTATTCTTTTTTTAAAAAAATTTACTATCTGATCAAATATTAGACAATATAGGCGAACCCTTTAGAATTGTCCCCTCAGCTATGAATTTTTAGAAAATAAAAAAGCAAAAGAAAAAACTTGTTGCTATCCGATTAAAACAGATCGGATGACCATTGCAACAAGTATTACTCCCAAAAATTAACTCTCGAACCCAAAGGCTTCGCAGCTAGGGATACAAATGGGCTGTATTTGATGCGGATATAAGATAGATGCATGGCTGTATACGGTTAACAGTTTAAAAATGTTATTCATTAAGTATCCTATAAACTAATAATCCTTTAGATTATCATATCGTAGTGTACCATATGTATATGAGTAGAAAAATAATAAGAAAACAAATATATATATATATATATATATATATATATATTTGTTTTCTTATCCGTTATGTATATCGGTTCAAAAAGAATAGCCATTATCTGACCTATAAGCTAACGGTCGATGAAATAATCAGGCTATCAATAACCATTTGCATCCTTATTTGCAGCTCCGAGACGTGGGCCCGTGCAGGCAGCCCTATATGATCGGTCCAAACTCTGATGCCCAGTGAACTCTTTGTGCCCCGCCACTTGATTCTGCAGACTAAAGGAGAATAATCGCACATCGAAATCTCTTCACTCTTACGTACAAGGAAACAAATACGTGCGCAGAAAGGTAAATAGTCCATTTGATTATTATAAGCTAAAGGTAAATTCGAATGTCAACCCATGCTTACGTGAAGTTGACCGTCATTTTTGTTCAACGTTCATGTTTGGAAAAGTTGAGCCATATTCGTTTTAAAGCTAAATTCAGATGTTTGGGCTTTACACGGATGGAGGGAAGCCGATCACAGAGACTCAACTTGAATGGTTGATAAAAAATTTGCGGAAAGAGACCGAGAGAGAAGGTGAGATATATTCGAGTATGACTTCAACTTCAATAACAGCATGGGAAAATTGAACCAGCTGCTTAAGGCAGTTGGTTAACCACCTTCCTTGCAAAAAAGAGGTCTCAAACTCTCAGCCATGCAGGCCCTTGGTGTTGTTGGGATCTTTATCTCCTGGTCTGTGGGATTACTTCTTCAGAAATCAGACGGACCTAAAATCATCGTCTAATTAAGTGGACCCATCAACCGATTCGAAATTATCTCCATCTTTGGAGGATTATCTCGAGTTCCCGATTAAAATCTCGGTTGCTTGTAAATAACTGTACATATTCGGCCTCTAGGCCCCTTCAAAAAAATAGAGAAAATGAATAAAAGAACAGTCTTATAGATTGAGGGGGATACACTAGTTATAGAAACAGTATAAAGGTAGAAGGCCGCACTCTACACGTGGGCATCACTTTTAACTTTTATACAACAGTATAGAAAGGATTGTGGTGTAAATTAAAAGGTAAAGTATTCACCAAAAGTTTGTTTTATTTTTTTATTTTTTTGAATGAATGGCTCACTGATTGAGCACAAAGAAGCACCTAGAAGAATTTGAAACGGACCAAAGCCAATGAAGTTTCTGAATATGCACAAAGAAGCCACTCTCACGTGGGGGTGAGAGTTTCAGCCAAAGGACGGAACAGTCCACGGGCCGAAAACCTGCCCTCTTGCACACCATAGAGCTAGGCTTTAACCCTCGCCCTCTCATAGTGGGGGAGGGAACGCCGTGTCCAATCGGGCTACTTCTCAGGACAATATTCACAAAAGTTAATATACGACAATTAAGACCGAGTAATGAGCCTAACAACTATATGTAATAATCGTTGCTGAAATCAGTTATCAAGGAAGACACTGCAAAAGAGAGGCAAACTCGTCCAAAGAGAATGAAAAACTCTTGGCTTTTCCCCCTTTTTCATCAGTTGCATTGATAATTGTATATTTGTATTATAATGATTTTTCTTCTATTCATAGGTCATTTGATTTAGTCATAAAACATTGTATTTCTATCTGTATCATATAAAAATACTGTAGAATATTATATTACTAGTTCCAAACCCGTGCGATGCACGGTAGTTTGTTTAAAAAATAATAAATTTAACTTTAAGATAACAAAATGATATTAATTTATAATATTTTATCTTAATAAAAAGATTAAAATATCTATTAATTTATACATGACACTTATCTTGAATTTAAAATATAAACAACCACATTGCTAAGTAAAATATTCAAAGGAATATAGTTCAACCATAAATATAATACCACATTGCTAAGTAAAATATTCAAAGGAATATAGTTCAACCATAAATATAATTTGTTCAAAATCATATCCATAATTTTTTTAAAAAAATAGACAACTCTATCCATTATGAATTAACTTTAAAGACTATGGTCTTTCTCTACTTTGACAATCTTCTTCTTCTTCTTAGTATACGATTGTTGAGGAGCGATAGCATATTACGAATAAACTCTCTCACTTTCATTATTTGAAGATCTTTTGAACAATTTTATGTTGTTCTATATAGTAGAATCAAGAATGTTATCACCAGTTATGACAATGAGTCCGACAATACAAATAAAAATTATATTAAAATTAGCTGAAATTAAAAAATTTCAACATTATAAATAATAAACTATCATATTGCTTGATATAATAAATATTTGTATATTCTCGTAACCAATGTGTGGTTCATAAAATTCTACACAACTCTCCTTCTGCTATGAAAGAAAATGAATGTTAATTGCGAACATAATTATTATTTATTCATAAGGAATTCTGTTAATTTTCATAATATTACTTGAGACATATTAGAACTTGAAATCAACGAAGAAATAATATTTTCATCATCCATCGTTCGCAAAATAGTAAAAATAGGCTAATTTTGTTTCAAGTTAAATTCTAAAACTTGAATTTTGAATAAGATTTTTTTTTTCAAGTAAAACATTTTTCAAGTAAAACAAGTAAAACATTTATATCATGAAATATATTAAAATTAATATGTTATAAAATTTATTAAGAATATATAAAAAATAATTTAAACTTACATAGCTTGATTAGTCTATCTCTCAAATTAGTGGCAGATTTGTGCAGCACTTGAATAGCTTTCCGATTAAACATTACCAAAGATGCGACAGCAGAATGATCAATAACTCTAACCTGCATTTTGTACCTATTCAATAAATAAAAATGATAAAAAATATATAAAATATTAAACTCTACCTGCACTTTATATTTTGTTTCTCAATTCAATATCTTCTGTTAGTCAGTCAGTTTTAAATATCAAATCATTACAATTCTACTGATTTTGGTCTTATTGGCTGGTGAATTATTCAGACTCTTATGCCATCAATGTCATTTTTGCCGCCATAAGTGATTATTTTTTTGTAATTTTGGAAGGGAATTTTTTTTTTGTTTGATATTTTGTTTGATATTTTCTTATTTGTTAAAAATTATATGGCCGATTTAAACTATATTGTATTAGACTTGTTTTTGAAACTTTTGGTGCATCGCAAGGGTTTAGTTTAACAATATGTCAGTATATCACCTTATTAGGTTCACTTGGATCATCTTGAAGTGAGTACAAATATTCTGATTATTGTTTTTTATCAGGTATTGATATACTGACAGATGGATTTATTAACACTATGTAAAACATAGTTATTTTTCATAAAAATATAATAGGCATCGGACATTCTTTAGAGTGCATATTAAACTGGACAAATAGAAGGGTTGTATCATCACTCATGAGTTTTCTTCCTATAAATTATCTACTAACAAGAAAACTGCGGCATAGGTAAGAAATAAACTTCAATTCAAAGTAATTACTTAGAATTAATACTACAAAATAAACCAATCTACAGTGGGAGGCAATGGCTTGAATGAGAAAAAGTGTATCGGTTATCTTTTGGTACATGCAGCTATATAGGACAAAACAATTACTATCTCAAGACCAATATATTAGGAGAAGACATCCTAGCTCTAAGTGCAAGTTCAGATTGGACTTGCTTATTACAGAGAAGAATTTTTTTTTTTTTAAAAAAAACCCTCTGCTGTCACCTTAGTAGGCTTAGTTAGATTATCTTGAAGCGGGTACAGATATTCCAATACATGTTTCTTATCAGGTACTGATATGCTAATAGATGGATTTATATGTAAAGCATAGATATGTTGTCATAACAATATAATAGGCATCATACATTCTTTAAAGTGTTTTGGAGACCAAACACATGTCTAGATGATTTATCATCGCATTACAAATTTCATCATTGTAATGTTTCTTTTATGCAAGATCAAAAGAATGGTATAACTTATATAATATTTGATCGGTATACAGAGTGAAAGTGGAAGGGAAAAATTATAGTTTAATCCGTATACATTTTGATGTAGAGTGAGAGTGGAAGGGAAAATAGTAATTTACATAAAATCTAATATACACTCTTTACAGATATTCTGATTATGTCACAATTTTTTTCTTTTCTCCAAGTGAAGCCGTGTATGTATGGCCCTCATATACATTTTTTTATTTGTCATCTTAGCATGTTCATTTGGGTAATATTGAAGTGGGTACATATATTCTTATTGCTGCTTCTTATCACGTACTAAGATATTGATAGATTAATTTATTAACATTGTGTAAATTCTATTATTTTGTCATAACAATATAATAGGCATAAAAAATTCTAAATTTTTTTTGGAGATCAAAGACAACTCTAGATGTTAATCGTAGGTCAGAACATCTTGGACGGTTATAAATCCTTATTGAGTCTCATACTACATATTTATGGGAACATAGTGCAATTCGCTTAAGTGACAATTGACATCTAAAGATGTTTTACTAATTTTTTGCCCAGAATGCCTACCCGAATAAGATAGGTGATCTATTAGTATCCAATTTTTTCTTCTCTTTTTATTTTGACAATTAATGTTTGGCAGTGTGTAAAGTTTTTTTTGAAAGTACAATAGTATGTAAAGAGGATATATTGAAAAATTTGCCGAATAAAGAGGGACAACCATGTTTCACATGTGCATACTATATTTTTTCAATGAGATGAAATTATTTTACACATATTTTATAAAAAATCTTGTGAGTTGAAAATATACATCTGGGTGTTGGAGTTGTATATGATGCCTACCCGTTGCTTTCCATATGGTCTCCTTCGCACTATGCAGTAAAGAAATACATGAGGACACATGTCATCAATTGAAATAATTGAGAGAAAATACTAAAACATGTAGAGAAGAATGTACAGTACTGCAAAGCAGATAACTTGAATAGAAGGTTAGGACGTGACAAAGAGGAAAATATAGTGTGAAGCTCCATCAGAAGGTCTCTAAGTAGGAAGAGGAAGAGGAAAACGCAGAGCAAAAGAGAGAGTGGCTGTGAATAAAAAAGTTACATGAAGGTCTCTGCAAACAGTTTGGCATTAATAGTGAATTAATATAAATGAGACAAAACATTTCATTTTCTTCCTCCTGTTGTTATCGGTAACACCTAGGGCTGTCAACAGAAATCCGATTATCTGATTTTTTTGATCCGTTACGGAAAAAAATATTCGTTTTCGATAAAAAAACATCCGCCCGATAATTATCGGAATCGGATATTTTCGATGATAAGTTATTGGAATCGGAAATAGAAACACCTATTTTCGTATTCATTTTTCAAATTTCAATTTCAATTATTATTAAGTTTATTATTAATAATAAATATTAACCTTTGAATCATTTTTAATCTAGCGGTCGAGGAGGGGCACTTATGTAAGAAGTAGGGTTGTCAACTGAGCGAATATGGAGCGGATACCACGGTATCCGACTCCGCTCCATTTAGCATTATTTGAATATGACTCCGGATACTATCTGATAGATAATAAATTTTTCTATCCGAATTCGATTTTGCCGAATTTTATTCGAATTCAGATAATAATTTGAATACTTGATTATTTTAACTTTGTCTTATAAGTTAATGACTTGTAAAATTTGTTCTTTGTATAATTTATGAATATCATATATTAAAATTAATAAATATTCAAGTTATAAACATCAAGATAAATTTTAAACGACTTAAATACTTTATTAAATATGCTTTAGATAATAACAAATGACTTAAACAATTTATCTAAATAAGTAAAATCATTAAAAATAAAAAATCACAATAAACTTCATTATTATTGTTCAATACGTCTTAAGCATACTTCAAATATCAAATTACCGTTTACGTAAACATATAAATATCATTAAAATTAGAACTTATCAAAATATATTATTGGTTGGATAATAATCAGAGCGGATATCTATTTTTTGTTTCCACTTTGAATATTAGTCGAATAATTAAACATATATTCGGATATGTCCATCGGATGTTCTAATTGGATAAATATCCGACTATTCGGATGCGGATACGAATCAGACTCGGATATTATCCAAATCCGTTGACAGCCCTAGGAAGAACGGAGGACCCTAATAAGTTTTAAATAAATTAATTAAGAAATTAATAATTTTCGATAATTATAAAAAATAATATCCTGTTCTAATATCAGAATCAGAAAAAAAATTAGAAACGGAAAATGCACTTTCTATATCTTATTGGAAATTGAAACCGAAAATGCATTTTCGATTTTATCAAAATCGAAAATGAAAAATACATTTTTCAATTTTATCGGAAACGAAAATAAAAATAAGTTATTGTTATCGAAATCAAAAAATGGAAACACTTGTTTCCATTTCTATATCTCACCCGTTTACAACCCTAGTAACACCAAATAACAGTTAATGGGTTTTGACAGTAAGATTTATATTCCTATTTTTGTTGCACACTTGTGACATTAATAGACAAATTAATAATCAATGTAGCATTAAAACTAAACCCCAAAGACGTCCGACCTTCCTAGCACTGCCACATCAGCTGAGTTGGACGAAATATTCTTACTTTTGCTGCACACCATAAGACTAATGAGATTAATAGGCATTAATGTTTCATTTCCTCCTACTGTGCTTACTAACATAAAGTAATCCTTAATGGGTTTTGAAAAAAAACGCAGCACGTGTTAACATGTTTGGTCTTCTTGTCCTTCCCTTAAGAGTTTTGGAGCCTTAAATGTTTCATTAAAACCGGTTTAGGAAGTAGTGTTTTCACTTAAACAACCCAAGACATTCGGCCTTTCTAGCCGTGAATGATTCTAAGGCCATTGGTTTGTGGGAAGAGGTTTTATCTTAATAGAATGCCATAATAGCTCAGTGAGAAACTGGTTTAATAGTGTAGTAACATTTTTTAATAATATTTTTTAGAGGAAAAGAAAGATAGAGTGCCACATAAGTTGAGTTAAAAATTCTGTTGTATTATTATAGTATAGATATTAATAAAAAATAATATTGTATGATATTTTATATCATATAAGAATACCGTACAATATTACATTTTTATTGATAAAAAATTAATATTTCGTGATGTTTTCAAAATAATGAGCTGCTCTTCAAACCTTCCGAATGCCAGCTGAGCATTCAGATAACGTGTTTGCCACAAATAGCGCAAGCGTGCAAGTGCGATGCCATTGCGCTTCCCTGCCATAAGGATCCATCCAAGCCTTGCCAAGGAAAACGTAACGTGACGTGCGAGGGCAGCCCTGCTCCCCATATGCCTCGAACGTTGAGTTCATAACTCCGTTATGTTCTGTCCCCGTTATCCGCCCCCACCCCCCATCTGCGAGCCTTTTGTCTTCTCTTTCTACAGAATCTCATAAGTGTCGTCATCATGCCAAAACAAGTTACCTCCATCAAGTTTAGACTTCCGTTTCCCCACTGTGTCCCGGCCATACACATAACTTACTTGCCCTTACCCCATTTCTGAATAATATATCCCTTAATGCAGTCTACATTTCTGATAGAGTGGGATTCCAGCCATATTAGAATAACAAAAGCCCCGTTTGTTTATTCGACAATGTGGGATTTGGTTTGTCATGTCATGTTTGTCAATATGAAATGTGAAGCGGTGGAGGGACCGTTAAATAAAAGATTGTTCTCCTTCAGACACAGAAGGATCAGTCATTAACTGATGTGGTTTCGGATTCAACCGGCGTGACGTGTGAAGCACAGTATGCACCGTACTTGGGAGTTCGGACTTCGGACCATATCTGTTCCGACGCCTTACAGCAGCCAGTACCGCCGCTTGGCCGACGATATCGGTCGGATCCACGCGGCGACCAGGAATAAGACAATTTTGGATTCTGTAATCCACTTCAACGGCCAAACGGGTGAGGAGTCCATCAGTTAGGCGTCTCAGAGGGACCCACCATCGTGCAATACAAATCCAACGCAACGTTCGATTTCCTACGAAAGTGGGTCCCACGCGCTTAGAGCAGAGCCGCCCGTGATTAGCTCCGGGGAACCACGGTTAATAACCTGGACCGGCTGGGCCCCGCATACGGTAATCACTTCCATCTGCCACGACTGGAATATAAATTGATGGAAGCGCCATCCAGTTTTTATTAGCCGTCAATCTTCATCATGAAATCTAGACGCCCCGGATTTCCCGCTACAGATGAGGCCAAGGGGAGGTGCAGTGATTGCCCGGTCATGATGTCGAATATCTGCATCTGGACGGCCAAGATCAAGCAATCAACGGCCCAAGCGAAGTGACGCGCCGGCCCCAACTCCCCACTCCTCTAGCCTCCTCCCCTTCTTCCCCCCGTCCCTTTTACCGTTCTCCCGTGGGTAACCATCGCAAAACCACCCCCCCGGGAACGAGGAGGGAGGAAGAGAAGGGAGAAACCAAAACCGCGGCTTCTTCCCCCCCTCCGATCCCGGGCAAAACCCTAGAAATTTCTCGACGGCGAAGGCGAAGAACAGGAGATTGTTAGGTCGGATCCCCATCTCGCCGCGCTCCTCCTCAGCTTCGAGCAGAAGGGTGAGCCCCGTCGCGTCCTCGGATCTGATCTCATTCTCGAGCTCCGAGGAGACCGGAGGCGTCCCGGGAGGCTTGCTTTCCCGCCTCTTGGATCGAATTCTGCGATGGAGGGTGGAGAGCTGGTGCGGCTGCGGGGGGATTAGGCAGCCGTCCGCGTGCTGGTGCCGTTTGCCGGGGCCGAAGGGGGAGAGCAGCAGGGATGCGAGCCGTGCGGGGAATCGGCACCGTGGATCGCCTATGTTACGGCGGCTGAAGCTGTTCATCGGCCTGAACGCGAGGTCGGCGTCGTCGAAGAAGCTGCTCCATGCAAAGCAGTCGACGGGGCCCCGGAGGGCGATCCTGTTCGAGCCGCCGGCCATGTTGGACACCGTCCATGAGGTTGCTGTTTACATCCACAGGTTCCACAATCTGGACCTCTTCCAACAAGGGTAATGGTTCCGGGAAACCTTTTTTCTTTTTAAACGTTTCCTGAAAAGAAGAATCCTTGTGATATATTTTCCAGCTTGGTTTACTGGGCTTATGGGTGATAAATTTGTCTGGGGCAGATGGTATCAGATAAGAGTTAGTATGAGATGGGAGGACAACAGCAGAAGATCACCTGGGAATCCAGCCAGGGTCGTGCAATATGAAGGTATTTTTATTGTTTTAAGCTGAATTGTAAGCATCATGTTACCATATAGTTTGGTCTGAAATAGGAATTGCCTATATTTTAACTATGCTTTAAGCTGCTATATTGAATGTCGCCACCCCATCTTACCATTGATCTTTTAAAAAGCTGAAACATTTGAAGATGAGGGGTTGCGAAAGTGGGTGAAGCTAAGTGTTGCGTTGTCTCTGGAATCCAAATATAATGAGATATTATGGCTCTTTCTGAGAGAAATATGCAATGTTTTGTATTGTTGGCTTACAGGTCACTCTTGCGGTAACCATAATTGTTGCCCATAAACATGGCACTGCATTGGAGAAAAATGATCGAAGGGAGATTCTTAGTGGGACTTTTCATCCTTTGATGCCTTTAAGCAAAATTAAGCTTATTTAAAGCAATTCTATAGAGGCCAGTCAATGATATGGTGGTTTTTACCTCACTTGCCCCCAGGAAGTGAGATGCAGTGGATTTTGTTGCATTTGTTTTGTTTCTGTTTAAAAATTAAAGAGATTCTTTTTTCCCCCTCTTGGTAGAATGTCATCCCCGAAAAAAGAACTGCCATCCCTCCCTGACACACAAAATGCTTTCTTCCATTATTTCCTAATTTTGTTTTAAGTGGAAAAGGAGTTGTGTTGAAGTGTGAAGTCACTTTTAAAGAGAATGAACTCAAGATCAAGAAAAATAGCAATTATGAATGGATATCATATTGCATTTAAATTTGAACTACAATATGCTGATGTGCTGGTTGGTTGTGCAGTTCCTGGTTCAGTGTCTGATAACATAATAGGAGTTTGGAGGATTGATGATGCTGACCACAGTTTCTCAACTCAGCCTTTTCGAATCAAATATGCAAGGCAGGATGTCCCTCTTTCTGTGATGGTGTCTTTTAACTTAGCTGTTGAAAAGGATGAGGTAGACACCATCGTCTCTCATTAATGCAAATGAATATTTCATTCACATATGTGCTAGTCTGTTTTTTTTTTTTTTTGCATTTGTTTTCCTTTGATTGTTGGGTAGTTATTTTTTCATAGCTAACTTTTTAGATTTTGATTGACTGGCTTGAACAATACAGAAATGTAGTAGTCCATGTTCCTTAGTTTTTCTCTTTTCTTCTGTCTTATTTACGGTGGAGGTGATTCCCATTGGCACACCTTTTTGATCTTCAAATTTTTTCCAATTTTCAGATCCTATCAACGCCTGGGTTGATACTAAGGTTTGACCTTATGTATACTCCTGTATTAGAGAATGGGTAAGTGCAATTAAAGAAGTTTTTTGTGTTTCTTATCCATGCAGCACAACTGCATCTCTTTATATTCACATTTGCGAAGATACCCATAGCTACTTCCTTCAGGATCTTACATTGATTCATTTTGTTACAGTTTTGAGATGCCTGCCTCTCTTGATACTGTTCCTGCTGCAGTACATGAATTCCGCATACCTCCTAAAGCTCTTCTGGGCTTGCATTCATATTGTCCAGTCCATTTTGATTCTTTCCATGCAGTTCTCATTGACCTAAGCATACACATTGTCCTTCTGAAAGCTGTTAGCCACTCATCTTCACAGAAGGTACCAAGGTTTGTGACAGCTCCAGTTTTCATTGTGAAATTCCAAATTTGTTTTTTTAAGAAATATTTTGCTAATAGGGATCTTGATAACTTGAAAAATTGCAGCATTGCTCGTGCTGGTGAAGAAGTCACTGATGAACAGTATAATGGGCAAGACCAAGTAGGTGATGCCTTTTGGATTTCTTGTTCTTAACTGTATATATATCTGCCTGACCACACTGTATAACTATGTCTGAGAATGCCTCTGCATTTGGTAATCTTCATGTTTTCATGTCTCTTATGGCAGCTATATCTTAAAAGTTGCCCATATTTTTTTAAGAAAATCCTTTTCCCTTCATGTTTAATAAAATAATAAAATTTATCAATAATTTTTAAATATTCAAATAGGCTTCTTAAGTTGTTCCCATCCCGGGGTTTTAATTATCACCGTCCGATCTTGACGATCCCCTCCGATCAGGTAGGTATAAAAAATCAACTTCTAAAAATAGTAAAATAAAATAGAAAATTCATCAGCCCCTTGCGCAAGCAAGTCCCTTTTGTGTTTTAAACAGATCGGGGCCGTCCAATCCTTTGGCTCTGCTACTGGCAAGGCTTAGTCTGCTGGTGGCAGATTGTAACCAGAGCTGGCCAATCTCGATTGCCCCCGTGAAAACCCCAAACACATGCTGGATCCAGATGCATATGCGCCGTGGTGAGATTTTGATCATGCTCCAGGTGTGATACAATCTTCTCCCATCATCAGGCCTTACCCTCCTGTAAATTTTTGGGCATTTCAGGCATATGGTGCCCAACAAAATTGGGATATGTTGCCAGCAGAGATGAAAAAGGGTGGCGCCCTCTATCATGATGTTATATGTGCGAATGTATGTTCGTTATCGTAGGCGCGTGGTGCCCAAAAAATCAGGATATGATTGCCAGCGGAGATGAAAAAGGATGCACACCATATCAAGATCTTATATGTAGAGGGATATTTGTGAGAATTCAAGGGGAGATCTGCTTGTGATGAGCAATTATGTCCATAGGTGTGTGTGTTTGGAGGGCAAAATGATAATAAAAAGAAAGTTTTGACCATTCTAGTGCACCTTGGGGTGCATTTGATCAAATACATATATAAATATGAGAGAGAGAGAGAGGAGCGCTACAATGTGATGGAGGGAGTTGGTGCAACTCCACTGCACTTAAACCCTAAACTGTCGGATCTAAATCCAACGATATGAAATTTAACTAAAAAAACTAATATGGTGATGCCTTGTCCTGTGTGCCTTCAACATCTAAAATTCATGGAGTGGGTATGGATGTTTAGATGGGAGAGAAAATTAAAGAAAAAACCCTAAACTGTCGGATCTAAATCCAATGATATGAAATTTAACTAAAAAAACTAATATGGTGATGCCTTGTCCTGTGTGCCTTCAACATCTAAAATTCATGTGGGTTGCATTGTAGCATTGTGTGTATTGCATGTATAGACAGGGGTATGCACTCCACCCCACTCAAGGACTTATACAATGGCCAGATGCCATTGATGTCTAAGTAAGGTTATGTCTTGACTCCTGCAATGTAGGCTGTATTGATGGCTTACCCAATTGGATTGGTGCTAAATCCACATGGAATGATCCATGCTGCCTGAATCAAATGAAGTGTACGGAAAAGAGCTTCCGTATGGATACAGTGTTGAGTCATGCAGTAAAGTGGGTACATCTCTTTGAAACTAACTTATCTAGAGACAGAGCAAGAGGTGAAAGATCCACTCAATCGTCAATATTGAGGTCACCATCCAGGCACCTAGTGTCAGACACCTTGGCTCACCTAGGCAGCTAGGCTTTTCTACTGCCTTATGTATGCCTATTAGGAAGCTAATCTTTGCCTGATAGAAAATTTACTAATCCCAGAGCCTAGAACTGTTAAATTGATAAAAGAAAAACATACATTTGGTAATCTAATGGAGTTTTCATGAGGGCAGAATTTGACTGGTAATCCTAAAAAGCTGCTGTTGAACCCGAAATTTTTTTTCATGCAAGATAGTGCCATTTAAGCATGCATGTGCGTAGGATTATGTAGAAAATGCCACATGGCATATGCTCGCATTAATGTGAGCTCACTATATGAAAAAAATATATATATATGCATAACAACATGTTCACATTGGACTATGTTATGCAAAACAAAAAATATATGTCTATGATATGAGGGATAATACCAAATGGAGACCCTCTCATGTACATAGGGAAAACATAAAATTACATAAAGGGAAATGGGGGAGGAACCATACCTAGGCCAAAAAGGCCTTGATCGGGATTTTTTACGGAGGCCTAAAACAGCCCCAAGTCACCCTTGTATGCTTCCAAAATCAACTCCTAAGTCTCCTTGATAACCCTTGATGGTGAGGTCCAAAGGAGGACCCTAAAATGCAGCAACAAGGATGAGCCAAATGCTGCGAAATGAGGGCCTAAATCAGTCCCGAAATAGGCCAAAACCAGTCCCGGAATAGGGTCAAAATGGTCTTCAAACCTGCCCAAAATGGTCTCAAATGAAAGCCCAATAGCAAGGGAGATAGGCCCAATAAATGGCCCAATAGGTGGCCTAATAAAAAGGCCCAATAGGGAGCTCAAATGGGCCAAAAATCAGTCCCCAAGGGGCACTAAATCTGCAGGCCAGAGAAGGGGAAAATCTGAAAAAAACTCAAGAGAAAAAAATTCCTAAAGGGGAAGGTGGACCCCTCTCTCCCATCCCCTTTATTTAAATAGGCCAAGGGGGGGAGGAGAGAGAGAGGGAACCGGTGGGGGGACCCCCCACCTGTTGGGAACCCCCCACCGGTTCCAAGAGGGAAACCGGTGGGGGGGAGGAGGATCTCCCTCCCTTCTCTTTCTTTTCAGGATTTGAAAATTCAAATGAGGGGGGGGGGGATTAAATTAAAAGGGGAGTTAATGAGGTTCTTAACCCCATTCACATGGGTTAAGAACTCCATGCAAAGCCTCCATTAAAACCCCCATCCTAAACCCCTTTCACACTTGGCCAATATCTGAAATTAATGGGCTAACCCCCTTTTCACACTTGGCCAAAATCCAAAATCTGAACAAAGGCTCATTAAGAGCCAAAAAATTAAAGAGGGCAAAAGAAATGAGGGAGGGGAACACCCCCCCACCGGTTCCCAACCGGTGGGGGGGGGGGAGGTCCAAGGCCGGTGGCCACCCCCCCACCGGTTGGAACCGGTGGGGGTGTCCACCGGGTCCCCCCCCCTCTCTCTCATCTCAATGCTCTCTCTCACTCCCTTCTCTCACCCATTGGAATTAGAAAATTAAAAAAAAAAGAGAGGGAAGGGAAGAGAATGTGAACGGTGGCACCCCCCACCGTGGCCCATACGGTGGCACCCCCCACCGGGCCCAAATTGGGGCCTATAAATAGGGCCCCTTGGCCCCTAAATCCAGGACACAAGCATACACACATGCAACATAGCAATGTACACCCACATACAAGGAGTGTAGAATTTAGAGGGGAGATCTTGCTGCATTCAAGACCAAATTTCGGGTTTCTTAACCCGAGTTTGCTGCGTTTCTTGGAGATCTTTTCCATTTCGGGGAGTCTTTTCCATTTCGGGGAGTCTTTCTTCCTAAGGTTCAATCCTAAGGAGAAGCTCTGCCGAATAATTTTTGTAAATGCCTTCTTATAAGACGAACCCCTGTCGAAATAAAGACCAGTCTTTTCATATCTGAAATGTGTGTTTGTGTGTCATTAAAATAATTAAATAATATCATGTTTTCATACTTTATATATATATGTGTATACTTAGTTTCGTAAACTTAAAAAAAAAAATGTGTACACCCTTAACTTAACCTTGACCTCACCCCACATATAAATAAAATATAGGTTCAGAAATAATAATAAAATCATATTTAAGTTAAAAAGGACCTATAATTAATTAATTAATAAAATTTATAAAATTATTGGAAAAATCAGGAAATATCTGCAAAAATCAGTAAAAAAATCAGAAAGACAACTTAAAGATCATATTGAACCAAATAACCCAAATACCCCTCACATATTTAATTAATTAATCATAAAAAACAGTAAAATTAATAAAATAAAATCATTAAAAATCAATAAAAACAGAGAACCAAATCTGAAAGAATATAAAATTTCCTAGATAATTAAAATATACATAGAATTTAATAAAATTACGAAAATACCTTCACTCATAATAAAAATCTGTAAAAATCAGATAAAACCCTTAAAAATATCAGAACTTATTTTATGACCAAAGTACCCCCCTATATAATAAAAATCTCATAAGAAAATAGACTCTAAATCTAATAAACCCGATTTAAGGTAAAATTACCAAAATACCCTTATACACTTAAAAAATAATTTCACAAATCTCATAAGGTTTCAAAACTATTAAAACTTGCTCCCATATGCTAATATAACCATAATACCCCCATAACTCCTAAACTGTATAATTGCAAAAATACCCCTATGGGTTTAAAATATTTGGAATTAATCCAGATAACTTGGAATCAATCCAAATACCTTGGAATTAATCCAAAACTATATAAAACTTATCTCAAACCGGGGTGAGGCCAAGGGCTTAACCTAAAATACACTTTCATATTCATATGCATGTGTTGCCTGCAGTAGTAGTGTTGCATGTTATAAGGGCATCATACGGATGGTTAATCAAGGGTTGTCGAGCAGTTGCTCGACGTAATTAACACTGACCGAGGTCAGTAGAGAGAGGTCATATACTTGAATCTTCGCCTGATTCGAAGTCCCGGATTCCCTGAGGGCTAATCCCAAGCTCTCATAATCCAATAAAACATAAAACCGACCTATATTTTTCTAGATAAACAAAAAGGGAAAAAATAGATTTCCAAATAATCCGATAGGAGAGACGTCTAGGTCAGGTCCCGACGGAGGTTAGAAAATAATCTTCCGAACAAACAGATTTGGCACGCCCGGTGGGACCTCTCTTCCCCTTCATCTCTCTGTCCGGTGATGCCCGCACCAATACTCTACTACTAACTTTGCTATGTCTTATGCAGGTAGTCGAGTCTTTCGCCTGATAGATAGCGATGGCGGCAAGGGTCACATATGGCCCCCTCGCAGTGGCGGCCCACGCTCAGTGTGGGTATCTTACCACTCCAACCTGCTTCGGCGATTTCCCCGCAGTCGTCGGGTCACCATACTTTTTGGGAGTAATCCCAGTGCCGGAGTCAGTTCCAACACAGGAGAAGAAGTGCGCCTCCCGCGCAAAGGAGGCCAACAGGGGTGGGCGTCGACAAATTGTCTACACCACCAATACCATCAGCGCATCTCTCGCTTCCTCATCCAGCAGGAAACAGAAGCGAAAGGATACTCCCCCGAGTCCGTCCAGGACCGGGAAGACAATATTGGTCGGGGATATGCGCATCCGCCTAGATGGCGGGGAGCCGATCATTCTCAAAACTCGGCATATCCTGACGATCCCAGTCCGTAATCGGTTTGGGATCCTGTCCAAGGTTTGCCAAGATGTGGCAACCTTTAAGAAGAAAAGAAGGACGCAAAAAGCCGTTGCTCATCGGCATGCGCCTGCTACACCCCAACATACTGGGAGCAATACCGTATCCCGAGCACGGGATAATACCATTCCCCAAAATGGGGGCAAATACAAGGAGGGGCATGCGCTCCGCCTCAAGAAAATGTGGGTGACCAAGAAGGAAGCCCGCGAAATACGCGAGGCCAGGGCCACCCTAGCAGAGCAACAACCTCCCAAGCCTGCAGAGCCGGTGAGGAAAATAACCCATCCAACAACTTGGCCTCATCCTAAACGGAGTCGAGGAAAGAAGGATGCCTACGAGGCGCAAGAGCTTGCCCAAAAGCGGGTTTCTGTCTTCGAAAGACTCGGCGCCTTGGTACGACCAGCGCAGAGGAAGAAAAGGACCACACATATGACAGTTGATGGCATCCGAATATATACTTGCTATACTTCTAGCACAAATCGGCAACCTTCTCAGTCGGAAGAGCCGAGCAATGTTGCTGGAATGACGCAAAGAGGTGGGCCAATTACCCGCCAAATGGAGCAAGTTATGCGCCTGTTGGGCCAAGTGGGCCAGGGGGCAAAGCCACCTCAAACCAATGAAGGTGTGACTAACGCCCAAGAGCCTGGAGTTACACAGCTGCCACAAGAACAACCACAACCTCAGACTATTGAGGAAATCAGGCAGGAAAACCAACAATTAAAGGCCTTGCTATATGGCATGATGCAGAAAATAGAGGAGCAGCAAAGGGTGGCCCCCGCTCCTCCAATAAATCTACCTCCACCTAGGGCTATTTCTGCACCAACAGGACCTCCAGTTGTTGAGGTCAATTTTAGTCCTGAAGAGATCCAGAAAGACAGGGTTGAGGAACCCAATTATAATGCTCAACAATCACGTGCATTAGCAGAAGATGCGATAGCATCGCAAAAGCACTTGATCGAGCAAATCGTTGAGGCCAAGATGGCCGAACAAGACGAAGGAATAAGCACGTTTAATTTATATAAAATGCCATTTCCGGTTCGTCACATGTTCAAAAAGCTTCCAGTGGATCATAATAAGCGCCCTAAAGTCACAATATATGATGGGGAGGGCTCAGCCCAAGAGCATATAGCCCATTATATGAGTGACCTGGGAGAGCTGGCAACGGAGGAGGCATACCTTTTAAGGTTCTTCTCGACTTCCCTCACCGGCACGGCATTCCAGTGGTATGTCAAGTTGAAGCCCAACTCTATAGGTAGCTGGGAAGAAATGCAGAAAAAATTCCTTGATCGCTTCAAAGTATTGGAGTGAAAGGTTACTATTACTGAATTGGTGACACTTAAACAAGGAAAGAATGAGTCTGCCGTGGATTATATTAAGAAATGGCGGAACCTCAGTATGAGGTGGGACAATCCACCCGTCCATGAGGACGCAGTGAGATTGTGCAAAAGAGGTTTAAAACCCGAGATAAATGAGAAACTGATCGGAGCCAATGTCAGAAACTTCGATCAGCTCAATGATATCGTGACGGAGATTGAAATGTTCTTCGCCGATTATCCCGCTATACTTCCAAATAAAGGAAAAGCACCAAGGGAGCGAGGCACTCCGGTTAAAGAAGTAAATACGGTTGACTTCTCCCCAGCTGTAGAAAAGAACGATGCCCGGGGAGGCCCCAGCACCCCAGTGGCTAATAAAAAAGGAGAAGGGAAGGCGCCAGTCTCTTCTCTCGCCGAAAGAATGAAAAAGCCATACTCTTTTACCCGCGAGCATAAAAAGAAATTGTTCGAAACATGTATGCGGGCAAAACTTCTATCGCTCCCTGAGCCCAAAAAGCCAGCTGAGGCAGGCAGGGTTAATGAGCCAAATTATTGCCCATATCATCGCATGCTGGGCATGTCATAGAAGACTGTTATGTCTGCAAAGATGAAATAGAAAAGCTTATCCGTGAAGACGCTGTGGAGATGGGTAAGCATTTAATAAGCCCTCCTCAATCTCACCAATGAAATAAGCAAACATTTACTGTTAATGTCATCTATATGAGCGAGAGTTCATCTGGGTATCACCCTGAAGAAGAAGCGGTGAAGGCCTCTCCAGAGCGTGAGGCAACACCAATATATACTCCAGCAACTCCTCCCCTGGAGACTCAGTTATGGCGGCATTGGAAGAAATCCAAACGAGCCTGACACGACTTTCATGTCAACAGGAGTTCACCCAGATGATGGAGGGACTCTCCAGGCAGCTTTCTGAAACTTTGTCGTTCAACAAGGTCGACATGTTTTTCTCTTCCGAAGGGTTAGAATCAGATCCCGATCGCCTTTCGAGAAAAAGAGGCAAGCAAACTATGTTTCCTAGGGAAGACGTAGAAACATACCGCCAAGAAGAAACGACCTCTTATAGAGCGTAAAAATAGCCGAAAAAGGGCGTTAGGCTAGGCGGATGGCCGATAAAGAGGCTGGAATACGCTTTAGAAATTCCTTGACTTTGAGGGAAAGGTGCGCAAAGCCCTATTCATTCCCCAAAGATAAAGTTCGGGAACTCTTCCGACTTTGTATGAAAAAGAAAGTCATCACTCTTCCAAAGCCGAGAAGGGAGGAAGAGATGCATATGACAGAGGACCCTAACTTCTGTCACTACCATCGTGCTCTTGGGCACCGAACGGAGCACTGCTTCGTCCTCAAGGACGAAATAGAAAAATTGATCCAAGAAGAACAAATAAATATGGGGAAATATTTGGTTGATCTCCCGCAGCCTCATGTGACTAATTATTCTGTGAATATGGTCCATAAATTCTCCTATAATCTGGAGGACGCCATAGAAATTACATATGGGAGAATGACACCTGATAGGCCGCCCACTTCTCACGCCATTGATGCTGTGGCATCAGTAGGTAGAAAGATGCAAATGTTGGGCATAAAATGGCGACAAGAAAATTCGGAGGTGGGTTCCTCCAAAAAGTCCGTGAAGGAAATATTCGGCGAATATCAAATGTTGCCATATTCGATGGTCGAGCAAGCTGTTAAAGCCACCATTGACCGCGATCAGCCAGAAAGTCTGTGGACTAAGGCAAAGAAGAAAAAGAAGCCTAAGCTGGCTAAATCCTTGCAAACACATACATCAAAAGGAAAAGCTGTGGTCCATTTCGACCAATCTCCAGAAATGCCGGCCTAGCCCAGCTTCATACAAGAAGCAGCAAGGAGAAAGAAACAAGAAAAGAATAGAAAAAGAAGTGAGAAGAGAAGGCTAAAGAAGCAAGAAATGCTTGCTAATGCCATAAATATGTCTGAGGACAAAATCTCGCCACTTCAAAGGCTGCAGAAAATCATTGATGGATTGGAAGAATATCAGCAAAATCAGCCAACAGAGGATGTCCCTCTGGGTCAGTATATTCCATGGGAAGAGCTCAATCGGTGAGCTCGCCTCAGAGCATGGCTGTTAGACCTGCGCGGTCGCATACAAAAAACTAGTGAGGATGAGCTCTTCATCCTAGACGATGTTAGTATATTCTGGGATGATGTGCTAACAATGGAAAAAGTGGAACAACAATATCGAGCATGTCATATAGTGTCGGCTCAACTTCAAGATATTTCAGGTGGCGAAGTGAGACACATGTCACCAGAAATCGGAACTCCTTTGACTACCTACCAAAGAAAGAGGAACCGGAGGAATCAAAATAGAGGCCGAGGCCGAGGCCGAGGTCGAGACCGCGATAATGGTCAAAATAAAAGCCAGCCGAATCAAGACAAAATCATCTACTTCAGGAGAGAAACCCCAGGGCCAATTTCGGAGCCAGAAATCCGGGGTAATATTCGCTTATGCCCTTCTTCTGATGAAGAAGAATGTTCTCAGCAAGCAGAAAATGCTCAACTCACTAAAGAGCAAGAGAAGATAAACCCTTCGGCTCAGCCTGATCCTGCAGAAGGAGTCGAGGCCTTAGTAGAATTATTTGCTGAAGAGGCGCAAATTAACCCCGCAGAAGGGCAAATGCAAACAAAAGAATCTCCAACTTCTGGGGAGCAATCGAAAGTCTTGAAGGAGACCCTTCATAGCATGGCAGAAATAATGCCTCCTATTGAGCAAGCCCGAGTTAGGACGGATCGAAAGGTGCTACAAAATATGAAAAGAATGCCAGCATCCCTCAGCATGTGGGAAGCAATAGCCTTGAGCAAGGAATTGAGGGAGGCTTTGATTACTGTCCTATAAAATCCTGAAACATATGAGGTCCATATGGCCGAAATAAGGGCTCAGGCATATAAAACATATGAGGCTACGGTAGCTTTTACCGATGATGATATGCTGCTATCGTCGCCATGCCACAATAGACCGCTATATATGCGGGGCAAAATCAATGGCCGAGAGATTGATCGAATACTAGTAGACTCAGGATCTGCAGTAAACATATTGCCCCTCAAAACATTTCAAGCGTTGTACCTCACCCCATATATGAAGAGGGTACAAGGCATAACGATATCAGGATTCAACCGAGAGGCAGAAGAAGCCCTTGGGCGGGTTGATGTGGAGTTATGTTTGGACGACTGGGTGACCCAAGTATCTTTTCTCATAGTCGACTCCAATACCTTTTTCAAGGCATTACTCGGTAGGCCTTGGTTACATAGAAATTGGGTGGTGCCTTCGACTCTCCACCAATGCCTCAAATATACAAAAGACGGCGAGCAACACCGAATATTTGTTGATTTGGAGCCGTTCAAAGCATATGACTGCCATCTGGCGGATGCCCAATTATACTTTGATAAGGCCTCAGACCCAACGACCGACGAGAGCCGTCGTAAGGGGAAGAAGATAGCCGATAAGTCTTTCGATGAGGAGGGTGGAATTACAATTAATAAAGCCAAAGCTGCTAGATTCCGGCAAGGAATGAAGCCCGGCCAGTCTCATTGAAAGTCGCTAAATTTGGTAAGCCAGCCGTCAATTTAGAAGCTAATACTATTAGCAAAGAAATAAAGGCTAGCATATGCCTACCTCCCGGCCTTATAAAGCCTATATTCCCAAGGGAAGTCTACACGGTGGAAGAATTAAAAACCCTCACAGTCCGTCACAAAGATGGGCGGTGCATCATATTTTACAAGGGAGATCTCGTGCCAGAGAGTCCTCCCGAAGACGGTTTTGGGCATGAAAATGTTCGACCGGAGATTGAAGAGGTAGTCCAAGAAATGGACGATATGCCTTAATACATAAAACAGATGTGCAAACATCAAAACATTCCAGAAAGGCAAAGTGCAGCCAGAAACAAATTCTTTCGAGAATTATGGTATCCTGCAGAAGCCAGGGGGCAATCATCATCCAATCAAGATAGAAGAGGCCTCGGGTATAGGCGACGCCATGGGTCTCCTACCTTATATGCAGTTCATATGGTGAGTCTACCATCAGAGGTAGAGGAACCAATTGGTCATATCAGATTTGACAGTTCAGGAGATGGAAATGAAGAAATCCCTTCATCTATCGAGATAGCCTCAACTAAAACAAATTCTATTTGTGAATGGGAACAATGTCCGACAAGGCCTTCTCAAAACACAAATATAAGTCATGACATCAATATGGAAAAGCAAAAAGGACCTTCGGGAGTTGCTGATGCAATCTCCCAAGGCCCGCATGAAAATGCAGACGAATGGCATGAAGCCTATTCAGCTGATATAGATGAAGATGAGGACTTCATCGATTTTCAGCCAGCTCCTCGCGAGATAGAGGATGGAGGACAAGCTACGGTCGACGAACTGGTAGAGATTAATCTCGGCAAACCAGAAGACCCTCGTCCAGTTTTCCTCAGTGTCCTCCTGAGCAATAAGGAAAGACAGGCGTACACTGAACTCTTGACAGAGTTCAAAGATTGTTTCACCTGGAATTATAAAGAAATGCCTGGCGTAGACCCTTCAGTGGCAGAGCATGAATTATCAATTCTCCCTGAAGTCAAGCCGACAAAACAAACTCAGAGGCGAATGCGCCCTGAGTTAGAAATCATGGTGAATGCCGAAGTTGACAAGATGCGAGAAGTTGACTTCATCGAAGAATGTATATACCTAATATGGCTGGCAAATATTGTGCCGGTGAAGAAAAAGAATGGTCAGGTCCGAGTCTGCATTGACTTCCGCGACCTAAATAAGGCATGTCCGAAAGATGACTTTTCATTGCCGATAACCGAGACTATGGTGGATGTCACCACAGGATATGAAGTCTTGTCTTTCATGGACGGGTCATCGGGCTATAATCAGATTAGAATGGCCCTCAAAGATAAAAATCATACAACCTTTCGTACTCCGAAAGGAATATTTAATTACAAAAGGATGTCCTTCGGTCTGAAAAATACCGGTGCTACCTACCAAAGGGCCATGACCAAGATATTTGACGAAATGCTGTATAATTTGGTCGAATGCTATGTTGATGACCTCGTCGTAAAATCTGCAAAGAAAGACGACTATCTCGGGGACTTGCGTAAAGTCTTCGAAAGGCTTCGTCAATATCAACTCAAAATGAATCCCATGAAGTGCGCTTTTGGCGTCTCTAACGGGAAATTTTTGGGCTTCATAGTCAGATATAGGGGAATCGAGATCGACCCCGACAAAATCAAGGCAATTAGGGAACTACCTCCTCCCAGGACTCTAACTGAGCTTAGATCCTTGCAAGACAGACTAGCTTATATCAGGAGATTTATCTTCAATCTATCCGGAAGGTGCAGGCCCTTCTCAAAATTAACAAAGAAAGGAGCCCCATTTATTTGGGACGAGGAATGCCAAAAGGCACTTGATGATATAAAAGAATATCTCCTCAAGCCGCCAGTACTGGGGGCACCCATAAAGGGTAAACCACTCATACTTTATATCGCAGCCTTGGATGCTTCTTTGGGAGCTTTATTGGCGCAAGAAAATGAGGATGGAAAAGAGCAGCCGCTCTATTACCTCAGCAGGATGTTGGTAGGTCCTGAACACCAATATACTCCAACAGAGAAGATGTGCTTAGCACTTATATTCGCCACAAAGAAGTTGAGGCATTATTTGCTGGCACACGAAATCAAACTAGTATCGTGGTTTGATCCGCTAAAATTCCTGCTTCGCCAACCTGTGTTGTCTGGGAGGCTAGGAAAATGGGCATTACTCCTCATGGAGTTTGATATTACTTTTGTCCCTCGAAGGGCAATAAAAGGACAGGGTATGGCCGAATTTCTGGCAGCACACCCGATTCCTGAAACTTCCCCTCTGAATAATGAATTGCCTGATGAAGAAGTCTTGCCTGTACAGAAAATATTGGATGTGCAGCAGGTAGAAGTAAAAACATGGCAGCTATATTTCGATGGGGCCTCGAGAACCATTATAAAGCCGGATGGCACATCAACCACAAAAGCAGGAGCTGGCTTGGTCCTAGTCACTTCAGAAGGAGGGATATTGCATCACTCATGTGCCCTGATGGAATCCCTAACAAATAATGAGGCGGAATACGAAGCTCTGATTGTAGGGCTGGAAATTGCCTTAGAAGTAGGCGTCAGATGCATCTAGGTATATGGAGATTCCCTGTTGGTCATCCGACAAATTCTCGGCATATTCGAGGTCAGAAAGACCGAATTAATAGCTTACCATGCGGCGGCTGTTCGGCTTAGCGAGAAGTTTTATATCTTCACAATAGAACATGTCAGAAGAGGCCAGAATGCCCAGGCCGATGCATTAGCTAAATTAGCTGCAGCGCTGAAATTACCTCTTGAAGGAGAAGCTGAAATAGTAGTGAGGGATAGGAGACTCTTCCCCACCTCATTAAATGAAGAAGATGGTCTGACAGTGTTTGAGATCAATACGCCAGAAGACTATAATATCCAAGAAGAAGATGATTGGCGTGTTCGTATCATCAAAATAAAGAATGGTTGGCTCCCTGATAACAAGGCCAAAAGAATCCAGCTGCTGCGAAGAGCAACTTCATACCAGCTGATAGATGGTGTACTATATCGCCTTGTCCCTCAAGACAAAAATGCGGTTTTGCCCCGGTGTCTTTCTCTGAGAGAGTCCCGCAAAATAATGAAAGAAGTTCATGCCGGGATGTGCGGAGCTCATCAATCAGGCACAAAAATGAAGATCAACATCAAAACTAAAGGCTTTTATTGGCCAACTATGTTCGCCGATTGCGAGAAAATGGCAAAAAGCTGTCCACAATGCCAAGCCTATAGACCTAATTCCTAGGCGACCCCCCAATCATCTGCACCCAACAACCTCGACATGGCCTTTCGCCCATTGGGGAATGGACGTTGTGGGTCCGTTGACACCGTCATCTCGAGGGTGTAAATATATTCTTGCCGCAACAGAATACTTTACTCGTTGGGCAGAAGCCATTCCTTTAAAAGAAGTAACCGGCGAGACGGTATCACGCTTCGTCAGGCATAATATCATATACCGGTTCAGGACTCCTAACCGGATCACATCAGATAATGGCACGCCATTCAAAAATCAGACAATATATAAGATGGTGGCTAAATTTCATATAGATTGGAATGCGTCTTCAGTATATTATCCCTAAGCCAATGGGATGGCAGAAGCTTTCAACAAAACCCTGTGCAAACTCCTGGTGAAGATCAGTGGAGGACGAAAGCGGGACTGAGATGAAAAGATGCATGAAGCATTATGGGCTTACCGCACTGTCTATAAAACCCCAACGGGATGATGCTCCCCATACTCTTTAGTTTATGGAGCAGAAGCCGTAATCCCAATAGAGATAGAACTCGCGTCCTATAGGATCGCTCTGCATTATGGAGTACATGAAGGCGACATGAGCGAGATTCAAAGGCGCTATGAGGAATTATCAGACCTCGAAGGCGAAAGATTGCAAGCATATCAGCGCCTGCAAATATACCAAGCCCGAATGTCTCGTGCATTTGACAAACTGGTGAAAGAAAGAACCTTAAAAAAGGGGGATCTAGTAATGGTCAAGCATAAAGATGTCATGGCCTCTTGGCCTAAGAATAAATTCAAAGGCGCTATGAGGAATTATCAGACCTCGAAGGCGAAAGATTGCAAGCATATCAGCGCCTGCAAATATACCAAGCCCGAATGTCTCGTGCATTCGACAAACTGGTGAAAGAAAGAACCTTAAAAAAGGGGGATCTAGTAATGGTCAAGCATAAAGATGTCATGGCCTCTTGGCCTAAGAATAAATTCAAAGGCGCTATGAGGAATTATCATACCTCGAAGGCGAAAGATTGCAAGCATATCAGCGCCTGCAAATATACCAAGCCCGAATGTCTCGTGCATTCGACAAACTGGTGAAAGAAAGAACTTTCAAAAATGGGGATCTAGTAATGGTTAAGCATAAAGATGTCATGGCCTCTCGGCCTAAGAATAAATTCAAAGGCGCTATAAGGAATTATCAGACCTCGAAGGCGAAAGATTGCAAGCATATCAGCGCCTGCAAATATACCAAGCCCGAATGTCTCGTGCATTCGACAAACTGGTGAAAGAAAGAACCTTCAAAAAGGGGGATCTAGTAATGGTCAAGCATAAAGATGTCATGGCCTCTCGGCCTAAGAATAAATTCAAGCCAAACTGGGTTGGACCATTCATAGTAAGCAGAGTCTACGAAGGCGGCGCTTATAGGCTGGTAGATGAAAAAGGAAATCTAGCCTTCCCACCGCTAAACGGCCGACATATGAAGTTGTATTACGCTCCGGTACATGATCAGCCCGAGCGACAACAACAACACGAACCGGTGCCATGAAGCCCAATATATGTCTTGAAGACAAAAAAAATGATCCGGCAACCCGTCAGGGGATAACGCGCAAAAGCTATTTGCGCCAAGAAAAGTCAATAATGCTCGTGCGCGAGCACATAGGCTCATAAAGCCACATACTTGTTCCCCGGCGGGGGGAGGACTCTCTCGGCCTGCTAAAGACAGAGATTGAGTTTTCCCACATCCTTATCTAGGGAGGATATCAGAGTCACCAATGACGAATAAACCCTTGGTACCACACTAGTGGTATAATAATGTCCCATCAAGGGCTACGACCGAGGCGATGATGACGATGTCCTCCCGACTCGATAAGGAAGTGGAAAAACTTGCTCTTCTGCTCAATGCAGCATGAGAGAGTAATCCCCATTCCTGCTATACCAAATGTAAATACATAGACATATTCTTGAAAGATGTCATATGATTGGGAGTGATTCACCTCAAAAGAAGAAATCCATATTTCGCCTACGGAAGGCGTTAAACTCCAGAATCCGCCCCAGAGAGGCGTTGTATCCTGAAAATTCTCCATACTCTACCCAGGGAGGCGTTATGTCCTAAAAATTCCCATATTTCGCCCCAGGGAGGCATTGTATCTTGAAAATTTTCATATCCTCTCAAGGGAGGCATTGTATCCTGAAAATTTTCATATTCGCCCTAGGGAGGCGTTGCATTCCCAAGATCTTCATGTTTCGCCCCGAGGAGGCGTTGTATCCTAAGTTTTCCCTTGGCAGACACCAGTCCCACTGGCATGCCACGAAGGGTTGGAAATTTCCCTGTCGCCTCGAGGAGGCATTGTATTTTAAAAGCTTTCCTATTCCCCCCTAGGAGGCGATACGAAAAACTTACTTGCGTCCCTAGGAACGTTATATCCTAAAATTCTCCTCGTATACCATAGTCCCATTGGCGTGCCCATATGTTATAGTCCCATCGACGTGCTATAATGGATCGAATCCGCCCCGAGGAGGCGTTGTATCCTAAAATTGCCCCTTGATATATACTGATCTCACTAATGTGTCGTGGTGGGCTGAAATTCATATTTCGCCTACGGGAGGCTTTATATCCTGAAATTCATATTCGCCCACGGGAGGCTTTATATCATGAAATTCATATTTCGCCTACGGGAGGCTTTATATCCTGAAATTCATATTTCGCCCACGGGAGGCTTTATATCCTGAAATTCATATTCGCCCACAGGAGGCTTTATATCCTGAAATTCATATTCGCCTACAGGAGGTTTTATATCTTGAAATTCATGTTTCGCCTACGGGAGGCTTTATATCCTGAAATTCATATTCACCAACGGGAGGCTTTATATCATGAAATTCATATTCGCCCACGGGAGGCTTTATATCATGAAATTCATATTTGCCTACGGGAGGCTTTATATCCCGAAATTCATATTTCGCCTACGGGAGGCTTTATATCCTGAAATTCATATTCGCCCACGGGAGGCTTTATATCCTGAAATTCATATTTCGCCTACGGGAGGCTTTATATCCTGAAATTCATATTCGCCTACGGGAGGCTTTATATCCTGAAATTCATATTCGCCTACGGGTGGCATTAAATCCTGAAATTCATATTTCGCCCACGGGAGGCATTATATCCTGAAATTCATATTTCGCCCACAGGAGGCTTTATATTTTGAAATTCATATTCGCCTACGGGAGGTTTTATATCCTGAAATTCATATTCGCCTACGGGAGGCATTATATCCTGAAATTCATATTTCGTCCACGGGAGGTATTATATCCTGAAATTCATATTTCGCCCACGGGAGGCATTAAATCCTGAAATTCATATTTCGCCCACGGGAGGCTTTATATCCTGAAATTCATATTCGCCCACGGGAGGTTTTATATCTTGAAATTCATATTTCGCCTACGGGAGGCATTATATCCTAAAATTCATATTCGCCCACGGGAGGCATTAAATCCTAAAATTCATATTTCGTCCACGGGAGGCTTTATATCCTGAAATTCATATTCGCCCACGGGAGGCTTTATATCCTGAAATTAATATTTCACCCACGGGAGACTTTATATCCTGAAATTCATATTTCGCCCACGGGAGGCTTTATATCTTGAAATTCATATTCGCCTACGGGAGGCTTTATATCCTGAAATTCATATTCGCCTACGGGAGGCATTAAATCTTAAAATTCATATTTCGCCAACGGAAGGCTTTATATCCTGAAGTTCATATTTCGCCCACGGGAGATATTAAATCTTGAAATTCATATTTCGCTCACGGGAGGCATTAAATCCTGAAATTCATATTTCGCCCGCAAAGGGAGTTAAATCCCGAAAAAAAATTCTTTCATACACTCATTTCAAACCAAATTTTCATATTTCATATTCCCCCAATATTTGTTGGTCCAATCATAGCAAATATTCAACGACAGTTAGAGTCATTGTCATAAAAAAAAAAAAATGGGACTTAAAAAAACGAGGTGCCCTGACGGACTTAATCAGGTCTCATCTTCAACGAGATCGGTTAAGGGTAAAAAGGTCTTATACCCAGCTAAGGTGAAAATCCGAAAGGGCGCCTTAGGCAAAATCGGATAACCTCGCTGCATGAAAACCCGCAAGGACGTGCAGGCAAAAGTAAGAGGGGACTAATGTTTGTGAAAATCCGAAAGGGCGCTGACATTAGTTTATAAAAAGAAAAAAAAAAGAGAATGAACACCATTTGATCAAAACTCTTTTTGATATAAATAGTCACAAAGGAGCCTGAGACAAGTCCTCGGGGTGATTCAAAAATGGGCTTCAAAGTGAAGCAATATCAAGGACGAAAAAGAGGGGAGGGATTCCCGAAAGCTAATCTTGAGCAGGATCCGACTCCCGGACTACCAAAGCCTGCGAAGCATCTAACAGCAGGCGGAGAGCCTCAACTCTGTCGACCGACGCGTCTCGCTCTCGAGTAAGCTCGTCCAGGCGGCGGTCAAGGGTCGCCACTTGCTCGACGCCTTCCTCTAAGCCCTTCTCCAATTCTTCCAACTGTAACCGGAGGACAGAGACTTGAGATCTCGCTTCGGCGATGCTTGAATTCAGTACCTCCCTGTCCGCCCGAAGTTCAGAAACCTCCGCGGTCCGCACCGCGACATCCCTGAGAGCGGACTCCAACTCAGTCCGCAATAAAGCTTGCTGGGCGGCATAGGCAGCGGAGTCATCCTGGTCTTCTTCCTCTGACAAACAAAAAGAGAAGAGAACTATAAGACCAAAAGTGAAAACGATAGTATCGACAGATAATGTTGGCGATAAAATGAATGAATGAGAATATTATCTAGCTCCACAATTTTCCCTGAGTCGGGAGAATCTAGTTTTCCATCCTCTCTGGGAGAAGGAGGAAGGGGTTCAGTGTCTCCTGAACGACATGAAAAATGAGAAGGTAGTAGCTTGATAGTGGAGCCACTCCGGGTCGGCGAATCTACCCTCCGATCAGAGGCGAGTGGGCAAGTGACCTCAGGCTCACCCTCATCCTCGGAGAAGGCTAACAGCTCAGTTGGAGTATAAGCCGGCTCCTCAATTCTGGGCGTCCTGGGAGTCTCTTCCGAATAAGAAAGGAGGACAGTGTCCCCTGAATGAGCTGGGGAATCAGAACGCAAGTTTCTCCGAGTTGCAGAATAAAGATGGGGTCAATACCCAATAACAATTGGCAAAAGAGAACGAGGAATGAGAAGCCTCATACCTGCCAAGATATCAATGCTTTCCGGAGCTGGAATTTGGCTAAAACGAATGGGGATCGACATTGCCCTGACACGTGCCGCTGAAGCCACTAATCTTTCAATTCCCCCTAGGAGAAGCCCATGGGCTGATTTGACTCCCTCACGGCGTTCCCACCTCTGAGTGGACACGGGGACGATGTCTAGTCAAAGGATAAAATGAGGGCAACAAAAACAAAACATAGTCAGAAAACATGGGAATATAATATATGTGCAGCTCCGAGCATAAGAAAAACAGAAAATAGGTCTACCAGGTGACGAAGCCGCAGGCTTTTCCTGGACGACCTCAATTTCTATAGGCTCTCCCTCTACCAAGGTAGTTGCAGGAGGAATAGCCGAATTGTCTTCCGAAGGAAGAGCAACGGAAGGGGAGGCAGCCGCCGCCGGCGTTGCTTCAACAACCTCTGCAAAAAGCTTGATATTGGCTACTAAAGGAAACATGGTAGTTGAAAAGAAGTACCATAAGAATTAAAGCAGACACAACTTACCCTCAGGTGGAGGACTATCCACTGCAAGGGGAGCTGTCGGATCCCTTACAAGGCCCTTCATGAATGAAGAGCCTGAATGACTGGAGGCTGATCGCATTAGTTCTTCAAAAGTAAAATCTAGACGGGAAAAGGAATAAAGGATCAGATCCTGTGCAAGACAAGAAGCAAAAGAGCTACAATATGCCAGTAAAATATATATATATTACCAAAACGGCCCTGGTCATCCAAAAGCTCGTGATATAACTGATCGACCAAAGGGACGTCCGATCGATAAGGCTCATAGTCGGCCCAATTGAGGTCTCTTGGCTCTTCTTCGTTGCCTAAGGCAACATTAGTAGTTATGTCCACATTCTCCTGCAGAAAGCAAAGAAGAATGATTGAAATCACAATCACTCCCAGCAAGGGATGAAGAAGAACTTGCCAAAGAAATCTATATACCTCGGCAATGGCCGGCGATGCCACCTAAATTGGATCTTGAGCAGGAGGCTCGGGAACATAAGCCCCTGAAGAGTGGGAATAATGAAAGGTGAGAATCTCATAAATATAGCAAAAGAGAAATAGAGACATATAAAAATGAGGTGGCTGGTCAGTCCCACCTGTCGTGGGCGGGAGTTCACCAATAGCAGGCTCCATAGCGGTCTGAGACATGCTCTCGCGGATAAGCTCGCCTTCCTCTGTTATGAAAGAGCAAAAAAAAACAAACAATAAAGAGCCATATTCCAAAGAGGAATTAATCCTCAAACGAAGAAAACCAACAAAGTTGTTACCTATAGGCGAAGGCGATCTCTGGATAGGCGCCGGATCCGGCGAAGGAGGAAGAGCCAGCCGGGGTCGAACTGATTGACATCCTGTCTCTCCTTCAGCCGTCCGCTTCTTTCGGGCCGCTTGCTTTGCCGCAGCCACCAGGAGTTGCATCTCTAAAGGCGGGCCGGTGCTGACAGAAGGCACTGCCGCCTCCGTGGCAGAAATATGAGGCTCTACCTCAGAAATATAGCGCATAGAAGGTCCCCCAGGAGCTGCGGGCGATGGGGAGACGACATCTCCTGCAAAACATGGGAGAGAGCCGAATTAAGGCAAGTGTGATGCATAAATACAATAAGAGATACAATAAAAGATATGAAAATATGAATACCTGCTGCAGCAAAAGACCTCGGCGGTTCAGGGATAAGGGAGTCGAAAGACATCCCTAGTTGGGTCGCCGCCTGTCCCATCACCCGCCATACATCGCCAACAGTCTAAGCCCTCAATATCAAAAAAGCTTCGCGGCGAGGGCCGAAGCAAGAAAGCATATGGTTGAGATAGCACAGCCAATCTCTGGCGGGGTCCCCGTTGAAACTGCCAACGGGCAGTCGGACGTTATGCTCAAATCTCCTTGGAAGCTTGCAATATGTCAAGAAATGATGTGTCCATATATATTCCGAAGCGGCAAGCTCATAGAAGCCATCATTTTCGCCGCCCTTCCTTTGGCACCGGCGGGCCAGCTCGGCCCTTATATGTGTGTCGGCCAAGCCCTTTAGCGGACTTAGCCTGGGAAGAACCCCGTGTCTGCTCAGGATCCGGCCTAAGCCGCAACTCTCCTTGGTTTTTATGCCACCAAGCAGCAAAAGAGATGGTCATGCCCCCTTCATGAGTAGGGAGAGGCACTGCTACTTGGCCGGATGTGTTCTGATGCTGAAAGTAGTTCCACCATAATCGAGCAACGAGGTGGCTCTTTCGCTTCTGATATACTCGAGGCAGCTCAGTGAAAGCAAAGCTAGATGGGATCATCTGATCATATCCAAAATTCCGCGCGAAGCGGTTTGGATAATAGGGCTCCAAGATAACATCTCTCCCTTTCTTCAATACAAGCAAGCATAAGCGAGTACTCAGAGTCCACCCATCTAATACAGCGCCGTTATAACCCATACAACCTGTCCATGGGTCAAACCAAGCGCGATCGACAGCTCCTCCTCTGTCAAAATATGGCCTAAAATTCCGCGAGGAGTGGTCGAAATCCAGCTTCCGGCAAGAGCCGAATGGAATAAAACTCAGGGCGGAACGGGCATAAGAAAGTTGACCCGTCCCCTGGCTGGCTTGTTGGCTCGTCAGTCGAAGAACAGTAGGCAATGATGAAGCCATTTCCCTGCCAATGGGAGAATAACCTGGAAGTAGGAGCCCCGCCCAGGCGCTAACATAATGGGTGGCCATAACCACCGAACAAGTATTTGGGGTAGCCGAGCTGCAAAGGGTCCCAAAGGAATGGTATATGCTGGCAAGTGCCGCTGGCGCAATAGCAAGGCGTGTCCCCACTGCAAGTCTTGAGGCCGCCAATAAAACCTCGGGCCGTAAAGTCCCCTCGTCCCCATATGGGACAACAAAAGTCACTAGCCAATAGGCTAGATAAGCAGCTACATAAGTTGTATCATCAAGGCCCCATGGATTTTCATATTGATGCTCCGGCACATTAATGATACCTCGGCGAGGGATATCCCTATGTGACAATATAGAAGGGACCCGTTCATCAAAGATGCTGGCAAAGCCTCGATGATAACGGAAGGGCCCTTCAAAGAAGAACCTGACCCAAGCGGCTGGCGATACTTTGCCCGGGCCAGAAGAACTCCCCTCAGTGGAGGAGGAGGCAGCACGCTTTGCCTTGGACAAATCCCGCCATATTTTCAACAAGTATCTGTAACAATAAGGAGTAGTATAGTTGATGCGGGACAGGAGAGGGGGTAGACCGGAAGTAGAGAGAAGAGAGGGGTTGGAGGAGAAGAAGGCTAGGGTTCCCGTCCCGTCTCGGGAGAAAACACGCAACGACGGCTCTTCATTTCAAAATATTCTCTTCGATGCTTTCCCACGAGGGGATACAGGACAATATATAGACTCTTCAAAGAAACCCTAATATGAAAATTACTAAACTACCCCTAGGACTCCGAAAATAACTAAAAAACATGGGAAAATTACATGTAAATTAAAAGACTCCAAATGGACCCCTAATGGGCCAACTAAACTGCACATTGGGCCTTTGAACCCATTCCAGCCGTTCCTGGATCCCCATCAATAGTTCTCCGCGCCGTCAGTGGTGCTGCGGTGGAATTCATCTAATACTCCTTCTTCATAGGGTTCTCCCACAATCGGCAAACCTGAAATCTGATGCAGGGACCAAAGATCAATGACAGTCTCGCCCTCTGAAGTCGCGATAGTGTTGGTATCGCAAATATAACGTTCAACAATTGTCTGGATGAAGCCATGATGGCAAGGATAGTCATATTGGGCCGCTGCAACGGCCTCATAAATACCGGCCATGTCAAGAATTGGCCGATAATTTCTCAGAATATGCAGGAGCCATTTCGTAGCCCCCAGGCGAAAAACATGTGAGCTTCTGATTTGAAGACGAAAATCCCAGGCAGGGCGAAAACGCCCCGACATATATCTGATAGCAATATGCTGAAGTCAGAAGAATCATGAATGGAGCCTTCTTCTGCCTCAGTCAAAAATAACCCTTGCGGGTGCCGGGTAGCCTCATAAGGACGACTCTCTGCTTGCGTCCACATGGCCGGCTGATAGGTCCTACTGATGTCATGGACCCGAAGAATAGCCCGGATGGGCCCCACCTGCTCAGGAGTAGGAAATTCCCACAACCGATCAACGGAAAAAGGGAAAGCCGGATACGAGAAAGGGAGAAGTCCCTTCATATTGTCACGATCCAGTAAGATGGCACGCTTCAGATCGCGACGCTCCGCAGGGGATAATGGTCTCTCGACCCCATCTTCAATATGGATATATGACTGGAGCAGCTCATACACAGAGGCATCTGAAGGCAGGTGCCGGGCTGTCTCGCCTCGCAAGAAATAATAGAACTCTCCATCCCTATAAATGTTCTCCCTGCAGATGGGGACAACATCCTCAACAGTGATCCGCAAATGTGGCTGAGCCACCCAGCGGAACCCCGCATCCGGGTATGCAGCAACCTCCTCCTGAAATCCCTCAATGGGAATATCGCCAAGAGCGGCCATAATGATGCAAAGCAAGGATATCAACCTGCGAAGGGACAAAAAAAAAACGTATATCAAAATGATACACAAAGCAAACAATATAGCTAAATCCTGACAGAAAGTCGGGATGATGCAAAAATACTTGGATATCGCCTATAAATGGTGAAAATATGGCCAACCCAGAATGTCTCACATGGAGCTCCTGGAAATGCCTAAAAAAAAATAAAATGAAGTGCTAATACTAGCACAATATCCATATCATACCTTTATATATGTGCATATGGCCTTAGTGGCGGACACTTGGCCAATCCGGAATGCCTCGCATCGAGCTCTCGGAAATGCCGAAATAAGGTACTAATATCCTTTGAATAGGAATGACGCTATCAGAATTGAGTGACCTGCTCTATGTTCCCAACTAATCTCCAAGTCGCAAAGGCCAAGAGAATACTCGGGACCGAGCAATGTGTCGAACAATTCGGATGGCGTCAATCTTATAGGACCCTCCAAGTCACGAAGGCCAAGAGGATCCGCATATAAAGGAAATCGAATCACTCCAAAACGCCCCCAGAAAGCCGCAAAGTCATGGAGACAAGTTTTCCCGGAGCGACATTGGAATATTCAAGTACCAAAAAAACAAAGGGTGTCCGAACCCACAAGCCCCATAGGAGCAAATATATATGGCAACTTGTGCAATTGATTGCACAAAGAATGTGGGGCAGCGTTGTTATCTTTCTAAAAATCCACACATGCTCAAACCATATTGAGCAAGATGGAGGAGATTAGCAAGGCGGCGTCAATACATATATGGCATGAAGATAATCCCTCGGGATATGCAAAAACATACACATAGACATAAACATATGCATATATGTGAAATGATGCACGGGACACCCGCCTTTGACTTCGTCTCCGGCACGCATCCCGTGGGGGGCATTTGTTGAACCTGGAAATTTTTTTCATGCAAGATAGTGCCATTTAAGCATGCATGCGCATAGGATTATGTAGAAAATGCCACATGGCATATGCTCGCATTAATGTGAGCTCACTATATGAAAAAATATATATATATATATGCATAACAACATGTTCACATGGGACTATGTTATGCAAAACAAAAAATATATGCGTATGATATGAGGGATAATACCAAATGGAGACCCTCTCATGTACATAGGGAAAACATAAAATTACATAAAGCGAAATGGGGGAGGAACCATACCTAGGCCAAAGGCCTTGATCGGGATTTTTTACGGAGGCCTAAAACACCCCAAAGTCACCCTTGTATGCTTCCAAAATCAACTCCTAAGTCTCCTTGATAACCCTTGATGGTGAGGTCCAAAGGAGGACCCTAAAATGCAGCAACAAGGATGAGTCAAATGCTGCGAAATGAGGGTCTAAATCAGTCCCGAAATAGGCCAAAATCAGTCCCGGAATAGGGTCAAAATGGTCTTCAAACCTGCCCAAAATGGCCTCAAATGAAGGCCCAATAGCAAGGGAGATAGGCCCAATAAATGGCTCAATAGGTGGCCCAATAAAAAGGTCCAATAGGGAGCTCAAATGGGCCAAAAATCAGTCCCCAATGGGCGGCACTAAATCTGCAGGCCAGAGAAGGGGAAAATCTGAAAAAAACCCAAGAGAAAAAAATTCCTAAAGGGGAAGGTGGACCCCTCTCTCCCATCCCTTTTATTTAAATAGGCCAAGGGGGGGAGGAGAGAGAGAGGGAACCGGTGGGGGGACCCCCCACCGGTTCCAAGAGGGAAACCGGTGGGGGGGAGGAGGATCTCCAGGATCTCCCTCCCTCCTCTTTCTTTTCAGGATTTGAAAATTCAAATGAGGGGGGGGGGATTAAATTAAAAGGGGAGTTAATGAGGTTCTTAACCCCATTCACATGGGTTAAGAACTCCATGCAAAGCCTCCATTAAAACCCCCATCCTAAACCCCTTTCACACTTGGTCAATATCTGAAATTAATGGGCTAACCCCCTTTTCACACTTGGCCAAAATCCAAAATCTGAACAAAGGCTCATTAAGAGCCAAAAAATTAAAGAGGGCAAAAGAAATGGGGGAGGGGAACACCCCCCCACCGGTTTCCGAAAATCGGTGGGGAGACCTCCCACCGGTTCCCAACCGGTGGGGGGGGGGGTCCAAGGCTGGTGGCCACCCCCCCCCCCCCCCCCCCACCGGTGGGGGTGTCCACCGGGTCCCCCCCCTCTCTCTCCTCTCAATGCTCTCTCTCACCCATTGGAATTAGAAGAAAAAAAAAAGAGAGAGAGGGATGGGAAGAGAATGTGAACGGTGGCACCCCCCAACGGGCCCAAATTGGGGCCTATAAATAGGGCCCCTTGGCCCCTAAATCCAGGACACAAGCATACACACATGCAACATAGCAATGTACACCCACATACAAGGAGTGTAGAATTTAGAGGGGAGATCTTGCTGCATTCAAGACCAAATTTCGGGTTTCTTAACCCGAGTTTGCTGCGTTTCTTGGAGATCTTTTCCATTTCGGGGAGTCTTTCTTCCTAAGGTTCAATCCTAAGGAGAAGCTCTGCCGAATAATTTTTGTAAATGCCTTCCTATAAGACGAACCCCTGTCGAAATAAAGACCAGTCTTTTCATATCTGAAATGTGTGTTTGTGTGTCATTAAAATAATTAAATAATATCATGTTTTCATACTTTATATATATATGTGTATACTTAGTTTCGTAAACTTAAAAAAAAAATGTGTACACCCTTAACTTAACCTTGACCTCACCCCACATATAAATAAAATATAGGTTCAGAAATAATAATAAAATCATATTTAAGTTAAAAAGGACCTATAATTAATTAATTAATAAAATTTATAAAATTATTGGAAAAATCAGGAAATATCTGCAAAAATCAGTAAAAAAATCAGAAAGACAACTTAAAGATCATATTGAACCAAATAACCCAAATACCCCTCACATATTTAATTAATTAATCATAAAAATCAGTAAAACTAATAAAATAAAATCATTAAAAATCAATAAAAACAGAGAACCAAATCTGAAAGAATATAAAATTTCCTAGATAATTAAAATATACATAGAATTTAATAAAATTACGAAAATACCTTCACTCATAATAAAAATCTGTAAAAATCAGATAAAACCCTTAAAAATATCAGAACTTATTTTATGACCAAAGTACCCCCCTATATAATAAAAATCTCATAAGAAAATAGACTCTAAATCTAATAAACCCGATTTAAGGTAAAATTACCAAAATACCCTTATACACTTAAAAAATAATTTCACAAATCTCATAAGGTTTCAAAACTATTAAAACTTGCTCCCATATGCTAATATAACCATAATACCCCCATAACTCCTAAACTGTATAATTGCAAAAATACCCCTATGGGTTTAAAATATTTGGAATTAATCCAGATAACTTGGAATCAATCCAAATACCTTGGAATTAATCCAAAACTATATAAAACTTATCTCAAACCGGGGTGAGGCCAAGGGCTTAACCTAAAATACACTTTCATATTCATATGCATGTGTTGCCTGCAGTAGTAGTGTTGCATGTTATAAGGGCATCATACGGATGGTTAATCAAGGGTTGTCGAGCGGTTGCTCGACGTAATTAACACTGACCGAGGTCAGTGGGGAGAGGTCATATACTCGAATCTTCGCCTATTCGAAGTCCCGGATTCCCTGAAGGTTAATCCCAAGCTCTCATAATCCAATAAAACATAAAATCGACCTATATTTCTCTAGATAAACAAAAAGGCAAAAAATGGATTTCCAAATAATCCGATAGGAGAGACGTCTAGGTCAGGTCCCGACAGAGGTTAGAAAATAATCTTCCGAACAAGCAGCTGCTTACTTATATCTCTTATGTGCTTTGCTTTAATTCCAAT
This sequence comes from Zantedeschia hybrid cultivar, assembly GCA_030544215.1. NCBI lineage: Eukaryota > Viridiplantae > Streptophyta > Magnoliopsida > Alismatales > Araceae > Zantedeschia > Zantedeschia hybrid cultivar. The sequence goes on along the minus strand of JARZZO010000014.1, from coordinate 20,146,963 downwards.
GGTATAAAGTAGATTGGACAGTTATTTCTTGGAAATTTTGTGTTTCTTTCTGCTAATTGCTTGCACCAGTGGCTTGATATATCCAGCATAATGAATTTAACTTTGTGCTCAGGTATGGGGTCAAGCTGTTCACATGGGTTCAAGTGCAATTGATCTTGTTAAGTCATTGTCAGTTGCACGTGATATTCTTCTTGAAGAACTCCAAAATATCAGCAAGGCAATTGGCCAGAAAATTGATGGATTGGCTGATGAGTTAGATCTTGATGTACATAAACGGATTGATGCTGAGGCTAAAAGTTCTGGATTAAGAATGGGCGGTGGACAACTGGCAGGTGGTGCACTAAGTAGCTTGGAGGTACTGTCCAGTTTCTACCTTGCACGATGTGCCTTTTCTGTTATTTCATTCAAATTGAACACATTTCACTTGTATGCTTGCACAGAGATCAAATGGTACTATAGACATCGGAAATGATGTGTTGCTCCACTCATTGTCCAAGGAAGAACTGTTGGAGGCTTTTCATTATGTTGGTAACCAACTATCATTTCTGTGGAACGCTTTTTTGAAGTTTCATAGGTATGTTTTTTGTCATGCATTTTTGTTTGCTTTGATCTAGTTCTTGATATGGTATAATTTCATATTTTTCTGTTATTTATTTGTATTTTTTTTTTCTTTCAAGCATTTTTTTGGAATTCTATAAAGAGCATCTTTTAAAGGCACTATTTTGAGGTAAATCATATATAGTCACAAAAATAGACACTACCTGACTTCGAAGGGATCATTTTGGATGGAGCAATAATTCATGGGAACAATTATTGACTTCTATACGCTCCAACTTAATGATGCAAAACAATCTTAATTCATTTCTTTGCAGGAAATGAAATCAGTCCCATTATCAAGTGTCCCCGTCTTCTTTTTAAAATTTTTGTCATGTCTAAGACATGTCTGTCAACATTTGAGGTGTGTGTGTATCCCACAAACCATAGTTCCTTCTTTTTCTTTCTTTCCCTTTATTGCTTCGATGCAGAACGACTACTGATAAGATTTCGACTAATAACTAAGATCCGAGATCCGTAATGAACACCCCAAGGACAGCAAATAGGCAAGAGCATCCACAAGAATCTATGAAAATAACCACATGTAAACAACAAGAAGTGAGCTCGTGAACCGTCCATCTTAGAGTGAAGTGAGTAGGACCGACGGTAGTAAGAACTACCACTGTCTAAGGCAGCAACAACATACATCAAACATCACAATTTGGAGCCCGGGACAGGATCTCACAGACTTACAACCAACAATGATTTAAATGATATCGGATTAATAACCTAGATCGCACAAGTATGGCGAAAAGATTTAACCATATATCAAATAAGCAGGATGTGAGGTTGGGCTAACAGTCACTAACCGACCTGTTGAACAGCAGGGCACGAACTCTGAGGCCGTGGGATTCGCGCGCACATGTTGGAAGGGTTCCTCCAGTCTTCGTCTACTCAGGGAACGTTGAAGGCTAAGGAACCGTACTGAGCTGGGCGGACCTGCGGTCTGTTTATAGGCTCGGTCCACTGGGAAATAGGGCTCTAGCAAGGTCCACAAATAGGTGGGCTGGTGCTGTTGTTAATGCCCAGATGGACTCTGCGAACGATGCAATGTGAGGGCCTGCAATTGGGCCCGTCGAAGGCGGCATGGGCGACAATGGCAGAGTGGGCGAAGCCGCTAAGCGCGTGCCGTGTTGCACGCAGGGCTCAGGATGAGTGCATACGACGATGGTGGGAGGCCGGCGAAGGCATCGTGTACGACACGTGGAAGCGGTGGGCCTAGCGCGTCGGCTAGACTAAGCGGGCTGGGCGTGGCGGCGGCGTCGGGCGGAGAAGCCCGCTCGGGGTCAAATGAAAAAGGATGAGTTGGCAAATGCATCGAGGGCAACACGCATTGGGGGTGTAGGCAAGAACGCTCAGCAAAGGGCACCGGCGATGATGTTCGTGCGACGCGAATCGTTCTCCCTGGCACAGGCGATGACGTTATCGGCTGCTTGTCTATGCGACACATTTTCTACCACTGAGGGAAATAAAGGAACAAGAAGGGAGAAAGAGGAGAAACTAAGGGAGAGGGAGAGAGGGAAAAGAAAGGGGAAGGAATGACATGGAGGCCGAGGCAATGATAGACGATAAAGGAAGGGAAAGGTAGATGAAGGAGAGGAGGGAGAGGGGAGAAGGGTATAGAGCTTTACGCCCTCACAAGACGTCCCATCTCGGGACTCGTACATAGTGGCGATGCAAATCTCACTCCATTCATTTATTTTCAATAGCCATCAATGCCTTTCGGGAGTACAAGAGTATTTAAAGGCTTCCAAGAAGAAATCTTAGTAAAACCCTAGCTCTCTAAAGACAACAATACCCTTGAGCCCATAAAATAGAGAAAAATCATGCAAAAAACAAAGCTAAACATGCCTCAGATGGTCCGAATACAAGTCCAAATTACTAAAAAAACAAACAAAATACATAAAATAGAGAAATCATGCAAAAAACAAGAGTATTTAAAGGCTTCCAAGAAGAAATCTTAGTAAAACCCTAGCTCTCTAAAGACAACAATACCCTTGAGCCCATAAAATAGAGAAAAATCATGCAAAAAACAAAACAAAAAATGAAAAGGTGGCTAAACATGCCTCATATGGTCCAAATACAAGTCCAAACTGCTAAAAAACAAACAAAATACATATCAATCCTCATATAGTCCATCATTTAGCCAAATCGAGTCCTGAATAGCTATTGGAGTCTTCCGACGACGGTAAACGTGGGCCGCGTTGAACCGGGTACGTGCGCGTGTGTCCTTCATCTAAGCAAAATAGTGGTTCATGCTGGCCTCCCAATCAAGATAGACGTTTGAATCTAAGGATCAGTTAAAGCTGGGAGCTTTAGCATGAGCGGCTCGACGATCATCTTAATCCCCATGGTAATGGTAGGGAGTCCGCTCATCATTAAAATCATGCCAATCTCCTAGATATCGGTATTGCCTCCGATCATCTCCAAAACCACCTCAATCGTCTCGATCTCTCAGATATCTATATCGCCTCTGATGATATCCGAAATCAACTTGATCACCCTGATCATCTCGATCATGCCAATCAAATCGATCATGTCGATCAAATCGATCAGCTCGATCATGGCGATCATATCAATCATTGTGCTCATATTGATCCCTCTGATAGCACTGATGTCTCCGATCAAAATGCCAGTCACGATCATGCTGCCTATCCTACCTCATATCTCTATCTGCAACTGGTCTAAGTGCGTCACCTCATCTCGCCGACCAACAACTCAATCAGCTCTAGGAGGTGGGTTCACAGGTGGAGGTGGGTGTGCAAGAGGAGGTGCGAGGTTTAGGGCCAGGGCCGGATTTTGTATCTGGCGCTCCACAGCCCGAACCGGATCTTGACCATAAGGGGTCTCCGCTAGGGGGGGGGGGACGTGGCCTACCATCCCCTAGACTGGCGATCCGAATCAGTGAGCTTGTCCAAAATAGTCCTAAGAGACTCCCCAAAATGTGCAAGGCACTCATCAATATGATGGTCTATTTGATCCATACAACACATGGGCTGGCCAAACATCTTAATCATATTAGGGACCATCGGAAAACCTGTCTATGATCCTGACATCAGTGTAGAGATATGGAACTCGGCACCGCTACGTGTGGGCATGTGAAGTAAAGTGCAAACTAATATGAAATTAAACCCAAATGATATGGCATGACAAAGTGAGAGCTAACAGATGATAAAATGAAACTAAAGATGGTGAATGAAACTAGATGACTAAAATGAAAAAACAACCCCTCTGTTGGGTGTTCTTGCCTACACCCCCTCCACGTAATGCTATCCACGCTTTCGTTAGCCTTTTGTAGCATTCATTATTGATCTCAATGTGACGACAAATATTATCATACAGACTCTTAATATGCTCAGCTAATGACTGTGCGGACTCAAATGCACGAGACTAGATGCGTAATGGAACTAGGTCTATGGGTCTCCGAGGTCTATAGTCAGTGACAATCTCAAATAGACTCATGCCAATAGACCTATTGATCGAATTATTGTATGCAAACTCAGCGTATGACAAGACCTGATCCCAACTACATGCGTGCTCCCTAACTAGATATCGTAACAAATCACTCAGACTCCTATTAACCAGGGAATTCCGGATCGGATCGGAACCCACCGATCCCAATCCAGATCGGCCGAAAGTGGACCAAATTGGCCAGGATCGGCCGATTCCGGCCGGATACCGGCTGATCTCGATCCGAATTGGCCGATCCAGATCGGGATCGGCTGATCCTGCCTTCCATGCTATTAACTATCTCGGTTTGTCCGTCAATCTGGGGATGATAAGCTGTGGAAAACTTGAGCTTAGTACCCATAAGATGCTACATGATTTTTCAAAAATAACTAAAGAATGGCCTATCCCTGTTAGAGATGATGGTCTTGGGTAGCCCATGCAAACGAACAACTCCCTCATAGAACAAGTGGGCTATTCGAGATGCATCGGAGGTTTTCGAACGGATGAAATGTGCCATTTTGGAGAAACCTGTCAACAATGACCAAAATAGAATCGTGCCTACAGATTGTTTGTGGCAAGTCTAAGACGAAATTCATACTGACATCTTGCCATAAACAATCAAGCATGGGAAGTGGGGTATATACATATTAGTTTTCTATTTCTTCTTCTTTGTCATAACGCATGCCATGCGCATGTGTGGCACTGAGCAACAATACGAGCCACACATGCTTTAGACTGGGCTAGAAGAACTGGTACTCAACCAACTCGATGGTCTTGTTCCGGCCAGAATGACCAACCAAATGATCGGCGTGAACCTCCCAAATAAAAAAGTCACGGACCGAAGTCTACATGATGCACAACCTATCTCCACAAAATAAGTAACCCTCCTAAAGGATGTAATCACTATACTCTTTCGAGGGTCCATACTTAAGAGTTGTGTGGCTCGAACTAAGGTCAAGACAGTCAGAGTACTCCTCTCGGAGCCTCTCAAATCTTATGACCTTTGCATTAACAACATATAGAAGGAAGGATTGACGGCTCAATGCGTCAGCCACGCGATTCTCTACGCCCGCCTTGTGCCTCAAGACAAAGGTGTAGGCATAAAGGAACTCGATCCATCGACTGTGCCTCAGGTTAAGCTTTTTCTGGACATGGAGAAATCTGAGGGCCTCATAGTCTGAGTACAAGACAAACTCCTACGGTAGCAGATAGTGTCTCTAATATCTCAAGGCCTATACTACCATATAGAACTACTTGTCGTAGGTGAAATACTTAAGCTTCACATCACTCAATTTCTCGTTGAAATATGCTACATGATAGCCCTCTTGATTCAGAACCCTACCCGTCTCGACACCGGAGCATCGTAAGAAATCTCAAACACCTTCGAAAAATCAAGCATCGAAGGACATGTGCATGGATTATGCATTAGGCCATGGAAACTCTTAACATCATGAATGGTTTGCGGCTCGGGCCACTCTGTGATCGCTTTGGCCTTCTCTGGGTCAGTAGAAATACCTTCAGTAGGTACAATGAACCCAAGAAAATCACACGATCTGTCGTAAATGCACACTTATTGAGGCTATCATACAAGTTCTCTCAACAAAGGATGAGGAACACCTAGCGCAGGTGCTCTATACGATCATCCATAGAGTGGCTATAGATGAAAATGTCATCAAAGTACATGACCGGAAACACACTAATGAAGGGTCATAGTACCTACATTGTTAGTCGCATGAAGGTGTTAGGAGCGTTGAACAATCCGAAAGGTATGACTAACCACTTATAAAGTCCGTCATTTGTCTTGAAGGTTTTCTCTCACTCATCTCCAGGCCGAATCTTAACATAGTGATATCCACTCTTCAGATCAATTTTCGAAAACATAATGGCTCCCGCCATCATATCTAGCATATCATTCAAGCGGGGAATAGGAAAACGGTATTTCATCGTGATGCGGTTTATGGTGTGACTGTCCACGCACATCCTCCAAGTTCTATCTTTCTTTGGAGATAATAATGTAGGGATTGCGCAGGGGCTCGTACTCTTACGAACTAAGCTCCTCCTCAAGAGCTCCTCAACCTGCCTTTGAAGCTCAGCGTGTTCAGTGGGATTCATGGAATAATGCAAAGGATTGGACAAAGTGGATTCTGGAATCAAATCGATAGTGTGCTGGATCAGGCATAGGTGGTAAGCCATATGAAAAATCCTTAAAGAAGACATCCTGGAACTTATGAAGGAGAGAGGCGACCTCGGCGAGATACTCTCTCGGGGCCTCATCCTCGACCTCTCTTACCGCTAAGGCAAAGATGGGCTTGCTTTCCTCATCCTCGACCTCTCTCACCGTGCACCACCTGATAGGCAGGAGGAGACTGAGCTTGTAGTGAGAGAGGTCAAGGATGAGGCCCCGAGCGAGCACCCTGCTGAGGTCGTCTCTCTCTTTCAGGAGTTCCAAAATGTCTTCCTTAAGGATCTCCTGGATGGCTTACCACCGATGTGTGATATCCAATATGTTATCGATTTGATCCCGGAATTCAATTTGTCCAATTTACCACATTACTGTATGAATCACACTGAGCACGCTGAGCTTCAGAGGCAGGTTGAGGAGCTCTTGAGAAGATGTTTAGTTTGTGAGAGTATGAGTCCCTGCATAATCCCCGCCAGATAGCACAAGTTGAGATATGGTATCATGCTCTCCCCTTGTTTTCACATTCTAGTTCGATTGCCAAATGAGAAGGTTGTTTCTTTGAGATTTGATCCGCTCCGATGTGGCAATTATATCTCCCAGGAAATTGTAGATCTATTATCTCAAACTGGTGAAATTATTGTTGAGTATGACTATGCTTTTGTTGAGTTTCATGTGAATGTCAAGAGCACACTTACTCCACAAATTTTAGGTATTTTGATGGAGCTTGGGCTAAGATTTTTCTCTCAGGAGGCTTCTCCATCATTGTACGGTCTAAGTGGTTACAAGAGCGGCATGCCACCATGATTTCGGAGCAATCTCAGTGCATTATGCAGCCGCCACACTTGAAGAGTAATTATTTCTTTAAAGCTTATGTTTCTGCTAACGCTACATTGATACCTCTGGAGCAGAAAGTGGCCAAAGTGGAGCCAACGACCATTGCATGTGTCGCACCTATAGTTGAGAATGCCTCAGATGGTGACTTGTTTATTGAGTCTGGACTTTGTTTGATATCAGATGATGTATTTGAGGACAGACCATTGTTGACAGTTCCTACTGAGTTATTGGTTATGGATTCATGGGATCACAACCTATTTGTTGATTCTGAGTTGCACATACTAGATGTTCTTGTGTCTGATGCTGACTTATTATGCAGTGGTGGTCATGACCTTAGTTCTTTAGAGAGTTCAGATCTTCTGTTAGTTATGGAATTAGGATTGGATCTTATTGATCTGATATGGCAGACCTTTTATGATTCACATATAGTGGACCAGTTTGAGATTCTTGATATGGCCATATGCTTGAAGTTTCTTATAATCGATCCAGCCGTTCGCATATGTATACTGTCACATTTTAAAATTCAAGGGCAAATTTTCTTGAACTAGGGGAGAATGATGGGAATTCAGGAACCGCTGAAACAAAGCTCAGGACCCATTATTTATTTTGTTTAGCCTGTTAGAGGCCCAATTGATGTATTTTTTTTTTAAAGATTTAGCTTTATTTTAGTCTTTTTATTTTTTGAATAAGGGTCATTTTGGTCTTTTAGTGTTTGGGTTTCTAGGGTTTCTTTTTTGAAGTCTTTAAATAGACTTGTATCCCCTTTTTGGGAGAAAAATGATAATTAGAATGATGAAAGAAAAAAAGAAAGCTTCCTCTTCTTGCCGCCGCAATGTTGTGCGTATGTAAGGACCCGTGAAGGGTCGGTGTGAAGGGGTGAGATGCCCCTGTGATTCTTCTTCCCCAACCCCTTCTTCTCCTATTCGTCCATCCTTTACCCGTGTTCTTCCTCCTCCTTTGGCCTACCTTTCCCCTTCCCCTGTCGTATGTCACTACCTCGGCCTCCATACCATTCCCTCCCCTCTCTCTCTCCCCCCCCCCCCCCCCCCGCCCCCTCTCCCATTAGTTTATCCTCTCTCTCTCTGTTCCTCTATTTCCCTCAGTGGTAGAAAAGGCGCCGCAAAGACAAGCGGCCGACGACGTCATTGCTTATGCCGGGGCCAAATGACGCCAGGGCGTCATGTGGCGTCCCAAGTGCATTCGCACCGCATGAGCATCGTCACCAGTGCCCTTTGCTGGGTGTTCTCGCCCACACCCCCTCCACGCGTCACTTTCAATGTGTTCGCTAGCCCTTCTGATGGGAATTCAGGGACTGTTGAAATAGATTTCAAGGCCCATTATTTATTTTGTTTGGCCCATTCGAGGCCCAATGGATGTATTTTCCTTTTGTTTAGATTTAGCTCTGTTTTAGTCTTTTTATTTTGAATAAGGGGTATTTTGATTTTTAGTGTTAGTGTTTCTTTTCGGGAGTCTCTATATATTGTCTTGTAACCCTCCTTTGGGAGGTAATGAAGATTTTGATAAGAAAATGAATGAGTTTGTTGTCGCTGTGCGTTCTCCCGAGATGGGATGACCCGCGATAGGGCGTGAAGCCCTAGCTTCTTCTTCCCCACCCCCCCTTTCTTCTCATGTTCGTCTTCTTCTACCCCCTGTCATCCCCTCTATCTAGGCCTCCGAGCCCTTCATCAAGCTTCCCCCTTTGCTGTCCCGCATCACCGTCCCTCGCATGGAATTCTGGACCAGGTCGGGGGGTTCGGATCAGACCTTGGCGATCTCAATCCGGTCCGGATCGGATTGGCCGGACCCATCCTGGTCGTTCCGGGTCGATTTCGGCCGGTTCTCAGTGATCTGGAGGGGGAACTGTCGTTTCCCCCCATAATCAGATCGACCATGACCAATCTTGAGTCGAATCAACCAATCAGACTCGAGATCGGCCAATTTTGCATTCCGTGGTCCCTCGCCGTTCGAGCCCGAGCAGGCTTGTCTGCCTGACTTTGCTACCACACGGCTTCCTCCCTGAGTTTGCGCGGGTCCGCCTCGTGGCTTGTGCTGGGCACATCAAGCCAATGCCGCCACGCGGCCATCGCCAGGCCCAGCCTACCTTGTCTCATCGACATGATGGGCCTGCTGCTTCCATGCGTCGCACACTATGCCTTCGCCATTCCCCCCCCCCCCCCCCTACCCCACCGTTGTTCGTGCCCACGGCGTGCTTAGTGGCGTCGCCCACCCGGCCATCGTCACCGGTGCCGCCTTCGTCGGGCACAATCACAGTCCCTCACGTTCCATCATTCGTAGAGCTCATCTGGGCTTTGAGAGCAGCACCAACCCACATGTTTGTGGGCCTTGCTCGAGCCCTATTTTCTAGTGGACCGAGTGATGCGGGACAGGAGAGGGGGTAGACCGGAAGTAGAGAGAAGAGAGGGGTTGGAGGAGAAGAAGGCTAGGGTTCCCGTCCCGTCTCGGGAGAAAACACGCAACGGCGGCTCTTCATTTCAAATTTCTTCTTCAATGCTTTCCCACGAGGGGATACAGGACAATATATACTCTTCAAAGAAATCCTAATATGAAAATTACTAAACTACTCCTAGGACTCCGAAAATAACTAAAAAACATGGAAAAATTACATGTAAATTAAAAGACTCCAAATGGACCCCTAATGGGCCAACTAAACTGCACATTGGGCCTTTGAACCCATTCCAGCCGTTCCTGGATCCCCATCACCGAGCCTGCAAACAGACCACCGGGCCGCCCAAATCAGTCCGGTTCTTGAGCCTTCAACATTCCCTGAGCAGTCAAAGACTGGAGGAACCCTGCCAGTGTGTGCGCGCGAATCCCACAGCCTCGGAGTTCGTGCCCTGCTGTTCAACAGGTTTGTTAGTGACTGTTAGCCTAACCTCATATACTGTTTATTTGATATATGGTTAAATCTTTCCGCCATGCTTATGCGATCTAAGTTCCTAGTCCGATATCATTTAAATCTTTATTGGTTGTAAGTCTGTGAGATCCCGTCCCGGGCTCCAGATTGTGATATTTATTGTGTGTTGTTGCTGCCCTAGACAGTGGTAGTTCTTACTCTCGTCAGTCCTACTCGCTTCACTCCACGAGGGACAGTTAACGTGTTTACTTCTTGTTGTTTATGCGTGGTTATTTTCATAGATTCTTGTGGATGCTCTTGTGTATTTGCTGTCCTTGGGGTGTTCATTACTGATCCCGGATCTTAGTTATTAGTCGGAATCTTATTGGTAGTCGTTCCGCATCATGCTTCCACAAACAATGGGGCTAATGGTTAGAGGGTTAGACCTTGGGGGCTTGAAATCAGGTGTAAGCCCTCGACACAAGAGGTATTCATTCCTATATCCTTATTATTTATAGAAATACTCCTTTCTCAAAAATAATAGTTACAACTTTTAGTTGTAAAAATAATCTTTTGCATTGTTCTCCAAAGTACACATACCATGTCATGTACTGTTTCTGCACATAGAGTATAAAAATCACATGTATAGCTCCTAGGTAATCCATGTTCATCATCTGAGCTTTCTCGCAGAGTATTCTTCCTTTTCCATTTTTTTACATGAAGTTTTGATTGACGAGGGGCAGAATTTTCTACCAATCCTCTTTCCAATATGGTTCTGTCATATTTCCTTCATAAGAAACACATTCATTTAAGGCCTGGAACCAGGGCTGGAGCTGGTCTGACTTCTCTCAGATATGGTATGGATTTGAACCAGAAACAGGTGATTCCAGCAGGTAGTCATGTGTTTGCACGAAGATTTTTCTAACCTTCGTCGGGACCTGACCTAGACACATCTCTCCTATGTCGGATTATTCGGAAATCCATTTTTTTGTTTATCTAGAGGATTTATAGGTCGGTTTTATATTTTATCGGACTATGAGAGCTTGGGATTAGCCCTCAGGGAATCCGGGACTTCGAATCAAGCGAAGATTCGAGTATATGACCTCTCTCCACTGACCTCGGTCAGTGTTAATTACGCTGAGCGACTGCTCGGCAACCCTTGATTAACCGTTCATATGATGCCCTTAATCATGCAAAACTACTACTATAGGCAGCGCATACATATGAAGATATATTTTAAGTTAAACTTTTGGCCTCACCCAAGTTTAGGATGTATTTATATGATTTTGGATTGATTCCAAGCTATCTGGATTAATTCCAAGTATGTTGGATTGACTCCAAGTATTCTGAATTGATTCCGAGTATTTTAGACCCATAAGGGTATTTTTGTAATTATGCCAAGTTGGAGAGTATAGGGAGATTATGGTTATTTAAGTGTATGAAATGAATTTTAATGATTTAGGAAGGTTTCAAAACCTTAGGAGGTATTTTAGAGTTATTTCAAGTGTGTTTGGATTGTAAGGGTATTTTGGTAATTTTGCCCAAATTGGATTTTTAGACTTAAAGTCTATTTTTATATTTTTATGAGATTTTTATTTATTTTTATCATATTGAGGGTATTTTGGTAATTTTACCCATCTTATTAAGGTTTGGAGGGTATTTTGGACATATGAGAGATTTTGATATTTTTAAGAATTTTCTGTGATTTTTACAGATTTTTAACATGTATAAGGGTATTTTTGTAATTTGTATTAAGCTCTAGGGGCATTTTAGTCATTTCAGAATTTTATATATTTTCAGATTTGGTTCACTGTTTTTTACTGGTTTTTACTGAATTTTACTGATTTTTTTATTAATTTTACTGATTTTTATTAATTAATTAGGTATATGAAGGATATTTAAGTTATATTTTAGATTTATGTAATTTCCAGATTTTGTTTTCTGATTTTTACTGTATGTTACTGATTTTTACAGAATTTTTCTGATTTTTATATTTATTTTATTAATTTTAGATAATTTTCGCAGATTTTATTAATTAATTAAGTATGTGGAGTATTTAAGTCATTTTTAACTTAAGTATATTATTTTATGAGTTAATGTTTCATTATTAAGCTTTAGTTATGTATGGGATGAGGCCAATGATATTTTAGAATATTTAATTATATGTTTTGTGTGTTTTAATTAGTTATAAGACTAATTATTTTGCATATGAAAATATAGTAACATAGTGTTACTTAAATAATAGATTCATGAACATACATGCACACACATATGCTCAAAGAACAACATGGGCATTTCATTCATTATTTCGGCATAATCCCGTCTTATAGGACGGTGATTTTACAACATAAATTTGGCAGAGCTTCCCCTTAGGAATAAACCTTAGGAAGAGAGCCCTCCAAGAAAATATCACCTCCAAATCGCAGCAAACCCGGGCAAGAGCACCGGATTTGGTCTTCAAATTGACAGAGTTTTCCCTAGGAAATTTTGGGCCAAATGGGCATGGGGCTTCTTCTTACCCCTTGGGGGGTATTTATAGGCTTCAAAGCCTTAACCGGTGGGGGTACCCACCGGAATGCTTGAGGTGGGGGGTACCCACCGGTTTGGCTTGAGGTGGGGGGTACCCACCGGTTGCCTCTTCCTCCTCCCCCTCTCTTTTTTTATTTTTTTTTAATCACATGGGTGAGAGAGGGAGAGAGAGGGCATAAAAAAATGAGAGAGAGAGGGGGGGAGAATCCGGTGGGCACCCCCCCCACCGGTTCCTAACCGGTGAGGGGGGGTGCCACCGGTTGGCTCCCCCCCACCGGTTTGGGAACTTTGGGAACCGGTGGGGGGAGGGTTCCCCTCCCCCATTTCCTTCACTTTTTTACTTTTTTGGGCTCTTCAATGCCCTGGTTTCAGGTTTGGGGGGGGGGGGGTTTGGCCAATGTGAAAAGGGTTTAAACCCCATAAATCCAGGTTTTGGCCTCATGTGAAAGGGGTTTAAGGATGGGTATTAAATGGGGTTCACATGGGATTCTTAACCCATGTGTGAATGGGGTTAAGATTCTCATTAACTCCCTCCATCCTAATTAATCCCCCCCCCCTTTTCTTTGAATTTTAAAATGAGAGAGAAGGGAGGGATCCTCCTCCCCCCCCCACCGGTTTCCCGGTGGGGGGGTTCCCCAACCGGTGGGGGGGGCTTCCCCCTTCTCCCTTTTGCTTTAAAAAAGGGTTTCAACAAATGCCCCCCACGGGACATGTGCCGGAGGTGAAGACGACGGTGCATGTCCCGTGCCCCATTCGGCTACAAGAATCATCATTTTGCATGCTTGAGGAATTCTCAAATACGGCATGCCGGTATTGTCTTGATGAATTCCCGTTTCTCGCCTTATGTATTTACGGCTATTGGGGGAAGTCAACCGCTGTCTCATATATGCCATGCTATATATTGCTTTGGCTCGCTGTGCATATGCCCCATCTGAGCTTATCTGGGTCTTGATGACGTTCAATTTTGGTACTTAGACATCTCAAACCATGCCCAGGAAGTCCTGTTTTCATAACTTTTTGACTTTCCGAATATATTTGAAAGCGTCTACCCCTCTGATTATGGGAATCCTCTTGGCCTTCGCGACTTGGAGGTTCTGCGAGAGTTAATGCCGCTTGAATCTTTCGACGTTTACTTGGATTCTAGGAGATCTCTTGGCCTTCACGACATGGAGACTCCTTAAGAACACACATGCGAGTCGTTTAATTCTTCCGGCATTTGCTCTATCTTGGGGTATCAGTACCTTATATTGGCATTTCCAGGAGCTCCGCACGAAATGTTCTGGACTGGCCTAATATCTGGTTCATAGCAATTTGACTTTGTCCTATGACTTTATTAGGACTCGGTCGATTTTTGCTTTTCGAGACTTTTATTGCAGCTCTCTGGCGCTGACTTTATTTCTCTATCTTCTTGTAGCTTACTGTTTTTGTCTTCATGGCTCTCATGGGAGTTCCTCCTATGGCAAGGCATGGGGAGGACGATATCCCATTCCTGCTACTTGTCGAGTAACTCTCCGCCAAAGCGAGCCGAGACTGAAACTATCGAGGCAGGCTGTGCAGCTCGGGTTGTAGAAACTCCTATGCTCCAATATCAGAAGGACATTGTCCTTTCTGGTATCGCGGACACTCATATCGCCGCTCTGCGTCAGAATGCATATGTTCCTGAGGCTCCACTGGAGGGAGAATTCCCATTTTGTGGCGACCATCGAACATCGCTTCGACTGATATTCCGGAGATGGAGTCGAATTTCTTCAACATGATTGAAGTTTTCCATTTGCTGAAGAACTCGAACTACCCTGCATGTTCATCTCGAACTCCAACATTGCTCCAGTGTATCGCAAATATTCTCCTGAAGATAAATGCTAAGTTTGAGTGGTACGGACCATTTATTATATGTTGCATGTATTCTCTCTTTCTTATGTAACTAATACTAGCGCCTTTTCAGGTTTTCGCCAGCATTAGCCCCCTCTTATTTTTGCATGTGCGCCCTTGCGGGTTTTCACACAGCGGGGTTATCCGATTTTGCCTAAAGCGCCCTTTCAGGTTTTCACCTTAGCTGGATATAAGACATTTTTACCCTTAACCAATCCCTTTGAGGATGAGATCGATTAAGTCCGTCGGAGCACCTCATTTTTAAGCTCCTTTTTCTTTTCTTTTTTTCTTTTTCTTTTTTTTCTTTTTTTTTTCCAACTAATACCAGCGCCTTTTCAGGTTTTCACCAGTATTAGCCCCCTCTTATTTTTGCCTGTGCGCCCTTGCGGGTTTTCACACAGCGGGGTTACTCGATTTTGCCTAAGGTGCCCTTTCGGGTTTTCACCTTAGCTGGGTATAAGACATTTTTACCCTTAACCGACCCCTTTGAGGATGAGATCGATTAAGTCCGTCGGAGCACCTCGTTTTTAAGCCCCATTTTTTTTATTTTTCATTTCATTTCATTTTTATTTTTTTTTTGGTAGGGAATTACGATTCCCCTGAGAACCGCTCAGAAATATATGTAGGGAATTAAGTCTTCCCTGAGAACCGATAAGAAGTATGTGTAGGGAACTGAGTCTTCCCTGAGAACCGCTAAGAAATATCTGTAGGGAATTGAGTCTTCCCTGAGAACCGATAAGGAATCATATGTAGGGAACTGAGTCTTCCCTGAGAACCGATAAGAAGTATATGTAGGGAACTAAGTCTTCCCCGAGAACCGATAAGGAATTATATGTAGGAAACTGAGTCTTCCCTGAGAACCGATAAGAAGTATATGTAGGGAACTGAGTCTTCCCTGAGAACCGATAAGAAATATATGTTGGGAACTGAGGCCTCCCTGTGAGCCGATAAGAAATTATATGTAGGGAATTGAGTCTTCCCTAAGAACAGAAAATGAATTTTATATGTAGGGAATTGAGTCTTCCCTGAGAACCGATAAGGAATTTATGTGTAGGGAACTGAGTCTTCCCTGAGAGCCGATAAGAAATATATGTGGGGAATTGAGTCTTCCCTGAGAACCGATAAGGAATATATGTAGGGAACTGAGGCCTCCCTTTGAGCCGATAAGAAATATATGTAGGGAACTGAGTCTTCCCTGAGAACCGATAAGGAATTTATGTAGGGAACTGAGGCCTCCCTGTGAGCCGATAAGAAATTATATGTAAGGAATTGAGTCTTCCCTGAGAACCGGTAAGAAATATATGTAGGGAACTGAGGCCTCCCTGTGAGCCGACAAGAAATTATATGTAGGGAATTGAGTCTTCCCTGAGAACCGATAAGGAATATATGTAGGGAACTGAGGCCTCCCTGTGAGCCGACAAGAAATTATATAGTTTTCGAGAAACGGGGGCTTTAGGTAGCCGTAGATTTGGGATACAACGGCTCCCGAAGACCAAATATTTTGAGACACAATGCCCCCCAGAGGCGAATTCCGGAGTTTAACGCCTCCCGTAGGCAAAATATGAACTTCAGGATTCAAAGCCTCCCGTAGGCGAATTCCGGAGTTTAACGCCTCCCGTAGGCGAATATGAATTCCGAGATTCAAAGCCTCTCGTAGGCGAAATATGAATTCCGAGATTCAAAGCCTCCTGTAGGCGAAATATGAACTCCGAGATTCAAAGCCTCCCGTAGGCGAATATGAATTCCGAGATTTAAAGTCTCCCGTAGGCGAATATGAATTCTGAGATTCAAAGCCTCCCGTAGGCGAAATATGAATTCCGAGATTTAAAGCCTCCCGTAGGCGAATATGAATTCTGAGATTCAAAGCCTCCCGTAGGCGAAATATGAATTCCGAGATTTAAAGCCTCCCGTAGGCGAAATATGAACTCCGAGATTCAAAGCCTCCCGTAGGCGAATATGAATTCCGAGATTCAAAGCCTCCCGTAGGCGAAATATGAATTCTAGGATTTAAAGCCTTCCGTTAGGCGAAATATGAATTTCCAGGATATAAAGCCTCCCGTAGGCGAATATGAGTTTCCAGGATATAAAGCCTCCTGTAGGCGAATATGAGTTTCCAGGATATAAAGCCTCCTGTAGGCGAATACGAAATATGAATTTCCAGGATATAATGCCTCCTGTAGGCGAATATGAGTTTCTAGGATGTAAAGCCTCCTGTAGGCGAATATGGGTTTCCAGGCCACCAAGGCACACCAGTGGGACTAGCGCATACCAGGGGCAATTTGAGGGTATAATGTCCCTTTGGGGCGAATTCGACCGCCTTCAGCACGCCGATGGGACTATAGCATATGGGTATGCCTATGGGACTAATGTATGCCCAGGGAAGATTCAGGATACATTGCCTCCTCGGGGCGATAGGAAAATTTTCACCCCTTTTATGGCATGCCAACGGGACTGGCGTATGCTCGGGGAAGACTTTAGGATACAATGCCTCCTTGGGGCAAAGGAATTTTTCAACCCCTTTATGGCATGCCAGTGGGACTAGTTTAAGCCAAGGGGAGGATTTAGGATATATTGCCTTCTCAGGGCGAATATGAAAATCTTCAGGGTATAACGCCTCCCCGGGGCAGATTCCGGAGTTTAACGCCTTCCGCGGGCGAATGCCTGAGTTTAACGCCTTCCGCGGGCGAATGCCGGAGTTTAACGCCTTCCGCGGGCGAAATATGAATTCTGCATTGCATGATATTCTTGACGGCAAATATTTTCTTTCGAGGTGAATCACCCACAATTATGTGACATCTTTCAAGAATATGCCTGTGTATTTGCCTTGGGTATAACAGGAACGGGGATCATCCCCTCAGGCTGTATCGATCAGAAGAGCGAGTTTTCCCACTTCCTTACCGGGTCGGGAGGTCATCGTCATCATCGCCTCGGTCGTAGCCCTTGATGGGACATTATTGTACCACCAGTGTGGTACCAAGGGTTTATTCGTCATTGGCGACTCTGATATCCTCCCTGGGTAGGGATGTGGGAAAACTCGATCTCTACCCTCAACAGGCTGAGAGAGTTCTCCCCCCGTCGGGGAACAAATATGCGGCTTTATGAGCCTATGTATCTGCGCACGAATATTATTGGCTTTTCTTGGCGCAAATAACTTTTGCGCGTTGTTCCCCGACGGGTTGCAGGATGATTTTTTTTTTTTTTTAAAATATATAATACTAACATCGGCGCTCTTACCAGTTTTCACCGAAGCTAGCCCCTTTTATTTTTGCCTGTGCGCCCTTGCGGGTTTTCACACAGCAGGGTTCACCCATTTTTGCCTGAAGCGCCCTTTCGGGTTTTCACTTCAGCTGGGTTTTTAGACTTTTTTGCCCTTAATTGGCCCCTCACAGGAGCGGGACCAATCAAGTCTGTCGGGGCATCTCATTTTTAAGCCCCACACTTTTTTTTAGCTCATGGGTCTGCGAATTACATTCAATATGTAATCGTATGTGGCTGTGGGGGATTCACCAGGTATTTCCCCATATTTATGTTTCCTTCTTGAATCAGCTTTTCTACTTCATCTTTGAACATAAAGCAACGTTCAATTGGATGGGTGATGAAGCGGTGGTATGGGCAGTAATTGGGTGCATCTACCCGATGTATTTCTTCTTCCCTTTTTGGCTTGGGCAGAATAATTACTTTTCTGCTCATACACAACTCGAAGAGTTCTTTGGTCTTTTCCTTTGGAAAGGAGTATGGTCTCTTGAGCCTTTTTGCCAGGGATTCAGCATCTTTAAAACTTATCCCTGTTTCTGCACCAGCAACTTGCTTTCCCCGGGAACTTTGCCTAGCTGCAAAGGTGGCCTCGAGAGTATTGGTACTTTCACAGCGTTTGCATTTGAGCACCACTCCCTCTCGGTACTGGGCTTATGGCGGTTCATTTAAGTCTATGATAAGTTTGCCTTTATTCTTTATAGGACGGCTGCATTTTGGTCCTGGCTCCTCAAAGGAGAAGGGCCTATTGATTCTGTCAATTGACATGACTTCTGTCCATTGTCTTGCAAGACCTTCCATTACTTGAGTGAGTTCATACTGCTGATGAGAGATTTGTCCCAGACTCACTTGAATCCCCTCCAGTGCTGCCATAACGGACCCCTCGAGAGTGGAAATTATTGGAGTATATGATGGAGTTATCTTCTGCTCCAGTGAGATTTGCTGGTGAGAGAGTTGTATCAGACTCATCTGAATCTTCTCTAATGTTGTCATGATAGACACTTCTGGAGTGGAAGTTGCTGGAACATATGATGGTATTGCCTCCTGTTCCGGCGAAACTTGCTGATGGGAGAGTTGTGACATATTCATCTGAATCTCCTCCAGTGCCGCCACGATAGACCCTTCCGGAGTGGGGGTCGCTGGGGGATATGATGATACCGCTTCCTGCTTTGGAGGGACATCTATATTCTTATTTGTAGGCTCTTCTTCTGAGGAGTTTTCATCCATATGGACGACATTTGTTGCAAATGTTTGTCTGGGCATTCGATGTGGTTGAGGCGGGTCTATCAGGTATTTCCCCATCTCCACGGCCCCTTCTCGGATAAGCATTTCAATTTCCCCTTTGCAGATATAACAATCCTCTATTACATGTCCCAACATACGATGGTACATGCAATAGTTGGGTTCATCTATTTTACCAACTTCTGCTGGTCTTTTTGGTTCGGGTAGCATCAAGAGATTGGCCCGCATGCAGACATTAAACAACTCTCTTGTATCCTCCCTTATGAAAGAGTAAGCCATTTTCCTTCTCTCATTAAGGGTGGCATATGATCCCCTTCTATTAGATGTTCAGGCATTTGCATTGTTCTTGCCCCGTTTATTTTCTACAGCTGAGGCGAAGTCTATAGCATTGGCCTCTTCTGTATCCATATTTTGCTTCTTTGGGACTTTCCCCCCAATGGAGGCAATGGTTGGATGGTCTGCATAGAATATTTCGACCTCCGTCACAAGGTTATTTAGTTGATCAAAGTTCTTGACATTTACGCCAATCAGCTTTTCACTTATTTCAGGCTTTAAGCCCCTCTTGCACAATCGTACCGCATCCTCGTGGGTCGGCGGATTGTCGCATTTCATGCAGAGGTTCCGCCATTTTTTGATATAATCGGTGGCGGATTCATTCCTGCCTTGCTTTAGTGTCACCAATTCAGTGATGGTGACCTTTCGTTCCGACACCTTGAAACGGTCGAGGAACTTTTTCTGCATTTCCTCCCAACTGTTGATAGAGTTAGGCTTCAACTTTGCATACCATTGAAATGCAATGCCCGTGAGAGAGGTAGAGAAGAACCTCAGAAGATAAGGCCTCATCAGTAGCCAGCTCTCCCAAGTCACTCATATAGTGGGCAATATGCTCCTGGGCCGAACCTTCCCCGTCATACATGATGAATTTGGGACACTTATTGTGATCCAGCGGGAGCTTCTTGAACATATGACGTACCGGAAATG
This sequence comes from Zantedeschia hybrid cultivar, assembly GCA_030544215.1. Lineage (NCBI taxonomy): Eukaryota > Viridiplantae > Streptophyta > Magnoliopsida > Alismatales > Araceae > Zantedeschia > Zantedeschia hybrid cultivar. Next base: position 20,127,176 of record JARZZO010000014.1, on the reverse strand, counting down.
GCACTTTGTATAAGTCGAATGTGCCTATTCCGTCGTCTTGTTCTGCTATTTTGGCTTCAACAATTTGCTCAATAAGATGCTTCTGCAATGCCGTAGCATCATCTGCAGGAGCATGGGATTGCTGAGCATTATGATTGGGCTCCATAACCTGATCTTCTTGTATCTCATCAGGGTTGAAGTTGACATCTGCAGCTTGTGGTCTTATCACCGTTGGCATAGGCACTGCCCTTGGAGGTGGTGCATTTACTGGGGGGACTTGAGCTGCCCTTTGCTGCTCCTCCATCTTTTGTATTAGGCCATAGAGCAAGGCCATGAGTTGTTGATTTTCTTGTCTCATCTCCTCTATAGTCTGAGGTTGTATTTGATCTTGAGGTTGTTCTGGAGCGGCTTCAATATCTGAAGCATTTGCCCCGTCTTCATCAGCTCCTCCAGCAGCATCGCTACTGCCAATTTGGGGTGGCTCTGCCCCCTGGTTTCCTCGATTCAGCAAGCGCATAGCCTGCTCCATTTGACGGGTTATGGGCCCGACCCGTTGCATCAGATTGATGATGTCATTTGGGTCTTCCGGCTGGGAAGGCTGCCGGTTGGTGATATTGGAGGTGTAGCATGTGTAGACCCGTATACTATTATCTGTCCTTCTGGTAGTTTTCTTCTTTTTGTGAGTCGATCGGACCAATGCGCCCAACCGCTCGAGGACAGATGTCTGTTGCCAGACTTGTTCCTGCGCCTTATAGGCACTCTTTATCTTTTGACCTTGTAAAGAACGAGGCCAGGTAGTTGAGCTGGTTATCTGCCCCTCAGGCTCTACGAGCTGTCGAGGCTGTTGTTCTGCTAGGGTATCCCTAGCCTGGCGAATTTTGCGGGCTTCCTTTTTGGTTACCCACCTTTCTTTTATGCGGAGGCTCCTATCCTCCGATGGATTGCCCCCAGCCCGAGGCATAAATTTGCCCCCATTTTGAGGCATGGAGTTGCCCCCATTCCGAGGCATGGAGTTGCCCCCCGCTCGGGACATGACAGGCTCTGGTATAATTATTGGCTCCCGACAAGCAGTGTCCTTTGGAGTCCTTTTCTTCTTTTCGAACGTCGCCCCATCTTGGCAAACCTTCAATAGATTCCCGAACCGATTCTGGACAGGAACCGTCGGGATATGATGGATCTTAGGAATGATGGGTTGCCCGCCATCCAGACGAATATGCAGGTTCCCCACCAATATAGTTTTCCCCGTCCTAGACGGACTTGCGGTTAGAACCTTCCGCTTTTGCCCCCCGTTGGACGAGGAGGCTGGAGAGATGCTGATGGTATTTACGGCAAGCACTCGCCCATATCGGCTGCCATTGTTGCATGTTCTGGAGCGAGAAGCGCACCTCTTCTTCTTCTTTTCCGGAGCAGGCTCCGGTGCCGGAATGACCCCCAAAAAGTATGGAGATCCTATCACTGCGGGGAAGTCCCCAAAGCATGTTGGTGTGGTCAGATATCCACACCGTGCGTGGGTCGCCACCACAAGTGGGCCATACGTGACCCTTGCCGCCATCGTCGTCTTTTAAGCAGAAACTCGATCACCTGCATAAGACATGACAAAGTTAGTAGTAGAGTTGTGGTGAGGGCATCACCGGACGGAGAGATGAAGGGAAAGAGAGGTCCCACCGGGCGTGCCATCTCTGTTTGCGCGAAGATTTTTCTAACCTTCGTCGGGACCTGACCTAGACACATCTCTCCTATGTCGGATTATTCGGAAATCCATTTTTTTGTTTATCTAGAGGATTTATAGGTCGGTTTTATATTTTATCGGACTATGAGAGCTTGGGATTAGCCCTCAGGGAATCCGGGACTTCGAATCAAGCGAAGATTCGAGTATATGACCTCTCTCCACTGACCTCGGTCAGTGTTAATTACGCTGAGCGACTGCTCGGCAACCCTTGATTAACCGTCCATATGATGCCCTTAATCATGCAAAACTACTACTATAGACAGCGCATGCATATGAAGATATATTTTAAGTTAAACTCTTGGCCTCACCCAAGTTTAGGATGTGTTTATATGATTTTGGATTGATTCCAAGCTATCTGGATTAATTCCAAGTATGTTGGATTGACTCCAAGTATTCTGGATTGATTCCGAGTATTTTAGACCCATAAGGGTATTTTTGTAATTATGCCAAGTTGGAGAGTATAGGGAGATTATGGTTATTTAAGTGTATGAAATGAATTTTAATGATTTAGGAAGGTTTCAAAACCTTAGGAGGTATTTTAGAGTTATTTCAAGTGTGTTTGGATTGTAAGGGTATTTTGGTAATTTTGCCCAAATTGGATTTTTAGACTTAAAGTCTATTTTTATATTTTTATGAGATTTTTATTTATTTTTATCATATTGAGGGTATTTTGGTAATTTTACCCATCTTATTAAGGTTTGGAGGGTATTTTGGACATATGAGAGATTTTGATATTTTTAAGAATTTTTTGTGATTTTTACAGATTTTTAACATGTATAAGGGTATTTTTGTAATTTGTATTAAGCTCTAGGGGCATTTTAGTCATTTCAGAATTTTATATATTTTCAGATTTGGTTCACTGTTTTTTACTGGTTTTTACTGAATTTTACTGATTTTTTTATTAATTTTACTGATTTTTATTAATTAATTAGGTATATGAAGGATATTTAAGTTATATTTTAGATTTATGTAATTTCCAGATTTTGTTTTCTGATTTTTACTGTGTGTTACTGATTTTTACAGAATTTTTCTGATTTTTATATTTATTTTATTAATTTTAGATAATTTTCGCAGATTTTATTAATTAATTAAGTATGTGGAGTATTTAAGCCATTTTTAACTTAAGTATATTATTTTATGAGTTAATGTTTCATTATTAAGCTTTAGTTATGTATGGGATGAGGCCAATGATATTTTAGAATATTTAATTATATGTTTTGTGTGTTTTAATTAGTTATAAGACTAATTATTTTGCATATGAAAATATAGTAACATAGTGTTACTTAAATAATAGATTCATGAACATACATGCACACACATATGCTCAAAGAACAACATGGGCATTTCATTCATTATTTCGGCATAATCCCGTCTTATAGGACGGTGATTTTACAACATAAATTTAGCAGAGCTTCCCCTTAGGAATAAACCTTAGGAAGATAGCCCTCCAAGAAAATATCGCCTCCAAATCGCAGCAAACCCGGGCAAGAGCACTGGATTTGGTCTTCAAATTGACAGAGTTTCCCCTAGGAAATTTTTGGCCAAATGGGCATGGGGCTTCTTCTTACCCCTTGGGGGGTATTTATAGGCTTCAAAGCCTTAACCGGTGGGGGTACCCACCGGAATGCTTGAGGTGGGGGGTACCCACCGGTTTGGCTTGAGGTGGGGGGTACCCACCGGTTGCCTCTTCCTCCTCCCCCTCTCTTTTTTTATTTTTTTTTAATCACATGGGTGAGAGAGGGAGAGAGAGGGCATAAAAAAATGAGAGAGAGAGGGGGGGAGAATCCGGTGGGCACCCCCCCCCCACCGGTTCCCAACCGGTGAGGGGGGGTGCCACCGGTTGGCTCCCCCCCACCGGTTTGGGAACTTTGGGAACCGGTGGGGGGAGGGTTCTTCTCCCCCATTTCCTCCACTTTTTTACTTTTTTGGGCTCTTCAATGCCCTGGTTTCAGGTTTGGGGGGGGTTTTGGCCAATGTGAAAAGGGTTTAAACCCCATAAATTCAGGTTTTGGCCTCATGTGAAAGGGGTTTAAGGATGGGTATTAAATGGGGTTCACATGAGATTCTTAACCCATGTGTGAATGGGGTTAAGATTCTCATTAACTCCCTCCATCCTAATTAATCCCCTCCCCTTTTCTTTGAATTTTAAAATGAGAGAGAAGGGAGGGATCCTCCTCCCCCCCCCACCGGTTTCCCTCTTGGAACCGGTGGGGGGGTTCCCCAACCGGTGGGGGGGTTTCCCCCTTCTCCCTTTTGCTTTAAAAAAGGGTTTCAACATCATGCCAGTCCTGAAATGGCCTCATAAATATGTGTAGACAAAAAGAAGGTAGGAGGAAAGACAAAAAAGAAAATGACAAAGAGGAGAATGAAAAGTAAAGAAGAGGGGAAGGATGGATATGTAGGAGAATGAAAAATGAATAAAGGAGAATGAAAAGTGAAGAAGAGGGGAAGGATGGAAAAGTAGGCAAAGAAAAAAGGACAGAGAAAAAAGGAAAATGTGTCTCACATGCAGCAAGCTGGCAGTGGACAGCATCAGGGAGTAGCTACAGTAACATGCAGAAGTAGAGGTTAGGCCAGACAGGAAGCAGTGGAAGAGGTCCTCTGCTTGTGCCTTTTTTTTTTCTCCTTTTTGGATCCTTGTTGGCTGCTGAAACATAACTTTCTGAGCATAATACAATAAAAATGAGCTTCTAATTTAAATTATATCTACCCTGTACGTGTACATTTTTTTTTCCTAAAGAAGTGTATCCAGTAACAATAATAAATTTATAATAGGTCATATTTCATTCCTCGTACATTATTACATTAGAGTTCAATATATAAACCCGAAACTAAAACCAGATGGGTTTCAATCGGGATCATTTCTGTTCGTCCATCTCTTGCCCTATTGGTTTCTTAATTTATGCAGACAACAAATACTGTACTGCATATATAAGTGGTGAAATCAAAGGAAACAGTGCATTCTTTCTAACTTCACATTCCATCCTGTCAGTAAGTTCTCATTTGTGCTATGACTCTTGCCTCAGGAAGTGGAGGCTGTATGTTCAAACTCAAACTTCAGGTTGGCCTAGGGCCAGGGCTAGATGGTGAGGGGTGGGTCATGGCGTTTGGGTCCCCTGTCCATGAGTTGTCTAGGGGAAGATGGTGTTATTCTCGACATAAAGAAGTTATTGTTTTCCCCAAAACCACAACATGCGATCGCTCAATGTATGTGATATAGATAAATGATGCTGACGAATCCTAGAAAATTGCTGCTTCCAGGGTCCGATCTGAAAAGTGAAATGCCAACACAATGAGGTTCACATTGGGTTTGTGATTCGTCATCTTTTATAGCCGCAAATCCCTAAAATTTGTGTCACAGCCCCCTTTTTGCAAAGATAGAGGTGAAGAAGAAGAGAGAAATAGGAAGAAGGGAGGTGCAGGAGGAAAAGGAGAAGAAGATGAGGAGGAGAAAGTCAAAACATACGTATTTGGATGACAATGGACGCACAGTGGAAATGGGGACGGCGGCTATTGCTTCCTCAATTGGCTTCTCCCTCCTTTTTCTTAAATATGGTAGGTTATAAAGTTAGGGGGTGCAAACTTGTAGCATGACCCCTATGCCTGGATGGCAGTATCGGCCGATAGGTATAGGCACCGATACAAGGGTGAAAGTCCAGGGAATTTCGGATCGGACCGGCTGGCCGGATCGGCCGAAAGTGGCCCAAATTGGCCAGGATCGGCCGATTCCGGCCGGATCAGCACCGGCTGATCCCGATCCGAATCGGGATCCTGCCTTCCATGGGTGAAACTGGTACCAGAAATGCAAAAAAATAAAAATAAAAATAAAAACTAAAATTATGATACTAGACTGATACTGTGGCCTGATATGGCCAATTTTGGCCCAGTACTAGATTGATACCACCGAAGCTGGACGGGTGTTGGACCCTCTTTAAAAGAAAAAGGAGGGAAGGGGGAAGCCCCCCCCCCCCCCCACCGGTTGCCTAAGCCGGTGGGGGGGGGGGGGGGGGTCTAACCGGTGGCACCCCCCACGTGGGGGTGCCCACCCACCTCTCTCTCTCATTTGTTACTGGTGGGTACCCCCCCACTTCAAAGAATTCCGGTGGGTACCCCTGTTGGAACCCCTTTTTTAAAGAAAAAGATGGAAGGGGGGAAGCCCCCCACCCCCAACCGGTGGGGTTGCCCACCGGGCCCCCCCTCTCCTCTTTAACCTCTCTCTCCTCTCACCCTTATTAAATAGAAAAAAAGAGAAAATGAGAAGAGAGAGAAGCAAACCGGTGGGTACCCCCCACCTCAAAGAATTCCGGTGGGACCTCCCACCTCAAAGAACTCCGGTGGCACCCCCCACCTTAAAGTCCCTCGGTGGGTACCCCCACCAGTTAAGGCCTCCAAGGCCTATAAATACCCCCCAAGGGGTAAGAAGCACTCCATGCCCATCTTAGCCCAAAAATTCCTAGGGGAAACTCTGCCCATTTGAAGACCAAATCCGGTGCTCTTGTCCGGGTTTGCTGCGTTTGGAGGAGATATTTTCTCAGAGGACTCTTTTCCTAAGGTTTATTCCTAAGGGGAAGCTCTGCCGAATTTATATTGTAAAAATTGCCGTTTTATAAGACGGAGATTATGCCGAAATAATGAATGAAATGCCAATATTTGTTCTTTGAGCATATATGTGTGCATGTGTGTTTATAAATCTATTACTTAAGTAACATTATATTATTATATTTTCACATATATAATTAAATTATTAGTTAGTTTAATAACTAATTAAAATACATAAGTACATAATTAAATGTTCTAAAATACCTTTGGCCTCATCCCATACATAATTAAATCTAGACTCATAATCAAAACTCAATAATAAAATATTGAGACATAAAATAATATACTTAAGTTAAAAAATAACTTAAATACCCCCCATACTTAATTAATTAGTAAAATCTATAAAAAATATTTAAAATCAGTAAAATGAATATAAAAATCAGAAAAATTCTGTAAAACCTAGTAATTCTCAGTAAAAATCAGGAAACCAAATCTGAAAATTACATAAACTCAAAAAAATGACTTAAATATCCTTCATATATCCAATTAATTAATAAAAATAAGTAAAATTAATAAAAATTCAGTAAAAAACAGTAAAAAACAGAGAACCAAATCTGAAAACATATAAAATTTTCGAAATGACCAAAATGTCCTTAGAACTTAATAAAATTACAAAATATCCTCACCCATGATAAAAATCTGTAAAAATCACATAAAATTCTTAAAAAATATCAAAACCTCTCATATGCCCAAAATACCCTCCAAACTTTAATAAGATAGATAAAATTATCAAAATATCCTCAGTATGATAAAAATAAATAAAAATCTCAGAAAAATATAAAAATAGACTTTAAGTCTAGAAATCCAATTCGGGTAAAATTACCAAAATATCCTTACAATCCAAACACACTTGAAATAACTCTAAAATACCTCCTAAGGTTTTGAAACCTTCCTAAATCATTAAAACTCATTTTACACACTAAAGTGACCATAATACCTCTATACCTTCTACCTTGGCATAATTACAAAAATACCCTTATGGGTCTAAAATACTTTGAATCAATCTAGATAACTCGGAGTCAATCCAAAACCTTTTAAAAAGTCCCCCAATCAATTATAAACCCATCCTAAACTTAGGTGAAGCCAAGAGCTTAGCCTAAAACATATCTTCGTATTCATGTGCTGCCTGTAGTAGTAGTGTTGCATGTTATAAGGGCATGAACGGACGGTTAATCAAGGGTTGTCGAGCGGTTGTTTATCGTAATTAACACTGACTGAGGTCAGTGGAGAGAGGTCATATATTCGGATCTTCGCCTGATCCGAAGTCCCAGACTCCCTGAGAGCTAATCCCAAGCTCTCATAGTCCAAAAATAAAATACATAAAATCGACCTATATTTCTCCAGATAAAAACAAAAAGAACAAAAACGACATGGATTTTTAAATAATCAGATAGGAGAGACATCTAGGTTAGGTTCCAAACAGATGGCACGCCCGGTGGGACCTCTCTTTCCCTTCATCTCTCCGTCCAGTGATGTCCTCACCACAACTCTACTACTAACTTTGTCATGTCTTATGCAGGTGATCGAGTTTCTGCTTAACAGACGACCGTGGCGGCAAGGGTCACGTATGCCCCACTTGTGGTGGCGACTCACACACAGTGTGGATATCTGACCACGCCAACATGCTTCGGGGACTTCCCCGCAGTGATAGGATCTCCATACTTTCTGGGAGTCGTTCCGGCACCGGAGCCTACTCCGGAAAAGAAGAAGAAGAGGCGCGCTTCTCGCGCCAGAAGAAGCAACAACGGCGGCGGACGTAGGCGAGTGCTCGCCATCAATACCATCAGCATCTCTCCAGCCTCCTCATCCAATAGGAGGCAAAAGCGGAAGGTTCTAACCGCAAACCCATCTAAGACGGGGAAAACTATATTGGTGGGGAACCTGCACATTCGTCTGGATGGCGGGCAACCCATCGTTCCTAAGATCCATTACAGCCCATCATTACAACCCATTATGCTTGTCAGGAGCCAATAATTATACCAGAGCTTGCCATGCCTCGAGCACGGGGCAATGTTACGCTCCGAGCAGGGGGCAACTCCATGCCTCGGAATGGGGGCAACTCCATGTCTCGGAATGGGGGCAAATCTATGCCTCGGATTGGGGGCAATCCAATAGAGGATAGAAGCTTCCAAATAAAGGAAATGTGGGTAACCAAAGAGGAAGCCCGCAAAATTCGCTAGGCTAGGGTCACCATAGCAGAACAACAGCCTCAACAGCTCGTAGAGCTTGAGGGACAGATAACCAACTCAGCTACCCAACCTTGTTCCCTGCGAGGTCAAAAGGGAAAAGGTGCCTATAAGACACATGAGCAAGTCTAACAACGGACATATGTTTTCGAGCGATTGGGCGCATTGGTCCAATCGACTCACAAGAAGAAGATAACTGTCAGAATGACAAAGAATGGCATACGGGTCTACACATGCTACACCTCCAGTATCACCAACCGGCAGCTTTCCCTGCCGGAAGACCCAAATGATATCATCAATATGATGCAACGGGTCGGGCCCGTAACCCGTCAAATGGAGCAGACTAGGCACTTGTTGAATCGAGGAAGTCAGGGGGCAGAGCCACCCAAAATTGGCAATGGCAATGCTACTGGAGGAGCTGATGAAGATAGGGCAAATGCTTCAGATACTGAAGCCGCTCCAGAACAACCTCAAGATCAAATACAACCTCAGATTATGGAGGAGATGAAGCAAGAAAATCAACAACTTAGGGCCTTGCTCTATGGCCTAATACAAAAGATGGAGGAGCAACAAAGGATAGCTCAAGTCCCCCTAGTAAATGCACCACCTCCAAGGGCAGTGCCTATGCCAACGGTGATAAGACCGCAAGCTGTAGAGGTCAACTTCAACCCTGATGAGATACAAGAAGATCAGGTTGCAGAGTCCAATAATAATGCTCAGCAATCCCATACTTCTGCAGATGATGCTACAGCATTGCAGAAGCATCTTATCCAGCAAATTGTTGAAGTCAAGATGGCAGAACAAGACGACGGAATAGACACATTCGATTTATACAAAGTGCCATTTTCAGTACGTCATATGTTCAAGAAGTTCCCACTAGATCACAACAAGTGCCCCAAGTTCACCAAGTATGACAGGGAAGGCTCGACCCAGGAGCATATTGCCCACTATATGAGTGACTTGGGAGAGCTGGCTACTGATGAGGCCTATCTTCTGAGGTTCTTTTCTACTTCTCTCACGGGCACTGCATTTTAATGGTATGCAAAGTTGAAGCCTAAGTCTATCAGCAATTGGGAGGAAATGCAGAAAAAGTTCCTCGACCACTTCAAGGTGTCAGAGCGAAAGGTCACCATCACTGAACTGGTGACGCTAAAGCAAGGAAGGAACGAACCCGCCACCGACTACATCAAGAAATGGCTGAACCTCTGCATAAAATGTGACAATCCGCCGGCCTACGAGGATGCGGTGCGATTGTGCAAAAAGGGCTTAAAGCCTGAAATAAGTGAAAAGTTTATTGGTGCAAATGTCAGGAACTTTGATCAGCTAAATAACATTGTGACGGAGGTCAAAATATTTTTCGCAGACCACCCAACCATTACTTCCGTTGGGAGGAAAGTCCCAAAGAAGCAAAATATGGATACAGAAGAGGTTAATGCCGTAGACTTTGCCTCGGCTGTAGAAAATATAGGAGGCAAGAACAATGCAAATGCTTCAACATCCAATAGAAGGGGATCATATGCCACCCTTAATGAGAGAAGGAAAATGCCTTACTCTTTCATTAGAGAGCATACAAGAGAGTTGTTTAACGTCTGTATGCGGGCAAATCTCTTGATGCTACCTGAACCAAAAAGGCCAGCAGAAGTTGGTAGAATAGATGAACCCAACTATTGTATGTACCACCGCATGTTGGGACATGTAATAGAGGATTGTTATATCTGCAAAGGGGAAATCGAAATGCTCATCCGAGAAGGGGCGTGAAGATGGGAAAATACCTGGTAGACCCACCTCAGCCACATCGAATGCCCAGACAAACATTTGCAGCAAATGTTGTCCACATAGATGAAAACTCCTTAAAAGAAGAGCCTGCAAATAAGAATATAGATGCCCCTCCGGAGCAGGAAAGGATACCATCATATCCCCCAGCGACCTCCACTCCAGAAGGGTCTATCGTGGCGGCACTGGAGGAGATTCAAATGAGTATGTCACAACTCTCCTATAGGCAAGTTTCGTCGGAGCAAGAGGCAATACCATCATATGCTCCAACAACTCCCACTCCAGAAGGGTCTATCATGGCAACACTAGAGAAGATTCATATGAGTCTGATACAACTCTCTTACCAGCAAATCTCACTGGAGCAAAAGATAACTCCATCATATACTCCAGCAATTTCCACTTTAGAGGGGCCCATCATGGCAGCACTGGAGGGGATTCAAGTGAGTCTGGGACAAATCTCTCATCAACAGTATGAACTCACTCAAATAATGGAAGGTCTTGCAAGACAATGGACAGAAGTCTTGTCAATGGACAGAATCAATAGGCCCTTCTCCTTTGAGGAACCAGGACCAAAATGCAGCCGTCCTCTAAAGAATAAGGACAAACTTATCATAGACTTAAATGAAGCACCAGAAGCCCAGTACCGAGAGGGAATGGTATTAAATGGGGAGGTTGTGAAAGTCACGACAATACTCCCGAGGCCACCTTTGCAGCTAGACAAGGTTCTCGGGGAAAACAAGTTGTTGGCGTAGAAACAGGGATAAGTTTTAAAGATACTGAATCCCTGGCAAAAAAGCTCAAGAGGCCATACTCTTTCCCAAAGGAAAAGACCCAAGAACTCTTCGAGTTATGTATGAGCAGAAAAGCAATTGTACTGTCCAAGCCAAAAAAGGAAGAAGAAATGCATCGGATAGATGCACCCAACTACTGCCCATACCACCGCTTCATCACCCATCCAATTGAACGTTGTTTCATGTTCAAAGATGAAGTAGAAAAGCTGATTTAAGAAATAAAGATAAATATGGGGAAGTACTTGGTGAATCCCCCACAGCCATATGCAATTACGCAATGAGCGTAATTCGCAGAGCCCATGAGCAAAAAAAAAAAAAAAAGAGAGAGAGAGAGTGGGACTTAAAAATGAGGTGCCCCGACAGACTTGATTGGTCCCGCTCCTGTGAGGGGCCAATTAAGGGTAAAAAAAGTCCAAAACCCGGCTGATGTGAAAATCCGAAAGGGCGCTTCAGGCAAAAATGGGTGAACCCTGCTGTGTGAAAACTAGCAAGGGCGCACAGGCAAAAAAGATAAAAGGGGCTAGCTTCGGTGAAAACTCATAAGGGCGCCGATGTTATTTAAAAAATAATTATAATAATAAAAATAAATAAATAAAAATCATCATCATTCAGCAACTCACCGGGGTATAGCTCACAGAAGCCGTTCGTACCAAGTGTGTTCAAAATATGTATATAGTCATACTCCGGTGGGGGGAGAGCTCTCTCGGCTTGTCTCAAGCGAGGATCGAGTTTTCCCACATTCCTACCTAAGGAGGATATCAGAGTCATCAATGACGAGAAAATCCTTGATGTCACTTTATATTGATAAGTGGCACATAAATTATCCCATCAAGGTCTACGACCGAGGCGACGATAATGACGTCCTCCCGACTCGGCAAGGAAGTGGGAAACTCGATTTCTCACTTGATAAGGCCAAGAAGAGCATTTCACCCTTTTGGCTAAAATCATTCGTTCCACCGGAAAAATATCTGTCAATAATTCATACTGAAATACCAAAGTCCTTGTGCCCCCGGGAGACGTTGTATCCTAAATTTTCCCACCACCGCCCCGAGGAGGCGTTGTATTCTAATTCCCATTACCGCCCCGAGGAGGCGTTGTATCCTGAAATCTCCAATTTTCGCTCCGAGGAGGCGTTGTATCTCCAAAATCTCTATAGCCGCCCCGAGGAGGCGTTGTATCCTAAAATTCTCATTCCCGCCCCGAGGAGGCGTTGTATCCTAAAATTCCCATTACCGCTCCGAGGAGGCGTTGTATCCTGAAATCTCCAATTTCCGCCCCGAGGAGGCGTTGTCCTGAAATTTTTCACTACCGCCCCGAGGAGGCGTTGTGTCCTGAAATTTTTCACTACCGCCCCGAGGAGGCGTTGTATCCTGAATTTTCCCTTGGCATACACTAGTCCCACTGGCATGCCGCAAAGGGTTGAAAATTTCTTTTTTTCCCCTAAGGAGGCATTGTATCCTAAATTTTTCTCATTTGCCCCTGGGAGGCGATACGAAAAATTTCTTTACATCCCTGGGAACGTTATATCCCAAAATTCTCCCCATGCCGTAAAGGGTTGAAAATTTCTTTTTTGCCCCCAAGGAGGCATTGTATCCTAAAACTTTCTCATTCGCCTCTGGGAGGCGATACGAAAAACTTCCTTACATCCCTGGGAACGTTATATCCCAAAATTCTCCCCATGTATTATAGTCCCATCGGCGTGCCCATATATTATATAGTCCCATCGGCGTGCCGTAACGGGTCGAATCCGCTCTGGGGAGGCGTTATATCCCAAAATTTCTCCTGGTATACACCAGTTCCACTGATGTGCCACGAGGGGCTGAAATTCATATTTCGCCTACAGAAGGCGTTAGACTCTGGAATTTGCCCACAGGAGGCTTTAAATCTTGGAATTCATATTTCGCCTACAGAAGGCGTTAAATTCCGGAATTTGCCTACGGGAGGCTTTAAATCCTTACATTCACATTTTGCCCACGGGAGGTTTTAAACCCTGAAATTTATACTTTAGCTTACGGAAGGCGTTAAACTCCGGAATTTGCCCACGGGAGACTTTAAATCTTGAAATTTATACTTTTGCCTACGAAAGACGTTAAACTCCGGAATTTGCCCACGGGAGGCTTGAAATCCTAAAATTTATACTTTCGTCTACGGAAGGCGTTAAACTCAGGAATTTGCCCACGGGATGCTTTAAATCTTGAAATTTATACTTTCGCCTACGGAAGGCGTTAAACTCCGGAATTTGCCCACGGGAGACTTTAAATCTTGGAATTCATATTTCGCCTATGGAAGGCGTTAAACTCCGGAATTTGCCCACGAGAGACTTTAAATCCTGGAATTCATATTTCGCCTACGGAAGGCGTAACTCCGGAATTTGCCTACGGGAGGTTTTAAATCCTGAAATTCACATTTTGCCCACGGGAGGCTTGAAATCCTGAAATTTATACTTTCGCCTACGGAAGGCGTTAAACTTTGGAATTTGCCCACGGGAGGCTTTAAATCCTGAAATTTATACTTTCGCCTACGGAAGGCATTAAACTCCGGAATTTGCCCACGGGAGGCTTTAAATCCTGAAATTTATACTTTCGCCTACAGAAGGCGTTAAACTCCGGAATTTGCCCACGGGAGGCTTTAAATCGTGGAATTCATATTTTGCCTACGGAAGGCGTTAAACTCTGAAATTTGCCTACGGGAGGCTTTAAATCCTGAAATTCACATTTTGCCTACGGGAGGCTTAAATCTTGAAATTTATACTTTCGCCTACGGAAGGCGTTAAACTCCGGAATTTGCCCATAGGAGGTTTTATATCCTGGAATTCATATTTCGCCTACGGGAAGCATTAAACCCCGGAATTTGCCTGCGGGAGGCTTTAAATCCTGAAGTTCATATTTCGCCTACGGGAGGCGTTAAACTCCAGAATTCGCCCACGGGAGGTATTAAATCCTGAAATTTATATTTCGCCCACGGGAGGCATTAAATCCTGAAATTCATATTTCGCCCACAGGAGGCTTTAAATCCTGAAATTCATATTTCGCCTACATGAGGCGTTAAACTCCGGAATTCGCCTACGGGAGGTATTAAATCCCAGAATCCATATTTCGCCTACGGGAGGCGTTAAACTCCGGAATTCGCCCTACAGGAGGCTTTAAATCCTGGAATTTATATTTCGCTTACGGAAGGCGTTAAACTTCGGAATTTGCATACGGGAGGCTTTAAATCCTGAAATTCACATTTTGCCCACGGGAGCCTTTAAACCCTGAAATTTATATTTTCGCCTACGGAAGGCGTTAAACTCCGAAATTTGCCCATGGGAGGCTTTAAATCCTGAAATTTATACTTTCGCCTACGAAAGGCATTAAACTCCGGAATTTGCCCACGGGAGGCTTTAAATCCTGAAATTTATACTTTCGCCTACGGAAGGCGTTAAACTCCGGAATTTGCCCACGGGAGGCTTTAAATCGTGGAATTCATATTTTGCCTACGGAAGGCGTTAAACTCTGGAATTTGCCTACGGGAGGCTTTAAATCCTGAAATTCACATTTTGCCCACGGGAGGTTTTAAATCCTGGAATTCATATTTCGCCTACGGGAGGTTTTGAATTTCGGAATTCATATTTCGCCTACGAGAGGCGTTAAACTCCGGGATTCGCCCTACAGGAGGCTTTAAATACTAGAATTCATATTTCGCCTACGGGAGGCGTTAAACTCCAGAATTCGCTTACGGGGGGCTTTAAATCCTGGAATTCATATTTCGCCTACGGGAGTTTTTGAATCTCGGAATTCATATTTCGCCTACGGGAGTTTTTGAATCTCGGAATTCATTTTTCGCCTACGGGAGGTATTAAATCTCGAAACTCATATTTCGACCTATAGGAGGCTTTAAATCTTGGAATTCATATTTTGCCTACGGGAGGCATTAAACCCCGGAATTCGCCTACAGGAGGCTTTAAATCCTGAAGTTCATATTTCACCTACGGGAGGCGTTAAACTCCGGAATTCGCCTACAGAAGACTTTAAATCTTGGAATTCATATTTCGCCTACGGGAGGCGTTAAACTCCGGAATTCGCCTATGGGAGGCTTTAAATCTTGGAATTCATATTTCGCCTACGGGAGGCATTAAACTCCAGAATTTGCCTGCGGGAGGCTTTAAATCATGAAGTTCATATTTCGCCTATGGGAGGCATTAAACCCCGGAATTCGCCTGCGGGAGGCACAATATCTCGAAATCCTCGGTCTCCGGGAGCCGTTGTATCCCAAAATTCACGGCTACTTAGAACCTCGTTTTCTCGAAAACTACATATGTTTCTTATCGGTTCTCAGGGAAGACTCAATTCCCTACATATAATTTCTTAGCGGCTTACAGGGAGGCCTCAGTTCCCTACATATATTCCTTATCGGTTCTCAGGGAAGACTCAGTTCCCTACATATATTCCTTATCGGTTCTTAGGGAAGACTCAATTCCCTACATAAAATTTCTTATCGGTTCTAAAGGAAGACTCAGTTCCCTACATATAATTCCTTATCGGTTCTCAGGGAATACTCAATTCCCTACATATATTTCTTAGCGGCTCACAGGGAGGTCTTAGTTCCCTACATATATTCCTTATCGGTTCTTAGGAAAGACTCAGTTCCCCACATAAAATTTCTTATCTGTTCTCAGAGAAGACTCAGTTCCCTACATATAATTCCTTATCGGTTCTCAAGGAAGACTCAGTTCCCTACAGATATTTCTTAGCGGCTCACGGGGTGGCCTCAGTTCTCTACATATATTCCTTATCGGTTCTCAGGGAGGACTCAGTTCCCTACATATAATTCCTTATCGGTTCTCAGGGAAGACTCAGTTCCCTACATATAAGTCCTTATCGGTTCTCAGGGAAGACTCAGTTCCCTACAGATATTTCTTAGCGGCTCACAGGGAGGCCTCAGTTCCCTACATATATTCCTTATTGGTTCTCAGGGAAGACTCAGTTCCCTACAAATATTTCTTAGCGGCTCACAGGGTGGCCTCAGTTCCCTACATATATTTCTTATCGGTATTCAGGGAAAGACTCAGTTCCCTACATAAAATTCCTTATCGGTCCTCAGGGAAGATTCAGTTTCCTACATATAATTCTTTATCAGTTCTCAGGGAAGACTCAATTCCCTATATAAAATTCCTTAGCGGTTCTCAAGGAAGCCTTAGTTCCCTACAAGAATTTCCTTAGCGGTTCTCAAGGAAGCCTTAATTCTCTACTATAAAAAAAAAAGGGACTTAAAAATGAAGTGCCCCGACGGACTTAATCGATCTCGTCTTCAAAGGGATCGGTTAAGGGTAAAAAGGTCTTATACCAGTTAAGGTGAAAATCCGAAAGGGCACCTTAGGCAAAATAGGGTAACCCCGCTGTGTGAAAACCCGCAAGGGCGCACAGGCAAAAATAAGAGGGGGCTAATGCTGGCGAAAACCTGAAAAGGCGCTAGTATTAGTTATGAAAAAAAAAAAAGAGAAAGAGAAGAAGAGAGAAAAAATAATACAGGCAACATACAACAAAGAGTTCATACCACTCAAGTTTGGCATAGATCTTCAGAAATAATATACTGAAGTAATTGTAGAGCTCGAGATGAGCACGCGGGGTAGTTCGAGTTCTTCGACAAAAGGGGAGGTAACAAGAACTACAATAGAGAAATAGCAGATCAACTCTGGCCCAGGAAAGAGCTATGTCCCGCCAGAGACTGCAATAGACCGTCTGCCAGCAAATGGAAAACTTCAAGCCTTTGAGGAAATTCGGCTCCATCTCTGGAGTGCTAGTCGAAGTAATAATCAATAGCTGCCACAGAATATGAGTTCTTACTCCAAACAAAGCTTCAAGAATGTGTGCCTACAGGCGCAGAGCAGCAATCTAGGCGTCTGTGATACTAGCAAGGACAATATCCTTCTGATATTGGAGCATAGGAGTCTCCGCAACCCGAGCTACATTGTCTACCTCGATAGTTTCAATCTCGGCCCACTTTGGCGAAAGGCTTCTCGACAATTAGTGGGACTAGAATATCGTCCCCGTGCCCTGCCATAGGAGGAACTCCCGTATAGGCCATGGAGACAAAGACAGCAAGCTACAAGAAGATAGAGAGATGAAATCAACGCCAAAGAGCTGCAATAAAAGTCTCGAAAAACAAAAATCGACCAAGTCCTAATAAAGTCATAGGACAAAATCAAATTGCTATGAACCAGATATTAGGCCAGTCCAGAACACTTCGTGCGGAGCTCCTGGAAATACCAATATAAGGTACTGATACCTCAAGATAGAGCAAATGCCGGAAGAATTAAACGACTCGCCTGTGTATTCTTAAGGAGTCTCCATGTCATGAAGGCCAAGTGATCTCCCAGAATCCAAGTAAACGTCGAAAGATTCAAGCGGCATCAACTCTCGCGGAACCTCCAAGTCGTGAAGGCCAAAAAGATTCCCATAATCAGAGGGGCTGGACACTTTCAAATATATTTGGAGAGTCGAAAAGTTATGACAACAAAACTTCCTGAGTGTATTTTGAGGTGTCTAAAGTACCAAAATCGTGGGTCATCGGGACCCAGATAAGCTAAGATAGAGCATATGCATAGCAAGCAGAAGCGATGTGTCGCCTGGCATATACGAGATGGCGTTTGACTTCCTTCAATAGCCGCAGATACATAAGACAAGACATAGGAATTCATCAAGACAACACCGGCACGCCGCATGTGAGAGTTCCTCAAGCATGCAAAATGAAGATTCTTGTAGCCAAATGGGACACGGGACATGCACCGTCGTCTTCACCTCCGGCACATGTTCCGTGGGGGGCATTTGTTGGACCCTCTTTAAAAGAAAAAGGAGGGAAGGTGGACCCCCCCCCCCTTCCTCTCTAATCTATCTCTCACTCCCTCTCTCTCTCATTTGTTACCGGTGGGTACCCCTCCACCTTAAAGAATTACAGTGGGTACCCCCCCACCTCAAAGAATTCCGATGGCACCTCCCACCTCAAAATCCAATGGTGGGTACCCCCACCAGTTGAGGCCTCCATGGCCTATAAATACCCCCCAAGGGGTAAGAAGAACTCCATGTCTATTTGGCCTAAAATTTTATAGGGGAAACTCTGCCCATTTGAAGACCAAATCCGGTGCTCTTGCCCGGGTTTGCTGCGTTTGGAGGATATTTTTCGTCTCGGAGAACTCTCTTCCTAAGGAGAAGCTCTGCATAATTTATATTGTAAAATCGTCGTTTTATAAGACGGGATTATGCCGAAATAATAAATGAAATGTCAATATTTGTTCTTTGAGTATATATGTGTGCATGTGTGTTCATGAATCTATTACTTAAGTAACACTATGTTATTATATTTTCACATACATAATTAATTAGTTTAATAACTAATTAAAATATATAAAATACATAATTAAATACTCTAAAATATCTTTGGCCTCACCCCATACATCACTAATTTTAGACTCATAATCAAAACTCAATAATGAAACACAGACTCATAACATAATATACTTAAGTTAAAAATAACTTAAATACCCCTCATATTTAATTAATTAATAAAATCTGTGAAAATTATTTAAAATCAGTAAAATGAATATAAAAATCAGAAAAATTCTGTAAAAACCAGTAATACTCAGTAAAAATCAGAAAACCAAATCTGGAAATTACATAAACCTAAAAATATGACTTAAATATCCTTCATATATCTAATTAATTAATAAAAATCAGTAAAATTAATTAAAAAATCAGTAAGATTCAGTAAAAGCAAGTAAAAAACAGAGAATCAAATCTGAAAGCATATAAAATTTCCGAAATGACCAAAATGCCCCCTAGAACTTAATGAAATTACAAAAATACCCTCACCGCATGGTAAAAATATGTAAAATCACAGAAAATTCTTAAAAAATATCAAAATCTCTCCTATGCCTAAAATACCCTCTAAACCTTAATAAGATGGGTAAAATTACCAAAACACCCTCAATATGATAAAAATAAATAAAAATCTCAGAAAAATATAAAAATAGACTCTAAGTCTAATAAACCCGATTTAAGGTAAAATTACCAAAATACCCCTATAACTTAAATATGTCTAAAATGATCTTAAAATACATCCTAAGGGTTTTCAAGTTTCCCTAAAATGCTAAAAAACTTAAAGTGGCCACAATATCCCTATACCCTCCAACTTGGCATAATTACAAAAATACTCTTGTGGGTCTAAAATACTTAGAATCAATCCAGATAACTCGGAGTCAATCCAAAATCTCTTAAAAAGTCCCCCAATCAATTATAAACCCATCATAAACTTGGGTGAGGCCAAGAACTTAACCTAAAACATATCTTCATATGCATGTGCTGCTTGTAGTAGTAGTGTTGCATGTTATAATGGCATCATACGGACGGTTAATCAATGGTTGTCGAGCAGTTGCTTGACGTAATTAACACTGACCGAGGTCAGTGGAGAGGTGTTATATATTCGGATCTTCGCCTGATCCGAAGTCCCAGACTCCCTAAGGGCTAATCCTAAACTCTCATAGTCCGATAAATAAAATAAATAAAACCAACCTATATTTCTCCAGATAAAAACAAAAAGACCCAAAACTCCAGGTTTTTTAAATAATCCGATAGGAGAGACAACTAGATTAGGTTCCAAACAACGGGCATACCAATACCAGTATGTATCTGTACCTGTACAGACAGATAACGAGGCCGGTACTGATACTGTCATCCTTGTCCCTATGAATATGAAAATACATAAAATAAGAAGTGCTGAAAATATAAAGAAGCTAAAAAAGTCTATAAATTAATAAAAACATTTACCTGTTCTCTAATCACTCTCATTACTCATTATATGGAATAAAAGACTCCTAGCAATCCCTAGAATCACTCTTGCACTGTTCCTCTTACCATTCCCACACACACCATTAAGTAATCGGGATTTACTGTGGTGTTGCATGATAGCATTTAAGGCATGATCTGTATTCCCTGCTGGTAAATTAATGACATAGGAAATGCCCACCTCCAAAATATGAGATAGGTCGAACCTTGCTTATTCCTATGAGTGTTCTGGTGATTGCTAGTTGCCAAAAGATACTCGACTTTCTATTATTTCATGATGTGCACATGTTTGAAAGATAGACACGCAGTTGCTCTCTTGCCTGCAATGCACACACTTGTACACTCGCACAAAAGATTGATTACAAACTCAAAAGTAGTTTAGTTTTTAGTAGTTTATCATGCCGGCTTGTCAACATATCATGTAATCTTGTTGTAGTCAATTCATTGTGCTCATTGCTCATGGGATACATAAAAGGGTTTGTGCATTTTCTGTTCCAGGAGCAATAGAATTAAGATAGTGGAACACCTTCATGATGTGTGGGCCAATGGCAGAAAAGCAGAATGGTCAATATGGATGGTTCATTCAATGATAGAGATTCCACATCGATATTTGAGAAGTGGAGCTGATGAATCTTCTCATCATAGTGCTGCTGGAAAAGTTTCTGTCCCACGAAAATCAAGTGATGATGTAATTTGCTGCAGTAGACATTTTTTTTACAAATTTCTTAAAGACTGCAAACATTCCTGACATTTGTTATGGTCATAGCTTGTCTAATTTACTATTCTTCAAACTTTCATAAGATCACTGTAAACTCAAAATATTTCTGTTTTATGATGCAGCCAGCACAGACAGCAATTACTCGTGCTGAGCTCCATAGAAGGAGTATTGCACAAATGAAGGTGAGATACTGCTGAGAGCAATGCATAAACCTGCAGCCTACTTTTAGTCTTCAAAGGAGTTCTGAGAAGGAAATGTGTTGTGTGCAGATTAACAATCGCTCAATTCAGGACATGCATATTTTTGGTGATCCTTCACATGTTCCTATTGTTCTTGTGGAACAGCACATTATGAATGCACCCAAGCATCCTTCTAGCCATAAGTCATTCTTAGGTCCCCCGGAGCAAAAAGATACATCTGCAATGGGACCTGGAGATAAGGCATTGCTGAAGTTGTTTAGTGAAGGGGCTCAAAGAAATAGTCGTATACTGAGAGCAGTTGTTTTTGTGCATGGGTTCCAGGCATGTCTCTTCAATTTCATTAGGAAGTTCTGAATTGTTTACTGCATTATAAATTCTAGGTAAACAGAATTGAGGTACGAAATTTGATTTTTGCTATTAAATTTCAATATGATATCACTGGACCTTTTTGTTTGAATTATAAATGCTGCGAAGGTTTATGAGCTGCTTGTCTATTATATATTTGTTAAATAGTGCTTGTCCAAAACAATACAAAGGCACTTGGTACATGACAAATATAATTCAACAAAGCCATACCTTGACGACTTCATAATATGGGTGTGTCATGTTTACAGCTATGTAATGTTCTCTTGAGTGCTTCTTTCTTTGCATATATGCTTTTAGAGTATACTTTCTGTCATCTGCTTTGCCTGGTCCCAGAAGGAAATGTGCGTAATGAATAGAATCTAATCGGCCAGATCACCCTTATACTATCCTAAGGACGATAAATGCTGTCAGTAACAGTGAAATGGTTTCCTCTCTTTGAAGAAAAGAACTCTATCGTGATGACCAGTACTGGCCACATCAAGGGGCATTTCTGTCACTCAATGAAACTTAAAGCAAACGTCTGGTTATGGTGAGGATAAATATGCATAATATGCTAAGGAAAACATCGTATATGACTTCATTTCTTACATAGATGCATTTGCAATTGAATCTCTTGGAGGATAGGAGCTACTTTTTCCCCCTATCATGTGACCTTTTCATTTTAGAGTAAAAGTGGGGTTAGCCCAATGCTACTTTATTCTACTGAGGTTACACACATCTAATATGTTTTATCTATTTCTGCTATGAACATTCCCCAGTTATCAAAATCACGAGCTTTTGTAGTAAACCTTCTACTTTTTCATCTCTCTTCTAAGAGGCACTAATAAACGTGTTCCCCCTGTACCATCTTTACTAAGAAACCTCATGCATGGTCTTTCTTGTTCTTTTTCTGTGTTTGGACTGATTAAAGAATTCTCTCTATTTTTTCCTCCATGTGGCTTTTATCATTCCCAATTGATGACTAGTAAATTGATGATGATAAATAATTGTTGTATTCCTTTGGCTCACTTTGTTTGTGGAATAGGGCCAGAATAACCGGTATAAAGGCCCTATTCTGGTTTGGTTGCGGGGATACCTAATTCCCCCAATTCCCCAAACTCTACCTGGAATACCTAATTCCCCCATTACCCCAATTTCACCCTTTATTTCACTCCTTATTCCACTTATTCCTACCAAATCACTTGGAATAGCTCAGTGTAATTCTCCTTATTCTGGGTGGAATACCAACAACTTACCAAATCAAAATACTTCTTATTCTGGTTTAAGAAATCCCCAAAACCTTATTCTGATTTTAGCTATTCTGCAAACAAAGTGAACCTTAAGGGATAAATCTGCTGCTCAGATAGTAAAAACGTTCTAACACGAGAGCATGTCATAGCTGCTTGTACTTTTCTTAGCTTATTTTTATGTTCTTCTAAATAGGGGCATCATCTAGATTTAAGACTGGTTCGCAACCAGTGGCTTTTATTGGATCCTGGTGCTGAATGCCTTATGTCGGAGGCAAATGAGGATAAAACTTCTGGAGATTTTAGAGAAATGGGTAGTAGGTTGGCTGAAGAAGTGAATACCTTCCTTAGAAAAAAAATTGACAAGTATTCCAGATCAGGAGGCTGCCGAGAGATCAAGCTAAGCTTTGTTGGGCATTCAATTGGAAATATCATCATAAGAAGTGCCTTAACAGGTATTGTCCACAAAATTTCTACTTTATTGATTTATCTGCAACTATGCCATACTTAAAACACTTGTCCTCTAATCCAGAAAGCGTGATGGAACCATTTCTGAGGCATCTTCATACATACATGTCTCTCTCTGGACCACATTTGGGCTACTGGTACAGTTCAAACTCTTTATTCAACTCTGGTCTGTGGCTCCTGAAGAAATTAAAGGGAGCCCAGTGCATCCATCAGCTTACTTTCACCGATGATCCAGAACTCCAGAATACCTTCTTTTACAAGCTTTGTAAGGTACCAAAAGCAGATGTATAATTTTACTGAGGAGGAACATACTATGTTTCTGCAATGATTTTCATGTCTTATTATTTCCTGTATGTTTCTGCAAGCCATTTTATTGTATTTAAATCTAACTTCCATGTTATGTTTTTAGTTTATGTTAGATTGTATATTGTCTGTTATGGCATAATATTCAAAAATTTTATTTTTTACTTAAAAGGATGTTTGTGCTGAAGTATCAGATGAATATGTTCCTTCCGTTTCTTGTTCCCTTCTGATGCTGTTAATATTGTTTAAATCCCTTTTAACCTAGAGTTGAACTTCTGACCCATCTTTTGTGTTTTTTCAGTGGAAGACACTAGAGCATTTCAAGAACATAATTCTATTGTCCTCACCACAGGTACAGTTTTTGCAAATGTGATAATTCTTTGCATAGATAACTTTGTGTTAAATTTGTTCTTCAAATCTTTGTACGTCTTTTAGTATTTTCTTCTTGAAAAAACATCTTCAAATCTTTGTATGTCTTTAGTATTTTCTTCTTGAAATAACATTGTAGTATTTTCATAAATTTGTCTGACATGTGGAAGTGCAAGTGTATGAATCTTATGGGATAATATTAAGCAGAGAAAAGCAAGAGAAGTTGCCCCATTTGTGACCTGGAGGTCACAGGTTTGAACTAAGGAAACAGCCTCTCTGCTTAGCAGGGGTAAGATTGCACACATTGACCCTTACCCAGACCCCACAAGTGGTGGGAGCCTCGTGCACTGGGTACGCCCTTTTAGAGAGAAGCAAGAGAAGTCACAATTGAGTTATGAAATGCCCTCCTGAGAGATTAAGAATTTAGGAGAGATCAATTCATAACTATATAGAAAAATGGAGAATGAAAATTCCCACCCAAGTCCAGCAGTTTGCCCCTCCCTCCTGCCAGGCACCTCAAAAATCATCAAACAATGGCCTGTCTTGCTAATTGATGGGTGGTCATGCTGATATCCGCACGGAAAATATTGGACGTTATGAAAGAAGTTTCCATGTTCTCCATGAACAACAGGAGATTTGGTTTCCTGGGCTCTCTTTTTATAACAATAGAGATATAGCATGTGTTGACATATCTTGATTTAGCATAAAATTAAAAGGAATGGGAACAATTTTCTAAAAATCAATCCATCATGTCTGTGAATGAAATAAATAACTTTAAGGAAGCCTAGATGTTCAATTGTATAATGCACAGTTCGCATTTACAGTATGCGGAGATGGTGGAATTCTTCATGTCCCAACCAAGCCAATAAGAAGGAATGGTCAGTTTTCTTTTCAGCTTTGTCATGGTCTATCTGGTTGCACAGAAATAGAGGATTTTCAGAGACTATTTTACCACTTCCTATAATATCATTAGAAAAACTATCCATTGGATGGGGGCCTGGTGCAAGGCAGCCGACTTGGACATTGATAGTGATTCTTCCTTGTTTAGGATGACTTCTTGGAGATCCCCACTATCCTAACCACTTCCTTTAATATCATTAGAAAAACTATCCATTGGATGGGGGCCTGGTGCAAGGCAGCCGACTTAGACATTGATAGTGATTCTTCCTTGTTTAGGATGACTTCTTGGAGATCCACGCTATCCTAATTATCCCCTTTGGTTGGAAACTGCACTCTCCTTTTCTACTATCTTAGTAGGTCTACTGTTTCCATGTGTATCTTCATTGTGTTCCTCTATCCTTTCTCCTTTTGTTGAGTATATGTTTTTCCTTTTTTTCCTGTTTTTTCTTGGTTTTGTTCCCTCTTCTTGTACCCTTTTTATTTTGCAATAGAATGTGACTTTTATCACCTTCAAAAAAGAAAAACATAATGCACAATTGACAAGGAACTCTCAGAGGTTGCTGATAAGGCTGTTAGGGCTTCCAACCAAAACTATCTGCCAATGGGGTAGAGGACCATTTCTCATATACACCTTCAAAAGAAGAAAAAAAATAATGCACAGTTGACGAGGAACTCTCAGAGGTTGCTGATAAGTCTGTTAGGGCGTCCAACCCAAAACTATCTGCCAATGAGGGAGAGGCCCATTTCTTATATACACAGTTTATCCATGCACAGCCAGTCTGGGATTTAACACACCACTCATGTTCAAGCAGAGATCACAGAGGATCTGAGTCGTCTGACACATGAGCTACAGCCAGTGTCAACTTTTATATCATGTTAGAATATCTAACATAAAACCAATTGGCAATGAGTAGAGAAAAAAATTTGTCCATACACAACCATTGTGGGACCTACATATTTAGTCCATAACAAATTTGTAGAAAAGCTAAAAAATGAAGAGCAAGTCATGATAAATCAAGTATCCTGAATATTCTTGTAATAAACATTTTATTTAACTAACTTTTAAGAGTAAACATTAACAGTGCTTTTCCTAATGGCTCCAAGTGAAGAAACATAAGTTGGAGAAGGCAAGGTTCGCCGGCTCGGGAATAGGTATCGGATCGTATCTTCCCAGGTATGAGTCGGATCTGATCCGACTTGGGTCGACTCAGTCCGACTCGCATGAGTCAAGCCAATAAATTTGTTAAAATTAATGTGTTTTAGCCATATTTTAGAGAAATGTACCATATTAATTGATATAAAAAGTGTAATTTTACTTATCATTTATCAAATGGGAAAAACTCAATTTAAAACAACCCTTTATACATGTATGAGTCGATATGATCTGGTCTGATTCAGTGCTCGCCAGAGGATTGGACTCGTCCAGATACGAGTCGGCACGATCCAGTATGATACAGCAAACCATGGGAGAAGGCTTCAAAATTCCTATGGACAAGTTCATTCAATAAGCTTTTCTACTTCGGTGGCTCTAGAAAAAGGACATTCCCAGGTTTTAACTTGATACTTCATGCAGGTTGAACCCTAACAAAATGACAAGTCTTGCTAGAGGCACATCCATCCTTTAGTTTTCCTAGTTCATGTTAGTATGAAAACTTGTGCCAGTATTTTTTATCTAACTTTTTTTTTTCTTATCGCAGTAGTGGGATCTGATCCAATGTGAGTAGGGGTGTCAATGAGCCGGAAAAAAAAAAAAAAAAAATCGAGCTCGAGCTGAGTCCGAGCTTTGATTCGAGCCTAAATAAAACTCGAGCTCAGCTTGAACATAAGATTACTTGAGCTTGAGCCAAGACACTGGTCAATATAATGCATTTCCCATGGGTCTCTTTTTTGAAGAAGCCGATCTAGGACTAAAAGTCCTTAACACAGCATCACTTCCAGGCGGCAAGGGTGCATGGGCGCTAAAAGTCCAACATCGGTTTCTAATTTTTTTTCCCTTCCTCATAAGATTCCCGGCTACTTCAAATTTAAAACACGTCACGTGCTCCTGTGGGCAGGAGCTTTCGGAAGTTGGGGCTTGACGTGTAGGTTTCTTTGGGACTTTAGAGGGATGTGGGTGGTGTTTAAAATTTAAATAAGAGCCGGTCAAGCCGAGCTTCACCAAACTCGAGCTCAGCTCATTTGAGGTAACAGCTGAATGTTGGACTTGAGCTCGGCTCGTTTGTCGCAATCGGGCAGCTCGCAAGCGGCTCAGATCATTGCCAGCCTTAATGTGAGTAATATAATCTGGGGGAAATAGAAAACTGGGAGGACACGAAAAACCATCTAAAAGTATCAGCCTCCCCAACCCCCCACATCCCAGGATTTTGTGCACTTCAATTTAGGAACAAGGGAGAAAAATCTTTGCCTCATTGGTGGCATTCTGAAAAACTGACAAAAGGCTGACGTATATGCCATAGCTGATTAAGGATTGCTGTATGTGCGTAAGTTCAATATTATGCTTCCTTTTGTATTCCATCTGCTTTCTGGTGGGGAGAAATGTCCCATTCCAACAAGCAATCATTGACGCAGGGTATTCCATTATGTAAAACATCAAAATTAAAAATTTCCTGGTGGTTGTATTATCCCCAATTAGCCTCCATTCTATCTTTACCAAATATCAACGATTTGCAGAAGCTTGCCACAAAATATACTTTCTATTATTTTGCTGAAAACCACTTTGTTTATCCGTTGTTGTTCTTGTCTTCCATTTCACAATTTTCATTGCTTAAGAAGATTTTCCTATGATCTTATCAAACTTTTTCCATTTTCTGCTTGCATTTCGTTGGAACTCTCTAATATCCTGTATAATTGACATGAACAATTATTATTTGCTACTTCTGGAATGTGGTTATAATTAATGAAAGATAAGAACAAAGTCGCTTCTCATTTTCCCATCCTCTTCTTTCCATAGGATGGATATGTTCCCTATCATTCAGCAAGGATTGAGTTGTGCCAGGCATCTTCATGGGACAACTCAAAGAAGGCACAAGTTTTCCTGGAAATGCTTAATAACTGTTTGGATCAGATTAGAGCACCCTCTTCTGACAGGCGTTTATTCATGCGATGTGACGTCAACTTTGATACGTCTTCTCAGGGCAGGAACTTGAACACAATCATCGGCCGAGCAGCGCACATTGAATTCCTTGAAACGGACATCTTTGCAAGGTTTTTAATGTGGTCTTTTCCCGACTTGTTCCGCTGACTTGCACCTGGGCATCCTTGAGATTTCTTTGAATCCATCCGGATTTTTCACCCTAACTGTCATGGGCACTTAATTTACGGATCAGGTTGTGTACGTCTTTAAGCATTTAGAACCACGAGAGGGATCTTCATAGTGGTGCGTAACTGCTCCCCTGAGGCATTGTAAATTACGTGAATCCAGTTGGGTTTTTGCCAATGTAGTCCTTTTGTTTTTTTAATTGTAAATTACGTAGAGGTAGATATTGAAATTGTGATCCCAACAAGTTGTATCTTAATTCACATCACAGAATTAGGTTATAGGAATGATTCTCAGAAAATTGGATGATGTACTAAACTGGATGGTGGGGCTTATTGCCCATGGCATGCCCCTTATTCATGTGCTGACGCTGGAATAAGCTTTAGTTCAGTTTATATTTCTATCGATCTTGAAGTGACACGTGATTTACATAGGGAAAGATTCAAAATTTAAGCATGGTGGCTCTTCTTCAGGGTTGGAAATTGTTGCCTTTTTTTTTTTTTTTTTTCCTTTCGTGAAACAGGCCAGTGCCCGCAGGAAAAGGTCCCGGGCCAGACATCTGAATCATACCGGACAAAGGCGTCTAGGGTTCGGAGCAACTCCTAAATCATATACTTGAGTCGCACGAGGTAAACTGTCCGACAAGCGAGCGGGACAACGTGTTGGGTAACTATCCGGAAGAAGTATAGGTTTTAATTAAAGAGTAATATTTGTTGCACTGAGGGTGCATATTGCACTGACCTTAAGTGCAGTGGATAAATAAAAAAATTTATTTTTTTATTTTTTTGGTGGGTCTTGAGGTGTTTTACATGTTTGTATAAATTGATTTCTGACCGGACGATCCAAAAAATTTAAAAAATCAAAATCTGTTATTGGGTTTGACCTGTTAAGAGTATTTTTCTACTGTTTATTAGGATTTGATTTTATATTTTTTAAATTTTTTTGAATCATCCGATCGGAGATCGGCCTGTACGGATATGTAAGTTGTTTCGAGGTCCACTTAAAAAAAAATTAAAAATATTTTTTTTATTTACCTACTCTGTAAGCCATCTTTAGCATCCACCTCATTCAATTATTTTGGTTTCTCTGGTCAATATAAGAGGCACCTTCAGTGCAGCAAATATTATTCTTAATTAAATCTACGGCTTGCAGACAATTTAACCGTGAAGGATGAAGGATGGGACCTACCACTATGCTATTCATCCCCGTCGTGATTATTGTTGTGGATGATGAATGGGAAGTTGATGGATGCTTTTAATGTTTCTCGGGACTGCTTTGTTATTTTATCTAACGAGGTCATAGCCTCATAGGTGGGTTGATATTTCCCAGTTTGCCACGATTATGAGCCATAGGGGTGTTCACTGTTCGAGACAATTTTTGAAGAAATTTTTAAATCGAGTTGTTGAGAGAAATCAAACTGAATATATTTGATTTAATTTGATTTATTTTAACTTGATCCGAACACCACTTGATGAAACTTTCGGCTTTGAGTTTAGGTATGCTTATTCGGCTGTACGCAAGTAATGAGGTTGGGGCTTCTTTTATGGAGTTTACAAGATCTGGCATCTGGCGTTTTTTTAGAGACCAGACTAAATGGGATTGTACACAACTTGTCAGGAGCGGAATGCGCGATCTGGTGATTTGACTGCACTCATGAGATGCCCACGTCGAGCATGCGTAAGAGGTAACATGCTGCAGCTGCTGGGGTGTAATGGGGGCATGTGGGTTTTTAAATCCTACATGTTTGCAGTTGCTGGGGTGTGTTGGGGGCATGTCTGGCAGACATGCATGCGACCAGACGTGCATGCTCATGTCTGCAACTGCTCGATTGTGGTGGGGGCATGCTGCATGAGACCCGGCCCTTGCCATCTACCCCTAAAGTAACTCCAACCCATACGTGACCAACTATGGGCTTCGGCCCTAGTATAAACGTTTAAGTCGTTCCAAATGAAGGTGTACAATACAAAAGTTCATATTTATATATTTAAAATTAAAAAAATTCGATTTGAACGGTTCGATTAGATTATTTTGGTTTCAAACTTCTGTGGAACAGACCGAACCGCAATAACTTTCAAGTTGAATCAGACCGAAATTTTGATTTGGTTTGGTTGATTTTTCGATTTGAACCCAATAGTGAATACTCCTAATGAGCCATACGAGTTTGATGCAAAACCCTTGTCCGAGTTGTCTCACAAAGGTTCTAAATAACTTTAATAATCATTTATTCTATTTCCTTTCGAAAATTTTGTCATTACGCCGGAGATGCATTTAGTCTCAGGCCGAGTTGGCAAGCCAATGTGAAAATGAGCTGTGCCGTGCGATGACGCTAGAAAGGAGATTTATCCACCTATTGGATAATCCTTCCCATGATGAGACAAAAGGCAGCATAAATAAATACTGTTGCTTGACATTTAGTTTTATTGATTACAAACGGGAAAGTATATGTTTAAAAGGAAATCGAGGGTTCAAGTGGAGACCCCAGGTGCCTCTGCCTCCTTCGCCAATCTCGGTGGATACCTTGCCAGCTTTGGCGGAACCATCGCCGTCCTGCAGCGGACAGCTGCTCCCCCCCACTTCATCTCTTCCCTCTTCCCCAGGTTCCTCTCTTCTCTTTGGTTTTTTACCTTCTATCCTTTATGGTCTCACCCTGTCCCCTCCGTCGCCTTCCTTTCCCCTGGTCGTCACCGTCAGCCCCGTCGTTCTTACCTACCCTCCACCGCCTTGACGCCGCCGCTCATTAACCCTCCGCGTCTGCGTCTTTTGCTCCTCCTCCCTCCACAAACTCCCAAACCTAGCCTCACCCTTTCCCTCTCATCACGGACAACCCTTTGTTTTTGTTCCCCCTCCATGGGGATTTGTCTCCTGCCCTTCCGCCGAATGTCGGCTCTCGATGGTTTTGTTTCCTACCCCCCTGCCTAGTGCATCCCTTGACTGCTTGAAAATACTAGAAATCTTGAACCTGGTCTACACAGGTCCAGCTCACAGTTAGTTAAATACAGTAATCATATACGTATAATTCACGTACTTTTAAATTCACGAATAAAACTCCAAAGATAGGAAAAAATACTTATTTTTTTGACACCAACTGCTTTATTTTTCTATAATACAAAAATATTTAATGTTTTCCATTTAATGTACTATATTATTGAGTTAAAATATGAGTTTTATTATTGACATATCATAGAACGTAAGATTAGATGATAAAAAAACTCACTTTTTCATTGACAAAAAATTACAATTTAATTAGTAATTATTTATTATATGATTATAATTGTTATTTTAACTTTCTAAATATCTTAGTAAAAGAGTTATAAATATTTTATTAATTTTATTAATTTTTTAATTATTTGATCGAATTTTTGACCGTCTTGTTTAGATCTTAGACCAGATCATATCTGAACGTAATTTTGCCAGATAATATCCGCATCTTTATGGCACAGTTACAACAATAAAGGTACATATGCAACACCATAGCACAATAACCCAATTTCCAACCTGGGAGTCCCGGCCACCCGCACAGACACGCAAGAGCACGAAGGCTCCTGTGTGAAATAACACAAGGATGGCAATCTTGATACTAATACCCGTACCGGTGGGTAACAACTGTATCCGCCGGTACTAGTCGAAATATATATATATTAATTTTATTTGAATGGACCGATCTTGCGGTATCCTGTATCAATACCGGTCAATACTAATATCGATATGGTATCGACTGATACTACCATCTGGTTAGCCAAGAAGAGCAGAAGCACACATCGGGGAATTGAGGGTGGGGCACAACACGGCTCAAATGGTTATACCCCACGAAAGGGTGTTTAAAAGAGAAAGAGGAAAAGATGAAGAGGTGAAAGGTGTCAAAGAAAGGCAACATCAGGGCTACCTGAGAATCCCACTTAATGGCAAACACTAGGAACCAACGAGAAGCGTGCAGATCCTGTGAGGACAACCATAATGATACTTGTCCCGTAACGTACCTCCATCTATTTATTTGGGTTAGTGAAATACTTTGGATTTTGTGAAAAGTCACTTGTACATAGATTCTCTTGTTATTTAACTTTTTTTAAGATTCCATCAAAATCTAAAAGCGAAAAAAAAGTTAAATAATTTTGTACCAAATGTCCCAAATTTAAATTTGAAATTGAGATAATTCAAGAAACTGATGAGACGTATATCTATTTGTTTCGGTCCTCATTTTAACTTCTCCCATTATCTTAGAGCGTTAAAATATACCCACTATCCCAGACAAGTGCAGGCTAACTGTTCAGAGTACATAACCACATCGATCTGATCTGTCTGGGAAGAGAAAACAGGTACTCCAAACCAGTGTCTCTGTCTTTCATAAATCCATCTTGATGTCTTCTTAAGTTTCAGAGTCGACCAGTTAAGCAGGTAGCGCTCCTGTAAGAGTATACCCAATAGATACTGATTTTGCTATAATGGCAGGTAAAAGCATCAGTACAAGTACCAAGCAGGTTACTCCCTACGTCATTACTTCTTCACATCTACATAAAATAAACATCCATTATAGCAACTTACAAAGGCATAGGAACAATATATATATATATATATATATATCTTCTGGAACACCCGGATTCCTCCTCAGAGGTGAAAAATAAAACTGGACGTCCAGAATCCAACTTAAGGGGGGGAAAATATCATTATCTGAACCCCCACTATTTCAGTGTACCAAATTTGAGGTTCGCGTCACCATGTATCTTGTAATCGATATGAGCTCGCGTCTCACCCTTGAGGAACATCCATAGAATAATAAAAAATCTTGCCCTGGTAACATCCTCTCCAAAAGGGAAGGAATGGCAGACAACAAATATTTTCTTCTCGCCAATCGAATGCGAAATACTTCAAATCCAAGAAAATGCCTTTTGTCAAGCAATAATGAAAAATGAAGAAGGAAAAAAAACTCTATCCAACCACTTCTATCTTTTGCCTAATGTCCCTCAACACTCGTGTCATACAAGAGATAAGAAAACAAACGTCTTATCCCTTGCACCGCTACACATCAGTAAAACTTTGGCATCAGCACAATTGGGAAACAGGATGCAAGATTAGAGGTAGTTTAATATACCACCGAGTGTGTCAAGGCTACTGCAAAATAACCATCAAAATAAGGTTGTGTACAAGAATTGACAGAAGAGCTGGTAGCATCTTGACAGGCATTTTCAAGATTTTCATTAGGCTTTGAGATCCATGTTCCTGTATCATAAAGTACAGTCTTTTCTTGTTCACAATATCATTTATGGTGTTATCAACTAAAGCAAGGATTTCAGATACTGGCTACCTTCCAAAAACATATGGAAGGTATAAAAAACTTGAGACACCATAAGGACAATAACTACACGAAATATTCCTTGATCTTCCTCAGACTGATCATCCCCACATTGCAACTAAATGACATGGTCAAGTTGAAGGTAAAGGGGTTTTAACAGAGGAAGAAAGGCCCGGAGTAAATTTGTCTACAGCCAGCCAACAACAGCAAAATGGGAAGCTGTTAAAGTCGCACCAAATTCCATCTCTGATGCACAACTGCTTTGGACATACATGTGCTGCACTGCTACAGATATACCTTTGCTTACTAATAAGTTGTCAAGTTGATCTTTCTTGAAATGTCCACCAAATAAGGTGCTCGGTTAAAAAATGAGAGCAACAGTTGTCCGGAATAGCATTTTAACTTCTGATTAAATGTGCAACTACATTCCAAGTTGGTTTCTTTTTTTCGAAATATTATTAGGTAAGCAGTAAGATGCTAGTGTCAAAATGATCTCGACATGTCAACATCTGATCAGATGTGGTGTTGCCACAAAGGAATAAACAACAGATTGCGATTCACATTTCACAACTTTAAAAAGTCTTCCTATGGACAGGGAAGGAAGGTCATTCCTGAAGCGGGCCCAAGTGCAAGGAAGTTTCATGAACTCAGAAAAGCGATACAAATTCTATATCAATGAGACAAAGGAGGATGACAGAACCAACTCTTATCAATGGACATTGTACTATTTATTCAAACAAACATTTTTTTTAACAAAATGTACAGTAAGACAAGAACACTACCTGCTTGAACTTTATTTGCTGGTGGAAAATATTTCTTTTATCCATGATCATCATAAGTCAAACTCTGTTTCTTCTCCTTTTTCTTGTCACCTACTTATCAGCTGATCCAACACATGAAAACAAAAAGACTAGAAGAAACGCATTAAACACTTTCAGAAAGAAAATGTGCCAAGATTCCACTACAACTTCGTGTCCTCAACCTGCAGCTTGCCCCAGGCAATCCAGGCCATCTGTTCTGTCACGGACGATTCTGTGGAACACCTCCCTCACCTGGCGTTCCAGCGGGTCCAACCCATCTCTGAGCAAGTTGCAGACTTGCTCTAACTCCTGCACCCAGTGTCTCAACGCCACCTCCCTGTCCTCTGCCAGCGGCTGCTGGCTGGGGTCTGCCAATTCCGCCAGATGATGCGAACACATCTCTATCTGGTGGATCTCCTTCAACAGCCCGCTCGAGTTCCGGCGCTCCCTCTTCTTGGACTCCTCCGTGATCCGTTCGTGCAGCAATGTAACAGGCGCCGCCCACAAGAAGCTGCGCGGCGCCGAGAAGTGGATCTGTAGGCCCCGGTCTTGGCAGGGGATCGCCGCAACGAGCGCCCACATCACGAACAGGAGCACTGCGCTCGTGGTGTACACAGGTATCGCCAAGCCATTGGTCGCCACGATCTCGTTGCCGCGAGGA
The DNA here is from genome assembly GCA_030544215.1 of Zantedeschia hybrid cultivar. Taxonomy (NCBI): domain Eukaryota; kingdom Viridiplantae; phylum Streptophyta; class Magnoliopsida; order Alismatales; family Araceae; genus Zantedeschia; species Zantedeschia hybrid cultivar. The sequence continues at coordinate 20,092,746 of JARZZO010000014.1, read as the reverse complement.
GCCGCGAGGTTGTTGCCGATGGCCTGGAGCTGCCGGGCGGCAGACCACGAGCGGGAGACGCCCCACGAGTGGGACCGCGCGTGGGCCCCCGCGGCGCGCTGGTGGTGTTCCCGCCCAGAGACGTTGGGCCGGCCGAAGGAGCGGTTGCGGTGCGCGAGCACGGACCCGGCGTCCTTGTCGTCGAGCATGGCGATGGTGAGGTCCGCGAGGGCCTTCTTGGCGCGGCGGAGCTGGGCCTCCCCGACGGCCCGCTGGCTGGGGTCGAGCGCCGCCAGAACGATTTCCACGTGGTTCCGCCACTGCCGCACCCGCTCGATCCCGTCGCGGATGGCGTTGCAGACGTCGAGAGCCTTGACGCTGCGCTCGAAGAAGTCCGCCACCATGCGGTCCAGAGGCGGCCGGGAGACGGCCCCCCTATTGGCGAGCACAATCGCCCTGAACTCCTCCTGGCACGCCAGGAACGCCTCCAGGAGCTTCCGGACCCAGGAAAGGGACAACACCTCCTCGCCGCCGCCGGAGGCTGAGACGGCGGCGAGGTCGTGGAAGAGGTCGGCGACGCGCCTCTGGAAGGACTCGAGCACGTGGTCCCCTTCCCCGCCGGCGGCACGGCGGGCGTCCATGGAGTGGACCTGGTCGCGCCGGCCGCCGAGGAGGGAGCGGCCCAGCGGCGAGGAGGAGCCCTGGTGGTCCGCGGCGGGCATTGTCACATGGCAAGAATCACCCCCACACCTCTCACCCTCAGCAACAGGCGGCGCAGAAGCAAAATCCACAGCAAAACCCTAGAGCAGCACAATCCCAGCAAGGTCCCACCAGTTGTTCTTCTACTACGGCTCTCGGGGCGGCCGGAGCCCCCGAAATTAACGGAGATGTGTGGGGGGCGAAACGGGGGTACCAACCCGACGGGTTTCCTTCCCGGAAGGATCAAACGGGTTTCGAGGAAGCAGGAGGAGAAGAGCGGGGAACTCAAGGCAGCGATGGTTTCTAAGAGGCGGAGGCGGGGAATGGGCGACCGACGGGTTGGGGTTGTTGGGTTGGTGGGCTGGGACTGGGAGAAGAACAAGTAGAACTGGTGAAAAAAAGAACAAAGGCGGGTGTGCGTGCGTGCGGTGCGGCAACAGTCGTTCTTCTTCTTCTCGTTTCGTCCTTTTCCCTTTTTTTTTTTTTTTTTTTTTTTTGGTCCTTCTAATCTTCTCAACTCTCATAGGGGGGACACATTGGCAACAGACAAAAAAGGTAAGGAATGTTGGAAAATGCCTGTCTAGCCAATAAAAAACCCAGAAAAAATAGGTGCTTAATTAATTATAACATTTATCAAAATTTGGAAAACTTCCTTCTAGAACCAGGCGGAAGGGGTTGGGCGGGTTCAGGGCCTTCTGGCGGAGGTGTGACTGTGAAGGGAGTGGCCCCAGATGCCAGCTGGGAGAGCTAGGCGCCCCGTCTCACCTGGAACTCGATCTGGAACACCGAAGGAAGGCGGTGAGAGCATTTAATATCGTCATTTCAATTATGTGCTAATTACTTATTTCCTTTAATTAAATTAATAAACAATTGGTAAATAGTCCATCTTGCGGCGCTCCGGAACTGTAACGTGGCTGGGAAAATGGAAGACAGCGCGGCTTGGCAGCTAATGGGCCCGGCGGCTTTGTGCCCAGACTTGGCGGCCAAAAAGAATAATTTACCCCTTCCCGTTCCTGTTTAGCTGCTTTCAGCATTCGTTTATGATTTTTTTATAGCTTGTGTTGGACTGGACTACAGATAGGCCCATCCAATTGACACCCCTAGAGACATCCCATAGGGAGGGGTACACATTAGACACGGAGGGAAATGCTAATAGCGTGATATAAGAAAACTCTGGGTCCGGGCCAAGGACAACGTGATGATCTATCATATGATGGAAGAGTCCATGCTTGATGACGATAACAATCATCTCAACCCATCACTGGAGAAAGCTAGAGGGATGAGAACGAGTAACAGAAGCCGGGCGGCGGCGTGTTAGGGTTAGAGAAGTCAGATGTCTTTAAATGACTCATATATCTTGGTACAACTTAGTTTTATATGTCTAAAAATGTTGGACAGTTCGGACGTCCTTAAATTATCTGACGAAGTGATAACTTAGTGCAACTTGTGCGGAAGCCAGAATGCTGACAGTGGTCTGTGAAAACCACCGCTCGCTTCAAAAGGAAGGACAAAAGCCCGGGACTTCAGAAATTGTGGTACCTCTGTGTCCGCATCGGGGGATTCCAACAAAAATGATGGGATAAGAACTGGGATAGGATTAGGAAGGGATAAAAGTATTAGGTGCACGGCTAACACGAGGGCGGATAAAACAACGCTCGCCAAAAGCCCACTTGTTCAGGTCAGTGGGTGAGGACTGAGGAGGGAAGAAGCCAGTGGGATGGAGATGGAGGATGGGGGCGCCCACCAGTTCAAAACAACAGGGACAGCTATATGACTTATCTTTGCTCCTCCGCTCTATGGCCGCACGAACCCCCGGACGCAAAAGTGCATGAGCTCAGTGGAATTTTATTTTTTTCTTGGAGGCTCCTTTTATTGTACATCTATTGTCATCAAAACTCGGTTTTTAAATTATTATAAAACTATCAGTAAAATCATCAATTTTGAAATAATTAATTTCAATTTACGATGATTTTAACTGAAAACAAAGATGAACAAAGGAAAGGATTTTAGTGGTCAATCTATTTTAAAATATGATAATTTATGACACACTCAACAGACAGAAGAAAAGTTACGTAAATTACAGCATTTTCTGACGCACCAAGTGACCCTTGGAATGAAAATTGAGGGAGAAGCTACCTTATGTTTATTTATTTGCATATGCACCTTTTACATATGAATTAAGTTTTTTCATCGAATATATTTCAAATGCCTCATTCTTCTTTAATCCTTTTTCTTTCCTTCTATCTAATCCTTGCGTGATGTAGGCATCTTACCAAATATGAGAGAGAGAGAGAGAGAGACCATCATTTCCCTCTTTGAATCCGTGGTTCCCACAAGCGGCTGCGCCGCCAAGGGACTCGCTGCTCACCATTAGAAAAGACAAGAGTGAGAGAGACATCCCCCACTAGATTCCCATTTGATCTGCACAATTACTGGGATGGCACTAACCATGTGATCGTGGGAGGAATAACTAGGATTGGCACGTGCGAACCTTTGGCGCCATCCCATGTCCACACTCCACGCACGAGGGAGTGATCATTTAAAAGGTGATGGAAGATCTCGGTGTGATCCTTTAGAAGGTGCTTAATTTCTTAATTAGAATTCGGAGGATTTGGCTGAGTTTAACCTTCAAATAATCTAGTATACAAATGCATAAGCCAATGTGGAACATCCTCTCGGCTTCGTTGTTAGAAGAGGTAACGCCCATCTAGTCTGAGGGTGGGATTGACTCATAGTCCATAACATGAGATTCTTTAGAGCTATTTTTTTTGAGGTTTTTTATTAGTGGAAATAGACATTAAAAATGCAAATATCTCCTCTCGTTGATGCAACGCACCAGATGCCTGTGTTGTATGCTAATAATAGGGGATTTACTAATAATAAGTTGAGTCTCCACTTGCTCATCACTCTAGTCATCGACACATTATTAAAAAAACATCTAGCAGGTTCTAGAACTCGCATGTGGCGCAGTTCTCAGCACGAGCAAATAAAATTGTTGACATCAAAAGAATCTTCCACAGGTACTATATATTTAAACGAACACGTACTTAACCAGTTTCTACACCCTCATCTGACGCAGTTCCTATTATTAACTAATAAAAGAAGCAAAATTTTGGGTTATTGACATCCAAAGAATGTTAAGTACTAGTGCTTCTCGCAGGGAGTATCCCCTAAATCGAAATTCTTACACATATGACTTCCTATGAAGTATGTGACATAATTATATTAGATAACTTTTACAGCTATCTTGTAACTTGTAAATATAGAATTATACAAAAAAATTATAAAAGAACTCTAGTCCAAAAAGTCCCATTTCCTACATTTACCAAACTTGATCATCACATACGCCAAAAAAACATCTACAAGGCCTCATCCTGTGCAAGATTACAAGTAGATACAATTGCTCAGATGATACCCATCAACTCAAATAGATGACTGGACCTCTGATGAATTGGACATAGCTCACTTGATATTTTATGACCTTAGTGTTCAATTCTCAATTAGTACAGGCGCTTCGCAAAGGGTGTAACCCATAAGATTTTTCTTTTTCCTTCAATAATTGGATCGACCTGTCGTCTGATTAGGCAGAACAATTATATTTGGTGCGAAAATATCTATAATAGAGATATTCTTGCAAAATTCAGAACCTCTTCAGCATAGGAGACAATGTAAATACTAGATTATTGAGTTACTCTGACATGATTGGACTTCTGATCCCAGCCCATCAGACTTAAAGCTCATGTCTGCCATCAAGCCCTCAGGATTTCTACCTTCCGATCCTAGGGGAAGAGTGACCAAGGAAGCCTGAAACCATAACCTAGATCAACCTCCACTAGAAAGATCAACAAGATCGAAATGTGTCCTCTAGGGCAGGATGTGGGTCGATGAAGCAGAGGCTGAACCTTCTGGACGGTTCAACTGGGCCGTCTCTGTGCAACTGATCTGGGTGCGTCGTATCTGAGCCGAAGAGCGTGCCCAACCAAACTTTTTGTATATGAAAATTAAAAAGAAGAGTAAGACTTACTGCATCAGGCACTGCACCAACTGCGATATTATTTAAAAAAAGTATTTTCTTTAAAGGACTTGTTATGTCATGTGCCAATCTTCAATTGGATGATCGGAAAAATAAAAATCTGAAAAATCTGCACTCCGATGAATAACAAAAGATAATAACTGATGCAAGAGTGACATGCCGTTGATAGACTGATTAGGACCAACTGCCCATGATAGGCCGACAAGTGCAGCAAGTCTTACTTTAGGGATTGTTTGTTTCAACATAAAACAACATACTGTAAAGAAATCATTTTATTTTACGGTATTTTCAAATGTTTGTTATGATGTAAAACAATGTAAAATAAAATCTTGACTAGACCTTATCTGTCCATTTGACAGGTTCATTTCCTTGTTGTGGTTTACAGGGAAGGCCATTGTAAACCAAAATAAGAAAATGTAAGCATTCTCCTTGTTTTGCAGACAATCAAACAAATGCTCTCTGATGTTAAAATAAAGAAATATCACTTATTTTAAAACCGGTGAATTAGTAGATTTGTACATTGGAAAAAAAAACAACTCTTAAAAAGAAAGCATTACCTGTAGACAAAGAAACGCCGACCGTTCGTACACTGCCGTAATACATTTTCTCAACCGCTCCCGTTGCAGTTTAACTGGTAATTGATGGGATCGCACAATGCCTCGCTTTGCAGAAAAAAAGGGGTATCTGGGTGGACATTGTCCAAAGCGACCCAGGTGGATGACCAACTCAATGGCCAAAAGCAAAGGCCATCAAACTTCTGAACTTTATCTTAAGGTAACCAATTACAGTCGTAGGTGATTGAACTGATCATCCGACCTAGTCTTAGAGAAATAGTTTTGTTGACGTTTAATACAACACATATTTTTAAAAATGTCTTTAAAAACGTCAAAACCGTCTCTCCTATTGCAGATTAGCCAAATCTCGTTTGTTAGCCGGAGGAAAAGGATCCAATTTGGACCTGACAGGGACCGTAGGAGGGGGATCGATTGCGCCCCCGCGTTGACTGTTGTGCACCTGTTTGGATGCTTCCAGAGTTCACGGTCCACACTGTTGATTGGTCAACCTCAACTAGCTGGTTACCCATAGCGCTGGGCGTCACATGCGGCCAAAAAAGGAGACAGAAGCTGAGCTCGAGCGCCACAATAGCCAAAACTTGTCTTATGACTTCCCTACTTCCATTACAAGATAATAAATAAGGCGACAGACTGCAATACAAACTCGTGAGACCCTTAAAACTAAGGCCCAGGGTCAACCCCAAATCGATGTCTCTCTTTTCCCCACCTCCTGCAATGCCCGTATCTTCAAACCTCTACTGTCATAGTGATGGCCGCAAGGAGCACCGACTTTGATGGTAGTTCCTTCCAATAGCGTTAATTTCGTAAAATTAACCCTCAGATGCCTCTCCAGGAGAAACGGCCAGCAAAAGAGATGGGGATGCTAGCGAATGGTTGTAGACCTTCACTGGCTTTCTTCTTGCTCCTTCACTACGTCAGCCACGAAGATGCTACCGGAATCACACCACCCAGCCAGGACATCCGTCTTCGCATCCTGGAGATAAAAGAAACGGACACATGCACGAGTGCATGGACAGCTTATGTACAGTTCCTCCTCCAAACTGGTCGACGCTGCCTTTTTTCAGACAGAGATGATGAAACTTTCAGAAAGTGCAGAGAGAAGAGCATGCCTTGCTAAATCCCAGCCAGTTCGAGTCCCCTCGAAACGTAAATGTCTTCCTGCTTCCTTTCCACTGCCCGCAGAAGACCTGCAAATGAGGGGGGGAAGATTACACCAGAAACAAACCACCACCAAGTGCAATGGAAAGACTAATACTGTCAGATCCGAGCCCGACCGTTTCATCCTAGATGTGTATTATGTTATGGTCAAAGTGCCAAGAGAGAAAGATGAGCAAAGTCCGATCCCAATTACAAATGAAACATAGAATTATAAATAGAACAGACTATCTGACAATCAAGATCCCTTGATCGTTCACTATCATAGTCTACTCATCCTTCACTGCATTGTCCATCCAACGAGCAGTACAAAGTATACAGCAGCACTCCAAAAATAAAATAAAAAAATCCACAGTAATAGTCACATGACGTGTTTCGAAGCAAAGACACAATATGTTCCAGGTGCACATAAATAGCACGGAAAGGTGAAGCTCATGCTCGGCACAATCAAAAAATATCCTCGTTTTAATCTGTAGGGATTTGTGTCTGTCAAAACAACTAGCATCTAATTTTACATCCTGTGTTAGATTGACTCTTAATGATTACAAACATTCATTTAGCATGGATGTGGAAAATTTACAAACTGCTGTCATCAATGAAGAGGCAAGAGTAGAGACAACTATCAACCTAGGTCATCAATAGGTCATCCTCAGAGCTTCAACCAATCCCCTGCCACTGACCCCCAACCCCGGAACCAAAAAAAAGAAAAGAAAAGGAAAACACATTGGGGCCTCCCTATGTGCTGTCTTACAGTCTTACTAATCCAACTGGTTGGTAAGTAAAATGAACCGACCTTAAAATAACAACCATGAACTAGCACTACATTTTATATATGGGCAAGGATACTACTAACATATACATGTCTGTGCAGACATAGGGACTAGGATGCAGATTAGATGTGTCTTCCATATATGTCTATCAGATAGTAGTAGTAGTAGCCAAATTTCTTTTCCTACATACATTCTCAAGTATCATCTACTGTACGGAGATTTCAAACATTTTGTATTGATAGTGTCAAGATATGAACAAAAGGAAAATTGCAAACAGTGGGATGTAACCCAGTCACACAGTTGAACATAAAAGGATGTTGGTCAATCACCTCATAATCAACGCCTTGCACATACATATAATCTGAGTTGAGGGAGGAGAAAGCAAGGCCAGTTATCTGCACAATAAGTTATAGAGCAATTACTTGTAATTATATGGCATTGCCAGACAGACATTAAAACACTAGTAATTATGATCTCTTTATCATAAATTTCTGGTGATTAGTATCATGGAAACAGTATCATGAGGTTCAGAGGCATTACAAAAGAACTAAGTCAAAAAAACTAGAAGAAACAAAATTTACCTCGTATTTTGAGCAGCCCACCCATCTTGCTAAGGAAGACCATCTGCATTCAAGAATGCAGTGCCAAATATATTAGAACCATTACTTTTTCAGTGCGATGCAAAGAAAAGAAGCTTATAGGCAGGAAAAAGAAATAGAAGCAAAGCCTTGTTCCCAACACACAACATAGAAAGATATCCTTGTATGATAAATGGATATCTCCATAGTTCAGTGCATATTTGATGTCATAAAGGCTTTCACAGTAAAGCCTGCCCCCACATCCCTGCCAACTACAGTGTGGTACTTTTCCCTCCACACCCCCTTCTCTTTAAATATCTTCTCAGTCTGATTATGCCCATTGACATGCAACTCTAAAAGCTATTAAAGAAGCATGGACTTGAAAAATATGTAAGTTGTGGTTCTTTCAACCTGTTCAAAAGCCACAAAACAAGGCCAAGAAAAGCAATTCCTGTTTAGCAACAATATAGGTAACTGAATGATGTTGCCTAACCTGCGAGAATCATAGATGGTTACGGTACGATCTGATCCACCAACAGCAACAGCTCCTGATGGAGAGCTGCTGATAGCATAGATTAGGTCTCCGACAGAGCCACAAACCCTTTGTACACAACCACCACTGACTCTCACGTCCCATATGGTTAGCTGGAGATAATCCAAAAGGAAAAAGAGACAATATAGTGTTAAGATATAAAAAGAACAAAGCATTCCTGATTCACGGAACAATGCAAGTCCATGTCAAACCTGACTGCCCTCAGCAACAGCTAATACAGACGAAGTACCACCTCCTGGTTGTGAACACTGTAAGAAGCTTAACGAATTTGGGTACCATAACCTGAAGCCATGTACATGGCAAACCAAAATGTTGAAGAAAAGCACTCCTGTCAACAATGCCTGCTAACATTCACTAGGAACAAACTCGGATAAAATTTTATAGTGAATGTGATATTGCAAGAAGGTTTCCATTGACTATAGGCAGTTATTAGGAGTCTTAAGGGTATGAAAAGAATGTTCATGTAAAGAACTGTATGCAAGACTGGATGCTTCAAGCATACTGCAGATGTAAACTTAATTCAATGAAAATAGTCTTTTTGTATGTGTAAAAGAAAAGAACTGCCACAGAGAATGATTGCAACATAGATTTAACTCAGAAACTTGTAAGAAAAATTTAGCCATTGTGCGTGGCATCCTTGAATTGATACAGCTTCTAATTCAGACATTTATGCTGCCGTTTGCTTATTTAACCTTGGGAGAGTTAACAGAAGAAACAGACTAACTTGCCCTTGTTTCACACCCTAAACGACAAAGCAATAACTACATATACACCTTTAGAATCCTTTGTATTCTACTGTATACCCCCCAAAAATTTTATATTTTATGGATCGCGCTCTAGTAATGTTTTTAATGGAATATTTGTCCAGTTCTGTCAGTAATAGAACCAGAGGGGCATAACCGAATGAATATTATTTATTAAGGGTATACATGACAATATAAAGAACATGGGGGTATGCTAAAATACACTACATTGTGGGAGTATACATGTAATTATCCCCTTTTAAAGAACATAAGAGCACCACGTTTTTCTAACACATTGGATCTGAGTGAGAGCTTCAACAACTGGATTGGTTTGCAGTTTTACATGACAATGACAAATAATCCAAAGAAGCTAAAATAAATGTCAACACCAAGCCTCTCATTAGATAAAGAACAATACAAGTGAAAGGCAAAAGCAGAGACCATATTTCAGTGCTAAAAGTATAGTGACAATCATGAAAGTTTGTCACATGTCTTATCTCTTTCCTATTTTATAAGGCTGAGGAAGGTTTCTTAGCATCACAGTGTTCTGCATAATGCTCAAGCATCTTTCCTGAAGTCTCATCCAGGTGGAAATCTGTGCCCAACTTTGGTGCACCAATAACTGATCTGATACTCAGATCTCATGGATGTCCTTACTTCGTTGACATGTGATAAGAGAAAGATTAATTGCTTGATCTCAGATCACTAGGCAAAAGGGCATGCAAAGAATTTTGGTACCTAGACATCTGATCTTAGAAAGTGTATGTCAGCCCAAAATGTGCAGAGTTTTATATTGATACTTGGTTCCCACCACATCATGTTGTACTTAAGCCAACAGTGTGATTTGATCAAGTTCCCTCATTCTGAAATCAGTTCTGTTATTGTAAGTATGCACCCTTCAATCCTTCAAATCAGGTGTGAAGAGGGTGTGCGTCAAGGGGGTAACTGCTCTCCTTAAATTGTGGTTGCCCATAGTTGCTATGACAAATCCCCCTCCCCCCCTCCCAATGTTTGTAAAAGGCAATGTTATAAAAATGTCTAGGCGGACCGAGGCGGTAGAACCACCTGCTGCCTAGGCGGACTGCCCAGTTGGTGAGACAGAATGAGGCGGTCATTTTGTTAGCTTTTAACATTTTACACAATATTTATGCACTATTTGGCCTGGCTAAACATATTTTCATTTCTAATGACATTTGATAATTTTTTTCTGTATGTCAATCATAAAGGAGTAATTATGACCTATTTTCACTTTTCAAACAAAGAGACATAAGATAATGCATGACTAAAGATGAAGAGTAAGACTCGAGAGTCACATTTGTTGAGGTACGTGGCCATAACCAAAATTGTTGCATCTCAATAATTTACGCATGTAATGTATATAAGAAATCCTAGAACTACATGCAAAGATTGAGCATTATAATTATTGTATACTGGATATGTCTCGATTAGGCCTATATATATATGAGAAAAAAATGACCTTAAGGTGGAAAATTAGTGAAGAGTACAACCAATGTATACAATTCTAGAAAAGGGATGAGGAATGAGGATACCATTCAATTTGATGCTTTCCCATTTATTGGCATAGAGTTAATGTGGCCTCTTTTTCTAATCATAAATCTAACCACGAATAAATATCAAACAATGAATCAAGTCTAATATTGTTATATCCTGTATTTTTATAATTCATTAATGAATTCAATTAATTTAAGTTAGACCAATTAATTAATTATGAGAGTCTATTAGTGAGTTTAAATAACTTAATTTAGTCTAATTAACTCAATTATGAAAGTCCATTAACCCAATTATATTACTAAGAATAGTCCACTAATTTAGTTAAAATTCTGGGTTTGATGCATCAGACAGCAACATAGTAAAAAAAAAAAGATTAAGGCACAGTTGATATCATTAGAAAGAACATAAAAAGATCTATAACTTTATAGAAGACCATTTTTACTAATTCAGATATTTTAGAAGTCAAAAATATTAATGATCAATTTTAAAAAGAACTGCCCATAGAGAATAAGTCCTAATTAGATTAGGATTTGAATTAGAAAATAAAAGATGGAACAATTAAAATTAACCACGACCTAAAAAGCTATGTACGATATATTTGACTTGAATTAGAAATAGAACACAATAAATTTGAGTATAATAAGATTTTAATTAGTAGGTTCTAAGTTATAAGTGAAATCTTATTTGAACTAGAATTTTGTACAACGATTTACTTGACACAATCATGGTGTTTTAAGCATAACTTTGTGTATAAAATTCTAAATTAAGTAAGACAACTCCCATTAGAAAGCTAAAACAAAATTCTAGAAGTTTTATGAAGACCATATATTTAAAATAAGTCGTTTATTAATCAGAATTAAGATATCTTTAGACGGAGAGGAAATATGCTAGACTTCTAAGTTCATAGTACTCATGACAGCAAGTTAGTAAAATAGATATAACTTTTTGTACAAATGTCCAAAAATAATGAGATTGGTGGCATTAGAAAAATAATAAATAGTTATAAATTTTTGTAGAATTTTTTTTCTTCTAATTCTGACGTTTAAGGGGTTGAATTTAAAGATTTTCAAAAAAAAAAACTACATGTGACGTGAACAGAATCCGATTTGTACTAAGAAGTGACTTTGAATTGGAGATTAAGTCATGAGGAGTTAGAATTCGGCTCTAATAAAGAAATGGAGTCTTAGTTATTATATTAGGAAGAGAAATAAGTATACATAAAGCTTTAGGGTCACGCTCAAGTTCTGTTGCATGCAGCTCTCTTCCAATGGTAAGTTCATGTAGTGTTCTTAAGATAATAGAATTGATTCATGATTATTTCTTTTAAAAATTTGATTCTAATCAATGTTTTATGTTATTGGAGGTTTAAAGAACGTGAGAAAAAACTTAGAAAATGTGAAAAAGAATTTAGAGGAAGAAGGATTACAGATAGATAGCAAAGAAGCCATAGGAGAACCAAGAACCGATCTTTCTTCAAGAAGTAGGTGGATAACTCTAAGTATGATCTATTATGTATTAAAAGTTGTATTATTTTTAAAGGTTTTCAAAAACTAATCAATTGGTAAAAAGTTTGATCTATATGTCTACTTCATGAACATCAAGTTTCATATTTTTATGATCTTCTTTACTATTTATCCTATGATTATTATCTCAGCATATATAATCTGTCCATTTAATCTATTTTATTTCTAATTATGATCACATGAATTATAGATGTTTGTTCTCCTTAATCCGATGTCCAATTGAACTAAAATTTTGATAGAAACTTACTTTAAATGTTAGCTTCGTGTATGATAAATTTATAGTTTTTTGAATTCGTTTGCTATTTATTTCATAATGTTCTTGTCAGACAATACAATTTGTCCAGACAGTTTTAAAATATCAATTTGTAGATCTTATATCTCATTTGATTCATATCCAAATCATGCTAAATTTTGTAGACTTTAGTTATACTGTGCAACTTCTCTGTAAAGTTTGGAAATTTTCTAACCCCATTTGCTATTTATTTTACCCTCTGTTTTGATTTTCTAAAATTCTATTTAAGTCAGATTTTGATAATCAAAGCGGCAGTCTAAAATCATATCAAACCAATCCAAAAATTGATAAAACTTTGTCTATACTTTCCATATGAAGTATTTGACATGTTCATCATGTTTGATAATTTTCTGCATTTATTTGATATTATTCGACTTATTTATTGATTTTTCAGTTCTAAAAATTAGTCTTAATGGCCAAAAAATATGTATTCTGAGATAATTCCTCAAGCTTATATTTATGTCCAATAACTTGTTGGCATTAGCTTTATTCTGATTTTCTATTTATATGACCATGTTGACTCTTTAAGTGGCTACTTTGCATATAAAAGTATATATTTTAACTTATACGTAGTACTTTGATAATTTAAATTCAAGATCTATGCTTATCCTTTGTCGTCATTTGATCTGTGTTAATCTAATTATGCCATATATAATTTAATTCATTTAGACATTACCATCTTAAGGAGATTGTAGGGCCTGATTTTAGTATAAGCATCTGTATTGGATAGAGCATTTGAACTCGAGGGCAACGGATGGAATCTTGATTTTCGCCCGGCTAAATCAAGAGATGGTGATACGTAACTCCTTGGTGGTTTGGAGTTAGGTGGAGCTTAGACTCTCTAGTTCTGCGCAGTGACCAAGACTTCTACATCATTATCTAGATACTTTGGTATACGTGTAGGACTCCTTATGTTGTGATTTGGATATATGTCCGTTAACAATTTGATATGATATGTTATGATATGATTTGTTTGATTGGCACATAAATATGAAATCTTTGCTCCATATATTTATTTGAATTCAGCTTACTTATTTGAATCATTTGATTATCCTGTTTAGGTATCTATTTGCAATCATATGAATCTGTCTTAACTATATAATCCATGATATGAATTTGATTTGATAAGCTACTGCGCCATGATATTTTTTATTTGATATGAGATGTGTTCAGGGAGACGACGACACGTAATGCCATGACAATTTGATATGTTCTGTTCGATATGTGATACGTTCTGATCATAACTAGTAGAGTTTGATATATCTGACATAAGTTCGATCATGCCATATATGCTATATGTTAGTTGATCCATTCATACTATTAGAAAACATATTTGATTTGATAAGTTTATATCTAACTATGTTTTGTATCATGTTCTTATTTGAGATGTATGTAGAACTGTGTAAGATCATGTTTAGTATAACTGTTGATTTGTAAAAAATTACTATATGTGAAATCATGTGGATGGTTTGAAACTTACTAAGTGATTGTAGTCATAAACCCTATTAACATTTTCAGAGTCTGAGAAAGAAAATTTAAAATTTGAGGAGAATTCTGATTGAGGCATTTGACATATTCAGGAGGTTACTTAGATTTAAATTTACAGCTTTCTTAGATTTGATGTAGTAGGAATAATGAGAGATTAATGTATGTTTCTTTATTTGGTGAGATTGAGAATTTATAAATATAAATTGATGGATTTTGTAATTTGCGAACTTTGGTATTGGCTATATTTAGATATTTTGGACTAATTGATGGTTATGACATTTATTTAAATCGCTTTATAGTTGTAAGCTCTCATATATGTTTGTTATAATGAGATTTATTCTAAAATTACGCAGTTAGAGTTTGAGTAGAAAAAAAATGACTCAGATCCAGGGCGTAACAAATATCTACGAAAAGATCTTAAAATTGTCATTATAAGTTTTCTAGTCATTCTTAACATCTAGAGATACAACACACGCTAAGGTATTATCAAGGACATTTAGGTAATTACATATCTACATGAGGGGGGAAGCGAAGAGAAAAAAAAATTGTCGAGAAAAGTCCGAGGTGGAAACCTTCAAGGCGGCCAACCCATCTAAGGTGCCTAGGCCGGCTGCCTAATCGTCTAGGCGGCCGCCTTTTAAAACAGTGGTAAAAGGTAAAACGGTTAATGTGTATTTGTTTTTCAATTTAATCCTACAAATACATTGCAACAATCATAATTGTTTATATAGCATTTTTTATTCACATTACATTCTTTGATGTATATATAGGAAAGCTTACTAAGACTAAAGCACAAAACCATTTTGTATTATATTATATTATAATTGTTTATATAGCGGACTGTAACAGCATATATATATATATATATCCCAACATAAACCAAGGTTTGTTATATCAATGATCCGTACCATATCATATCTTCTCATATATGGTATGGTATTGATCTGACTCGGGCCAACTTGGTCCGACTTGCACTAGTCACACGAGTCAGGTCGATTCATGTCTATTTCTATTTTTTTTAATTCTTTAATTTAGGAATAATTATGAGATAAATAAACTTTTAATTATAGTGATTTATTAATGACAATGACTTTAAGCTAAATTTAGGGAAAATCTATCTTATTAATCAACATAAAAGTGTAAATTATCTATTAAATTGAAGAAAAAAATCCAATTATTTATCAATTGGAGAAAAAAGTCTAATTACTTATCACATTAGAAAAAAAGTCTAACTAATAAGATACAAGTCACATCAAGTTGCATCGAATAGGCTCGAGCCGGATCGCAACGTACAGCATGAGTCGGCATGAGCCGGTCCAAGTCACATCAAGTTGGCTCGAGTTGGATGTGACTCGGTGAGTTAGACCATATATGCGACTTGGTATCATGCAAATATGAGTCGCCACAAGTCAGGACGATATGGTAAACCATGACACATACACATCCCAAGAAGAAGAAGAAGAAGTTCTGGTTGTGCCATTGTTTCAAGCTAGTTTAAATTTCACAAGAAGTTAAAAGGATATAAGTGTGTAGTACTACACCCTCCATGATATCACATACTTCACATCGCTGATGTCATCGGGTAAGATATGCTCTACCTTCCTCCTTTTTTGATGTCAATTTACTAATATTGCAATGACTCAATATTGGCTATCCAAAGGCCATACTTTCTTTCCTGGCTAATAATATTTTTTCTCATGCCACTCTAACAAAAGAAATATATCAATTGATGATGACGGTTGCACTTCTAGTAGTATTTTTCTCATGCCACTCTAACAAAGGAAAGATAACAATTGTTGATGATGATGATGCTTGCTTAAGTCACAAAAGCAGCATAGTTAATGCGAAAACTATAGGTATAGAAGAAAAAGGATAGCTACAAGGTAAACCAGCTAATTAATTTTCCATGGATACAGAATGAGGCCATGGAAATCAAAACCGTATTAGATGAAAAATTAGGTTACTGGACTATAGAAATCAGTAGAAATATCTCCATAAGCATACGAATCACTCACGTTTGGAAATTGCGAACATGAATATCTTGATCATAAACATCAATACTCTTGCAGAAGCTATGGACAATTGCTGCCTGAAAAGATCAAATTGCAAGAACCAAATCATAACACATGATACGCAGAAGAAACTAATATTTTAAGTAAAAAACAGTTCACCAATAGAGGAGACATTGTGGAAACATCCGAATAAGACGTAAAACATATAAGTGATGCTTAAAAAGGAAAAATAAACTTCTAAGATCACACTGCACTGTGCTCGAGTTGAATGGCAAGTCATGTAAATTCAGCTATAGCATCCTTAGTGCTTTGGGAATTGCATCCATGATAATATGTGCTTTGACTACTAGCCCGGAATAAACCAGAAATCATGTGCCTATTATGTGCAAATTGTAATCTGTTACATAATTTCGTATTACTAAAAAGGCATTGTCTGAACACTCTTATTGAGAATCG
The DNA here is from genome assembly GCA_030544215.1 of Zantedeschia hybrid cultivar. Lineage (NCBI taxonomy): Eukaryota > Viridiplantae > Streptophyta > Magnoliopsida > Alismatales > Araceae > Zantedeschia > Zantedeschia hybrid cultivar. Next base: position 20,076,378 of record JARZZO010000014.1, on the reverse strand, counting down.
CCATTACTTTATTCTATTTCTGAATTCTTGTCCAGGGGTAATTAACCATGCAATGTTATCATCCTTCCTGCTTTCACCAAAGCAAAAGGAATTTAACCAACTAATCAGCTTAATCTATAGTTGTCAATCCACCCCCATCCTTTTTTTTTCAGGAATGGGACATCCTGATTTCCCGGATAATTCCAGTGTCCCGTCCCAAAAATTTTCACATACATATTCCAACAAATACAGAACATATATATGCAACAAATGATATCAAAATAGACGTATCACATGGAAACAACAAAATTAATGCAATAAAAGCATTTATGATGGGTCTATAAGTTTATACAGCAAAACGAACCTCCTGACATGAGTCTACAAAGATCTTAAGGAGCTTGGAAATCTCAGGATAAAATATGAAATTCTGGTTGGGACAGGTTGGGACAGAGTCATGGACCGAGATGGACTAGGACAGACCGAGACAGCCAGGACACCCACTGGGATAAACAAGAAAGCCTCCCTTCTCATTTTCTAACTGGGATGGGATGGCCGTGATGGGATGGGATTGACCTCTATGGATGGGATGGCCGTGATGGGATGTGATTGACCTCTATGGCTTAATCAGCTGTAAAACGGGTGAGTTTCATCGAAGAATATTGTACAAATACACCCTACTCACATCAAAATATATGGTGACTTCATGTCTAACGTACCCTCCCAACCAGCAAAGAATACATAAATAGACATTAAAGTGAAGGGAAAATGAAATTTACCGTAGATGACTGAGTGGGACTGAAGCAGATTCCAGCCCAACTGCCCTCCCCAACACCATAACCTCTAGGTGATATTGAGTATGAATGCCTGTCAATGTCTGAAAATTCAGAACAATGTATGATTAAAATATGTGTGCAATCAACTATACTATGAAGGGTTGGCAGTTAAGATACAGCTCCAAGAAAGACAATATTACAAAAGGTCAAACAGGAGAAAAGAGGAAAGACCTTCACCATTCGCATCTAGCTGTGACACAATAAGGCGACCATAAGAATCCACTGTGCCCAATATTAAGCCTTTACCATCTGCATGGTTTCACATAATCAAAGCATGTTTTTTTCCTTAGAGAGATTAGTGACATACTGATATGCGACTTATAAGATGAAGAATGCAGCATCCAAAGGTTGTACAAAATACAAAAAAGTCTGTTCTGTGGAAAATGAAAGCAACTAGAATAATGACAAAATGATATATATTAAACTGAAACGAAAGGCTCCAAATGCAAGCATGCTTTAATGCATCAATCTCCATAAATCAAACTCTAGGATGATTTGTCTGCACTTTCTGGATTAGAAAAATTAATTAGCTGCTTTGGATAAACAAAACCTGGAAAATTGTTTGAAGTGCTCCCTGTCAGCCTCTATACCTTCTTCCAAAGGGCAAAAGAACATGAGTCACGACTTGTGGCACCTATTTTGTATGTTTCTAATTTGGGCTTTGAATTCCTAGGGCAGCAATTTTAGGTGGGCCAACGCAAACACGCATGTTGACCCATAGACTGACCAAGCCACCTTCGGTCGGATTGGGTTAGATTAGGGTTTAGCAACTGCTCAACCTGTCACCTCCCTAGCCCCTCACTTAAATACCTCACCCAAGCCATCCCTGTTTAACTCTAACATCTGTGCACTACCCCCCTCCCTCCCTTCCCCACCCAAAATAATAATAATAATAATAAACTTTCTTTCCCTCACCTTTGTCCCCGCCCCTCTCCACTTCCTTCCTCCTTCTGAAGAAAGGATGGGAGAGGTCGGCAAACCCAACAGCCACATCTCCTCCCTGTCCTTATGTGCCTCTGCCTTTAAACTCAATCATGTCTTTCTCCTTACTAGTGGTTGATCAACTGCATTTTCAACTGGCATCCACCTAGTCAGGATCTCATTGTTAGCATCAATCACTTCATCTCTCCATTGCCCAGTGCATGATCTTGCTTGAGAGGTCATTCACATCCTGACATGTAACGACCCGCCACCCAAAAATCGAAGAATCCGATAACTAATGGGCCTCAGATTGTTACCGTCAGGCCTAAACCTGAGATCAGAAGCACACGTCTGGGAAATATATGAAAAACTAAGTCACATAATAGTACAATTGACGAACAAAATGGAAATAGCAGAATTAAAGAAAAGATAAGTGGTACAGTCCAACAATAAGTACATAGTCTAACAAAGTCCAATACATAAGTATAGGCACAAATAAAAGTAAACCTACATCGGGGCATACCCTGAAAATACCACGGCTGCTGACACCTCCAACTCATATGCATCATTGGAGCCTACACCTGAAATGTAGGGGAGTGAGCCACAACTCAACGGGCACGGTAGGAATCCCACGATCCCTACCTCCCACAAACCCACACAAACTAACCAGAATATAGTGAAGTAAAGCAGTAAAGTAAGCAGTAAAACTACTGTCATAGAAAGAAACTCGCTGCAGAGAAGCAGAAAACCATAGACCTGCCAAGACAGGTTGGGGACCCTTAGGTAGCCTAAGCCACTCCAGCCACACATACAGCCACAGGTGGTCTCACCCAACCTAGTCACAAGAGTAATAAGGACACACACACTCACTAGCGCCAAGGCTCTCAAACCAAACTCCGTACAACTCCAAACTCCACAACCGAGTGCGTTTACTAACGACTCACTACTCAGTTAAACCTCACGCCTGTCTACCCCTGTAAGCTCCGAATGCCTACAAGGTGAGGCAAGTGAGAAACATGACTAACTAAGGTCCGTGAGTCCACACATTGTTTGTGCCCCTAATCATGTGTGCACACAAGTAGAACCAACTATTGTCCTACAATCGAAATAACTATTGTCCCACAGCTGGTTTCCCCTACACCCAGACTCATACTATAAAACACAGAGGCCCTGGGAACCGACTCGAACCCAAAACGCACCGAAGTATCGGACTAACCCGTGACCCATGTCCTCACGGGTAACAATGTGCATGAAGACACATGGTGTACTACTAGTGGATGTCGTCACTTCGGATCCAATATCGTGAAATATAACATAAGCCCCACCCTATGAATGAGTCAAGCATGCAAAATATGTAGGAACATATTTAATGATTATACAAGGATCTAAGATACATAATTTATACTAAAAATGCCATTGTTATTTTGTTATCCATGCATGAGATGAAATGCTACATAGGGCTTGATCATCTGTTTTGAATCACGCCATTGGGTCCCACGCCATTCAAAAGGCGTTCAGCTCAAATGACGCAATTCAGAGCCCGAGTCGATGTTTACCACTGCTCCTCTCGGCTGCCCCAAAGCACAACCCCAACATAAGGAAGAAGAAGACCTCACAACACCCATGCATGCAATAATGATCCCTCACCACAAAACTTAACTCAACTTAATTCAACTAAGCCTTAATCCTAAATTAATTAGGGTCAGCTATACGGATGCTCTGTCTCCACTCTAGACAGTTCTGGGCTACCTCTTCTGAGAGGTTTAAAGCCTCCAAATCATATTGTACTACCCTCCTCCAAGTTAATCTAGGTCTACCCCTTCATATCTTCCCTTCCTCTATGCTAATATGCTCCACTTTCTAACTGAAGCCTCCCTAAGTCTACTCCTAACATGCCCAAACCATCTCAATTTCCCTTCTTTCAATTTGTCCTCAACTAATACCACTCCCACCTTTTCTCTAATATACTTATTACGAATTTTATTTAGGCCTAGTATGCCCGCACATCTACCTTAACATTCTCATCTCGGCAATACCCATCTTAGAGACATATTGCCCCTTCATCACCCAACACTCGCTACCATATAACATTGCATGGCTTATCCTTGTATGGTAGAATTTTTCTTTCAACTTCGTTGGGGTCATGTGGTCACACAAGACTCCCGTGGCAAGTCTCCACTTCACCCATCCATGAAGCTCATCTCAAAATAAATAAAACACTATAAAAACATGCCTAAAACATGGAGAATCACATGGTTCTAGCATGGTTTCTATAGAGGACTTAAACACTAGAAGAGGAATCATCACCGTACATAGGGTCTTAAACTCCTCTTGACTCATAAGGAGCCCTTCGCATGGTAGAACCGCCGCCAACCATTGGGGAGCTTCCACGAGTCTCCACATGCTGCCACCTCCTCCAGCTCATCGTCGCCTTGCCGTCCAAGCTACCCGTCACCGCCATCTCCTCGCCTCATGTCGGCCACCGAGAGAGAGGATGAAATGGTTTTGGAGGTGGTGAAGTGTGGAGTGGAGAGGATGAAGAGTGCTTTAAGAGGGATAGGGTGGGGGAGGAGGAAGAAGATAGGTGGAAGAAGAGGTTGGAGAGGAAGAGAGAATGAGGGAGAGGAGGGAATGGAGAGATGAGGGAGGAAAGAGAGAAGAGGAGGGGAGAGAACAGGGTATGAGTCGCCTCCCTCGGCGCCTCCGCCTTGCGGTGGCACGCCACACACGTGTAGAGGGACACTACAAGGTGGTTTAACGGGCTGCAGCGATAGCTTGAATCACGTCAAGTCGAGTTGACGCCTCTCACGAAACACGCCCCACCATAAAGACGTGAATTAAAGGGTCTAGTGGGGGTCAGGCCACGCCTCACACATGCATGCGCTATGAATCGCGTCGGCCCAGAGTGATGCTTATCACTGAATCGCGTCAGGTCAGGCTGACGCCAATCAGACCCAAATTGGCTACTCTCAAAAGGCCTACTAAAACCCATCCGAAACTCGATAGCTAGATACGAAAATCCCGGAATATTACATGACAAGACCACCGGATCATGAAGAACTCATCACCCAGGCAACATTATAGTGCCAGACATGCGTCTGACCAACAGCAACTCTCTCCATGGACGATACCACCCTCCAGCAGCTCTCTCCTCCCTTCTCTTTTTGCATCTGTCCCCATCCTTTTCTCATCTGCAACTTGGAATACCCTTGAGGGGTGAATCAGTGAGTGGGTGGCTAGGGATGGGTTCAAATGCTTCAAGCGTTCGATTTGAAATCTTGGATTGGTTGGGTTAGGGTTGAGAATCCCCAGGCCCTGGATTATTGTTGCATTGGCCTTAACCCAGCCTAACCTGACCCACTTGAAGCACTAGGGATTATAACCAGCATACAGGCACCTGACAACAAAGATTATCCATCATGCTCTTACTTTCATCGAAAGCATTAAACTCTTAGCAAGGTTCATAATGGAAAAAGTAAAATATGATATTGGCATTAAATGTACGCATTTGTGATAAAGCAGTTGTTCGGTAATAATCAGAACATGATATCCAGTGCATAACCTAGAAGATTTTGGAAAGGCAAAATACAGTGTAGGGACTCACAATCTCCCTCTGCTAGTGCTATACTCTGAATTTCTGAATGATGTGGACATCGATCGACCATGGACGAGCGTGTCATCTGCAAACAATAATTAAAGCCACATAAACAAACACAGGGAGCCACCAAAAAATAACATGGAATTTCTCGGAAGCAAGAAAATTATGAAACTTACGGCTGGTAAATCTAAAAATATTTTTCAAACCTGAGCTCGAGCAGGTACTAAGAGGCTGTCCTTTCCCTTAACTGGACTAGATCCTTCATTAGATACCTACAAATAAAATTTTTAACCATTGCCATGCATTTAAGAAGATGCACAAAGAAAGAGAATAGCAGCTTTTGATGAGAAAAAGAACACCTGATCCTAAAATTGACTAACGGAATCTTTGTGGAAAAATTTCATATCTTATAACCAAATGAGTCCAAAAAAGTCCTTAGTTTTCTTTCCATTTTTTACTAGTCTCAAATCTCTTTTCTGTTTTAAGGAGTTCCAAGTCTAGCCCTCCTTTAACTAAATAATTTGTGTTCTATAAAGATGCTAGAACTAGTTTTCTTTCTACTTGCCTCAAATCTTCTTTCTGTTCTAAGATGTTCCAAGTCTCATAACTCTTCTCCACTAAACTAAGTTTCTTTTTTTTTTCTAGGCTGAAGGTGCTACAAGCTGGATGTCAAATTACAGTGGGGCCTTGTTGTTACGAATTATGTTCAGTCATTTTCTAAGCCAACATCACATCTATTTAAATGCTACATCATATTTTCATTGCATATATGTACATCCTGAAGACAATGAAAGCTGGCAATAAGCAAGAAATCAGAGACCGTTATGAGCTTGGAACCAATTAAATAATATAAAAGGCCTTCGATGACATAATGAATGAATAATATACTGATGGGCACCTTTAGAAGGCAGTGAAAACCAGCAACAAGCAAGAATTCTAAGCATGGTGTGCTGATCGGCAAGGATCATCCAATCCGATCAGTTTAGGGCTGGTCCGATCCGATCCCATGCCCTAATCTGTCGGTTCTGGACCAGGATCGGGTGCCAGATTGGGCAAATCTGGGCCCCAATGGCTAGGTTCCGTTGCCAATGGCTAGTTTGAAAGCTAGCTGTGGGAACATTCCCAACAGCTAGTTTGGGCCTTGGGGGGTGTATATAACCCCCCCCCCTCCCAAGGCCACTCTCCACCCCATCCAAGTGCCCTCCTCTCCTCTCTCTAAGTTTTTCTCTCCCTCTCTCTCTTCTCTCTCTAAATGTTTTTATCTAATATTCTAATTAATATCTCTATCTAAGTTTTCTATCCCTATCTCTCTTCCCTCTCTTTGGGTTCTTTTTAGCTTATTAATATTTGTCCCTCTCTCTCTTTAAGTTCTCTCTCTAAAGTCCAAAGTCTAAACTCCCTTCTCTATCGACTTGGCTATGGGAAGTGGCATTCTACAATGATTGAGTGGACTCTTCAAGGCACTTTTTTTAGTAAGTTGTCTTTCTACAACACACACAAATACACACACTCTCTCTCTCCCTCCAACATTCTTATCTCTCTAAAATTTTCTCTTTCTTACTCTTTCTTCTCTTCCCTTAGATACATTAGTATTAACAGTCCCTAATAATAAATACAATTTATAAGTTTACCAAGTTGTGCTTTGGAAAAAAAATGAGAAATGTGTACCATTTCTTTCTTCTATTGAAGATTATCCCGTACTGAATATAAACGACAGTAAGGGTACTGAAATTTATTAACTTTTTTTGTCAATAAACGACAGTATCCAGTTCTGATAGCAAAAGCCTATTTTCGGTTCTAACTTTGATAAGATCGGAAAGTACACTTTCCATTTCCGATTTGTTTCTGATTCCGATATCGAAAATGGATATTGTTTCTAATAATTTTTTAAAATTACTAATTTCTTGATTTTTTTGTTTGAAACACAGAATAAGGCTCAAAAATATAACTAGAAGCCACTAATACACTGCATAATAAGTGATTAAAAACCTCAAAAAATATCTCATCTATAACTTTAAAAGTAGCTTCTCATTCTCTCCCTATCTTCCTCTTCTTTTACCAAAAGTCTCTGATCTTGTTAAGAAACAGAAATGTGACGTCTACAAAACAGTTGTATTTAGATACAAGTTTCACTTACAGCTTCTGTACAGCTAAGAAATATCAAAATACAAATTCTACTTTCTAAAAATATGATATCATAAACTCCATATTGCACAAGTGTTGAACAAATGGTGACGTGTCTCAGTAGAGATCGCTGCTGGGACGCTAGGTGAACGCCATGATCTGGTCAGCAATGGTGGGGTCTGCTTGGCAACTGCTGCTACGAACACATCAAACCCCACGGTCCCCACTGCACACCCATAGCTCTCGCATGGGGCCAGATCAGAGCAACGACGCTGGCGGTGGCGTGCGCGAGCAGAGAGGGCAGACGAAGCAGAGGAGGAGGAGGGGAGGAGTTGGCAGAGGGGAGATGGGGCGGAGCTGGCGGCGTCGATGCGAAGCGGCGCTGGTGGCGGCATGTGCAAGCAGAGAGGGCAGACAAAGAGGAGGAGGAGGAGGAGGGGAGGAGCTAGCAGAGGGGAGATGGGGAGGAGATGGCAGTGTTGATGGTAGAGTGGCGCTGGCGGTGGCGTGCTTGAGGAGAAAGGGTAGACAAAGCAGAGGAGGAGGAAGGGAGGAGCTGGAGGAGAGGAGATGGGGAGGATCTGGCACCATTGATGGCGGCGGGGAGGGGGGAAAGGAGATGGTGGACGGGAGATGGGGAGGGAGATGGCGCATGAGGGCTGGGGCGCTTTGGGGGCTGCGCTGGCTTTAGGGTTCCCAATTTCTCTCACGTCTTCAACGCTTATAGCAAATGATTCTAGTCTAATCCAAAGGTCATTGTTAATCGGAATCGAAAATCGAAAAATGGATACAAAAACAGGTGTTCCCGTTTTTTATTCCGATAGCTTATCGAAAATATGTGATTTTGATTTTGATAGTTATCGAACACATATTTTTATCGGAATCGGATCGAAAAACTAGATAATTAGATTTCCATTTATAACCTTAAGTATATATTCTTTAATTTTCTTCGGAAGCACAACATGGTAAACTTATTAATTTTATTTACTGTTGAGAACTAATATACATAAGAGAAGAAAAAAAGAGTAACAGAGAGAAAATTTTAGCTATGAAAGATAAAGAGAGTGTGTATATAAACAAAGAAAATTATTTTTTTACATTTTGATGATTTTTTTATATTTTTTATTTTTTTAACACCTGAAATCTAGACTATACTAATAAAACAAAGTTTCTAACCTAGCTGATGTGGCACTCTCATATTCTTTCCCGTCAAAAAAAATTATTAAACAATTCTTATGAGAAGTAATTAATAGTCATAACCTTATTATGATTATTCCTTCCACTTCTCATCCCCACTCATTTCAAAACAACTCATTAATGGTCATAACTCTCACCCCACCCATTTCAAAACAACTCATCAATGGCCATAACTCTCTCTCTCTCTCTCTCTCTCTCTCTCTCTCTAGGGTGGACGCACGAGAGCGGGGGGCTGTGGCTCCCCTTAAAATTAAGGAACTTCTTTGGTAATAAAAATATTAATTTATTTATATTAGAATAAAAAAATTATAAAATAAAAATAAAATTTTAAGTTTGTATTAATATAAAATATAAAATAAATTATTCCTAAATATTTGTCTTTCTCTATTTTTTTTAACTTATCTTATAAATTTATTTAACTCATATGTTATATATTTTTTGTTGTATATTATTTGTATTAATTGTCTATTATGTTAATTCTTATATGTTAACAATTGCCATATCATATAATATTTAATACTTATAGTCACATATAATATTTTTTAGTTATAATATTTTTAGTTATAATATATAACATATTAATATTTTTAAGTATATAAATACATACAGTAAGCTACCTAGCAAAGAAAACAACTCGAAATCCTAACGTTAGAAGCATACCTTCCGTACCTTTATTTGACGTCAGCCTTCATCGACAGTACTATGGTCTTAGAAGTACTGTACTGTAAACATAACTTAGAAGTATCATGGTCGTCCATTGTGCTCAAATAGTATTTTACCTAATTTGCACGCTGTTATGGTTTTGTTGTAGTCCTCATACAAAGTTATGTTTATACTTAGTTATTTATTGCATGTTACTAATAATTTTTTTCAACACTACTTCGGATCTCATAAGATATCTCCATTAAACTCACCTAGCTAGCACTAATACAATTTAACATGCGAGTGAAATGCCTTCATATAATCATATTAGAGTCCTTATTAAGCGAAATTAAAAGTTAAATATTTCTCATGCAAAATTATCTTTATACTTGATTATTTGCTTAAAATTAAAAATTTATTAAGACAAAATTATTTAAATCAATATGATATTTGTATTTTAAATTAAAATTAATATTTTTTAAATAATTTCACATAAGTACCTTGCATCGCATGGACTTGAAACTAGTTTATATAAGGAAGAAGGGGAATTGGACTGGATTGGTCCAAGATAAGACTACGATGAATATAAGTATATCCACATTTTCTTAGTTTTTTTTTTTTTCTTTCAACCTTTTTTTTACTATCATGCATCCGTGTTACTTAGGGGTAAGGTGTTATGTCTCCCCACCCTCACCCCTATGTATCTAAGCTTTTTTACAAATTAATAAAATCCCAAGGGCTTACCTTTGGTACTAGATAAGTTTCGGGTAACGAAAACCCGTTTTTTAATTATTATTTTTTCATATTTTTTTAGCATTTTAAAGATTTTTTTAACCTTTTTTCAAGAAAGTGGGGGACCAAATAGGATCGGCATATCCGATCGGTCTAGGACTAGACCGGTCCATGTTCAATCCCCGATTATGCACATATTGATTATAAGATTGTTATGAGCTCTAGACCAATCAAATAAGATAGAAGCCTCAGATGACATAATGATTAATGAAGAAATGATCCATTGATTGGCATCTTTAGACTAACTAGTCAAAACATCCCCTTTATCTAATAGTCACCTTTAGACTAACTAGTCAAAATATCCCCTTTATCCTTCAAATTTCATTCCTTAAGACTCCTCAAGCTGACCTATCTATCTAGGTAAACCTACAAGACCTTCATGGTTGAAGATACATGCTTCCACACTGATCCATCCAGTTAAATGATGTTCAACGTGTGGACTTCATAGTTCATTCCCACCCAGACTGTAATGCATGTGTTACGTGCCACTTTTAGATGTTCAGTGTTTCCAGAAATTTCTGACAAACTGCGAAGAATTCTTCGAATCCCACCTCAACATAACTATATTTACAATGAATTCCTTAAACCCACCATAAGAAAAACAAGATTCTGCTGAAATTCTTTTAGAAACTTGGTAAAATGCCAAATAAAAGAAAAAGAGTAGCAGTTCGGTCAGCAAAGTATGACAATAATGCATAAGGCTGTAAACATGTCGAAGACATAAATGAGATAGTAGTTGCTGCTTAAGTTTCCTATAAGATTAACAGGAACAAAAATGGAAGTAGAAATGATTGTTTCTGATTCCACTTCTAAATTCTAAATCAAAAAATGGAAATGGAGGACTTTGATTCCAGCACCATTTCAATAATGAATTACTTTGAATTTTTATTTTCTAATTATTTTTACTAAACAATTCCTACTTGCTCACTCTAATTTACTTCAATTCATCTGATTCATTTCAAAGCAATATTAACACTACCATTAACAAGTCTCAAACTCAAGTAATTGCCGAAGATTATCTTAAGAAAATGTTCTAACCCAAACACTATATAAGTTCATGTAATCTACAAAACAAAGAGAGATCTTCCTCCGGGGCCAACAGAGAAGAACACGCACCTCGAATCTGTAAACGTGGCATCCGGATGCGACGTAAATGGAGCAAGACGAGCTGCCGCCGTCGCAGTCGCCTTTAACCTGAAGAACCATAAAACGGCAACAGAATAGAGATAGTGAGAGAGTGAAGTGAGGAGAATAAGATGTAGAGATTAGGGTTTATTAGGGTTCTTCTCACATGGAGGGCGAGGCGAGTGGGTTGGATGCTGCCAGGCGAGGGATCCTGAAGGAGGGTGGGGGGGATGTGCGCCTTCCGCAGGCCCCGAGCCGCCAACATCTCTGCCCGCCTTCTTCTTGCTGCGCCTGCGAGCAGGAGAGGAGGGAAAGCTCAGGCATATACCTCGCTCGTAAATAAAAAAAATAGCGAATCTGCCATTGGAACTTTTTTAATTTTTTTTACAATATTTAATTTGATTTGAAATATCATCAAGATATAAATAAGTGGTGTTGATTTCTTTCTTTTTTTATTTTTTTGGGGGGGAGGGGTCGATGGGGGTTGAAAGAGTCATGTAATGACTCGATTTTATTGGTAATGCTAGTTCTAAATATGTGCGATGCACGGTATTTATTTGAAATTATTTAAAATATTAATTTTAATTTTAAGATAAAAATATTATATTGATTTAAATAATTTCATCTTAATAAAAAATTTTAAAATCTATGTTAATCTAGGCATGATACTTTAATTCCATTGCTATGTCATATTAGTACTTTTGATCACCTCAATGAAACTACTAACCTAAAAGCCATTATTCAGTAAAAATTTTAATTTGATATAATTCAACTATAAATACAATTTTTTCAAGACCATTCATATCTACAAAAATAAATATTAATATTAAATATTTATTTAATAACATATATAATTTTAATATATTATAAAATTTAAGAAAAAGTTTGAAAACTAGAATATAAATAATATCTTAAAAATATATGAACATAAAATATATTGTATTTAACGGATGATACTCAAAAGAGACAGAGTAACGACTATAGAAATGGAAATACGAAAGGCTACCATAAACTATGAACTATAGAAGAGGCCATACAACATTCACTAATGCACGAGTGATACTTAGAATGACATTTTTAAAAGTATTTAAAAAATATTTTTAGAAAATATATTCACTAACGTAGGAATCAGACTAAAAATGCCATGTCAAATTATGTAAAATTATTATTTTTTAAAAATACATACATATATATATATATATATATATATATATATATATATATATATATATATATATATATATATATATATATATTCTAATTGTTAGGAAATATTACGAAACTATACATTGAAGTCTGGATAATGCCCAGGCGTCACAGTGAGAGTGGAGCTTATTATGAAATTTGAGAGAAAATTTTGAAAACTAAAATATAAATAATATTTAAAATACATGAACATAAAACATATTATATTTAATGAGTAGCATCTGTAAGATAATTAGCAATATGTTAAGGGGTATTACATGAAAATTATTTATGCACAAATTTCTATAACTCTTGATCTTACATGCCAGAACATTCATAAAGCTCTTGTAAATATCATGAACCATTGCTAGCGTTGGTAATACCAAGACACATAGAGGGTTAAAAATATATATTTGATAAAAGATATATATTTAATAAAAATACATATAAAAATTTAATATATTGTAAAATATGAGAGAAAGTTTTGGAAACTAAAATGTAAATAATATTTTAAAATATGTGAACTGAAAACATATTATATTTAATGGGTATTACCTGCAAGATAATCAGGGATACTTTGATAGGTACTACATGAAAATTATTTATGCAAAAACTTTTGTAACTTTTGATCTTACATGTCAGAATATTCATAAAAGTTCTTGTAAATAAAATGAAGGAATTGGCACCGGTAATACCAATACACACACAGGAGAGAGAGAGGTTGCATTTAGTGGTGCGGCATGCCGGAGAGAGAGTTATGGCGGATCTAGAGTATTCTCAGTGGGGATCCCACTGTAATTTATAAAATTCAAGAAGACTCACTATTCTCGACTTATTATAATGATTGGTTCACTAATCTTAGCCCATTAGAGTGACCCTACTGGTCATTGATTTTGGCCGAATAGAGTGACAACACTAACCCACTGAGTGACCCCACTGAACAAAATTTTTGTATATGTCATTGCATATTATGGTCTATTTTTTAAAGTAAAAAATAAAAGAAAATCTAAACATTATATAGAAATAATTTGTAGTTGTGAAAATGTTTAAACAGAAATATGAAACATGCTAAAGAAAGAAAGAGAATTATGATCATTAATGAGTCGACGAGCCTATTTTGAAACGGGGGTGAGAGGTGGAAGGAATGGCCACAATAGGGTTTTATGGCCATTAATAACCCGGATAAAAATAGTTTGTAGAGATAAAGGAAAAAATATTTAAACAAAAAAATGAAGGGGAATGGGTTGTATTTAGTGGTGCATCATGCCAGAGAGAGAGAAAGTTATCGCCATTAATGAGTCAGTTGCCGTGTTAATGATCAGGTTAAAACTGATTAACCACATTCTTCTCTTAAGAATTGTTTAATAAATTTTTTTGGCAAGAAAAAATATCAGAGTATCATATCAGTTATGCTAAAAACTCTATTTTATTAGTATAATATAGATAAGATAATAAATTTATTATTTTGTAAATGGGCATATGAACCCATTTTGACATGTAGACAGCCTAATTTGAGATCGCGGGAAGGACATGATATAAATAAGCACTTTTGATATAGTCATAACACCACATCAGATTTGAGAATAATAAAATTAAACGATCTTCCTTTCAGATGCCCCACTTTACGGGCTCTTCCTTAACGCTAATTATATTCACACTAATCTAACTTTGAAAGAATAGAGTAAACGAAACAATAAACCCCTGTTACCATGAAACAATTTTTGGTTAAAACCGATTAATCATATTTTTCTCTCAAGAATTGTTTAATAGTTTTTTTTGGCGAGAAAGAATATCAGAATGTCATAACATTTAGATGAGAAACTCTATTTTATTAATATAATATAAATAAGATAATAAATTTATTATTTTGTAAATGGGCATATGAACCCATTTTGACATGCAGACGGCTCAATTGAGATGGTGGGAAGGACATGATAAAATAAGCACCTTTGCTATAGTTAAAACACCATATGAGATTTGAGAATAATAAGATTACACAATCTTCCTTTCATTTGCCTCAATTTACAAGCTTTTCCTTAATGCTAATTATATTCACACTAATATAACTGTAAAAGAATAGAGTAAGTAAACGAAACAATAAACCCTGTTACCATGAAACAAATCAAAGAATCTTAAAATTAATTAAGAATATGTATAAGTAGGCAATCTGAACTATTTTTTGGTTGGACTTATGAACTACATGAACTAATCTACCTCAGCCGCCCTCTGTGCCTCCTCCTCCTCCCCTCCCTGCTTGTATCGACAAACCCAGCCAAATGCCACTAGCAACTCCACGATGGTTGCCTCCACCTTCTCCTTGTCGGAGAAGGCCAGCATCTACAGAGCGAGCACCCTTGGCGCCGAGTCTAGCTACCACTAAAGCTCCTCTCCGCGTGCCACCGCATGGTATCTTGGGCCATGTGTGCTAGCCACCCCAGGATCGCCACCACCGCCTCCCTCCACCGGCCCGCCAGCTCCCCGAGCTTTCCCCCTTCCTCATCCACCCCACGTGGCCGCGCAGCTTCGCCTGCACGGCCCCAAGGAACCCCATGGGGAGCATCCATGCAGCTCCTCCTGGGTCTCCGCCACCGCTACCTCCTGGGACCTCGCCAGGCTCTAGATGACAGCGACCACCTTCGGGTAGAGCAGTGCCAGGCTTGATGCCCCCAGTGTGTCGGGTGGAGGCTCCAGTGTTGTCTCCTTCCACTGCCCGGCCTCTCCGGCGGCCGCTTCCTTCGCGGGGAGCGAAGGATGGGTCCCGAGTTCCTGATGAGCACATTGCTGTCAAGGGGCCCCGACCTGAAGACGCTGACGGCCGGTGCGGTGTAGATGGTGGTGCTGCGCGCCGTTGATGGCGAGGCTAGGAACACGGGACGAGGTCCACCCAGCTGTGGCGGCCCAGCATGACGCGGGGAAGGTCTGCCACAAAAGTGTCATAGACGTAACAGACCCGCACTAAGAGGGAGAGCGACCCATGAGCTCCATGACCTTGTTGACGTCGCAATCCGAGAGGGACTCGTCTCGAAGCTGTCGCATAGGCTCCTGCATCTGGTTTAAGCGCTTAAGGAGGGTGTCAAAGCTGTCCACCGACTGCTTCCACCTCCCCAGTTGGCGTTGCTTGCCGGCTTGCATTAAATATCCCAGTTAAAGTAGTTTGTAGAGAGAGGAGAGCATTTAAACAGAAACACAAAGGGGAGGGGTTGCATTGGTCAAAGAGAGAGAGAAAGAGAGAATTATGATCAATATTAATTATCAAGTTAAACTTAATTAGCATATTTTTTAAAATTGTTTAATATTTTTTTTGATAGGAAAGAATATTAGAGTGTCACGTCAGTTGAGTTAGAAACTCTGTTTTATTATATAGTATAGATGGAGTTAATTGCACACTATAAGCCTCCTTTAATAGACCCGGATTTTTTTTATCCGGATCTCTTATACCTAGACTAGCAAGAATTCTCTTTAGAACATTTTTTCTTATTTTAAAAATAAGTAATTCCAACCTTTTAGGTGAGTTGAATTATTCCACTTATGTCGAGAGTAACGCATCCGCGCCAAAAATAAGGCGTTCGTGCTCTCAAACTCGGATTCGCGAATTAAATGTCATAAGCCGTCTTATTCAACCCTTATTCTCCAAACAAACCGGTAAAAGAATTTCATGAGCAGTCTAATTTATTTCTTTTTCAGGAATACTATTATATGACACTTTTTACCACTCTTTTTGTCACATTTACTGAGAATTATTTGATCTCCTAATCATATGTTTTTTGTTGAAAATATTTTTGGCATAATTTTCCATGCAACCAATACGGTTAATAAGATGATAGTAAAATATGTGATATAATTCCATTCCTTCAGCTCTCAATGAGTGTGGCAAAGAAGATGTTAAAAAATGTGATATAATAGTATTCCTCTCTTCCTAGAAAATTATGCAAAGCACACCGAGCCATTGCATGAACTGCTTTATTGTTGTCTCTTCCCGCTGAAACCAACATGGGACTTTGAAGCAAGACTTGTTCATAGTCTTCAATGATGACATGTATACTCCATAGTGTGAAGATCTCATTCTTTACCGTGGGCACCAAGGTTAAATAGTCACTTTGGATTAGCACTGATTTGCCCTGTTTCACTGCAATTCTAATCCCGCCAACAGAGCTTCTCCTTCCGCTTGTGTTGCAGAGCTAGACCATAACTTGACGCGTTTGAAGCGAATAAGCGTCCCATCTTCTTCAAAGATGACTGCTGTGGTTACGAATCGATCACCGCTAAGTGCTGCATCTACATGATTTAGCATCCGACAGGAGTTGGTTTTTGATGCTACACACACCATTTGTCGGAGTGTGCACAGTTCCAATGATCATTCCGTATTCTTTATTAATTTTACAATCTTCATATTTACTCTAAACCCCTTATAATCTTTAAACTCATTAAGATGCTTTTCAAGTCTCCCTAAAAAACTCTTCCGGATAGACCTTTTAAGGATAGTTCAAAAATTGTGGAATGTTTAAAAAAATACGAAGATTGTTGCAAGTATGTATAATGACCAAAACTAAAAAAAAACCTCTATAATTTTTACTAAGCACGAAATACTTGGGTATTAAACGAAGCTCTGTTAGAAATCACTGGTTTAAGAATAGAATGTACTTTTAAGGTCTTTGAATACACGGTAGTCTTAGCTTTTACAATCTTATTTGAACTATTAGATGGATAAAAATAAAATAAAAAAGATTTTCATCCCTTATACTCGCACATTAGTTGAATCATCGGAAAAAATAAGATATATCGTAGGAGTGTTACCAAAAGAATAGGAACATTAAAAATATAATCAGATCTTAATCCGAATTATTTATAAATATAAATGAATCGAGCGTACCCTAAATTCAAGCCCAGTTGATACTTCGTTGATAAAATTTTGTTAGATGCTAACTTATGATTTAGTAGAAAAAGTTGATTTTTTATGTAAACCATTCATTAAACATGTTTGCTCACTTATATCTTTGTTTGAGACCAATTTATCGATTTTTAGAATTACATTTTTTCTACCTATCTCAAGGTAATTAGCATAACTACATGTTTAAATGTGTTATACATTTGAGTTAAATGACGGAATATGATTCGTGCTTTCTGCCACCCATTGATTGAGACTTCGTGGGCGATTGTTCCAACGGGAAAAGGCATCAATTTTGATGGCGGTAGTCAATTTTTATTTTAATTTATCTGAACATCAAGAAAATAAAAGTGATGGATGCTTTCACCGCTTGAGTGCCAAATGGAAGAGTCCTTTCATTTTATCGTAAGGATGCAAACGGCTTGGATTCAGTGCGGATCCTCTGTGACTGTATCCTTTTATGTTATCAATTTAAAAGAACTATCCATTAATTGTCTTATAAGGTAATAATCAATTAGACAGGGTAACTGTCATTCGTATTCGGTCATAAAAGATTATTTCTAATACCTTATCCGCAATGCATATCAATTTAAAGACTGTCCGTTAACTAACCTATAAACTAACGATCGGTTGAATAATTGGGTTATCTGCTACCATTTGCATCCCTATGAATCAGCCGGCCATTTGATTAATGCGCCCATGACGTCCATGGTCGCCACGGATGTCAAGAGGAAGAACCCTTAAAAATCTCAAACCCTCTACCCTCTGTCGCCCTTCCTCAAAATCTCAAGTCCGCACCCTTGTGTCTGAGCATCAGAAGAAGCTCGAATTTGATGTTGCCTGATCGAAAAATAAAAGAAAATGACTTAGATGATCCAGCTTCTGCCATAGTACAAACATGTGATAAATCTTTCGACATTTAACTGTCTGAAATTACAGAAATAAGGGGTTGGCCATGCAAGATGTCTGAACACTGGTATTGTAATAGAAACGGAAATAAACATGTGATTCACGTCCCATACGGAGCCCATCGAGTACACAATCTCATGACCGCATCCGCGGCCGCAGGTGTGCGGTAGCATTACTCGTTAAAATAGTACAATTTCAAACACCATAACTCGGAGAAAGAACCGAAAACACCTTCCCCGGATTTGAAAGGTGCACATATCGACTCTGATGGACCATCTCTGCGGATTAATCTGCCTTTGCACGACGCGGATGCAAATCCAATGTATACATATTTCATGTCCGTGCTCTAATTTGTGTGCACAAATTCAAATATCCATACTCATCAAAATTAGAAAACCAATATCAATATGTAAATGGCAGATACGGATACAAACCAGATACAACACAGTCGAAAGGCGCTTATCTTGATGTGTATGGCCATCTCAAACATCTGATGGCTGGTTATCTACAACGGTTATATGAACACGAATAGAATATCTTGATAGATGAATCTTCTAAGAACATACATACAGATAATCGGAGGAAATCACATTTGCATTTAATGTTCTATGCCCTTTATCCTCCTGATATAATTCAAGCCAAAGGAGTGGAATAACAAGGTTGATGTCATACATTTCTAGTCTTAGCTCCAACAATCAGCGAAATCCACAAATAGTTACACAACGGTGTGATGAGAAGAACGTCCTTAATCTTTTGCACATTTTTCTGTATTTTTTTGAAAGTTGAACACTCTTTTGTATTGCATTACAAATTAAATCAAGGCAGAATTCTGGAAACAAAAACAGGAAAATAAATTTATCTCAGATGACCTCCCGCCTGCCTTGAACAAACGTAGTACGTCCCAAGCATTTTGACTTCGTAACTCAGTGACACAAATAATACAAGAGGAGTCGGATCAGGAATGACCTAAATAAGAAAGCTTTAGGTATATATTGACGCATTTGCACAACACACAGCAATCAGAATCATAAAAGAACATGATAATTGAAGCATTTGCTCCAAGGAAATATTCTGTCTGATGTTTCACATATATACCACCCTAATCTATAAAAGACGAGGATCATCACGACTCAGCATGCTATCATTGAAGAAACACACATCCTCAATTCGGTTCCCCAGCTACTGATGAATACCCAGCTTTTTCATTGCTGAAATCCTGCTCACATTGTGTAAGTAACGCTGGAATAAATTTATTGACGGGGTCCACGGGCAGGGTTTATGTAGTGCCCATTAGATGATAAACAAAAGTTTAGAACAATCATAGGAATATCACAGGATGGAAAAAGATAACAGGATTAATCACATTAAACAGTTCTAAAATTAAGCAAAACTGGGTGGAAAAATGGTAATAATATTCATGAACAAAGGTAGTCGCCCACAGCAGGGACGAAGCCAGATTCAGGGGAATGGGGGCCATTGCCTCCCCCTGAAGATATAAGCTCCTTATAGGTTTACTTTAAGGGTTAGTAGTTTTTTTTTTTTTTATAAAATGCCCCCACTAAGTAGCCACTAAAATTTCTTTTCAAATCTCCTTGACCTGGTCCTTCCATATTCCATGTTTTGGATCACCCCTGTGATTGTTCATGAATCCTTTTTATACTACGTCTGAAGTCACACCATTACCTAGTGAGGATGAAGCTGCTCTTCCAGTGCAGGCTCAAGTCTTAATATGTTATATGTTATTAATCTCCAATGATGCATTAAGTTTGCCACCGCTAACAAAATTTTCTAGCTTCGTCCCTGGCCCACAGGGTCCATTATCATCACTTTTGAAGAAAATTATTAGAGTCTGAGCAAGCTATGTCTATAACATGTCATGTCCGTGGCAACTAAAAACCAGCCAGAACAAGCAGATAAGAATTGAAATAAAAGCTGATTTAAGTATATATCTATGCACAACACACTGCAATAAACCTTGTATAAAATTCCTTAGTGACCCCACCCCAGCTTTAGTTAAGTGTCAGCTAAAAAAGAAAAAAACAACTTGCTCATAAGAGCATGAAACTGCGGATACTAGTTAAACACCATGAAATTGATTCATAGAAACATCAGATGACTTAACATCGCATTGAAATAAAATTCATATAAAATTCATGTGGCAAAAGCTGTAGCTGGTTTTGTAAAGCTTACATGGCTTATATATAGCTGATGAAAGTTTTCAACTAGTTTTTGACATAATTTTCTTACATTTAACATAAGATAGTGTATGTTTAGCATGGGTGGAAAATTCTGGAAAATTTTCTCATAGTTTATGATTGTCAATGTGGTCTATGTTAAATATTATAAGAACACAAGTGGTCTGAAAACAATTAAAACCAGTTCCCTTGGGATAGGAAGGAAACAAACTGCGTAAGAAAAGTTATTCAATTGAAGATTCTAAAAAAACTAAAGAATCTTTTGTGGGTAGGAACCAGAATCAACCCTGTACCAAACCCCAAGATGCAACAAGCCAGAATTTAAACATGGAAAAAAAACTTGAGAAAGAAGCCAGAATTTAAACATGGAAAAAAACTAGAGAAAGAAGCCAGAATTTAAAGATGGGAAAAAACTAGAGAAAGAAGCCAGAATTTGAACATGGAAAAAAAACTTGAGGAGAAAGAAGCCAGAATTTGAACATGGAAAAAAGAACTTGAGGAGAAAGAAGCCAGAATTTGAACATGGAAAAAAGAACTTGAGGAGAAAGAAGCCAGAATTTGAACATGGAAAAAAAGCTTGAGGAGAAAGAAGCCAGAATTTAACATGAAAAAAAGAGAGAAAGCAGCCAGAATTTAAACATGGAAAAAAACATGAAAAAAAAGCAAAAGAAAACTAATTCTGCGTAAGAAAAGAGCATATAATACTTTAACTATGAATTCTCTGATCCACAAGGCACGGAAACTCATGTCAGATGCAGCAAATTTAAAAAAAAAAACATGCGGCAGAATAAACATATAATATTTTATTGATACAAATTTATTTTTAAATACATAACAACAAAATTTTAAAAATATAATAATATAAAATATTGATAAGTTGAAAGTCATGAACAATAATCAGCATACTATGTTTTGAGAACTGCTGGCACGATTTGAAGGAGAATAACATGTGTCTGAATCATAATGCTTCAACTATCATTAGACATCGCCCGTCAATCAGAAACTTGCAAGAATCTTGAATAAAAATCTGAGACATCTAATACTTACTCAAGCATTGTGAATAATTTCTTCCACGGGCATGCCCTCAGATCTCATAGCTTTCAATGTTCATGGCAGTGGAAACAATGGTTTCCCTCTAAAAGCCTGCTCGCAGGAGTTGTGAAGGATGCAGTGATGATAAAAGCGATGATGGTGAGTAATGGAGTATGAATGAAGATGGATAATGGCCACAGTACAATTCAGGAAGGATGATGGTAATGATAAAAGAAGGCTCACAGAGAAAAAACCATGACACTGCTCCACAGTAGAGTTTTCCATCATTGGGCATGCCTATGGATGACATCCAAAGGCATTAAATGATAAGTAAGCAAAACAAAAAGACATTTGGAAGATTTATGTAGTGTAATATCCACAGCTCTACAACAAACTAACCATGGCCCCAGCAAGCATGATAGAAAAATTTATCGATTAACATGCCCATATGCAAAAAAAAAAAAAAAAAAAAAACCGATGTAATCAGAGTTTTATGACCAACAAAGCACAGATGTTGAGAGGGTAAACGAAGTTTGTCTCACTTGTAACAGATCACATAGTGGGTAACAATCCTGCAAGCAAAAGGTAACTTTAGACTTCATATGGTCATCAATAGTCCATTGTGATACAGTTCAAGTTTACTTTAGAAAATTTCAAATCGGATGGTGAATATTTTGAAAGAGGAAAAAATGGCATAATATTTCTGAACTGCAAAATCACAAAGATTTATTCATGCAACAATCTAAATGCAAAATCATGGGAAAGCATGTAGAGATGATCAGGTATTAGAATGTGCAACCAACCTAATTACCTTCTAAGCAGGCCAAATTAGCAAATGTGACTCCTGCTGTTCAGGAATAGTAAAAAGTAGTAGCATGGATAATATGCATTTCTGCATGGTACACATCAAAAAGGGAAAAAGATAAGAAGAATCCGTATTTCTTTTGAACACATAAGCTTTTGTTCCATATAGACATAAACTTTTGTTGCATATAGATCAACTAAAGAACCACCTAAAAGCAGTAAATGAAGCTTATAAAAGATAACAAAGATATTTCCATTTTACAAATCACCATCAATCCTGATCCAATCCACAAAACTAATCACTAAGGAGAAAAGAAATGAAAACAACACATAAAATGATAAAAAGTGTGTCTTTTTGCATTCGTTTGGGGTAGATTATACTTCAAGTGTTATAAAACATTACCCATCTACCCAAAACTAGCGAACAAAACATTTGAGAAGGTTAATAAAAAATCCAAGACGCAAAACCTAATGGCCCCACACTGTCGACAACTGCATTCATAAGGATGCCCTCAGATCTCATAGCTTTTAACACTCATTGGAGTGCAAACAACAGTTTTTCTTTAAAAGCCTGCCCGGAGGAGGGAGGTGGGGGATGGGGCGATAACAACAGTGATGAGAATGGCGACGAATCATGGATGAAGAATCGAAGATGGATGGCGTCGATGGTACGATCCAGCCAGGCTCAGAAAGAAAAACCACGGCACTGCTCCAAAATTTTGATTTTTCCATCATTGGGCGGGCATGTAAACGATATCCACAACAAATTAAAAACAACCTAAAGCAAAAACTTGGTATTATAACAGAAATGATCCAAAATACGCGTCAAGAAACACGAAGACCTCCTTAAGGGTCATCTGCCAAATCCAAATGGCAAGAACATGTCCAAAATCATAGGCTTGGAGATTCTCAAGGGGGGAAAAAAAGAAAGAAAATTGAAAAAAAGGAAAAGAGGAAACGAGAAGAAGCCCTCAGATCTCATAGCTATTGCCCTCATCGACGGTGTTCATGCAGTGGGTTTCGCAAGGAGCCTTCAACGATGATGGTGACGAGTAGGGTTTGACAGTAGCCGGAAGGGGAGGAGGAGGGGGGATGGTGGCAGGGAGAGGGGTATGGCCGTGGCGGCGGTGGTCAGTGGTAAGAAGGCACTTTGCGAAACCCAGAGCAACCGTTTCAGCGAAGGACGAGTTCTACCATCACCGGGAGAAGGACGTGTTGCAGGTAAGGGAAACGCAAAGAACACAGAAAGATCGGAAAAGGAAGAACCCAATGGCGGCGGCTGTTCGCTGGATGTTCCTATCCAGCGGCGGTTATTAGGGCGAAGGGACGAAGGGACTGTTGTAGCCTTGTAGTTGTAGGCTTAAAGCATTTATTTAATATTGAACAAACTTTTTCACCAATCTCCCTGTGCCTTGGCGGTACATCTGGTTCATGTGTACTATCTTCACTAAAGGTCGAGGGTTCAAAGGTTGAAGGTGGAGAAGAAGAAAAGAAGAAGAAATCAAAATACCTTGATTTTTTAAATTATGTAATTTAGTACAGAAGATTGACCCTAAATAATGTAGTTTAGTACAGAAGATGGTCCTAAATAATACTTCAAATTACCTTTTCCTGTTAATTTACATAGTCTACATACATCCTAAATAATATTTCAAAATACCTTATTTTTAATTATGTAGTCTAGTAGATAAAATTGACCCTAAATAATATTTCAAGATACCTTATTTTCTAATTTATATAGTATAGTAGAGAGATTAATTTTTTTTCATGAGATTCTTTGGATAAAAAAAAGACTTTGCTATTTATTTCTCTTTTAAAAGCATTGAGCGAATAGTGTTGTGAAGTTGCTCCAATCGTGCCTTCTCATCAGTTCTCACCATTTCTCCCTCTTTTCTTCTCCCCAATCTATCATTGGAGATGATATTAGTTAAGGAAGAAAAAGCATTCCAGAATATCTTACTTTTAAATCTTCTAAAATTTATAGAGAAGATTGACTCTAAATAGTATTTGGCTAGACTTTTCTATCATGTTTTGTGGAGAGAATAATTCTTTTACAAGATTCTTTCGATAAAAAACAAATTTACTATTTATTTATCTTTTGAAAGCAATGAGTGGGTCATGTTGCAAGGGTGGTCTAGTCGCACCTTCTCACTGGTTCTCAATTCTTGCCATTTTTTCCCTCTTTTTACTTTCCCAATCTTGATGTTAGTTACAACGAGGAAGAAGGAAGAAAAGGTATTTTAAAATCCCCTATTACAATTTCTCTAGAAATTTATATTAGTGCAAAAGATTTAGTCTAGGTAGTATTTGCCCTGACCTTCCATAATTCTTGTAGAGAGATTAAATTTCTAATAAAATTCTGTAGATTAAAAAAATGACTTGCTATTTATATCTCCTTTGAAAGTGCTTTATGTGTCTGTTGCAAGGGTGCTTTAATCGGTCATGATGTTAGGAATAATGAGAAAGAAGGAAGAAGATTGAGAAAACCTTCCATAATTTTCTGCGGAGAGATTAATTTTTTTTATTAAAACAAGATGTGTTATTTATATCTCTTTTAAAAACACTGTATTTGTATGTTGCAAGGCTGCTCTAATCACACTCATTGTTTCTTTCCTCTTCTAAAAGTTCTCACCGTTTCTCCCTGTTTTCTCTTTTCGAACCCATCATTGGAGATGACGTTAATCACAATAAAAAAGAAGGAAGAAAAAGGTACTGTAAAATACCTTATTACATATTTTATTTTAGTGTTTGCAGATAAGTTTGAGTCTAAAAAGCATTTGGCGGGACCTTACATTTTTTTTTTTTTTGCAGAGAGAGGTTAAATTCCTTATAAAATTCTTTAGATTAAAAAAACGACTTGCTATTTATTTTTCTTTTGAAAGTGTTTTGTGTGTCATGTTGCTAAAGTGGTCTAATCGTGCCCCCTCATTGGTTATTTCCTCTGCTTCAGTTCTCACAATTTCTCTCTTTTCTCCTTTCCAGCCTACCATTGGAAGTGATTTTAATTACAATCTTAAAGAAGAGCAGTCTAAGTAACAGCCAAATTTGATGTAGAAAAAGGCGGCTCAAACCTAGTGGAACAACGAAGAAGCGTAGTCCGACATGTCAACAAGGTCACTGACAAGGAAGTTATCTGCAGAGTAACACTTGTTGCATTGATCTCTAGTATTGCATTGATCAGTACAGTGGGGTTAAAAAATATTTCTTTTCAAATTTTTTAGGTCTGTCTTGAGATGCTTCACACGTCGTACGGGCTAATCTTTGATCGGACAATTCAAATTTTTTTGAAAAATAAAAAATTAAATCCCAATAAATAATAAAAAATATATATTAATGGGTCGAACGCAATAAGAATATTTGATTTTTCATATTTCTTTAGATCGTCGCTTCGGAGATCGGCATGTGTAGATGTGTAAGACATCTCAAGACTGACTAAAAAATTTGAAAAAATAATTTTTTTACCAAATTGTACTGATCCCGATATAATGCAACAAGTATTACTCATCGCCTGCAATGGCACGTGTGACGCACCGTTCACCTTGTGCACAACTCCATTAGCAAGCTCAATAATATATCATAGGCTCATAGCTTGAAAGAAGTGCAGCCCAAGCAGCATCCAAGCTTGTTGCAGAAAGAAGCTTAACGCAGTGGAACACCAAGAGAAGAAGCTTTACGCTGCTATGTGATGCTAATTTGAAGTGTTAATTTTAGATGAATAAAGTATCTAATTTATGAGAAATACTTATTATTATATCTTGAGAATATTACTGTACATCTTGATCAGTAGGTCACACAGGTATGCATTTTTTTTAAAAAAATGTACATGCATACCTCGCACGTATCATCCCATCGGTGATTACAACTATGGTGTCTAAATAATTACAATAAATAATCTTCATAATTTATAGGAAAGTACACGCATCCGAGAGAGAAATTTTCAAATTTACTTTTCGTTGAGAATGTAATTAAAAAGTGAGATAAGAGATTTTTTTTTGAAATCCTTCCCTCTCTGTATTGACTGAGTTCTATTTAACTTTGAGATCTCCATTCTACAACCACAACCGCATGCTATCATATTTCACCAAATGATCATTCTTTATTTCTTTCACTCGCTACTTTAAAATGCCCAGAGTACTGCTTCACAGTGCTCGGGCCTTCACCTCCCCCATGGATAAGAATTCTAAACAACTCGAGCTCCGGTGGGAGACCAAACCCTCCGATTTCTTCATGCTGTTGCGGGGGATCCGCGCGCGCTGCATCTCCGAGGATGTGGAGGAAGTGCTCACTTCGGCAGTTGTGTCACCCGCCAACGCCAACCTGTTGGCGATTCCAGTTGCTGCAGTAAGCCTCGAGGCTGGGTCGCTCAACACTGGCTTCATTCTGTTTCTTAATTTGTAACACAGGCAAGAACTCTATGTATAATCTCTGGTACGTACGAAAGAAGCTTCCCAATTTGTTTGCTTGCAGCATGTTGGGAGGGGCTGAAGGCCCAGTGTAACAGTTCAAACGAGGACTAATTCGATGATTGTTGTGAAATAATCGTCGTCTTCTTGTCATCGGTGTCGTTTAATTTGTTGTCTGCAGTAACAGCAAAAGTGGTGTCTGTGTATGAACAGCCTGAAAGGGACCAACCGCGGTGCTTAGAAGTTAGAACAGGAATATAATTGTCTGCTTGCAGTGTTTGCCGGTGCCCAATTGCAGAAAAAGTCAGGATTTGACTGGAAATCGGGATCCAATGAGTGCAAGATTTGCGCAGGCCAACGATGAGTGAAGATGTATTCTCTAATCTATTCCTAAATCACGATGGTGAAATAAAGGGTATCCAACTGTAAGACTAACGTTTCAATCAGATACCTGGTGGGAAGATGAGAGGGGCATATGGGTTAACTCTTTTGCTTTTCTTTTCACTTCACCAGAAGTCTTAGCAAATCATCATGAGTCGGGTTCCTCTCAGAGCACGACCGGACTGAATCTTAATGTGCATTTCTAAGGACAAAGTGAGAGAAGATGTTATAGACCTTATTCTTTATATTTTATCTCACTCAGAAAATTAAAGATAAATCAATCATTTGACCAAATAAAATACGTGAAATTTGAGATCTCCTTTAATTGTTCTGAGTAAAGACACACTAAAAGATACAAATGATAAGATTTTCTCTTCTTAATGTATTTTTAGTTGTCTTCTCTTTTTAAGGTCGAACTAAGTTATAGTCTGCCTTAGTTCCTGAGCATATGCGTCTGAAGATGCAGACAATTTCAGAACTTAGTCCTTGTTAAAAAAGGGAGAGTGAAAGCTCATCAGAGGACAAAACCAACAGAATTCAACAGAGCAAAACAAAAGTTTCAAGTGGAAGTTCATAATTCCTTCCTTCCAACCCTTCATGGGTTGAGCTGAAGGCATGAAAGAAACTTCCAACCCGCAAGAACTTACCATGGGCGTTGGGAGACGCTAGTTCTACTTCCACCTTCCCACTTCCCCTGCACTGCATAGACCACGTGAAATGCAAGAAGGATTCATTTATGAAATTTTGTGTGGACGTGTCTGTCCGTAACTCTTATCTTTCCATGTGATGCCGCGTTGTTAAACCTCGTCCTTTCTTCTTGTCTGCTACTGCAGGATGCTTTTACACCATGACATAGAAAGCCCAACTAATAAGGATGGGAGTGTTATAATCCTCTATGAGAGTATTCTTGGCAAGTCATATGATGGTTGCAGCACCCTTCTATAGGATTGGGATGTTATCATACTATTTGAGAGAATATTCATGGCAACATATGTGAAGCTTGTAGCACCACACTATAGGATGGGAATATTCTTGGCAAGTCATATGATGGTTGCAGCACCCTTTATAGCATGGGGATGTTATCATCCTTTGTTAGACTATTGTTGGCAACTTATGCGAAGGTTGTAACACCACACTATAGGATGGGAATGTTATCATCCTCTGAGAATATCTTTGGCAAGTCATATGAAGGTTGTATCAAAGAGCTTATCCCTTAGCAGTATAAGCTCTCTCCTTTCATAAGAGAGGTTTTGGATTTGAGTCCACCACCCATGATTAAGGAGGAGGGAAATTATCTCATGAGTTAGCAGAGCCTATGTCCGAGTACTCCATGTAGATGAACCCTGAACTCAAAATAATAATCCAAACAAGACAAAAATGCCGTGGCCGTACGAGAAAAAAATTGTACCTAAGGAGAATATTCTTCGCAAGTCACATGAAAGTTGTATCAAAGAACTTATGATTCAACGGTATAGGTTTTGGATTCGAGTCCCACCACCTGTGATTGGGCACAAGAGAAATTATCTTATTGAGTTAGTAGAGCCCATGTCCATTCTACTCCAAGTAGGTGAGCATGTAGGACTAATATTACTCCCTATAATGAGACTTCTAAACTCAAAATAATCATCTCAATAAGACATAATGTCATGGCCGTACGAAAAAAATTCGTACCGAATGAGAATTGGTGAGTACCCATTTGTATTATCTCTACCATGGGGACTTTGTAATATAATTGACAAAACAAATCATACGAAGGTTATAGCACCATACTTACTATAGCATGGGTATGTTATAATTCTTCTTGAGAATATTCTTGGCAACTCATATGAAGGTTGCAGCACCATACTTACTATGGGATGGGAAGTTATAATCCTTTGTGAGAATATTCTTGGCAAGTCACTATGAAGGCTGTAACACCACAAGTGTATTGGCGTGCACCACACCCCACTGAACAGTAGATCTCCCTCTGGCTTCCCCACCAGCACTGCACACACACAACATGCCAAAAATTACAGCCATAGGCCAGCTGCTGCTGTCTGTGGACATGCGAACCTTTGTTATCCAAATGAACCGTAAATGTTAGGCAAGAATAACCTTTGTCTGTGAAGTATGCTGTACACAATCCAAAACCAGGATAACAGAGAAATCCGGGGCATCGACCAGGAGGTCGAAGGCGCTCCAGCCATCAAAAGACAAACTGTTATCCCAATCTTATCGTCTTGTTCCTTTACCAGTGTTCCCGCCAAGTACCGGCCTACACCTTTCCATGATGCAGATATGAAAACTATGGATACCCCAGCTGTCACTCTGCTTTCTTTAAACTAAAGCCAGAGGAAAAGGAGCTACGAGGGATTGGAGAAGTCACGATTTCGATTAAATCATGTAACAATCCAAGACGATAACAACGGGTACCACTGTCAAAGAATTTGGTAAAGGAAAAAAGAAGACAAGAAAAAACAAACACAGGAATAAGATTTTAATGGAAAGATAAATGCTGCAAGAGAGTTGCAGGTTACACCTGACACATTAACAGCTGAAGGACCACCAAATTAACAACTGGATTCATCTTCTCTTCACCATACCTACTTCCTTTTCATTCTATTCACATGCCAGCTTGGTGTCAAAGCTGCTCAAGCAGATGGCGAACGCCTGGAATGCTGAAATAGGATATCGGTAGTCCATGGTGAACATGTCCTTTCCAACCTTGCCAAACTGCAGGATGACCTTATCATGCTCTGGTGGTGCCGGCTGCGACAGAGTTGGCGTGACAGCAGTAGGTTGTGTGGCGGCAATGAGCTGGAAGTTCTTGACAGACGCAACTGTCACCCGGCCCCTAAAGTGCAGGCACCAGCACTGCAGCTGTTCATGCCATCTTGGGGCCTTGTTCTTGAGAATCAATGGTCTCTCCTTGACCTCCTCATCCTCATCCTCTCCCATGGTTCCTCCAAGGATGTCAGAGAAGCGTGCACTGTTGAAGTCCATGGATCGATCCGTGATGGAAGACTTGGAGAACGACATGCTTCGGAAGGAGTCCTCCAGAGAGCGTGTAAGTAGGTTCTCAGGCGGCGCAGGGACTTTGCAGCCAACATCTAGGGCAGAAGCAGGGATTGAGTACATAGTGCAGTTCATCCGGCGTGGGCCACGTGTTCCCAGGACATTCAGCTCATATGTTAGCTGAGCTATGTTGTAACTGCCTGAAGGAACCTTTGGAGAAACCTTGGAGTAGAATCGGCGGCTTGTTCGCCCTGGTGGGGGTAGCGATGCACCACCATATGGGGGCTGGGTATCATATATTATGAACCTTGATCCAAGGAAATTTGACCTGCATAATATGGTACTTGTTGCTCAGAAACCTAGAAAGGGTCTCAACAATCACTAAACAGAAATGAAGAGAGGGGTAACCTCAGTTTGCCCATGTACGTGTTACTGGATCTTGATATGTTATCTGTATGCATGGATATGACATATTCCGTACAAGATGTTCGGCGGACCCTTTTTGCTGAGAGGAGGAATTTCCCATTTTCAGCGAGCAAAGCTACACAATTCAACAGAAGAAATTCTTGTAAAAGATATAAGAAAAATCTCTCCTGAACCCTCATAAGTTATCGTGCGACTTAAAGACGATTCCTTGGGTGGGGGCAATGCAGTAAATTTCTCTGATCAACATGATGTTGTAATATTCCACACAGCAAGAGACAACTGAGCAAAAATGACATGCCATAGGCTCACAACAGCGAGGGCCACAGTCAAAATTGAACAGAATGTACATCTTGGTAAAAGAATTGAGAAAATTACAGAAACCAAGCACATAGGATACTCCGGAAAAAGACGCCAAGGAATGACATATTCAATGCAGCAGATATAAGATCAGATTTTCTGGACGTAAAACTGTAATTTTGACAAAAAACATAAAAACAAAAACTGTCTTCTACAAGAGCTACAAAAAGGAAAAGACAATTACATCAGTTTTATACTTAAGTGGACGCTATTCCACAGCATGCCAAATTGCTTGGCAAGAGAGAAGAGAACACCTCATGCCAACAAACTCATAAATCTATAAGGTAAATCTTTAAACAGCACACAAATAAAACTTCAATATAGGGAAGTGATTCAACACTTCTCTTATTCCTATATAAGTGAAAATTAAGATGGTAACATTCATAACTCAAACCAGGTCAATCGCATATGAATTTCAAAAGCATGTGTTAGGATTTAGGAAGGAACACTTACAAGGGTTAAGACATAAGAAAAGGTGATAAGTTGATTTCGATTTGTCCCTCTTAATGAAGCATTGGATAGGTCCATCACGTGGGCCTGGCTGCAAGTATAAGAAAAAGAAAAGCCATTAGAGATTATTTTGGTAATGCAAGCTAACAAACATGAAGTTCTTTCAAAGACAACATATCAACAAATGCATGAAGTCCACACACATTTAAGTTTGGATAGAGGAAAACATAAAGCAATAGAAGAATACCTGCTTCAGTGATACCGGGAAAGTAAGTTTCCCACAGAACTCTGGCACTCTGACAATTTCTTTACACATTTCTCTCCATCTTGTGCAAACGGCAGCACAGGCAACAACATGCCTGCGAGAAGGCCATGTACTTTCACTCTCCTCTAATCTTTTAATCACATCACGCAACAATTCAGGAGGAAGGCTGGCCCAGCGACTCTGCTGGACCCCCAAAGATTCATCCTGAAACTCATGAACAGAACCCTGTGATTTCCCCCGGTGATGACCTGAGAGACCGGAGAGTCTCGCTTCAAAGCCACGCCTTGATAAGCTCCCAATGGCATCCCTTACATCACGGACAATGCTACGGAACGACATATGGGCTGGATCTATTTCTGATCAAGACCAGGGCAGTGAGAAGTGAAGCCTTCGAAACACATTAATTGGAAGGCACTTCTATAATCACCAACTGCATAGCTTTAAGCTCTCACAAAGCAAACTGCATAAACAGGAAGGTGGTCATGTTACACTCCACTTGCTTTTTGAGTGTTTCCAAATATCTTTAGTGACAAAAACAAAACCTTTGGACAATTATATGACAAGGCATTGGCATGTGCTTCAAATGTTTGACTTCTTGTTGCCAAAAAAGTAAGAAAAGCCTTCAAATATCTCGCAACACATTTCTAGGAATTGAACAGCGCAAGAAAATTGGAAAATAAAGATATTTCCTAGTAAAAGAACTGCACGTCAAATAGCTCAATGTTTGGCTACAAGTTAGATGCCGAAGCAACAGTCTCCATTCTGAGAAAAAATTGCAACTCAGTAGATAATAACAAGGAATTAAAGATGTAAAAAGGAAAAAAAGTCTGAACAAGTTAAAGGGAAGAAATTAAGTTAATCAACCAGTAGCCAAGAGATTTCCCGCCCAGTGAAAGAGCAATTAGTTCTAGGTTTCTAACAATTTTCTACGAATTACTCAGAAACAAAGACAGCAACCGCCAGAAGCGAAACGATTGCAGAGAAGCAAATTGAATAGGAAAATAAAACAAATTTATGAAAACATACGACAGATGAATCCGGCTTAAAGCCGGAGAACAGTGCTGGAAATAAGTAGCAAACGAGGCAGTAGAAAGGAGCTCTTGCGCCTCTTAGCCAAACGAATCATAAAAGTAACCAATTTGCCTAGCGTTTAGCAAGCTAATCACCATGGCGGACATCGGACTCACCCTTTAACGGACCATAGAGATATGAAGTGTTTAGAAAACGGCGGCTCTTCCGGGGAACACTGTTCTTCCAGGACCCTCACTAGTTCAGCAGAAATTTCGAAAATTATCAAAAGGAAACAATTGCCGGGGCCAGGAATATAACAGGGTTGTGAATCACAGTGTAGAGACGCATCTCGCCCCCACAAATCACAGAAAAATGAGAACTTTCTTTTTCTGACAACAGTGAAAACTTGGAAAAAAACACAGAGGACCAATAACAAGACCATGGTTACCATGTTCACCATGGAATGAAGGGCTTGCAGAACCAAACATGATGGGGGCGAAAGTGAAACATAATTTTTTCTAGATTTTGGACTCTGACGGGTGTATAACCTAATAAACCCAGTAAAATTATGAGGGTAGACCATCCAATTAGCAAGCAAACCCCGTTCGAACGCATTTCCTAGAAATCTCCCGCAAGCATCCCATATTGAAGAGACAACAGATTGAACTTTAAACAAGACCCACGCAAAATCTCGAAAGGGGAAGCTCCAACTTCTCACCTTTTGAATTCGTGAACCCTGAGCCGGTACCAGCGACCTCCCCGGTAGCTCCTCCAACCAGCTGAAGAGAAGCCGACGAACCCCCACTCCCCGCCCCCTCTCTCTCACACGCACACACTAATAGGTGCGGGCAGGCAAAGATTTGAGCACCGAGCACCGGATCAAGGAAGGAATCGATATTCTCCTCCCCCTCACTTCCGCTCCGTATCGCTTCACCCTGGATTCCTTCCTTCTCGCCGGCCCCTGCTCCTTCTCTCTCTCTCTCGTCTCACCTTCTTCCTTCTCTCTCTTCCTCCCAGCTATATATCTCTCTCTCTCTCTGCGTTCACATCAGCAGAGGAGCGCGGACCTCAGAGCCCATTAAATCCACTTCAGGCGGAGAAGGGGAAGGAGAAAGAGCGAGGCCAAACAAAAGCACCGAACAGTTGAAAGGGAGCAAAGCTGTACATTTTGTGTGACCGCGCATTCATAACTCCAAATTTTTTATTATTACACGAAAAGTTGGGTTCGTTCAGCTCGGACACGCCGTTTCCGTTGCCGTTAAATGTCCTGGTTTCGACCGGACGCCGTCTGGCCGACCCACGACAAAAAGGCTGAGAAAAGGCAGACGGCCGGGACGACGGGACGACGCGGACGTTGGGAACAACGCCCTTTGCCTTATAAAGCGCCGTTTTCTCTCTTTTCACTGCTTTCTGCTCATCCCCGTTCAGGTCCCGCAGCTGGTACCTTTTTCAGGGGTCGCGTGAGTTGGAAGCTTCCTGGAAGAGTGGAGACGTGATCCAATTTTTGTTCACATGTTTTCATAGAATTAAATGTGTTAAATAATTTTCCTATAGTCTTTTTCTTTTGAGTTCTTTTTCAGTCTATTCATCACAAATAAGTAGAATGAAAACATAACTTAAAAAATGGGCATAGTATTTTAAGTAGATTTTCTCAGATAAAAAAATGATTTGTCCACACAAATATATTATAATAACTAAACTGTACTTTCGACATAAGATGAATGAATTGATACAGATGTACAGAAAAGTTTTGACGACGTATATGAATGTATTAGTTTGAATTCAAAATGTCTTGAATTTGGGACAAATCATGTTGTTCTCAAACCAAAGTTAATTGAGATTTTCCATTAGATTTAATTTGAGTTTTCTATTGGAATCAAGAAATCAACACTCTTGCATGTCCCCAAAATCTTATATATTTTAATACTATCCTAAGATGATTGTATTTACGTCCATGCACCTAAGGTCAGCATACTCAACTCCTCTAACTCAATTAAAATATGAGAGAGAGAGAGAGAGAGAGAGAGAGAGAGAAGAGGAGATCCAAGAGTATGGGACTCGGAGCGTGTGGGTGGACATTTTTTTTTTTTTTTATCTATTTACCGGTTGGGGGCAGTCAACTAGTCAAGGGAGTCAACCTTATGTGCCTCATGAATAATTGTTGAGAATACAGATAAGAAGAATGTAGGGATGCAAAGTTAATGATAAAGTTGAGGGTAAACTTTTTGAAAAATAAAGGAAAAAATGCACTCATTATTCGGCTCAATAGACAAGCTTCGTCTCCACGACTGTTAGGATAAATGAAACCCTTTTTTATTTAAAACCATTTTTTTATTTAATACCATTAGAACAGTCAGATCAGTGCTGTAAGATCTCCATGCCTTCTCAACATGGACGCGACAGTGAAACTGCAAAGCCTTGGATTTCTCTTTTTCTTTTTTCTTTTTCTTTTTCTTTTTCTTTTTCTTTTTTCATATGTTCAAACTTCAAACTTGGACTTGAAAATGGCTTACCTAATAATGCCACCTCAAAATGTCTATTCTTGCGAGTTTCCAGAGTTGAGATCATCCAATGTCAAACTCTCACGCCGTGCAGCCTTTCTTCGATGAATTGAGAGAATTTCTGTCTTTGGATCATAATGTAGTCATTTTATCATAAAAGTAAATGTAAAACTCACACTAATTCTTCGCTCATGTAAATAAGGACACACTTTAATCTAGAAGAAAAGATGTAGAGGATCTTATTTCTTTACCGAGAGGTGGTTGCAAAGGTACTGCGATCCATATGACACCGATAGGATTGATATGTGATTAGATAATCGAAAAAATTCTTAAAAATAGAAACTAGAGTCCCAATAAATAGTACAAACACTTTGAATGAGCCGAGCCTAATTATATTTTTTGATTTTTTTTTTAATTTTTTAGACTGTTCGATTAGAGATCAAATTTTACCAACAAATAAGACATATGAGACCTAACTTTAAAAAATTAAAAAAAATATTTCTTTTTTTACATGCTACAAAGCTCGCATTGCAGAGTTTACTGAAAGTTTTTAAATCTTTCGGATCTTCAATGTATATTGCTCATAAGCAAAGAATATATAACTCCATTTTTCTATTTCAATTTTCTCTTTCAGCACTTATCTAATCAATCTACCAATTAATGAATATTAACAAATTTAGGAAGTCAAGAGAATACAAGTTGAAGAGATCTCAATCTGATGTCCGCATTACCACCCCTGGCTATGGCTCCAATTGACTTGGTGGTGGTCTAGGTGGATTTCGCAGCTTGTCGATCTGTCTGATGTGGCAAGGGTCAAGCTGTGCTAGACCGATCTCTGCACTAACAAGAATTAGAAGTGAAGGGTTAATCCTGAATGTGGTAGATTGTGAGGTAAAATTTAAAGAGCAGGCCCACCTCGACTGCGCGTCGTCGCACGCACATCCCGCACCTAAGCCGTTCGCTCGGTGGAGACTGAGGTGTTTCTCTCAGTCGCCCGATTGAGAGAACTCCAACCCCTTATTACCTGGCTTCGAGTATGTCGTGTCGCCCTTTATCTAGCAGTGCCTTCGCTCGGTAGAGATTGAGGTGTTTCTCTCAGTTGCTCGATTGAGAGAACTCCAACCCCTTATTACCTGACTCCAAGTATGTCATGTCGCCCTTTATCAAGCAATGCCTTCGCTAGTGCTGGGAAAACGACCTTCGGAAGCACTTTGAGGGGGCTGCTTTTCCTGCGTTTTGTGCTTGCCTTTGCTACAAGATTCCCCATCACGCCCCCAACTCATTACAACATGTTCTGCAACGTCACCCCACCATATTAATGTATTCAATGTTTTCCCAAAATCCGTCACCACCATAACCCATCCTAATCCAGTAGTCCTGTTCTAGTGCGCTTTAATGATGTCCATTTGGGTGCTGGCAAGTGCCGCCGTGGTGTTGGTTCGGGCCAAAAGTGGCATCATGAATCCGAAGAAATCCGGTAAGATTGCCAACCATGGAGCGGATATTATCATCCGCATAAGATTTGACAAGAAGCTGAGAGAAAGGATCCAAAAAGGGGTGATAATGGGATCACTTTTGTAACCAAAGTTGGGTTCCCACTAAAAATAATGGAATAAATTACTGGCAAGCAACTCGATGCTTGGCCAATAAATTACTAGAAACCTTTTGGTACTCCGCATCATCATGAAGAGGGACAGTTGAACGTCTCCTGGCTTGTTTAGCTTGACATAAGATATCCTAAAATTTTACAAAATATAATATTTTGTCTTTCATAAAAATATGATAATTTATAGTATTTTTATGACAAACTATACTACACATTAAGCTCTTGAGATTACGAGGTCCATGTGAAAAAGTAGAAACACTAATCGAATTAGATTCAGTACAGATCTAAGGTAGATTGATGACTGTATTTGTTATTTTATCTATTTATAAAAATGTAATTGTATATATTTAATAATAGATCAGATGTTAAATTCTGAAGAATTATTTGTTTTAACGTAAAAGAACGTAATTGGAAACAATTATTTTATTTTACAATATTTTTAGTTGTTTAGAATGATGTAGAATGATGTAAAGTAAAAACTTATTTGAACCTTGTCTGTCCACTTGAAAGTCCAGTTCACTTGTTTTAATTTCCAACAAAGATCCACTGTAAACCAAATAAATATTCTCTGATTATAAAACAAAAAAATTTCATTTGTTTAAAACCGGTGATTTACAAAGTTTTACACTAAAAAAACAAATAACCCCTTAGTGTAGTATATATATTCAATCAGAAGAAAGTTGTATCTATTACCTTATCTACTATGCATATTGATTTAACATGATTATCCGTTAATTACCCTATAAACTAATAATCGTGCCATAGGTTACCATTTGCATCCCTGTGGAGAAGCAACATGTCCCAAACATGTCGTATTTTGGCGTTTCTTTTGGTGAAATACCCGCGTCGTGTGACGTCAACCTAACGTGAAAGAGCTCACCAGTCACATGAGGTGTTCAAAAGTAGGAAACAACGGGGAAATTAGAAACTTGTGACGCGCGCAAATGGTGATGCCACTCTGATGACACGCACAGAACGTATCCGGCGTGTTAGGCTGGCGTTGCATCGTGTAAACAAGGAAAAATAGTACGAGACTGCCGGACTGGCCGTCTCAAGACTAGAATAATGAAATAATTAATCTTTTAACTCATATATAACAACGGCATAATAATAATAAAAAGAATAGAAATAGTTTATACTTGTGAAAGCTTTATTTTGATTTCATTTTCATGTTAGTCTGGGAATAGGGATAAGCGCGTATTACTGAACGAACAGATCTGCAAATGAGATGAGCATTTGGGGCATTTTAGGGACAAGGCTAACAGTGAGTTTACCTAATGGTTTTGTTTTCTTCAAGGAGTTTGAAGAACAATGGGAAATAAGTTTATTTCAAGAAAAAGGGGGAATAACTTATCTTTGATCTTCTCTGCTTAATTTTAATCTAAAAAATGAAAAGTTGAGAGATGAGTTCCAAATAAATCTTAACAAGAGGTTAAGAAAGCTGATCCCATCCATACATATTTTTTAATCAACAGAATTAACAGTTGGAGCGGAAAAATACTCATAGCTCAAATGGACGGCCCAAAGTTAGAAAAGCATGACGAGGCTGTAAGGGGAGTATGGCCTACAAGGCCCAGGCAAAGGTCCGTGGGCTGCGAAAAAATCGCGACTGCCCCCTAGAGAGACAGAATGGGTCATTAAAAATCAGGGCCCAACCACCTCACAGGAGTAAAATAGAAGGACTCCTTTATGAACCCAACTGTAGGGAACCGAGGACTTGACCGTCTAAAGGGGACCACAATTTGATCAGCCTATAATAACCAACATCCTTGAGAAGCGCAAAGACACTAAAGCTTCCCGACCACACAAAGATCCAAAAGACCGATCACCAAACAAAGTACCTATGAGGCCAGGGACACACCCCACTTATCCCGACCATCAAGAACCAAGGACTCACAAGTATTATTGAGAACCGATGACTCGTGGGTCTTAGGAAAATTTGGGCAACCACATGTCCACTAATGTGCCTTTAAACGTGGCAAAACCACTAGTAATTTATCCACTAGAAGCACGGGGCCCAAGACAAAAG
This sequence comes from Zantedeschia hybrid cultivar, assembly GCA_030544215.1. Lineage (NCBI taxonomy): Eukaryota > Viridiplantae > Streptophyta > Magnoliopsida > Alismatales > Araceae > Zantedeschia > Zantedeschia hybrid cultivar. Next base: position 20,037,734 of record JARZZO010000014.1, on the reverse strand, counting down.
GTACGATTATAGAAATCGTTAGCATAAAGATTTGCTCCCTAATCACGGATTAGACCTCACTAACCTAGATTGAACATGACATAGCTCCAAGGGCTTTGCATGGTGTCTCCATGGCGCTCGGTGATATGATACGCGCCTTCTTCCATGGGAGTTTGTGTTCGCTTTTACTTAGTTGGAGGGATCTTATAAAAATTACGCCCTCCTATTTTACAAGGTATGTCACAACATTGTCTAAAAAGATCTACCATGCCACTAGTATGTCACAACATTATCTAAAAAGATCTACCAATCCACTAACTCTTTTTTTCAAGTTGAAGTAACTTAGGTATCGGAGGGTTAACCCTAACTAAGACAGGGACCCCATGACGGCTTTGTTCCATTCTTACAGGAAAGGAGGGACTGAGAGGTCTCATTACTATTGACTATGTAAGGTACGTGGCACCATTGCATCCGTCTACTTGGGAATGATTAATCTTGTTTTCAACTAATTCCAAAGACAAACATTATATTATAATATCTTATGAGTAATATTTGTTGCACTGCATGAGGTGCAACCCAAATTTTTTTATTTTTTGAATTTTTTTTAGGTCAACTCCATCATGTCCGACACGTCTATACAATCCAATCATCGATCGGACGACTTAAAAAATTTGAAAAATAAAAAATCAAGACCAATAAATAGTTTTGTTTTTCATTTTTTAAACTTTTTTGGATCGACGATCGAATTGTACGGACTTGTCGAATATATTGAGGCCGACCTAAATTTTTTTTTTTAAAATAAAAACATATACTACTGCTGTAGCCGTCCAATCAACTCAAATCAGATAGTTGCCCACTCGTGATGCAGCGGACGCTGCACCGCAAGCAGTGCAACAAGTTTTACTCAATCTCTTAATGGGGATTGAAGATATGAATATACGAGAAAACCTGTTGTTCAAGAATCTGAACCACTTGCTTTATTCTTTTAGATCAAACCGGAATATCTAACATTACGCAGCAATTCATCTTAATATATATAATATCCATCGGCATCATGATATTCTATTCCGGTTTGATGACAATGTTATAGCCACACCTTTTCGTCGACTTTTAACAGTCGCTTGTGGCTTACGAGTTACGACCTAACAAGTGGATACTTAAATATATATGCGGACATCAATATATAATCACCAACGAAGGACAAGTCCAAAGGGGGGATCACATCCATGTGGAGGATCAGGGAGGAAGGCCTGTGGCAAACTGAGATATTTGCAGCTGATCAGTGGTGTTGGACCAGAATCAGATCTCTGAAATGTGTGAGACGATCATTGATCCATGGAACAATACCCGATGTTGGCCACAGATAACAAAGTTGCAAGTATCTTAAACTATTCATATTTCGGCGGGTATTTGCAGCAAACACTCTAGTCCCAGCCACGGGCACAGGACAAATGGAAGATGATCTCATAGAGGCAGAGATATTGATGCTTCATGTTCGTATGGTATCTATCTCTAAACAACTCCCGTTTTAAAATGGTCGGCATGTGTCACCACAAGCCATACTCCACATATATTGTTCTCTTAGCTGTGGCATTGCATCCTCCGCTACATGTCATCACCTCACCTAATACGTCGGCTTAGACGCGTAGAATCATGATGATTCCCATGCTGCTTCTCCCTTCATGTGATCGAGAGACTACCAGCAGAAGATTCCAAGCAATCTGATGCATGCATGCTGTCCCTTGGAAACGGGATGGAAACACTAAGGGGACCCTTAGTCTTGAAATAGTTAATATATGTTAGAATAGTCACACAACAGATAAGGAACAAAAGGAAGATTTAATATAGATGGTGCCTACTTCCATCAGTTCTTCAGATTGGTTAAGTACTATCTTTTTCTATTCTTCTTGCAGCACCAATGAATGTCAAAACTTTAAGACATTGAGCGGATTAGGTACCAACTGTTGAATATTAATCGCTTTTATCTTTTATCTGATGTGGAATTATTCAAACACTATATATATATATATATATATTCTAATAGCTAATGCTGTGACCCTTTAGTTCCTGTCTCAAGTAAAAACAGGAAAAGATAGCCCGAGTTTTTTCTTATTTTACTCATTCTGCCCTTCTCTGCTCTTTTGGTGGGAGTGTGTCGCATCTGGACTTTGCTCGAACACCATGACGAGTATATTGCGCCCACTTGTTGCTAGGGGCAGGTGGGGAGCCAGGCATCTAACTCGGCCTACATGGACCAGAGTCTCAGTGAGAAAGACGAAAGCTAGCTAGTTAGGTCCAGAGACGAGGCTAGGAAGGACGAAGGGAAAAAAACACACGAAAGGTTACAGGCCAGGCTAGAGTTAGATGGCTAAGATCTCGGTCACTGATTCATTAAGCCTTCCGACCGGATTCTATGTCGTCAATAACATTGGAAAAATTAATTACAACGTTCTGCTGATCGTTCTAGATTTTTTTTTCTTAAATTTTAATTTTGTCTTTTTATTTTTGTTTGTCTTATAACTATAACACATTACTATCGTAGTATGTTAAACATATTTATGTTGGGTTTTAATCCAATTGGTGGTCCACTTGTGTTTACTGGGCTGCACACTTGCACACCATTAGGCATCCAATTAATGGAATATGATTGGGCTTAACCCATTAGGCGCCAATAAGGATCCTGTAATGGGTAGGATCCTGTTAGAAGTAAGAACAGGACTGGTCCCTCCTCTCTATAAAAGAAGCATGTGACTCCCCATTAGGTCATACGCATTAAGACGAATAGATAGAGGAAATCAGTGGAGACAGTGCGTGGGTTTACACCGTCTTCCTGCCCAGAGTTCGTGCGTTCTTGTTCGAGGTCCGCTGCGCGTAGGGATCGACTCCGGCATCGTCTTCCTCTGCGTTAGGGATGGTTTCCGCTCCAGGTATTTCGAAAATCCCTAACAAGTGGTATCAGAGCCAGGTTCGGAATTTTTTTTGGGGCTCCGATCTACGGGATTCTTCCCAGTTAGTTTAAAAAAGGTATCAGAGGGTTATGGGCCCACCACGCTTCCGCTGCGGTTTTCTTCTCTAAGAACAATAAGGCGTCCAAAGGTGGTAGAGCCTTAGACATTAAGTATTTTGCTCTTAGAGACAGAGTGAAGAATCAAGAAGTGTCTATAGAACATATCGGAACGGATCTTATGGTTGCTGACCCACTCACGAAAGGACTACCTGCTAGCACCTTTTATAGTCATGTGATTCGGATGGGTCTTGTCAGTTCACTCGATATGTTGTGATTCTTCCATTACTTTCTGCCTTTTCCATTTATTTTGTATACATGTTGGTTATGGATTTTGGCTGGCAGATTGTATATTTAAGTAGTGACCAATAGATAAACATTATGTTTGAGTTTATCTACAGTTCCATATTTGATGTTCAATTATAGTAAGTTGGTGGCATTGTGGTACATGGAAGGTGGTGTGTAATTGAATGCATTTATCGCTATGACTCATGTCATATGATTTACTGTTCTTGAACCTTTAAGATTCTGTTAATTGGAATGATGTGTAGTTTTGTTTTATCGTGCGCGCACATACCGTGGTTTTCTCTTCAGGTGTATGCCCATGATGTCAAATCTTCAAGAGTCCTTTTGAAACTATATATATTTATACTATAAGTATGTTTTCAAAGGAAGATTTAATGTGCTTAAGACAAGTTGGACCAAGTGGGAGAATGTTGGATTTTAATCTAATTGGTGGTCCACTTGTGTTTACTGGGCTGCACACTTGCACACCATTAGGCATCCAATTAATGGAATATGATTGGGCTTAACCCATTAGGCGCCCAATAAGGATCTTATAATGGGTAGGATCCTGTTAGAAGTAAGAACGGGACTGGTCCTTCCTCTCTATAAAAGAAGCCTGTGACTCCCCACTAGGTCATACGCATTAAGACGAATAGAGAGAGGAAATCAGTGGAGACATTGCGTGGGTTTACACCGTCTTCCTGCCCGGAGTTCGTGCGTTCTTGTTCGAGGTCCGCTGCGCGTGGGGATCGACTCCGGCATCGTCTTCCTTTGCGTTAGGGATGGCTTCCGCTCCAGATATTTCGAAAATCCCTAACAATTTAAACACTAATATTTAATATTTTAGCATGTCAAGATATCAATATGTTAAACATTAAAATGTACATGCTAATACCTTGACATGTTAGCACCTTAACATCTCAAATATCAGTTATGGGGAGGTGAAAAATAGTCTCAACATAAAATAAGAGTTTGGTGATCATCGAAAAATCAACAGACTGGGAAAAATAGGATAAAGCTTTGTCGTATGAACCTTACTAAGACGATTCAATTATCAAGACAATCATTAATCCGAGTCATAACCTAAACCTATGTACTCCCCATTTGAATATACACAAACCTTTCAAAGTAGAAGATAATGGTGGGCCAAGAAACTTTTTTAATATCATATTCATTCTTTACCTATACTTCCCTTACAAGTAGTTTTCACAAGTATATAAACAAGTATTGTAGAGATTTTTGATCTCTTTATAATTCATATTATATTCTAAAATTAATTTTATATACTAAAAATTAACATTTCTTTCATATTTTATTAAAATTCTTTATTTTTTTCTCCAAGTGATTTTTTTTTGTGACTATTTTTTTTTCAAATCCCGACTTGACAAAAGAAATTCAAGTTCAAATCGAGTTTGGGCCTTTATTCCAGTAAAAAACAAAAGTGGAACGTGAGTTCGAGTAGAAAAAGTCGAGTTCGAGTTGATCCGAAACCCGCCCTGTGCGTTAACCACCATGCTAAATGACAAATGTGGGGTTTAAAGCGCATTTCTATATGCTTTCATTCACATTGGTTAAACGTAAAATATATTAAAATTAAATTGGTTTTTCGTGAGATGAAATCTTTTAACTCCACTCTTTGGAATGCTTTCACTTATAAACGTCGAAGAAGAATTAATCATTTGATTAAACAAAATACTTGACATATCAAATTCAACTTAATATGAATAAAAGCACTGTAGACTACAAATATCACGTCTGGTTATTTATTAATTTAAAATTAAAAAACTACCTATTTTAAGGTGGCATAGCCGCGTGAGGGCCGCGGGGCAGGCTCGCTTGACACCGCTAAGGCCGTGGGTTAAATGGGCTTTGACGCCCATGATGGACGGAGCAGGTGGTGGTCAAGCCATCTCTCTGCCTGCTGCAATGGCCCCCTGCCGCTGTAATAGGGCATTACAGTATGTAAATATTTTTTTTAAAAAAAAATTATATTGGGCTCCACATATCCTATATGATTGTATAACTTAATCTTCGATCTGATAACTAAAAAAATTATAACAAATAAAAAACAGAAACCCAGTGAACAATAATAGTTTTTGAGTTTTTAGAATTTTTTGACTTGTCGGACCTGATATTGGGTTGTATGCCCATGTAAGACATGTAGAAGCCTGCCTAAAATTTTTTTCAAAATTTTTTATTTTACCCACTGCAATGGGGCATTGCAGCAATCATTATTTATTTCGAGTAAATATTTGCTGCACCGTACAAATGTAATCTTAAAAATCTATATTTTTTTAATTTTTTATGGTCGCCCTATTGGATATGTCTGCATAATCTGAACTTTGATCTGAGCACCCAAAATTTTTAAAACATCAAAAACTGAGTCTTAATTTATTGTGTTTGACTCATTAAAGGTGCTTTTTCACTTCTCATTCATGCTTGGTTTTTGATTTTTTGTGGATCTTCCAATCAGAGATCAAATTGTACGGACATGTATGATGTGGCTGACCAAAAAAAAGTAAAAAAAGATTATTATCTTTTTTGAGTTGCACGGCATGTGATGCAATAAGTATTACTGACCCCTACGTATAACCTGCCCCAGGCCATATAAATGGGGGAGGGAAGATGGGCCGAGTCAACTTTTATGTTAAGAAAGACTTGCTAAAATATTTGGATATTGAAAATTCACTTAGATTGCAATATTTGGTTGGCTGTTGTCCAATCCACTTTGATCGGATGATAACTAATTACTGCATAAATTTATAAAAAAAATGAAGCTTGGCCACTTCAACGCTTCCACGATCCTACCTATTGGATGGCACAAGCGTGCGATCAATTTTTTTGAACAGATAGCCTAATGGCTAAGAGGAGGAGAACCCTAACTAAGAAACCTAGATTTGAAACTCGGAAACTACAGCCGGAAGACGCGTGGGGAAAGGGAGTTCCGCCCGCGAAGAACCCCTTGCAGGGGTCGAACATGGGATGCTTCTGTCCAAACGGGAGCAGGTGTCTGTTCGCACTACGTGCGGGGACAAGCATGCAAACGCAGAGCTGCAGCAGGTAATTTTTTTTTTTTTTAAATGTTGAAGATCTGGGGTCGTCTGGGCTGTCCCAACCCAAGTTAGGGAACAAGATTAACCATTTTAAAAAATATACAGTAAAAATGTGTAGTTAATTATGATTTATTTTAAAAATTTACAAAGTATAACTGAATTCGATACACAATTTTCAAAAATGCTATTTTCTGTGACATTGTTCTAGTTTGGCTTAGTTCGTGCTCTATTCTGTGTTAAGAGAGTGCGAGGCTAATTTACAGATGCTGTTGGGTCAACCATCTTCGTGTGCTATGCGAGAGCATACGGAGGCTTTTCATTTTAGAGATTTTGAGTAAACTTATTTGTCTAGTTTAACTATTGAGGTATCTTGGGAATATGAGACATAAATTTAATAGAGGCATCCGATTAAGCTGAAGACAGTAGGAAAACAATTGACCAACTTAGGGTGCATTTGATTCTATGTAAAATACGTTCGAATTAAAAATAGTTTTCTAAGGTAATAACTTTACAATAACAATAAAAGTAAAAATTTTCATTTGGTACCTATGAAAAATATTTTTAGCTGCTTTGGAAAGGACGTTTAGTCTAATCTCATGGGTGCCAAAATCGAAAAAAAAAGGAGTTAACGAATTAAGTTTTTCATTTAACCAAAATTTTTATGGTTACCAAACAAGTCATTGTGATGTATATTTTGGTAAAAGCCTTTCATGGAGCCCATTTTACATGAAACCCAATGGACCCTCCTTAGAGTTTCAAGCAATCTGGTATTGACCAACTTACAGAGTGTCAAGTAATCTGGTCCCTCATTCAGGTGGAACTGTAGACAACAAAGTGCTTTTATTGAGTACCATCAGGCATGCAGCCCATTGGACTAGTGAGCCTGAGGCATCACCAAATTTGGGCCCGACAAACGGGTTCCCATTGAGTGGATTGAAAATGTTGCATTATCACAGAGAAATAAACTGCGGGCACCTCCATTTCTTATTGCTAACTTGTCCAGTTGTTTTGAGAAATGGTAATCGCAGAAACATATGGAAGAGTGAACGTAACATGGAACCAAGTAGAAGTCTCAATCGAGGAATGCGTGTTTGCTTTTAGCATGCTTTGTGGTTTCAGTGAGGAATGAGAGGTTAATTCTCTTGGTTTAAATAAAGCGTTGGACTAAGCAACCTTTTTGAAACAAAGGGAGTTTATCGTTTGGTTAATTGTTATATGACTGGCTAGCCTCCCCGTTCATAGGTTTTTAATTATTGGGCATTTGTTGTTCCTAACTTTTGGGCATGGTCCTTACATTCTCTAGAGTTATAAAACTCTCCTAATTTGTAAGTGAATGTAAGAATCTAGCGTCAGTCTCAGTAGAAATGTCATCTCCATCATGAAACTAAAATGATGAGAAATTGATGTGTTGCAGTGAATTTCGACATGCGGCTAGGTCAATAAAGATAGTGAATCAATGGGTCGTCAAGATGATCTTAGGAGAAAATTCTCTAATGGTCAGCTTCAAAACACAATAAGTTTTAAGACTACTTGAGTCCTTGCTTTGATTCCCCCTTCTCCTTATGTAGGCAAGGGCCACTGGAATGCACTGTAAGTTCCAGATCTGAGTCTTCTAATCCGACCTGACGATCAGGCAGGTTCCAGTCGCCTCTGAATCGGTCATCATTTTTGTGGGCCTCCAATTTTGGGGTTCGCCCAGGAAGACTTCAAGGCTCCCTTAGATGTGTAAGAAGCCTTCTTAGAACCATTGCTCGTGGGCTCAGTGGATGGGCATTAGGATCCCCCTTTGGGGAGAGGAGATTGAAACCGACTAATGTTGAAGAATCCCTGAATAATTGAGATAAATACACAAAAAAGAAACTGCTCCCACACAGGGGATGAGTTTTTCTTGCACGAGGAAGAGCAAGGTGTTGTAAGGAATTCTCCATAGAGTAATACCTAGGCAGTGCAGAATCCTCCGCACTGTGGGCACCGTCAGATTGCGTTCTTGTACCCTTTGGATCACGTAGAGGCACTATCTCATTTTTTTGAATTTTCTAATTGTTCGATAAAAAATTGGATAGTATGGATGTACCCTTTAGAATTGTCCTCTCCCTTTGGAATTTGAGTGAAAAAAAAAATAGGCTCCTGGTGCTACCATCAGATCGAACAACATGGACGATGCGGCAAGTATATATTACTCTTCTCCACAACTTACTTTTTTGGTGATGCAGGCGTGTTTCATGTGGTGGAGTGATTCCTAATAACCTAGATGCCATCCGCCTGCCGTATCACAGTGGTGCTGGCAAAGAATAGCCCTTGCTTGGGTGGTAGGGGGGCAAGGTTGAGCCCCAGCTAGTTGGGGCTCTTGGAATGACTTTATTTGGAGATTTTCTGTGGGAGGCTGTTTGATGTGCAGGTGGCGCTTGTGGGCCCCATGCAGGGGTGGAGTTTGTGTTGGAAAAAAAGATGAAAATAGTTTGAGTTTACCGGGATTCGATTTGTTGCTGCTGGGCCTTGTGCCCATAGAACTCAACCACTGAGTTACAACAGAGAAAAAAACCACAATAACTTAAATACCTCGTAAACTTCTGGCATGAATAACATATGTTACAATGTCCAACGTTATTGTAATCCAACAATGTAGATTGCAATGTGAAATACAAATGAGATGGCAGTGTTCTGATGTAACTTTTTTATTTAAAAAAAAGTCAAGTTAGAGGATCACACCAGTTCAATAGTCTCTAAAAAAGAAAAGCTAACTCCTCGTTGCAATCTGGCGATTTGGATTGTACAGTGCCGCAATCCAATGCCGCCGTGCGTGCGTTTCAATTTTGCTGTAACGCACACTCCTGCAGCATTGCTCTTCTCATGTCCATGCATATGGAAGTTGCCCAAAAAGAATGACCATCTTTGCTTGTTTGGCGTGATCTAGCAGTCACGCAGCAGAGATCATGCAGAAACTGATTTCGGTCTTGAGCGGGGCATTGGCCGTAGAGAACGTGTGCTCGGGTTTGTCCCCATCAAAATGATTGGCTCCAAAATTTCAGTCACTTGCGTATTTCTTGTCCCAATCGTAACATGACATTTGGGTCATGCTCAGCTTCTTTGACTTAGCTCGAGCTTGAATTGGGGTTCGAGCTCGGTTTAAGTTCGAAGGCTTTTTTACCATGCTAAACTCGAGTTTGATGAAGCTCGACTCAACTCGACCTATTGCTGCCCCTATAAGCAATTGCTTGTTGATAGGATTGGAACTTTTTGACCTAAAAGTTGAGTCTTGGGTGTTCCAAGGATCCCTTTCCTTTGCCCTCAAACCGATTGCCTTGGGCATATCTGATACGGACCTCAGCCAGTGTCTTGCGTTGGCCGCTCATGTCACCAAACTATCTGGGCCAGTTTAAAAGCTGGGTATGGATGTTAAAAAGATGCCCATCGGACGGAATACTGTCCTCATTTTTTCAACAAAGGATATATCTTTATCCTTATGTGGGTTTTATGTATTCTTATCTTTAAAAGTTACTAAAAATGAATATAGAAAGGCTAAATTGTCAGACAACACTATATTTGAACGTAAGGCTTTTTTATGTTGTTTCTAAGGGGAAAAATATATTTTCCAAATTGTAGTTATGTATAAGCTCTTTCAAAGTGGATGGTCCATATAATTTTTACTTATCGGACATGTGACGTGTAAAAATGAATTTTATAACCGAGTGAATAACCAACGGGAGTTAAGAGAGTGATGTAAATAATGAGACAGGCATGAAGGTGGATATGTCAATAATCAGATTTGAAAATATACGCATATCTTTTTTCTAATCCAAAGTTATCTAGATATGGATAGACCTCAATACCTCATCCTCGAAAATGGGCATCATTAAGAAACTGGTGGATGATATCCGAGTACCATTGACATCTCTAATCTCAGGTCTTATCTCCAGACCAAATACCTTTTAGGTAATAAAAATGACCCCCGTTTACTATTTTGAAGCCAATTTTGAGATTTTAAAAAATACAAGAGATATTGAATTATCTGTGCATAAAAAATCTCAAAATAAATGCTTCCTGCATGGGGACGGCTAGAAATTTCAATTTAGATGACTTCTTGTCACAATTGCTCTGCCTTTAATGCTATCATTGCACTGCACTAGTGCACCAGGACTGGAATCTGCAAATGCTGCCTTTCACTATAAACAGCCACTAGAGCAAATTCGCCAAAGAAAGTGATGCCAAATGGAGATCCGAGTTGATGGTGCCGCTGTCCCTACATTATACACTGCATAGACATATAGAAGAAACTTCGTGCATTAAGAGTGGTGGGGGTGCTTGCAAGACAAACATGTAGTCTGCGGCAAGGATGGACAAGAAACTTTACCTCACCCTCATCCTCATAAGAACCATCTATTCAGGGTTGCAGATTCTTGTTAAAGTTGCGTTCAAAGAGGGTATGAGCACCTTCGTCTTCACCTTCTACCCACAAGCAGTGGCAACCATCTTCTTCGCACCCATTGCTATAATTTCCCAAAGGTAATCAGATTAATTTAGAGGCTAATTCTCATATGCATGCTAGCTTGTGGTGCTAATCTAATTCAATGATTGTTCAGGAAGAGAGTTCCACCAGTATCGTTTAAGCTCTTGTTCAAGATGTTTGCTCTAGCACTTAGCTGCCGGTAAGCCCTCTTTTACGAATAAATCTCATCTGTTTGTGTGTATGTAGGAATGTAACTTGGGCAGGCTGGGTTGTGTTATGTTATAGTTTGTGTCTAATCCAAATTGAAAATAGTCCAGTTCAATCTTAACCTCACTCAAATTCAGCCTAAATCCAGTCCAAATTCAGTTAAAATTCAATAATGAGTGGGTTGGGTTGAACTGACCCTATTTATAAATAGTTTGTTAGAAGTATTTTACTTTTTGTATGAATTATTGTAAAAGTCAACAGCTTAAACTGGGTCAGCCCGTTTTCAGCCCAACTCAGTCTATATTTAATTTGTCAATCCAAATTTAACCCAACCTAATTTATATATCTTGAGCCAACCCAATTTCCCTTAATACGGGTTGGGTTAAGCTGGGCCATGGGTTAGCCTGCGCGATTGACACCCCTAGTTACAACTAGTTTTAGGTTGCTATAAAGTCAAACCTCTCATGACAACTCGTTTTTTATCTAATTTAAAAGCTCCAATTGAAGCTTTTGGTTGGAAATAAAAAAACCACCCAAATCTTATATAAGTGGCTTCAAACACTTATCTTTTTTTTTTAATAAATAACTAGATAAAACTTTAAAAGTACTCTCAAATTAGAAGTTATGCCAAACACGTCATGAATACTACATAAATGGTTTCTAAGATCTTTTTGTCCTCAAAATAATTAAATTGAAGTGCAAAAGTACTTCCAATAAAAGTTACGTCAAACATAGCTTAAGAGTGTTGGGCAAAATTCTATCCTAAAGCCACTTTTCACTTCCACTTTTTCACATAGAATGAGTTGAAGTAAAAAAGTTATAACTAATTTTCCCTTATTATAAAAGTCAATCCTTTCGTAACAATTTCACCTTTTACTCAATCTTAAAAGTTCTACTTTGTAGTTTTTAGTTAGAAGTCAAAATACCTAAAATATTACATAAATGATTTCTAAGATCCTGTTACTTTCTCCTAAAATAATTAAATAACAGTGTAAAAATAATTCAAATTTGAAACTGCATCAAATATGGCCTAAAAGTCGTCTACAAGAACGTTGGCTAGTTTCCGAACTGCAGCATTGTTACGGTCCGGTAATCTCGCAGGCATGCTTTCTGGGCTAGCCCAGCGTTTATGGAGGCCTCGCGCGCTTCTGGGCCATCCCGGCCCAGTCACGCCTTTACGATTATTATAAATAAATCTTGATGTTTTAAATTTATCCAAATTAAATATTATTTTTAATAAATTGTAATTAACTTGAAAAATATAAACATATAATTGCATTATCTTTTTTTGAAGAAGCTGATTCTGACCTTTTGAGTAAAGATGATGTTGAACGGCAGAGACCAACGGATGTGTGCAAATTAATGATTCCATGCCATTGGTCCCCGGTTCACGAGTTTAGCATTAGAAGGGTAGAGCACCCTTGGGTATTCTCCTTAGCTTTTTTTATTGGTTGGAGACAGTGACGTGTGTGACATAGAATCATGTATCAATCATATATATATGTTTTATTCAGTATAGAGACTAAACTCTAATCTGTACAAATATTTATAAGTGACGAGGGACAAATCTTGAAAGATCTTCTAGAATTGGAGATAATTTTAAATTAGTTAATAATTTCGTCAATTAAGTGAAAAATCCAAATCCACTTAATTATGTACGGAAGTAATACAACAGACCAAAGATAAATATTTTAGAAGAATTTCTAAGCTCCAATAAAGAATAGAACCTGAGACCTCTTAATTAAGAGCAAGTAAGTAAACCACTTTGTATCAGTCGTCTTGATTTGATTAAAGAATTCTTGAATCCATCCCTCCATACGGAAGTCGCCTAAAAGGCAGCTCCATCTTTGCTTTCGGGTGTGAGAAGTCTAAGGAACTGAGATTGTGTATAAAATTGATCTCGGTTCTGAATGGGGCATTGGCGGTCTAAAAAAGATCTGCGCTGTAGGACATGGCGGGGAATATAAAAGAAGTTATCTTTTTAATTTTGGATCATGTCCCATATGTCTCATCAATCTATATAAGTCAATCTCTAATATGGTGATTCAAAAGATTTTTAATAAAAAGTCATCAAATCTAATAATAGTTTAAGTTTTTAATTTTTTTTTTGAATCGTCTAATTAAGGATCAATCCTTGTAGACATGTGGGAGTATATGGGTCCGACCTAAATTTTTTTTATAGACATATTTTTTTTATTTACTGTAATATCCTGAGATGTAACACCAGGGACATATTACTCTTTTTTCAATCGTAATAAACCCAAGCAATAGCTTGTTGGTAGCTTAATAACTTTGTGGCCCAAAGGTTATTCAGAATCTCACGTGCTTCAAGGGTCCCTTTCTTTTGCCCTCAAACTGATGCTTTGGGCATATCACGTATGGGTCTAGACTAGTGACTGGTGGCAGCTTGCATATAAAGTTTCCAAAATCAATAAAGATGGTTCTCTAGCACCAACTATGTAGGCCAGTTTAACATCTGGGTTCGTCTGTAAAAGGATACCTGCCAGGCCGGATTTACCTCATTCTTACAAGGTATATATACTCATCCTTATGTATCCTTTATTTTTATCGTTAAAAATTATTAGATATGAGTGGGTAAATGTTTATCCTCATTTTTATCTAGTAAGTGTTCATAGGATTAACACTACATGCGAATGTAAGGTCGTTATTATGTTGCTTCTAAGAGAAACAATTGATAGCCAAAAAATATCTGCTTTTGCATCCAAGAGAAACAAAACATGTGAACAACAGTTAAGTGCAAGTAGCAATAAAAATGAACAGATAATCAGATTGAAAATAGATATATCTTTTTTCTTCTTGAACAATTATCCAGACATGGATGGTATCGTTTCCCTTCTCCTCTAAGATCGGTATCTTTTAAGAAACAGACTTATGTTATCCGTAAGGGTGTTCACAGTTTGGTTTGAAGACACAATTTTAAAAATCAAATCAAACCGAAATAGATAGTCAAACCGAACTAAATCAAATTGTAATAATTTTAAACCGAACCAAACCAAACCGAAATAATTCGATTTGGTTTGCGGTTTGGTTCTTATAATGGGTCACTATGTTAAATAATCCACTTCAACATTATTTTTTAAAAAATAGTTATTACAAAATATTATTTAAAAATTATTTAGAGATTTAAGTCTCGAAATGGACTATTATAGTTACACATCCTATTTTATTAAGGATTCAACACCTTTTTTGTACAAGATTACTATATAAAAGATATTATCTAAGAATAATTTAAAATTTTATGTCTTATAATTTACATAAATTCACACTTAATCTAAAACTTTAATACTTATATTATACCATTTTTAACGTAATTCAGTTTATTCGGGTTGGTTTGGTTTATGAATAAGAAAAACCAAACCAAACCAAATTTCTTAATTCTATTTGGTTTCAAGCTAAATCGAAATTTTCATGTTTGGTTTTTCTATTTGAATCGAATAGTGTACACCCTAGATATCCGAGTGTCATTTAAGCCCCTAATCTTAGGTATCATGTATGATCTCCAGATGTAATCAGTGCTTCCTAGATAATAAAAGTGACCCTCTTTACTTTTTTTTACTATTTTAAGAGCCAATTTTAAGATTTAAAAAATGCAAGAGATATGGAACTGTCTGTACATAGAAATCTGAAAATAAATGTTTTCTGCAGATGGCTAGATAAAATTTCAGTTTAGATGGCTTCTTGTCTCAAATTTCTCTGCCTTTGGTGCTGTGACTGCCCTGCACGGGGACCTTTTTTTTTTTTTGAAAAGTAGCACAGTGGCCGAATATGTAGATGTATTTACGAGTGACCAAGATTCTAATATGAGCGGAACTCGAGATATCTTTCAGAATTGGAGATAATTATAAACTGATTGATAGTCTACCTAATTAGGCGAGAATTTTCTGACTCGAAGCTAAATCTGACTTATATATTCTTCTGCTTGACCCATTTTAGTTTATTTGAATGAGTAACACTTGTTGCACTGACACCGTGCTACACCGAGGGTTAGTGCAACGTAGTAAATTTTCTTTTTTGTTTTTTTAGGTCGGCCTCGAGGTGTTTTACACGTCTATATAGGCCCATCTCTAATTAGAAGATTTAAAAAAAAATTAAAAACTCTTATTAGGCTTGATCCATTAAAAACATTTTTTTACTATTCATTGGGGATCAATTTTTTATTTTTTAAATTTTGTGAGTTGTGATCAGAAATCAACTTGTATGGATATGTAGTACACCTTGAGAGTGACCTAATTTTTTTTTAAAAATAAACTTTTAAAAAAGACTGACGTCAAAGGGAGCATCTGGGCTACCCTGTGGTGCCCACTTAAGAAGACTGACGTCAAGCTGTGGATTTATTAAAGGATAACACTTGCTGCAATGCTCCTGCTACTGTAGCATGGGGTAATGCAGTAAATATAAAAAAGTTATTTTTTAATTTTTTAGATTGGGTTCCACATGTCTTACATATCCATATAACCCGAACTCCAATCCAATGACTCAAAAAATTCTAAAAACTGAAAAATCGAGCCCTAGTGAACAATAAAAAATGCCCGGCCAAGCTCAATAACAACTTACAATTTTTAAGAATTTTTTGGGTCATTGGAATGGAGATTGAGTTGTACAAACATGTAAAATTTTTTAAAAAATAAAAATATGTTTTTATATTTACTGTAATGCCTCGCACTGTAAGTGGGGGGCATTGTATCACGTATTATTCTTATTGAAGAGATGAACACTAAAACTTTTAACCACAAATTTGGAAGGGAGAAAGATTGGGATGAGGAAGGGACAAAATCTTATGGAAAGAGCACAGGTAAAACACATGTGTGCATGTGTATTTCAAAGTGCTTGGGTATGGAATCCCACGCTGCTCTTGGGAACTCAAGAGAAGTCCTTATAAATGACTTCTCCTTTTCAAAGAATTACTTTCATAAAAAGTGAATGTATTTGGTAAGCTTGTTATTTTTACTTCTCCTCCCCAATAAAAGAAAAAACCGCTTTTTGCCTAAGAAGAAAATATCTACCTCCGTGCAGAATGATTATGTGCAGAGTGGTTTCTTTATTCGTGGGGGAGAGAGAAAAATTGGAAAGGAGATAATTATCTTCTCCTCCTTCGTGAGTGAGTGAGAAAAAATAGTAAAGGTCTCTCTCTCTCTCTCCAATGATTCTTCTCTATTGCACCTGATGCAGCCTTCGTGCACAGGGTGTTGAGCCGAGTCGACCGCGAGTCAGACTTAAGAGACGAGCCCGACAGAACTCCATCCTGCAAGCACTGAGGACGAGTCTTTAGAAGGGGTCAAGAAGTGTGTCCCGAGTAAGTCCCTTCGACACTCAACTCAAAAGCGTGCCAAGTGGCGGAGAGAAAGAAAGAGCAATAAATGTACTTTTTGGCCTTTTTTTGGCTACCTTTTTGGCCTCAATTTTTTTTCCTCCTTTTGCCTGACGTAGGGACCGTTTACTTATAGAAAGGGAGTAGCTGAGACTTCTTTGTGGCATGCAATGTGTGACTAAAAGTGTGGGTTTACTGTAGCAGAACAGTCACCTTTTGCCCCCTATAGTTGTGGCCTTTAGTAGGTTTTGTGGGTCGACTGAGCTGGGCCTTGGAGAAGGCTGCAAGTAGGTCGACCTAAACTGGACTTACGAGGAAATTCCCTCATCAGCACCCATGACGAAGAATATTTTATTCCTATACTTAAAGTTATCATGTATTATATGTATAAGTTATATTAATTATTTAATGTGATAATTATGTTAATATATCATATTCTTTATTAACATACTTTTATTTGTGCATAAGAGAAATATATTGTTATATTATATTTTATAATTTAATTTATAATATATTTATTATATATTAAAATTTTGAAGATAATTTTTATTAAATATTTAGGCTGAAGGTACTTTAGTCAAAACTTATCAAGAAATCTATTGGCTTTAGAGATATAGCGAAAGGAGATAATGTAGTATGATCCCATCATTTCATAATCAAATGATCTATTCACCTTCTCCTCGTAAGTCTGGAGGTGTACAGAGATGTAAATGGAGGCTCAAAAGATCCAATTTCATGATTGAGTACCTCGGTCTTTGTTTCCTTTTTTTTTGTCAGAAGAGATTTAGACTAGTTGAGGAAAGGAACTGTGGGTTCTTTTGGATAAGGTAATTCACTTTAGTTTATAGAGGAAAGTTCATGATTTTGTCCTTTTATTAGAAAAAGAGTCTTTGTTAGGAGGAGGGCTCTTTTGGATAAGGTAATTCACTTTGGCTGATATAGGTAGCCTTATGATTTTATCTTTTTTTAAAGAAAAAGCGTCTTTGTTGGGAGGAAGGTTAGGAACGTTTTTTATAAACATCGGATTACCTTTTCAATAATAGATGTTAGACTAAAGCCTTCATTTTATGTATTTACATTGCCTCCTAAGAAGACAAGCCTTCATTTTATGATTTTATCTTTTTTTTAAGAAAAAGCGTCTTTGTTGGGAGGAAGGTTAGGTACATTTTTTATGAACATCGGATTATCTTTTCAACAATAGATGTTAGACTAAAGCCTTCATTTTATGTATCTACATTGCCTCCTAAGAAGACAAGTGCGCATGTATTTTGCTAGAGTTTTCACATGGCACCAAGGTTAAGGAAAAGAATCATGAACTCTCTCAAACAATATATTATCTACTTTGACTCATGAAGGTGGTAAGTTTTGTTTTTTTTCTAAAACAGACTGGAAACCTTCTTTAAAGATTAGGTTACCTTCTCAATAATTGATGTTAAGATTAAAGCACATATTCTACACCTCTAGACTAATTAAACTTGTAAGGGTAGAGCAAGTGAAGGAATTCTCTTTAACTTTTTTAGATTTCTTTTTTTACTTTTCTTTTCTTATAGTCTTGGTATATTTTGTAATAATTCTTGTAATCTTCATATTTACTTTAAATCTCCCACAATTTTTAAACTCACCTTAAAAATCCCTCCCATTAGCAATTGTAAAAAACAGAATATACAAAGAATATTCTTAGAGTATTCCTGATATATTCCAATAAAAATATGACAGATGGAAGGAATATTTTGTAAATGTTTTTTTTTTACGATTACTAACTAGAAGGACTTTTGAAGAAACAAATTCAAATTATAAAGATTATAGTTATTAATAAGAAATATTGAAAGATTATAAAATTTTTAAAGTGAAAAACCTTTTTTTGGACTTTTTGGATATCGATCCTTATAAACATAGTGAATTCGAAATAAATCTTGTATCTTGCATATTTTGATATTAGTCTTTATAAAGTTATATTATTTAGTAATAAATCCTTCCAACGAAGAATCGTTTAAAAAAAGTAAACACTTATTGAATATTCATGAAACTAATATTAAAATAAACAGAAATACTTGAAATGACTCTAAAAAATAAAAATGGAGCCCAATGTAGAGTAAAAAAGTGACTTTAATGGGTTGACCTAATAATAATTTTTAATTTTTAGATTTTTTTAGATCGTTCAATTGGAGATTGAGGTGTATGAACATGTGGGCCATGTTTGAGACGACCTAAAAAAATGTAATTTATTTTATTTTTACTGTACTGGCAGCCGGTGTAGTGCAGATTGTCAGTGCAACAACTGAAACTCAAAATTTAAACATAGGTATAAATGACTTTTTCAAAATGAGTTAGATTAAACTCATATTTGACTATGGTAAAGTTAAGAAAAATTGACGGAAACAAATTGTGGGGATAAAAAATTAAAAAGTCTAAGTATATAAAGATTAATATCAAAGTATGTAAGGTACAAGAACTTATTTCGAATTCACTATAAAGCTTTTTTTTTCCTTAATGAGAGAGGAATGTGTCAACAGTGGGATTTATTTTAGGACGTCAGTAATGTGACGGAGTCTGATTCTTTATAATTGGGATGACTCTTGAAATTCTGGCATCCGTCGGTATGAAAGTCCCCTAAAAAAGAAGGATAACTCTACGGTGACGGAAAAGATTCCCCATTTTTCTTACCTAGTTATAGTAGATGAATGGAAGATGCTAACATTTCAACGTGCTATATTTTTATCAGGTAATTTTAAAAAAATTCTTTCACCTGAATTCTTCTTTTGAAAGGGACAAGAAACGTGAGTACTAAAAAAGGGATCTCCTGTCTTCGCTGTTTGGTGTGAGCATCCAAGGGAACCGAGTTCCTGCAGAACCTGATAGATCTCCGTTCCCTACCATATATGCTGTTTAGCTCTCCATTCTGTCTTGTCATTGCCCATTAAGCTCTAACCTGGCCAGTGGCGTTTGAAAAAGTGCATCGACATTGTCCCCCACAAAAATGCTCTTTTTGGTCAATAAAATGATCATTCATTCAACTACTAACTAGTACGGTACAAACGTGCCCTCCCACAATGAGCTTCTTGCACGGGCTTTGCTGATTGTGACTCTAAAAGATCATTCACGGGCACCTATGCTTATTGTCATATTTTTGACACAAAGTTGCTCTTAGGTTCTTCAAGAATAACTTTCTTTTGTTCCCTAACTAATGGTTTGGACGTAGCATGTACATATAAATCTAGAACCTCTAAGTGCCCGGTGACTCAGTACATATAGATCTAAGCTAGTACTGCCACTAGGGTCCCATCTGATGGCTTTTATTGGTATTGGTCCCCTATTGTCTGAAGTATCCAAAGTCTGCATAAATGATTCTGAAGCACTAAGCTTCATGCGTTTTATTTCCAGACCATTTTGAGAACCAACTTTATGATAAAGGAACTCTCTGCAAATAAAACAATCGGAGAACATATGCTTTTTGCTGGGGATGCAAATCATAACTGATGGTCCAATTATTCGACCAATATATAGTTCATTTATAAGTCTGGTTAATAGATGGTGTTTTTAAACTGATATACACAGCAAATAAGGTAGTGGATACTAATTTTTTACCGAATATGTATAATACACTAAGATCAGATTATTGGATCAGGGATGGGGTCAACAGATGGCAGTCTTGCAAAGAGTGGAAGTTGGGGGGCAGGGGATGGGAGGAACAACTGAATCAGCTTGTGCAAGGTTCACGGCAAGAGAATCACATAGGAAGAGAAGAAGGGCAAACTAGTATTATGTACAGCGATGTCTATAAATAGATGTGAAATTTTGATTTTGACTAAAAAACAAAAATTTACCAAATAAAAGAAGATCAAATTTTAAGTAACTTCTACAAAAGAATTCCTGCTAAAATCAAATTCTAATTTCTCCTAATCTCTATCCGAACAATTATCCAAAATAATATATATATATATATATTTAAATTAATCAATTCATTGCCGAAACGATAAAATTTGACTTAGAAAACGACGGCCATACGCCGTAAGCCACATTGATCATCTCGGAATGACAATTTTAAATTGAGGTCTTACGAACGAATCTAACTTCCAGACTGAAAAATTATGTCGGTTTTACTAACAGGGTGTTCAATTTTAATTTTAATTTTTCTTTCTCTTATGTTTCTCATCGCTGCTTGGGCTGTATCAACAACTCTAGGCCCCAGCCTTCCTTACTGGCGAGACCTAGGTGTGGGCCCCCCTCTCTTCCTAGCTAGACATCCCAGATTCCGAGGGCCAACACCACTTCCTACATATAACTAAAAAAAAGGAAGATAAAATTCACTCTACATGTTACCTCTTTTACTTAAAAACTTAATAATTTGTAGCTAGCTTTGCCTCAGCTCGAATAGGAGGTATCCACTACTTAGAGATTCTTGTCCCCGGCCCTTCCTCAGCTGGCAAGGCGATGTGACCGGCCTCCCCTCCTCGGGGGACCAAGCACTTCTGGCCTTCACCACTAAGCCTGGTCGCCTTAAGAAAAGATTAATACCATTTGGTTAATTTGGATCGATCGCCAAATGCGTGGGTAACAGGCTTCAGCTCATACGAGTATCTGCTGCTGATTAGAAATCTAGTAAGGTGACTCACCACACTGCACCATGACTGGAATCTGTAAACCCTAACCTTTTCATTAGATTAGACACAGAATTGGAGAACGTCAGAGAAGGAACTTTCCGTTTGCCAAAGAATTCAAAGGATTCTAAGTAGGTGTGCAAGTCTTGAAGTTGAAGGGTCTAAGATCATAAGTACCGGTCACAAGTAAAATTAATCGATGTAAGATTATTATATAATCGCTTCAACATTCCTTTTTACGGTCAAGATGGATTGTGAAGATTAAATGAGAGGAGGCGACATAAATTAAAAGATAAATTTAAGAAAATAAAGTTGAGCAAAGTGGAGCAAAATTTCATTGGAGGGTGTCGGTTTGCACCATCCAAATATGAAAAGGTAGCAGCAAGACCTTCGCCGAGTTGTTTAGATGCAACTCATTTAAACATGTTCAAGGTTAAGCAATTTAATTTTCGTAAACTCATTAATCCTAAACACATTTTTCGTTCTTTCTTATAAACGATAACTTCAATAACATGTAGGAAGGTATATTTCAGGTGCAAACAAAGTAATTCAAAGAATCGTGCATTAATTAAGCAAATCCTCCCGTGTGAAGCAGATATTAGATACAGTTTTCAAATGCCATCGTTACCATCTGTTGTAGTAGAGGAGGGGAGGCCCCAGCTTCCTAAGGATGCTCATAGTTTGATTTGATTTAGTTAATTTTGAAGAAATTTCAGCATTAGAACTCAAATCAAACCATACAAGATCGCGGGCCAAATCAAGTTAAACCCTATAGTTTTGGAAGGAAATCGAAATAATTTGATTTCGTTTCATTTGGTTTTGTTTAGCCTTCATAATGAGCCTTTAGCTCCTAATTAAGTCGATCTTCAATCATTAAATGACTTATATAATGTTTGGATAATTTGTCTTGGCAAATATTATATGTACTATTTAGTGATTTTAATAGACCTTTTAATGCATGGTTATTTAGATAAATATAAAAAGAGTTACTACAATAATAATTTTTTTTTTTAAGATATGTGATCATATCTATCTTTATATTTTAATTTAAAACAATGTTTACACTTTACATAGATGGATGATGTTCTTAATTTAAATAGTGAGGATCATATTATCTCATTATATCATAGATTTCCCTTAAATATCCACAGTCATCATTTAAAATTTATACTAAACATTCATATATATATAAATTTAATTTGTTTGATTTGGTTTGATTTATGAATAGTTAAAACCAAATTAAACTAAAATTGATTATTCCATTTAATTTCAACTCAAACTTAAAATTTTCAAATTTCAAATTGAACCGAGTCAAACTAAATTGGCTAGTTCTGTTTGGTTTTTTCAATTTGAACCTAATAACGTACAAGCCCCCAACCAAACCCCACCCCCCGTCCCGCCAAAGACCACCGGTAGGGATGTAAATTGGGTGGGATGGACTGAGTTATATGATAATTTGAGTCTAACCTAAATTCAAAATAGTTAAACTCAATTTTAGTCCAATTCAAATTCAGTCCAAATTTAACTCAAATTCAATCCCAACTCAATAGTCAATGGGTTAGGTTAGATTGAGTTGGGCTGGCCCCTATATAAATAATTTGTTAGAAATGTTTTACTTTTTGTATGAATTATTATAAAAGTCAATAGATTAAAATGGACCAGCCCATTTGCAACTCAACTCAGTCCAAATTTAACTAATGTTAATTTAAATTTTGTCCAACTCAATTTATCTAATTTGAGCCAATCCAATTTCTTTTAATATGGGTTGAGTTAGACTGGGTGACGGACTGACCGGCCCAATTGACACCCCTAACCACCAGTGACCTGTTGAGTATTCTAAGAACATAATGCAAAGAGTATCTGAAGGGAATATATCAAGTGTAAGTGGCATTAATTCCCTCTCAAATGTAGCCACCTTAATTGCTTCGATCTGTATATAAAGCTCATGGTCTTGCAAGAAAACCTGAAGCCTTCATCAACGATGGACAAGAAGCTTTACCTCACCCTTGTCCTCATAAGAGCAATTTACTCGGGTTCGCATATTCTTACCAAGGCTACGCTTAATGGCGGTATGAATAGCTTTGTCTTCGGCTTCTATCGACAAGCATGGGCAACCATTTTCTTAGCACCCATTGCCATAATTTTCGAAAGGTAATCAGATTAATTTCAAGTTTAATTCTCGTATTAATTCTTGTGGTGCTAACCGAATTCGACGATTGTGATGATCAGGAAGAGAGCTCCACCCTTATCACTCAAGCTTTTGTGCAAGATGTTTGTGCTAGCTTTTTGTGGGTATGCCATGCCTCCTGTTGTTCACCCGTCACCTGCTTCTGTACTTTTACGTTCGAATCCTAGTTCCTTCGGAAATCTGCTAGCTCGGTATTTATAGAAGATCCTGGTGTCATCAGTTATTTGGATTTTGCCTAAATTCCAGGATCAGTTTCCCCATGGACTTGTACAACGTCGCCCTCGATTACACATCAGCTCCCTTGGCGGCTGCGGCAGGGAGTACCCAACCGGTGATTACATTCGTCTTGGCTGTTCTTCTCGGGTCTCTCTCGCTCTAGATCTCTCTCTGCACCTTAAAATCTTCAATCATTAGTATCCTAGCTTATATTTTAGTTACTGCAGCGAGCACCCCACTGCGAGATTTTGATTTGAATTTTCCTGATCTGGAATTCTATGAAGCCTATATTTCTCAAACTCTGATCGTGAGTTGCATGCCTGGCTCAGGATGGAGTCTGTAAAGATAAAGAGTCCCTCCGGCGTCGCCAAGATCCTGGGAGTAGGATTCTGCCTGGCCGGCGCCGTGGCGATTGCCTTATACCAAGGGCCGCCGCTGAAATCTTTGAACCACCATCACCCACTCGGCCATAAATTAATGACTGCAACAGGCAACAACGGACCTACCTCAAGCAAGCAATGGGTAAAAGGCTGCTTCTTGATGCTTGTTTCCCTGACAGGATGGTCCCTCTGGTACGTGCTCCAGGTACGTGCATGAGAAATTAATAGAAAGAGAAGTCAAGTTCCTTCTTTACCTGAGGAGGGTTACGTAGTACGGCTAAATAAACCCCCTGCTTAATTAATTTGTTCGTGCAAACACAGGGAGGGGTGCTGAGGGAGTACCCTTCCAAGCTCCTGTTCACAACGTTCCAGTGCTTGTTCAGCACGATCCAGATGCTTTTCGCCGCCCTCATTTTCGAAAGAGACCTCACTCAGTGGAAGCTGCGCCTGGACATTGGACTCCTCTCGGTGGCTTATTGTGTAACTACGTCAACCCATAAATCATATTATTCGCTTGTTATATATACCTCCCCATCATAGTGTGCTCTTATGATTGGGACTAACAAAACCATATAATGAGTGTTCTTATGATTGCAATTAACAAGACCAAAGGCCACAGGGGATCACCGTTTATGGTATTTGCATCATCGGGATTACTTAACACGTGCACTGCAGGGGATCATCGTGACGGGGGTCTCATACTACTTGCAATCTTGGTGCATTGAGAGGGCAGGGCCTGTTGTCTTGGCCATGTCAACTCCTCTGTCTTTCGTTATCACAGTGAGCTGCTTATCGTTTGTCTTGGGCGAGACAATCTCCTCCGGAAGGTATTCCAAGACCTACTTGATCCACTAAAATTCCCCTGGTTAGAAATTGAGATCCTGGTTCCAAACATCTGCTAATTTTTCTTTACGTTCTGCATTTGATGGTTTGCTTATTTGCTTGCAGCATCATAGGCGGAGTCCTGATGATTGGAAGCCTGTATTGTGTCCTCTGGGGGAAGAGCAAGGAGCATGCGGATGGTAGCGGATTACCCGTGTCCAAGGAGGAGGATGGGAAGGAGATTACTCTACCGATGAAACAGATGCTGCCACCACTGGATGAAGCTGCCAAGGCATCCAATACGGACTCGTCCGATCCCAAAGGCTGGATAGATCAGAAGATCTAGGATTTGATGTCATCAGAACCATACTAGTCTAAATGAGACACGATCTTCATTAGCGCCCTTGGAAGCATACATGTTAAAGCATCAAGGGAGTCTGTTTCCAGTAAACGGATAAGTATGATGGTTGACATGCTTGGTCAGGATTCTAGAGCTCAATTTTTAAGTGACAGGAGACAGAGTGATGACGCTTGCACCCAAGGTCTCAAAGGTAAATGTTGCAATTAGAACACTAGCTACCAAGTGCTACATGAGTAGGGCCAGAAAGATACATTTCTGTACTTTTATCCATCACCTCTCGGGTGAAGAAAATGAATGTATCAATTGGGAATGGCGAATTCTAAGGCTGTTGGTGCTTCAGAGTAGGTCTGATAGAAATATATGCTTGCATTTTCATAACTCCACTAAAAATTAAACCCAAATAAGACTATCCCATCACTCTGAGATTCCCTTTTAAGCGTTCTTAAAACAAATTGTAGAAGCTGGGCCTGGACACCGGACTCCACTCGGTGGTCTATTGCGCAACGACGGGCCACAAATTATAAGATTTTTGTATATATAACCAGGGGTACTGTTCATGCTTAGATTTGGTTTGGTTTCAAGAAAACTTTGGAGAACTCAGATCAAACCAAACGATATCAACCTGTACTGAGGGGCAACTTTGGAGATCAACTTATACGGACATGTAAAACACCTCGGAACCTACATAATAATAATAAATCCACTGCACTGAGGGAGGGTGCAAATCACACCCTCAGTGCAGCAAGTATTACTCTAATGCTTAAGTTAGGACCTCACAAGAGAAATCTATCAGAGAGTGTCGAGCGGCTAGATTGCATACATTTTGCATGTGGAGAGTTGGCTGCCTTTGGAAGAGGAGGGGTTGCATGGCTTTTTTTAGTAGTGTCCCAAGCAGGTTCTGTGTCTCTCGTGAAATGCCAACGGGTTGCCATGAGTATCCCAATGGGATAGTGGGTCAAAAGTGGGCCTTAATTGGACCAAATCACCCCTTTAGGTCAAGCTCAGGATTCGAATCTTGGGGTACCGGAATGGGCTCAGTCGTCAGGTTGGAGGCTTTCATAGCCTCGAGTGGGCTGCTGATTGGGCCTGATGTTGGGCCATTTCCGGCCTTGGCAATGTTTTCCCCTTTAAGTCTGATTCCACTCATCAGCGAATCAAGGGACAGAATGGTATGCTTGTATTTTCGTACTTCCACTGGAAATAAAAGTCAAATATTGTCATTCTCCTTTATAGTAGGTCAAGAAATATTGCGTCAACTCTCCAAAATGATCTAATTAAAAGGAATAGAGGCTGCTGCTAAGAAACCATATACACCATGTTAAGCCAACGGGCAAAGGATAACAGTATGCATTAAGTCATGAACAAGGAAGTCCCCTGATCGATTTCAAATGGACTCAAAATGCCTGCCTCTATTTACCGGTGGATTGTTGCACAGATTAAACAGGTGCTGTATTGGAAAAAGGATAAAAACAAAAAATGTTTAATAGATGGTGCCTACTCCACTCATTGTCTTAAAGTTTTGAGTTGGATGACCCAATAACTTCAACATGGTATTAGAGTATTGATCTTGGGTCTGACCTTTTTTGCCTCTCCTTTCATTTCCACGGCTCATGGTGGCCGTGAGGGGGAGTGTTGGCTATTGGCCCATGGTGGCTTTGGACAATTAGTCTTATATTGGTTTCTAAATTATGGTTCTAGTGCATATAAGCCTGTGCCATCTGAATCTCAACAACGTGCGGGGCGTGTTAGAATAGTCCTGTATTGGAAAAAGGACAAAATCAAAAAGTGTTTAATAGATGGTGCCTACTCCACTCATTGTCTTAAGGTTTTGAGTTAGATTGCCCAATAACTTCAACAGTTAACCTACAAATCTCTTACATGGATCTTAATGAAGTCCAACGGAATGATCATGATTGAAATGCACAAAGATCACCGCTATTTCGCTCTCCCCTAGGACTTACGTCCACCTTTGATGTGCGTAACAAGCTCATCTCCCCAACACAAAAGGGAAATAAGTCACCATCCTTTACTCTTGTCTGCCATCGAGCTATTTGTTTCATAATTAATAGCTTGCCCATTAAGTTATCTTAGTCCAGTAGCGAATCCCAATATAAAAGAGAGAAGATCCTATCAGTACATATTTGGACCGAAGTCCAGCAGTATTGAGAAGGAGAGAGAATCCAAACATTGTAAAAAATCTTTCAGATGAACTCTAAAGTTGGCGAATACTTGGGTCCTCCTCCTTTCAATATTATTAGATTCCGATCCAAACCAAACACATACTGAAAGAATCTCTTCTCATTGTAAAATCATACACGTAAATGGCAGTCATGATCCGTCACTACTCACCTGTAACATAAAGATGTGGAAGGTATCTCCTAGATAACATTGAAACAATGACACCAAAAGTAACGATGTTGAAGAGAACATCCGTTTGATTAGACATGTCTTTTTTTTTCTAATAAATGGGAACATACATAGGGTTTGTTTGTTTTACTATAAAACTTTATAAATCACCAGTTTCAAAATCACTGATTTTAAAACAAGTGAAATTTTCTTGTTTTAAAATGAAGAAATGTTTATTTGATTGTTTGTAAAATAAAGCAAGAGGGATACTTCAATTTCTTATTTTGGTTTACAGTGGACTTATTCTGTAAATTAAAATAAGAGAATTGAGTTGTCAAGTGGGCATATAAGGTCCAAATATAATTTTACTTTACATTATTTTACATCATTCCAAACAACTGAAAACATTGTAAAATGAAATAATTATTTTAAATTAAGTTATTTTACGCTAAAACAAACAACCTTTAGTAAAGATGGAAGCAGAGAGACTGTGCCTTCGTCCACAACCTGCTCAACAACTGTTCCAGCATGGATACTTATTATCTATATGCCATGTAGGCAACATGTGTTTACCATAAAATGCTGATTTTAAGATGCCAAATTTTACAAGAATCGTTGATTTGATGTTTATCAAGTGCAAATAAGGGTGTGACTGGAGTAATCCGATTATAGCCACTCAAGACACAGTACTATGTTTGCTTCATTTAGGGGCCGTTGGGTGTGTTATAAAATGCTGTCCAACGTGGTAAATGTATGTAAAATGATGTTGTTTAAAAATTTATAACTTAATCAGTTAAATTTGGTTCATGTATAAAAAAATGTACATTCAGATATAATTTAATTTAAAATTTGAATGAGACAATAGAAAATTCTGTCAAACAATTACAAGATTAAAAAAGATTTGGCAAGACATATAGAATTTTTTTATCAAGATTTTAAAAAGTTAACATCAGAATTATAATCATGTAATAAATAGTGAGTAACAAAATTACGAGTTTTTGTTGGTGAAAAGTTATCATATAATCTCATGTTCTATGATAATTAAGTACTAAAAGTCTTATTTTAATTTAATAATATATTGTATTAAATAAAAAATATTAAACACTTTTGTAGTATACGTGAATAATACAGTTGTATAAAAAAATGAGTATTCTTTTCTATCTTTTGATTCGGTGTGCCACACGAGAGTTTATTCAGAAATTCAATAGTATGTGAATTATGTGTGTATAATACTATGTTTAACCAACTACGTTTAGATTGCTGTAAACTATTTTATATTATTTTTTATGTATCTATAGTGTAAAAAATTGCCGTGTTTCAAAGTTGGTTGACCCTATAATTCTTCTTTGAGTTGATTTCAATTTTTAGTCTATAATCAACGTTAAGTTAAAAATGTTGACTTTAAAATCAAGGATTTATTTTTGCTAGTTTTTAAAAGAGTAATACTTGCTGCAATCCACCATTCTAAAATTTAGGGAGCCTGTTTGAGGGCATTTTTTTATTTTTTTATTTTCTTAGATTTTTTTAATTTTTTTAGAGATTCCAATAAAAAATCTGAAAGTACATCCGTGTTGTACGGTTCGGCTCCGACCCGAATATATATTTAAAAAAAAAACATGTTGCACATAAATCGAGGTTTGTGTCCAATTATTATTATTTTATTATTTTTTTAAATATACATTCGGATCGGGACCGATCCGAACAACCCGGATGTATCTCCGGATTTTGATCAGACGTTCTAAAATTTTTTTAAAAATCCAACAAGAAAACAAAATAAGTTTAAAAATGCGCTCCAATATGTCCCCTAAATTTTAAATGGGCTGCACAGCAGCTGTATTACTCCTTTTAAAATCGATGATCTGGAGACTGAAATTTTACACGCCAAACGAGTCCTTAGAAAGAGTTAGTCTTATATCCTTCTCTTTAGATTATGGGGATACCAGTATGATTGATTTCTCCTTTACATCCTACACACCCAGTTCACCAAGGCCCTTGTTCTGGAGGGTAAAAAGACTTCTACACGCTAGGAAATCTGACCAGGAGAATCGTAAACAATGGAGATTCTTCTATATATATCTCCATCGTTGCTGCTGGAATTGCAAGATCATGTTAGTGCGAAAAGGTGAATTTGGGGAATGGGTACGCCTGTCAGCTTATATATGGAGGGCGACATAAACAAAAAAATAATTTAATATGAAATACTCCAGATGACATCTACTGCGGTATTGGGAGGGCACTTGGATATACATCTAAACTAAAGAATTACCTTAAGAACAGTGACTGTGAGGAGCAAATTAAGATCAGACTGAGGAATTACTTCGTTTTCTCTTGGATTTCTATCGATAGCAGTTGGCAATACGCTAGATCTGATTGCTAAAACAACAATTGAGAGAAGTTTAGCAGTTCAAGATGGAAACTTTCGCCAATTTTCCGGTGGCTGGTGATTCCCCTAGCTCAGTGTTCCTAATTGGCACGTTGAAGGTGGTTGAACTCTACGGTGCCGAATCGATCGGCAAAACAAAGGATTAAGATGCCCGTAAGCAAGCTTCTTAGGATGAACAGAAGCACTACTCTTCTGCAGAAGAGAAAAGGCCAGCTATGTAGGACATGAAGATTCCAAATAATCCACAGCAAACAAGAGACCCTTTTGAGGGCTAAAGATTCCATCTTTGCTAGCAAAGCATCCGGATGTCCACACATGACATGACATGACTGAGCAGTTGTTCGACGTTGCGCCCATTTGTAGAAACTACTGCGCTTTGCTTTATTCCAGTTCATGAACATTACACCGAGCACAGGAGAAGTTCCGCACAGGGTAGCGGAGGTCTACCACAGAAGCAGGGTAACCCAGTGCCCACGGAAGATACAGAACTAAAAAGTTCAAACGGAAACGAACGCACACTACAACACCCCAACTATCCTTGCATTTATTAGACCTTCCGCAAGCAGATGTGCCACGCCATGGGGATGCTGGGAGACGAACCCAGCGACAGCAGGACACCCTACGCTCATCCCCGATCAGCCGCGAC
Source organism: Zantedeschia hybrid cultivar (assembly GCA_030544215.1). Lineage (NCBI taxonomy): Eukaryota > Viridiplantae > Streptophyta > Magnoliopsida > Alismatales > Araceae > Zantedeschia > Zantedeschia hybrid cultivar. The sequence goes on along the minus strand of JARZZO010000014.1, from coordinate 20,007,490 downwards.
TCCTGCACACAACCATTATCCCAATTCAGATCCTGTAGCTCTCCGTCAGGCCCAATAGAAGGAATTCGGACAAGATATAAGAGAAATCTGATCATGCGATGCCAACACGGCATCGGAAGATTACCTGGGCTGCATCTGATGGAGCACTTGCGGTCGCAACGTTGCATCGCCCGAGCTGTTCAATCCGCACAAAGTGGAACAAGGATTAGAAGAGAAGCCGGAGAGTAGAAGCGGCAAAACAATTAACGATCGAGCAACTCTAGCCGTGGGATGGCAACACTACAGGGTGCTCCCAGCATGGAATCGCGGCGCAGGAGGGCACCTCCGACGCAGGAGAACGGAGAGGGCAGTTGCCTACGCGACTTACGGTTGTTTATGTAAGATCCGACACAGGCGGTGCTGCAGCCGTCGTAGCAGTCGGAGGCGTCGGACTTGGCCTCATCTACCTGAGAGCTGAGGAGGACAAGGAGCAGCAGCACGGCGGCCGCGGCCTTCTTCATCGCCATCTTGTTCCTGCGAGCTTCTCTAATTCCTGCCTGCCTTATCGGCTTTGTGGGGAAGCTTTGATACGTGCAACACAGATCTGGATTTGTTCTTATAGTAAAGTGGCGGTAGAAATGAAACCAGTTTCAGCACTATTCCGGCTGCCAGCTTGCACGGATGAGTCAAAAAACACAGGCCGACGAGTCAAAGACCCATGGCGGCCGGTCGCGGATGGACAAAAGGTGGAGCCCGATGCTGGCGGATAATCCAATAATAGTCCCAGCGGTCTAGTCAGTCACGGCAGATCACATGGCCTCAACTGATGAAAAAGGTGATTTATATATATATTTTTACAATAAGAAATATAATTTTTACGTTATTCTTATTCTTATCTTTATATGTTTACCTCTTTATCTTTATTCTTAAAAGTTAACGAGAATTGATACGTAAGGGTTAAATAATCTGATGATATACAGTCCTACAAATTTTTACATAAAAAAATTGAATTATAAATTTTTATCGAATATGGGAAAAGCGATTTTCATAAAACAAGCGTGGATGTGATTATTTCTAACTTTAAATTTATCACTTGAGTGAATATATAACATAATGAAGTCAAATCTATGAAGAAAATAAATTAACAAATTCACTAACTATGTGTAAAAGAAAATCAAGAGGAAAAACATTATGACATATATATTAAAGTGCATACCTTAACTTCCACATTTATCAAAATTTTAAATGATTTTATATAAATATTTTATATTATAATATTATAATATGAAACGTAAAATATATTTTATAAATATATTATATGTTAATATTATAATATAAAATGTAAAGGATATCGGATTACAAGATATGAAAACAATTGTTTATTTTTCTTATCTTAAATAAAATGGTTAAGGATAGTATCTTATCTTTCTTCTTCAATTTATATCCTCATGTGTCCTATAGGCTACATATAAGAATGGATATTTCGAGTTATCATTTTTCATTTTCATTCTTAGTCTCAATTATGTATTTTATCTCCAAAATAAATATTATTTTATTAAATATTTTTCCAAATATGACTAATTAAAAGTACTTCTGAATACACACACCTCATTTCGTCAAAATTTTATTATTATTAAATGTGTATTTTTATTCCAAAATATGTATTCTGATTCAAAAATTTGCATGCTAAAAATAAAGTTTTTATTGTGATTAAAATATGTGCACTACTATGTAAAAATATGTATGTTTGCATGTGAACAAGCTATTATAAAGAGTGCGTATTTTTGTTTAAAAATATGGAAGATTTTAAAGTACATATTCTGAAATTAAGTTGTGTCTTAAAAAGTGGGATTTTATACATATCCCTATACATTATCATATTTATATGTATGTCCATCATTCCTACATATTATTGTAACTACTTGTGGCATCTTAAGAAAGGTTGTTGGAAGGCAGAAAATTGACGGGACAGTTAGATAGACGCCAGCCAATGTGGGAGGGCTAGGTGTCTTATTGGTCCTATGCGGCGAGCCGTCTACGCTGATTCTTCCTACAAAATGGAGGTCAAGCAATCAAAGGGGACCCCAGTCTAGCCATTGTTAGCTCTTTGATGACCAAGTGTAGATTCAGAGAGGGAGTAAAAGATAGGCTTTCTAAAAAGTTGTTAGGCCTTTTCTCGTACCTCCATTGGGAAGGAAAATCATTGTGAGGATAGTAGTGATATCCCTAAAGGGACAAATGTTATGTGATCGAATGTCATAAGGCATCATGCAAAGCTTGAGATAGTCAAATCATACTTAATGGGGTCTAATCCTGATTAGAGAGAAAGTCTTAATATCGATTGTGACTTGGAATTGATTCCATATCTCATGATGAAAATTTTCTGACGCCGTCATTTTCGGACCCTGTGTACCTGACAGATAGGACCTAATGCTCACATTGTGTGTCGACGAGCATCTGCGATCTGTTACCCTCCCAAAGATGCTAAGTGGCGCCTTGTGCCAAGTGGTTGGGAAGAACCAATGGTGCTTGTTTGGCCCTGCGGTCCTTAGGTGGTCAACGGTACCTTTCGGGCCATGTGTATACATTTTTTGATGATCAGGCCCATGTGATTAGGAATTGCCATGTGTCAAGTTTTGAGTCTGTGAGCGGTCGAGAAGGTTTATTCACCTTAGTCCGAAGGACTTCTAACTTTTCCAGTTTTGAGTAACCCGTTGGTGATCGGTTTTTCCCTTTATCGTCATTTGACTTTTTAAGGCCTCGTGTGGTCTAGAGCCGTATTGTGATTGGGCGCGAGGTAAGTGCATCAATTGGTGCTCTGGGCCTTTCTAATGGGCTTCTAGTATATATATGAATATGAAATTTATATAGGTATATATACCAAAATCTCTAAAAAATTTGCATCTTTAAATCAGGCATATGTATTCTATTTCAAGCATTATGAAAAAGTGTATACTTGAAAATGTTTTTAATTTAAGTATACTTCGATAAATATTTAATAAGATAATGTTAATTCTTAAAAGAATCCCTCTTGGGGAAACTGAGAATACCCGATCCCTTTCCACTTAGAAGCAAACCCGCTAAGGCGTCTACTGGCATAATAACCATCCTGAGTTCTTGACCTTTTAATCACGGCCAAGTAGGGTAATCCAAAATGTGAGAATCGTCGGGCGCCTCTGTCCTCATCTCTTCCAGAAAACAACCCGACTTTGACAAAACGGATCGTGAGATGGGCAACCATGGATGACATGAATCAGCACCAACATCAGCAAATCCTCTGTAGCAGCATTACTGTCCTATGGGCAATCTGGAAAGCAAGACGTGAAGAAGTCTTCAGCAACTCACTTCCGCACCCCAGGATTACTTGCAGCAGAGCAGAAGCGACCCTAAGACCCGCTGAACACATGGAGACAGAAGGAAGACCTGAAGCATCTGTGGCCCGCGTAAGAAAACAGAGTTGGACCCCTCCAGAACCAGATCGCATCAAGGTCAACGCAGATGCTGGCATGGGCAACCGGGGGGGTGGTGCTGTTGCCACAGTTTGCAGGGATCATGCAGGCAAGTTATTAAGATGTTTGCATGGAAGACACTATCTGAAGAGCCGCTGGTGAACGAAGCTCTGGCATTCCGAGCAGTCCTGAAGATTGCCATTGAGTCCGACGCCAAGGTAACCGTAGATTGAGGTGCCAAGACTGTTGTCAAATTGCTGGAGAACCATACGCTAAACCCACCATGGGGGATTAGAAACATGCATTATCCAGAACCACACAGCAATCCTTAGAAACGACAGTAGATTATCTCTGTTAACTTTTTGCACCGAGGAGCCAACACAGTGGCACACACTAGCATCGTATGCTAAAGAACTTATTGTTCCACCTGCAATGGGAATACCCTCATGCATTCAGAACGTTGTATCGAATGATGCTAATACTTTGCAATGAAAGGAGCTGTTAACCTCTCATTTTTTTTTTAAAACTTTTTACTAGGACTGTCGGGTGGGAGAGGGAAATATAAATGACACCTTCCGATTTCATTTCCTATATAAAATTTGTCGGAGACGAAAACTGAGATGGAAGTGAGTACCTCCGCTTCCGCATCCATTTCTATTTTTAACTAGAAAATGAAAATGAAAATGGAAGTAAACGAATATTTTCGTTATCATCATCGTTATATTCAGAAGCTATTTAAAATTATTGTTACTATTCACTTTTCGATAATTTTTCTTCTTGTAATTAAAATTTTTTAACTTAACAAAGTTTTAATATATGTGAAAATTAACAATATATGAATTTCAAAATCTACTTTATATATCGATCTAAATTTATATATGAATATATCTAAATATGTGCCATAAAATTATATTAAATTTTTAAAAAGTTTTCAACTTCTAACTATAGTTTTACTTTATCATTCGAAAACGTAAACGGATTAGTAGATGTAGAAATGAGTGTTTTCATTAATAAAATCGTACTTAAATAGAACGGATAATCGAAACTTCAGTATCCATTGCCAGCCCTACTCCATACTCTCTTACCACATGCCAAAAAGAAGGGGTCCAGAGATGCATAGCCTTGAATATGGATATAAAAGGATATATATATCAGGTTGAACAGTGACTTTATCCTTATACTTTAAGTAACATGTGTATTTGTATATTTTTATATCCTTATTCTTTTAAATTATAAAAAATTATAAAAAGTAGATACATAAAAATTAAATTATTGAAGAATACTATGTGTGAACATACACTTAATCTCATGTTACTTCTAGAGGGAATGAAAGAATAGTACCTTCATAATATAAAAATGTCTAAGTTCTTTTCAAGTACTGCCTACAAATTTACTTGTAAAACACAGGATATATGTGAACACGAGAGAAATTAGAGTTATAAATAAGATATAATCAATAATTATGATCAGTTAAAGAAAAACTGATGCACAAATAGTAGGACTCGGAAACATATATATCCTTATCCTTTTTCTAAATTATCAAATACAGATAGTATCTTTATTTTTAATTTTTTAAAATTATATCCTTTTATAACCTTTAAAATTCAGAAACGGGCAGATGAACTGATTTTCGGATAGGGGCCTCGGTGACAATTAAAGCGCGTGGTGCAGCACCACAGCACATTAAAATGCTTTGTGACAAAAGTAAACGGTGTGACAGCTAACGGTCCTGCACATGCACATGAAAGATTGAGGCTTACATAAAAAGGTAATTAATTCAAAGAAAAATTTACAAAAATTATTTTACCAAAAGAACTGAATTACACCAAAAAAAACTCATCCTATTTTCGACCTTGACTAACTTTATACTTATCACTAAAGAGTTCTACGTTAACTCAATTTATATAAATGAGAAAAGAATTCTAAAGAATGATCAGCTAACGGAGGTTCCCTAAATGAAAGTGATAAATAAAGACTTTTACTGTATCTTTTACTAAAAACTAAGATCAGATGTTCTAATATTTTATGGGTTTTTTCTATTTTTAATTTTTTAAAACTTTTGATATTACAAATAATTCATTCTAATCCGACTATTTTACAAAAAAACCCTTTTTGAGGCACCTTTTTGTAACACTCTCATGAGCCCTTTGTAATATTATGGAGCCTTGTACCAATGCAGAAGAGATTGTGAAAACTTAATAAATAAATAGTTTGATTAGAGGAATTTTTTATAAATGTACTATATTTTCAAAATTTCAAATATAATTATTTCATATATTTATTTAAAGATAAATCTAAGATTTCATGTGGACACGGCATCTTACACCCACGACGAAGAGATGATGAATAGTCCGAGCCATAGAAAAAGACGTGGACAGAGCCGCCGCATAACCCACAAGACCAAAGATATCATACGGAGTCATATAGTTACGGAAATATCTTTTCTTTTAGGGACAGTATTTGCATATATACCTTCGACGCTCACGTATTACCATCAACTAGCTGTAATCCCATGCAATACACGGCGAGTTAACATGTTTGAATAAAAAAATATAATTAGTATAAGTGAAGTTAATATTTTATATTTTTTAAAAATAAATAAAATAATTATAGAAATATATATATATTAAAAAATACAAATATTTTTTTTATGAATATTAAGTTAGTTGTTTGGTAAACATTAAAAGTTCAGAACTATTGTATTCAATTTAAATACGATTCGGAAGAGAAAAGTAAAAGGTGAATTGAAGGTTATTATTATTATCTCATGAGATTATCTTAATAAATATTATGTTAAACTATAGATTCGAAGAAAAATGAGAGAGAGACTGGTCTTGTTAATAATGAAATTAGTTATTATTATCCCATGAGACTATCTCAATGATAAAAATAAATATCAAAATTTATTATTATTATTTCAAAAGACTGTCCCAATAATAATAATAATAATAACAACAACAACAACAACAACAATAATAATAATATGAGTAAGAAAAGTGAGAGAGAGATTGGTCTTATTAATAACAATAATAATAAAATTTTAAAAGTAATAATATTAATATAAAAATTAATTATTATTATCTTATGACATATCTCAATAATAATAATAATAATAATAATAATGATCATATCAAAATTAGTTATTATTATCCCAAGAGATTGCAATAACAACAATAACAACCACAATAATAATAATAATAGGGGATAGAAAAATAGGAGATAAAAATATTAATGGAGGGAGAGAAAAAATGAAAGAGGAAAAAGAGAAATAATAATAATAATATCAAAATTAGTAATCATTATCCCATAAGACTACCATTTTGATATTAATTTTTTAATAATAATAATAATATAAAAAATAATTATTATTATCTCATAAAATTATCACAATAATAATAATAATAATAATAATATTATTAAATTTAGTTATCATTATCTCAAGAGATTGTAACAACAACAATAATAATAATAGGAGATAGAAAAACATATGAGATATAAATATTAATAGGAAGAGAAAAATGTGAAAGAGGAGAAAGAGAGATAATAATACTAATAATACTTAGGAGAGAGAGGGGAAAGAGAGAGAATTAATAAGAGAGAGTGGGGAGAGAGAGAGAGGGGGAAAGAGATGTTGAGAGATGAGAAGAATTAATGAGAAAGAGAGGGAGAGACAATTAATGGGGGAGCATTAATAGGGGACATAGGTATTAATAGGAAAAAGAGAGAGAGAGAATTTAAGTGAGAAATAGAGAATTATGGTGTTGACACGTAAAATTAGGGAACTCTGTTTTATATATATAGTATATATATTCCTGAAATCTTTAAAAAGTTGCACTTATACTCTCAAATCTAATTATTTTTACATAAATATCTTTAAATTTACTAATATCTTACATATATACTCCTCAATTCACTAAAATCTTGGATTATCTACCCCTGACACCACTGATGATATCATGATTTATACAATGTTTTTGACATATTCTGTTAAAATTCACTTAAGCTTGACAAGAAGGGTATAAATGTAATATTTTAAAGATTTCAGAGATATTGATGATAATATGTAAGAGTTGGGGGGCATACATGCAAATACAATGTATTCGGAGAGTATATATGCGAAAAAACCCTTTATTTTTCTACTGACAAAATTATTACCGATCCTCTCTCTCTCCAAGAGATCATGCCTCTTCAACATTATATCCCTTTTAAACATGAAACACATATATTGAAAATATAAAATTGTTTATTATAGATATTTGAATAATATTCTTCAATTGAATAAAATAGTCCAATCTCAACAACGATTTTGGCATGATGTAGCCGAAGCTATCACTGTTGGATTCCGAAATTAGAATCCAAAAAAAGAGCCCACAGAGATCCGGATCAAGACGTAGGCGGAATACACGACCGGAGCTCCGAAACCGAAAGCGATGCGGACGAAGATTTCGTCAAGGGCATAGCCGAGACTCCGCTTGCCGATGGGGATTCGGATGAAGGGGTCAGTAAAGAATGAGGCCGAGACCCCTATGAGAAGAAGAAAACCGAGTCCAGTGGCCGAAGCCGATTCAGACGTAGAGGTCGGCGAAGATTCGAATCGAAGCCTCTGTAGAGAGAGAAGAACCAGTCAGTGAGGATCCCGGGCTTCGGCCCAAGAGAACCCCCTCCGATGGCTAAATTAGCTTCTGAAAAAGATTCTATTCAGAATAGAGGAAAGAAGGAAAAAGCTTAAGTACTTTTTTTTATCTATCCCTTTGTGTAATAAATAGCCTTCTATTTATAACGGAGGATAGAGGTTACCTAATTGTTGCAGCCGATATAGAACTATGTTTTAAGTTATTGATAAACCGCCATAGTGCCTAATAATCTATCGGAGTGGGCCGGATATGGCTACTGGGCCGAGGGCCGCTGTTGGGCCGAATGCCGCTAGTGGGTTGAAGGCCACTGGTGGGCTGAGGGCCGCTTGTGGGTTGAAGGTCGTTGGTGGGCCGAGGGCCGCTGTTGGGCCGAATGCCGCTAGTGGGCTGAAGGCCATAGGTGGGCCGAGGGCCGCTTGTGGGCTGAAGTTCGTTAGTGGGCCGAGGGCTGCTGTTGGGCCGAATGCCGTTAGTGGGCTGAAGGCCGCTGGCGGGCCGAGGGCCGCTTGTGGGCTGAATGCCGCTAGTGGGCTGAAGGCCACTAGTGGGCCGCTTGTTGTTGGGCCGAATCAGATTCTATCCCATCATGGCAGTTGATAGAAAATAGACAAGACCAAAGGGCTACTTAGTTCAATATCTGATGTGATATTCAAAACATTACCTAACCTTTAAAAATAGAAAGGTATATTCTTATTAGATTATCTAAGAACAACACCACCGGTGGTAACATAAGATAGTACCACTTACTCTAAATGGACCTTAATATCATAGCATTAAAAATACTCTGGAACATCATACTTTAGATGTAGATCTATAATTAAATATTAAGTCATCTATTCAGATGAGTTCAATGTTAGAAGTCCATATAAGAAAATTCATACACGAGAAATCCAATATTTATGAGTCTATATCAAAAATCCAACATTTCTGAGCTCGACATATTTAAATAACCAAATAGATCTAATCTTAACTCAATCATACTAATAATCCATCTACAAGTCTATATTTACATGTATATCACAACTCATGACATCAGATGAACTTGTATAGAGATGAACAAGTCTAACTTGTGTAAGACTTCTCTTTTGCCCTCTTACAACTCTCATATTTATATGTCCTCTTTTCCCACGTCAAATGTACGTTAGACTTTTTCTTCATTCTTCTTAAAATTTTAGGACAAGCTTCATCCTTTTTTCACTTAAGTCGGATTTTCTTTTAAAACCTACTAAATAAAACATGTTTATATATCTTTAAATAATTCAATACACATATTCTTTCATCGTCTTAATCATTTTTATCAATTGATAGTCAAGACAAGTTTTCTGAATCCAAATTTTTGATCTCATGTCACATCATCAAATCACGATATACTCCATCTTTGCCTATAAATGAAGTATTTCATCTCACTCATTTTTTCAAGTTAAGAAGAGTATCAAGAGATCTATCACTTTTTTACACATGCACACTCTTTCTGTAATGGAAGTGGTAGGTGTAACCTCATTGCCCAAAAGCAATAAGACGTTAGATTAGGATCTAATGAATAAGCAAAAAAAGTAAGAAAAAAAACCTCCAGTCAGTTCTATTCCGCATGGAATTGCACTCTATGACTTAGAGTTCTAATTCTACTTCCCCATGAATTAGAAGTGCCAAAGATGCTCACTACTAGAAAATGGATATGAGTTATACTTTGCGATGCAGCAAGTATAACTCATGGATCATTACCTACGGTTTAAACCATAGATGTAAGTCCCAAAAAATAAGAAAAACCTTTACTCTTGCAGTTGGGATCCATGGGACTCAAACCCATCGCTATAGATACCACCAATGTAAAAGTAAATTATAGGTGATGAGGCAGAATCCGATTCGGCCCATTAAAGCAAGCCCAAACCTCGTTCAGCCCAACAGCAGCAGTACCAGGCCCTCCGGAAGCCTTCGGCCCATCAGCGGCCCAACAGCCTTCGGCCCGTTAGCAGCACCGTCGCTCCTGGCCCAACAGGCTTCAGCCCGTCAGCGGCCCACCGGCCTACGGCCCGGGAACAGCGCGGCAGCCCAGGGCCCAACAGGCTTCGGCCCATCAGCGGCCCAACCCCCTTCGGCCCGGTAGCCGAATCCGGCCCACTCCGGTGGCGGATCAGGCACTATGGCGGTTTACCAGTAAGTCTGCATTTAGTCCTATATCGGCTGCCACCGTTAACCGTCCGCTGCTATAAATACACCGCTATTTATTGCCCAAAGGATGCTTCCTCAAGCCTCCGAGACCCTTAAAGGACTACAGTCCGAAAAGCATTAAAGCTACTCTCTTTGCCTTCTGAATCGAATCTTCTTCAGGAGCTAACTTGACCGTCGGAGGGGGTTCCCCAAGGCTGAAGCCCGGGACTCCTGCTGACTGGTTTTCTTCTTCTTTCCCTCATGCAGGAGCTCGGTTCGAATCATCGCCGACCTTCCCGAGTCGGTCTCGGCCGCTGACCTCGGACTCCTCTCCCTGGTCTCGACGCCGTGCGCCGGCTGCCCTCGCAACCGAGGAGACTCGCCCTCGCGCCACCCCTTCGTCCGCCGAAGGAACCTCGGCCCCGACTTCCCGGACCGAGCCAGCCTTCGGACCTTCGGCTCCGCTGCCTCTGCGTCCTCCGTCTTCCGGATCCCCGTCGGGCCCCTGAACATCAATCCGACCCAGCACCGGATCCACCTCTTCGGATTCCGGCTTCGGAATCCGGTCGTGATAGCTTCGGCTACATCAATAGGTATAAATTAGGATATACCTACAATTAATGAACCATGAGAAAGTACCCAAAAATTATAAGTGATACCAATTTGTAGCCATATATTTAAGACTTTTAACCATGACTAATAAGTGTAGCAAAGGTACATTTTTCTTTTCTGTTTTTAGCATTGATACCATTGTATTAAGAGCCGACGGTTTACCATTTTCATGCGACAAGTTCACACCAATTACTCTCGTTGCTCTCAAATGCCTGGACATTCAACTCCTCTTCGTGCCTTACAATGTAAGTACATCAACCCTTAAATCAATATTCACGTGTCATATGTCTTATGACTAGAACTAATAAAACCATAAGAATAGAACTACTTACAATATTCTTATGATTACTGTTAAAAAGTGAGACTTAAATCCTACGGTGAAACGAGGAGAATAAGGAGTTCATTCTTTCCCTTTTCTCTCTCTCAAAGGATTCTCTCTCTCTCTAAAAGTTGCTTTCCAAGAGGTTATCATTTGGAGCCTAGGATTTGCAATGTGAAATTTCGGAAGAAGTCCGTGTTGTGGTTCTCTTCTTCGTCTTCTCAGAGCTGTCATCGTCCATACTCGAACGTCGTCGTGAAGATAAGTACTAACCTCTCACAGTGATCTGTCTTCATGCACATTTTCGTTTACTTATTTATTTTAATGCACGGAGAATGTTTAAATGAGGAGGTCCGGTGATTTTTCCTTTTTGGGTGATTATAATGGAAATAATTAGTCGACTCGAAAGCCCTCGGCAGTACGGAGATGTGCCGTGAACATCCCTCTCACCATGCTTGTGTTGTCAAGAAGTCCTTGGAGGCTGTCCCGTGGAGGCTAGTCTTCACTTGGTCAAAGCCCACCAACAGACACTACAACAAAATTGTTCTGTTCTTACAGAGGATACTTACGGTTTTGTGAAGTATTAGTACAGGGAATGATTTCTTACGGTTTAATAAGTTTTAGTTATAGAATATTAAAGCGTAAGTATATTTCCGTAAGTAAAAAATATATTCTATTTGTTTAAGAATACAATTCCGTAAGTACCATCCGTGGACCTAAAAAATATCACTCCCGCGCAAGCGAAAACACTCCCGCGCTGAACCCCCACCCGAAAACCCCCAAAATAATTCCTGTCCTCACGCGAAAACCCCCGAATCCCCAACAAAGGCTATCACCCGCGGAAAACCCCCAAATCAATCCCCCCAAAACAAACCCTCCCAGCACCGCCACCTTCTGCCTCAGATCCATCAGGCTCTCCCTTCTCAGGCTTTGCTCCATCTCCGCGAGTACCTCCATCTCCATCTTCCTCACCTTCCTCTCCATCTTCTTCTCGTTGAATGCCCAACCCCGCAGGGCACCTAGGGCATATATACTCCCAGGCCATTCCTTCGCTGCCAGCGACGGCGGCGGCAACGATCTAGGGGAGCACGTGCTCGAGGCGCTGGAGGGCCGGCACCGAACACCTCGCAGCGGCCGCACCCTCTGCTCCGGGCCGTCCCTATGCTGCCGGCGCAGGAGGCCAACACGGCCCAACAACGACTCAACCAGTAGCCGGCCCATAATATCTGCAGGCCATTGTCTTCCCCGGTGCCTGATATCCGTCTGCCGTATCTCCAACGACCGTCGCGCTCGAAGCAGCACTGTGCGCAGCCGGCGCCAAGAGACACCCAATCGCCTCTGTCTTCTCCGGCGCCGCGTGAAGGAACCGGCCGCCACTGTCGTCCCCAACGCCTGATCTCCGACCGCCGTATCTATTCAGGTGTTGTTTCTTCCTCTATGGTCTTTGTTCAGGTACGGTGTCCCCAACACCTATTAGCCGCTTGTTGTTGTGATCGTTGGTAGAAAGAATCCCAGTGCCATGGTCTGTTTTATTTTTTCCCATCGTTGAGATCATCCCAGTGTAAGGCATCATTGTGTGATATTGATGCTCTTGATGGTTGCCACAAGAGGATGAAAGCAGAGACATGACAACAGCTTTGTTGGCTAATGCTTGCTATGCAGTTTCACATCTCATTTTCTTTAATCGCTTGTACTCGACTCTGCACATTAGTATGAGGTGCAAGATACGCCCTCGTTTCTGAACTGGGTAAAACAGTTATGTCAACTGTGCTTTTGTCACTGACTTATGCCTACCTTGGAGTGAGAACCTTTAACTATTTTACAATCTGGTTGTGGTGTGTGCATATGTGAGAAATTCGGTGCATGGTTGAAGTTCTAATTGACCATATGACATGGTTGTTAGGGCATGAATGGGCAGTTCTGCGGCAGATATATTTGGGACCTCATCATCAGAGATTAGTGCATCTTTTTCCTCTCCTAAAATTTTGATTTTTGTGAGATTTTTGATGAGACATTTTTGTTTAACAAATTAATAATCAGCATACTTGTTTAGACATTCATTATTAGTGGATCATCACCATTCACAGCTTCGGGAGTTGCTGGGTTCTGGGTCTGATGTACGTGGGGTCTGATATGGGCAGTTGGATATAGCACTTACACGTGCGTATTCGATACGAGTTCCCTCCTACGTTATGCATTTTTATTTGCTGAAGTTTTCCACATGCTAACTTTATTTTGCTTTTATGTTGATTATATGTGTTCTTATGTCAAATAGTTATGTTTTAGTTTGCATAAATTATGAAATGTATAGATCAACCAAGGCACTGATATATTTTTTTTTTTATCATTTGTAGTGAAGTTCATTTATCATTTTATATTGATAAATATGGATTGGAATTGGATGGATCAACCAAGGCACTCAAAGGAGTACTTAGATGGTGTTGATAAGTTCATTAATTTTGCTTTTGAATCTTTGGGAGGTTGTGGAAGTATCAAGTGCCCTTGTTTACGTTGTGCATGCACTTTGAAATGGGAAAAAGAAATAGTTAGAGAGCATTTATACTTCAATGGAGTCATCAAAGATAAGAAGTTTTGGTCTTTTCATGGGAGTGGTTCAAGTTCTAGAAAGCCATCGGCACAAGATAATTCATGTGAAGTTCCTTTTAAGGATGGTGCTATACATGATATGTTACAAGATGTTTTTGGTATGGAGAACATCGAAGATGCGAAGTCTCAATCTAGTGGTGAGGATGAAAGGAATCATGATGAACTTAACAGTCTGATTGAAGATATTGAACAACCATTATACCCAGGATGCAAGAAGTTTAACAAACTTTCCTTTGTAATTCGACTATTCAACATAAAGTGCATGGGTCAAATGAGTAACAAAGCTTTCAACATGTTATTGAAATTGCTAAAGGAGGCATTTCCAGAAGGTGAGGTATTACCAAGTTCTTTTTATGAAGTGAAGAAGCTTATTAGTGACTTGGGATATACTTATGATCGGATTGATGCTTGTCCTAATGATTGTATATTATATCGAAAGGACTATGAGTCATATGAACAATGCCCTAAATGTGGAGAAGCTCGATGGAATACACGTGAAGAAGGTGATGACAATGTAAAAAAGGTAGCAAAGAAAGTTCTTCGTCACTTTCCTTTGATTCCAAGATTGCAGAGGTTATACATGTGCTCTAAATTTTCTACAAATATGAGGTGGCACCAAGATGAGCGGCAAGAAGATGGCATTCTGAGACATCCGGCAGATTCACCTTCTTGGAAATGTTTGGATTCAATTGATAACTTTGGTTCAGAACCTCGAAACGTACGGTTGGGTTTAGTAAGTGATGGTTTTAATCCTTTCAGAACAATGACCATCAGCTATAGTACTTGGCCTGTACTCTTGTTTCCATACAACCTACCTCCATGGCTTTGTATGAAGGCACCAAATATTTTTTTATCTCTACTTATTCCAGGCCCAAAGGGTCCGGGCAATGATATAGATGTCTATCTACAACCACTTGTAGAGGAATTACAGATGCTATGGAATGGGGTTGATACCTATGATGCTTCTAAAGGTGAAAGGTTCCGTATGCGTGCTGCATTATTGTGGACCATAAACGATTTTCCAGCATATGCTTATCTATCTGGTTGGAGCACAAAGGGCCGATTAGCTTGCCCTATATGTAACAAGGATACATGTTCACATTGGTTAAAGGTAAGTGGAAAGCATTGTTATATTGGCCATCGTCGGTGGTTGAAGGGATCTCACAAATTTCGTTCGTTAAAACGACAGTTTGATGGAAAAGAAGAATGGAGAGATAAGCCTACACCATTGTCTGGGATGGATGTGTTGGAACAGTTACATGGACTCACTTTTAACTTTGGAAAGCCTCCAAAAGTTTCAGCCAAACCCATGAAACGATCAGGTAATAAATTGAAGTCCAAGAGAAAACGCAAAAATAAAGATTCATCCAAGAATGTTGAGGAGAGTGACAACATTGAGGATTCTAAATATCTATCTTGGAAAAAGAAAAGTATTTTCTTTGAGTTGCCTTATTGGAAATCATTACTTCTCCGGCATAATCTTGATGTAATGCACATTGAGAAGAATGTTTGTGATAGCATTCTTGGTACTCTTCTTGATATTGATGGTAAAAGTAAAGATGGATTGAAAGCTCGTCAAGATCTAGAAATCTTAGGTTTAAGGTCATCCCTTCATCCCCAAACATTAAGTCCAAAGAGGCTATTGTTACCACCTGCCATCTTCACACTAAGCAACATTGAGCGTGAACAAGTTTGCAATGTCCTAAAACATGTCAAAGTTCCTGATGGTTATGCATCTAATATTTCAAGACATGTTAATCCTAAGGACCGTAAGAAGATTTGGGGTTTGAAGAGCCATGATTGTCATATTCTCATACAACAATTACTTCCAGTAGCAATTCGGGGAATAGCACAAAAGAAAGTAAGATCAGCAATTATTGACCTATGCAATTTCTTTTCACAATTGTGCTCGAAGACATCTTCAGCTAGTGACTTTTATCATCTTCGCCAACATATTGCAATGATTTTGTGCAATTTGGAGATGATTTTTCTCCCAAGCTTCTTTGATGTCATGGTACATTTGCTTATCCATTTACCTGATGAAGCGAGAGTTGCTGGTCCTGTACACTATCGATGGATGTATCCTATTGAAAGGTGTGTTTAATTATTTCTTATATTGAATAATATGAATGATATTGAATATATTTGAATTTTTAAACTAAATGATTTAAAGTTTTGATAGGTATTTAGTGAGGCTTAAGTCATATGTGTAGGTGCTGAAAAATTGCTCGTGTGATTAATGTGAAAAACTATATTGTTTAGGGTAAATTAACCTATTAAAAAAAATGCAACTAAGGTGCAGTGATCGCCAGAAACTTTTAACTAAAAAGCTTCAAAAGAGTTTGATCGCCTACCTGTTTAAACGCGGAAGAATGAATCCTTGGTTCCCCTCCTTCAGCCGGCTGAAGAAAGAGAGCCTCTTTGTTCTTTCGTTCTTGCTGTTGAATGTTGAGGATCGTCCAGAAATCCTCCTGGCTTCGTGCTTGATTTCCCTCTTTTTGATCTTTGTTGTTGTTGTTGAGTGCAGCAGAGACAGAAAAAACAGAAAAATAAAGAAGAAATACTGATGAGAATCTAAATAGAAATAATATCAAAGCTAACCATGATTATAAACATGTATAAACAGCAACTCACTTGTTTTAAATGACTTTGAAACCCCTTTAGAACAAATGGATTTTGGAGAATTGATGATGTGGTGTGTGTTGCATGAAGTGATTATGAGAATGAAACTAATGAATGAAAATGAAATTCAAATATGAAAAACTTATGCCCAGTCCAGTTGGTTGAAGCTTTGAAAGGATGAAGATCTTGAAGAAGGATGCCGACTTCTGGAAATGGCAGCGCTCCGGCGTTCCGACGTGGTTGCTCCGATCTTCAAATTGCTATAACGTTGTGGCTCAATAATTCTCTTTTTTTTTTTTTTTTTTTTAACTCCTTGAGATGCAAGGTATTTATAGGCATTTTCTGCGTTCGCGATTAACATAGAAAAATCTCGGATTTATCTACCTTAATCGACAGATAATTACTGATTAATTCATCTTTATCTGTAATTATCTAAAACGCGTCCACCCTGGCTGACGCCTTTCAGATTAAATTAAGATAAGGATAAATATCCGGAAAACTTATCTTTATCTTTATTAGCTAAAACGCGTCCACCTTGGTAGACGTCTTTTACCCTAATTAAGATAAGGATAAACATATGGAAGAGAAGTTAAAATAGCTTAGGAAACCTAAAACGCGTCGACACTCACAGACGCCTTTTAGTTAATTAATCAATTGATTAAAATTCAAATTTAAACATTAAAATAGGAATAAACTCTAAATCACGTCCACGTACGTCGACGCCTTTTAGGATTCTTCATATTTTAACTGAAATTTGAGCTAAAATCAATTCAATTGATTAACTTAAACATGTCTGTTAAACCCGACACTCAAAAAGATTAATAAAAATTAATTAATGATTAATTATCAGACCATTCTGAGGCATTATTATATGATATGAAATTTACTCGAAATGACGTCAAAATTAGCGTGTCTACAGCTGCCTCACCTTGGCATCGTCTTTGCAAGGGAGTGAAATGAAATGGAATGTACTGAAAAGGTCATGCCAAGGTGTGATGAGACACGCTCTTAACATCACATGATGGAATTTTTCTCAAAATCATCAATGAAGATAGTTCAATGATATCAATGAAATCAATCATGTCTGGATGAGGTAGACAAGGAAAATAAAATAAGGTCGATCAACCTCCTCGGAGTGGGAAGTACCTCAGGTCGTAGACACTGTAGGTTTCATCATGGGGAGCGTTTGCCAGCCAATGTGGACGTGCTGCAGCCATGATGGATCTTAAAAGAAAACAAGAAATATTGGATAAAGAATCCAAGAAAGGATAGAATTCCAATGATATCTTCAAGCGAACCTCAAAGATAATCAAGATACTCAATTCGGAATGGAATATTTCATATCATGTTTTGAGTTATTTGATTTATGGTCTGAAACTTAATCAATAATTAATCTTTATCACAATGATTTCAAAATCCTATATGATGCATGCTGGGCTAAAAGAAAAATATAAAGTCAAATAAAATATAAATTAATCAAGGATAATATTGTTAAATTGTCATTAATGAGTCAATATACCAATTCTTGTAATCTAGTGCTAAGTCGAAGCTCGTTTATCCACGCACCATTTCACAAAAGTGGAACCATCGTCCTCACTAATTAACAACCCAACGGCCTATCCGTGCGATTAAGAATCCTCTGGAATTATCACTGTTTTTGTTGAAGGGGAACTCAAATTCCAGTTTCATCAAAATTACAAGGTCCTTGACATACTCTAATAAATATTTAACATATAATAATGCGAATGCACAATGATTACATGGAATAGAGTACAAGGATAGAGATAACCGTCTTTTTAGCCACGGTCGAGACTTCTTGACTCCCACAGTGAGATCTTCTCGATATTTTCCAGCTTTATTTAGGTTTTCTTTGAATTTCCTGTAATCAAAATTGTTAATAACTCCAAACAAATATTCAATTTAAACATCAAAACATATAGAATTTCAAAAACGCTGAAACGCTTCGTGTCGCGCAGACGTCATTCAACGTTGAAACGCAGCAGTGCTCCTCGACATCTTTTATTCACAAAAACAGATTTTTGGCTGTTCTCTACTCGGATTCCAACTCTATCAATGTCTTGTGTCCTGTATACAACTTGAACAAACATGTTAAGTATCTGTTTAGGCTTAGCCCCTTGCCTGGTTAAGTAACCGACTACTTGATCCTATCCTTGATAGAAGGGTCAAGGGGCATAGCCTTTATTAACAAAGGTAATGAGAATAATCAAACTTAAGCAAAGTGCAACATACAAGCAGACAGATGCTCGCTGAAAATAAAAGGGATGAAATACACTAAATGCAACAAGCAGATGCTAATTGAAATATTTTTGTTGTTTTGAAAATATTCATTTTTGTTTGGGGTTTTGAAATATATACCTTCTTTTTTGAATTTTGATATATGTATTTTTTTTGAATTTGACATATGTATTTTTTTTTTTGAAACATGTATTTTTTTTATTTTTGACATATGTATTTTTTGGATTTTTGACTTATATATTTTTTTGGATTTTCGACTTATGTATTTTTTTTTGACATATATATTTTTTTTGAATTTTGACATATATATATTTTTTTGGATTTTTGACATATATAATTTTTTTTGAATTTTTGACATATATAATTTTTTTTTGATTTTTGACATATATATATTTTTTTGTATTTTTGACTAAAAGATCAACATGGTACTTGGATCAAAAGATCATATTCATTTATTAACTTAATTTCCAAATTGTTCTTTAACAACTTAACTTAAACCCATCGTGTTTGAATTTGTGTTTCCATTCGTGATCCCATTTGATGATTTGACCCTTAGTCAATCTAAACCATTCCTTAAGTTTGGAGTACATCTCCTGAGAAAGAAAAGATGAATAAGTTTAGAAAGCCCATGAGAAGGTTCCGGAGACTTAAAAAGATGTCCCTTTTCTACCCTAATATCCGTTGGGGTTCGGTCATTTCTTTCCGGGGTATTTATCGACCTTGCGTTCCCTTTTGTTTCATTTCATGGCCTTGATGTAACGTTTGTAATGTAATGGCCTTTTTGATTTGACATTTGGCTTTTTGCCTTTTGTTTTTTTTCTTTTTGCTATTCTTTTCTTTTTCTTTTTCGGGACGGATCTCCCCCATTTTTTTTTTGACGGCCTCCTACTAAGATGGCGGGTATTTTTGGTAGTCTATTCTAAGCCTCGTTCCGACATCATGGGCCGAGTATAAAACAGAATTTTTGCTTTAAAAAGAATGATTTGTACTTTACACTTTTGGTCAAGCTTTCGATATCCTTTAGGACTTGTCATCTCTTGTTACTCACGAATCAAACGTGTAGTAATGGGCTTGAAATTAAGTTATCCAGACTGATAAGGAAATTTGAGTTTATAAATTTTCTGATTCCACTGGTCTTTGTACCATACTGATCGACTCTTTAACCTAAGGGTAGTATTTCTTAAGATGTAAACCATTCCAGGGATGTTTTAACTCTTCTCCTTCTGCATTAATAAGACGATAAGCATTACCAGGAAAAGCGTGCGATACAACATAAGGTCCTTCCCAGTTGGGTTGGAGCTTAGAACGCGGACCACCAGGTTTTATAAAAATTCTTTTAACAACCATTTCACCGACTTTGAACTTACGTTCAATGACTTTCTTTTGATAAAAACGTGCTAATCTGTTTTGATAAACTTTTGCATGATTAGCAGCTGACCATCTTTTCTCGTCTAAAAGTTCCAATTGAGTAAGGAGTGCTGAACGATGTTCATCAATGGAAAATTCCTTATTCAATTGTACTCTTAAGGACGGTATGAGGATCTCATATGGAACTACCGCCTCCATTCCAAATGTTAAGGAATAAGGAGTTTGTCCAGTAGGCGTGCGGATTGAAGTTCGGTAGGCCCATAGAGCCTCAACCAATTTTTCTGGCCAATCTGCGAACTTATTAGATTTACACGTCTTTTTGATGATTTTTATCAAAGTCTTATTTGTTGCCTCTGCTTGGCCATTGCCTTGCGGATAATAAGGAGACGAATGATGCAATGCAATTTTATACCTGTTACAGAGGTCCTTCAGTTCCTGTGACACGAACTGCGGTCCGTTATCGGTGACGATGGTGCTTGGAATTCCAAATCGGGTGATGATGTTCTTCATGATGAACTTGCAGACGGTTGATGCTTTGATCTCCACGTACGCTTCAGCTTCTGCCCACTTGGTGAAGTATTCCGTTGCCGTGAGAATGAAAGATTTTTGCTTGATGCCGGAATCTGGATTACCAAGAGGTCCAATAATGTCGAAAGCCCACATGGAGAAAGGCCATGGGGAAGAAACAGGATGGAGTGAAGATGCAGGAGAATGAATTTTGTCGGCGTGAAGTTGACACTTAGCACACCTACGGACATACCCTACACAATCTTCTTCCATGGTTGGCCAATAAAATCCTTGTCTAAGGATCTTCTTTGCTAGCATCTGTCCATTGACATGGCCACCACAAACTCCACTATGAGCTCCTTCCATAACCTTCCAAAGCTCATCTTCGTCTAGACATCTCAGAAGAATTCCATCAAAACCTCTCTTATATAATGCTCCCCCAACTAGGGTGTATCGTTGAGCAACTCTCCTGATAGCTCTTTTCTCCTCAGTTGTAGCTTCCTCAGGATATGATTGATCTTCACAATATTTTGCAATTTCATAATACCATGGCTTCTGTTCATCATCCATCTCTTCTAACAGCTCCATTAACATGATTTCTCTTTTCTCAATGATATCTCCGTCTCTGACTTTCTTCAGCAATTTCTCCTTAGTTCTAAGGAATGAAGGATCTTTCACGGCGGGTGAAAGACGCCTATGAAGTATGATTGATTCAGATTGTTTGCTGATTGGAAAATCAAGAGAAGATGCAAGTGAAGCTAGAGCGTCAGCTAAGATGTTCTGATTCCTAGGGACATGGACAAAGATCAATTTCGTGAAAAGCTTTGAGTAAGCAGAAGTAAGTTCTTGATAATGCTTGAGCTTGGGATCGAGAGTTCGATACTTGGTCAGTATTTGGCGAAGAATTAGTTGGCTATCACCCACGATCCTGAGTTTGGTGGCACCATGAAAATGAGCAGCCTCGAGACCAGCAAGAAGTGCCTCGTATTCAGCTATATTGTTAGTGACTGGAAAATCAAGCTGAAAGGCTTGTGGAATGGTGATACCTTCAGGTGATAACAGAACGATACCGATCCCTTTTCCATGAGAATTCAGAGCTCCGTCAAAATGCAGAGTCCACATATCATCTCTGATTTGATTTACGGACATCAGTTCCTCATCCGGAAACTCCGATCGGACTGGATCAAATCGAGGAAGGGGATGATGAGCAAGATGTTCTGCTATGGCATAGCCCTTGATCGCTTTCTGCTGGATGTAAATGATGTCAAATTGAGATAGAAAGCTTTGCCATCGTGCTAACCTATCAGTAAGAACAGATTTCTCCAGAAGGAATTTAATCGGATTCATCCTAGCGATGAGGTGGACTTCATGGGCCAGAAAATAATGCTTCAATTTCTGCACAACCCAAACCAATGCTACATATGTTTTCTCCATCGCCGTATATCTCTGTTCAGCGGGGTTGAGAAGTTTAGAGAGATAATAGGCTGCCCTCTCTTTTCCTTCTTCATCTTCTTGTGCTAAGACAGCCCCCACTGCATCATCCAGGACTGAAATGTAAAGTATCAATGGTTTGCCTGGAGATGGTGGTCTCAAAACAGGAGGACTTGCTAAATAGTTCTTTAATCCATCAAACGCCTCCTGACACTTATCGTCCCAATCGAATTTGACTCCCGGCTTGGTAAGCTCGTAAAACGGCTTACACCTTTGTGAGTGCTGGGAGACAAAGCGGCGAATAAATTGCAACCTTCCGATTAATCCTCTCAACTCTTTCAAGTTTTTGGGAGGTGGCATTTCTCTAATAGCCTTCGCCTTGTTAGGATCGATCTCAATTCCCCGTTTGCTGACGATAAATCCAAGCAATTTCCCTGAAGATACCCCGAATACACATTTCTTGAGATTCATCTTTAACTGATATTCTCTCGATCTCTCTAATACTCTTGCCAAAACTTTGGCGTGCTCAGCCTTTGTTTTCGATTTAACTAATAAGTCATCCACATACACCTCCAGATCTATGTGCATCATGTCATGAAATATTGCCATCATGGCCCTTTGATAAGTGGCTCCAGCATTCTTTAATCCAAATGGCATGACAACATAACAGTATGTTCCCCAAGGTGTAGTGAACGATGTTTTCTCTTGATCTTCTTCTGCCAGCTTAATCTGATTATAACCTGAAAATCCGTCCATGAATGATAATGTCTCATAGCCAGCAGTATTATCGATGAGTACATCAATATGAGGCAATGGAAAATCATCTTTAGGACACGCCCGGTTCAGATCGCGGAAGTCAATGCAAATCCTGACCTTTCCGTCCTTCTTCATAACCGGGACTATATTGGCCACCCATTGTGGATAAAGGACAACTCTAATAAATTTGGCTTTATGCAACTTATCGACTTCTTCCTTCATCTTTAGAGCCATTTGTGGGTGGAATCGCCTTAATTTCTACTTGACCGGGCTAACTCCGTCATTTAATGTCAACCTGTGTTCAACTAAAGACGAGTCTAACCCCGGCATATCCTCATAACTCCAGGCGAAAGTGTCCTTATAGTCCTTGAGTACTTGTACCATTGCGTTCTCATCCTCTAAAGAAAGATTTTTACTGACGAGGACAACCTTAGGTTCGTCTTCAGTCCCTAAATTAATTTCTTTGGTAGGCTCTTCTACGGCAGCTGAGGGTTCATTAAATCTCTTCACTCCACTGGCATATGCCTCAGCCGCGTCCTCGTCATCTTCCTCAATGGGGTCCTTTTCATGTACTAATTCATATACCCCGTACCCATCATTGACTGACTCATCGTCCATGCAATCTTCTGGCATCTGAATTGGATTTTCTAAAAGCTGAGGGATCAAAGAACAAGAAGAGCACTTATCAGCTAAGTCCTGGAGGTATCTATCTGGAATTTGCCTACCCTTAGGCTTCCTAGACTTCCTAACCTGACTAGACTGACTAACTTCACTATCATAACCTAACGAAGATGAAGCAGGATGAAAATCCTGGGATACAAGTGGAAATACAAGAGAATCCTCCCGAGGGGAGGGACAGAGTAAATCTAGAAGAGAGTCTTGACCGAAGGACCCGTGCGATGGGGTGCAATCGGATAAGTAAGATGTTTCCTCAATGAGGATTTGGGAAGAATTTGTTGCCAAATTGGCGTTTTTTTTTGGAAAATGAAAGAATTAAACATAAAACAGGAATGAATATAAATGGGAGGAGAATCAGACGGAAGAAGTGGCACCAAGGCCAGAGGATTGGGGGGATCATATAGTAATATGTCCCAGATTAGATCATACAACCTCTCTAGATCGAGAGGAGGTTGTGGTATAATGTCCCGGGGGGACAGAGTAATCATGACGGGCGGAGCCCGTGGAATATCTTCAATTATGACCCGCGACCAAGTCGGGGTCAAGAGCAGTGTACGGAAAAGAGTATGGAGCGTGAAGACATGTGAAAGATATGTCCCCCTCCAGAGCAGATCTGTTGTGTAACCAGCTTGATATGGGTCATCCGGCTCCCCTTCATCAGTTTCTTCGGATAGCAGTATCCGCTTGTCAAATATGGCACCAGGGCTTTCAATCAGTTCATCAATCTGCGGCGGCCACTTAGGTTCTGCAGGATCCAAGAATAGTCTGTTCAGTGCAATATACAGGTCTCTGAGGTCGAACCACCTGTACCATTCACATTCAGGATCATGAAATTTCCTCCTTTTCATAGGCCGCAGAGCCTCCAAGGATTGGTACGTAAGTAATTCAGAGCAATGTCTGGCCAAATCCCTCCCATATATATCATGGAAATCAAAACAGGAAGTAATGACTACCGTATTGTCATAGCTAAGTATGGGCCCTTTCACGAAGTGCGTACACAGGGTCCATGTTAGGGGATCTCGGCCTTCTTTGAGTGGCGTAGACATTGCCTCCCAGATTTTCGGGCCTTCTTTGATTTCTGCTTTCTGAACCGGATCTTGCTTCAGTTTTATTGGCCTATAGCCCATACCACTTCCAGGTGCCGCTCGATGATTTCTGACAGGAGTGGTCCTGCCTTGCAATTGTGTGCCTAGACCTTTCCCAGGCTCGTAGCCGTTCTTCATCATGATCCTCCATCCTGGGGTACTCATGCACTTCCCCCTCTTGATAGCATCTAACGGATATGGAGAAATAGTAGCGGCTTTCAGAGGATCAGCCACTGGACGGTAGACCTGTAATACCGACAGAAAAGGTTGTCGGCCAGGTAAAACAGCAGATTTAAGGTTCAAGGAATGAGCAGCAGCAAGGATCGGCATGCTCGTTACTTTAATTATTCGTCCTTTGTAAGGAAATTTGAGGCATTGATGATTCGTAGAAGGAATCGCCTCAAGAGTTTTGATATAAGGACGACCTAAAATGGCATTTATGGAAGGGTCGATTTCCAAGATGTGAAATTCGACTTCTGCATGACTTACAGGGCCCAGCTCCACCTTTAAATAGACCATTCCCAGAGGGGAACGAGTAGAATTGTCATATGCTGTTACTGATATGGGGCTGGGCAGCCATTTCTCTTTGGGCACACCGCATAACTCCAGGGTCTTCGGAGGTAGAACATTGATCGAAGCCCCTGTGTCGACCAGGCATGCATCCACGGCCTTCTTACAAATGTTGACCGTGATACTCAGAGCCATGCTTCTGGCTGCCGGCGGTGCTAGTTCCGATGTATGGAATGTTATAGAGGGCTGATCCCCCTGAGGAACTAGTAGTGCTGCAATCTTCTCTACCGGCACGTCTTCGTTGACCATCACCTTCTGCAGATATTCCATTAAAGCTTCTTGGTGACTCTTGGATCTTTTGATCAGTTCAAGTATAGTGATCCGTGCCGGTGTCCGATCCAGGTGTTTCAACAGGTCATATTGAGTGCCTGGTGCACTCTCTTCATTGTGGGCTTCCTCAGTCGGCTGTGATGGGCCGTCTCTGACTGTGGACTGAGGAAAGACCTTGTTGAAAATCCTTCCACTCCGGAGCGCGTGTTCCTCAACCGTGGAGGATCCGGGTGACACCTTAAGTACCGCAGAGTTGGATGGTGCGGATGGCGTAGAGGGTTGGTAGGTAGGTGATGGCGTAGGGCTAGGTGGTGATGGCGTGGTGCGGATTAAAGGCCTAGAGGGTTGGATGGTGGATGGGTAAGTGGTTGGCGAAGTGGGGAATGGTACGCGTAATAGCGGTTTAGATGGTAAGGGCATATCTGGATAGGTGGTAGTGGTAGCGGGTGAAGTAGGAAATGGTATGCGTAATAATGGCCTAGATGGTAAGAGGGGCGCGTTATTGGTTTGCGGGGGGCTATATGATGGAGGCGTAGTGGTGCGGGGCGTAATGGGTCTAAGGAAGGCGGGTAGTGGTAATGGGTTATTGGGTGTGGGTGAGTGGTATGTAGGTGTGGGTATAGGGGTGATGGTAACGGGTTGTGGCTTTGGTATGTGGATGGTGCGGCGTGGTGGTCGCTCTGCGGTACTTTGAACGTGACCCGTTGAACAAAGAGAGGAAGAGTCCTCTACTCTCCACTGCTGCCCACGACCAGCCTCAGACTGGCTGTTCGTCAAGATGGGAGCAACCTGGTTTTGGTTTTGATGCTCCGGGAGTGGATTCTGCACTATGCCCATGTTGGGTGGTGCTACTGCTTGTGCCGGTGGTCTTGCTTGCTGCTGCTGCTGCTGCGGTCTCCTCGCCTTCAGGGCTGTTATGTACTTCTTCATTTCCTCCCAGTCTATGCCGCCCTGCTCGTTGAGATCATGGATATAATCTCTGAATTGGAAGCAGGTGTCAATGGTATGCCCAGGTTGCCTATGGAAGTAGCAATACCTAGACGTATCGGCATTTTGAGGCCAGACGGCCTTCTCCCTCGGCAAAACTAAGGCATTGGCTGCCATTAAAGCGCTGAAAATATCTGCCAAGGATTCTGGGAGGGCCGGGTACTCTGCCCTTTTCGGGCCTGGAGGTCTCCTCTGCTGGTTGTAGTCACCAGGAGGAGGGACGTTGCGGTACGCCGGCGGTGCACGCGGCTGGTACTGTGGCTGTTGCTGCTGGGGCTGATGTGGCTGCTGATACTGTTGTTGCCGTTGCGGCTGTTGCTGTAATTGTTGCTGATTCGGCTGCTGGGGCCGCTGGTACTACTGTTGGTAATGGGGGTTCTGCTGCTGCCTGTACCCCTGCTGGCTCGTCTGTGGTGGCCTCTGGTACTGCTGATTCCTCACAAACTGGGGCGAGTTATTGTTCATAGTACTGACCTGCTCGTGAGAGAGCGTGCCCTCAGTAGTTGGACCTGAGCTAGGAGAATTCGGCACTGCAGGCTTCCGAGGCGGAGGCCTGTTAGGTCTGTGAGGATCAAAGACGCTAGAGAACGTAGCGTCCTTGAAAGCATTCTGGCAGTACCGTGCCCTTTCATAGAGCTCTGCCATGTTCGTCAAGTTGTTCAAGGAGAGGACTAGCTTGAACTGGGGAGTGGCGTTAGAAATCAACATTTTCACTTGTTCGGATTCGGACAAGTGATCTTTCACTTTTTCAGCCAGGCCCCGCCACCTGTCAGCAAAACTGACAAACTCCTCGTCCGGTTTCATCTTTTCTGCAATAAGGTCCGTGATAGATAAGGAGGGTGCAACTCTGTCCTGGTATCGTTGGATAAATTTACGTGAAACGATACCGTAATCCTCTACTTCTGAGGGTTCCAGAGAAAAGAACCACTCGAGGGCTGGTCCCTCTAGGGATCTCCTGAACAAGAAAGCCAACGACCTCTTATCATTCTGCCAGAAAGAGGATTCGTACATGAACTCCTTCAGGTGCGTGAAGGGGTTACCAGTACCGTTATATTTTCGATACACTGGCATTTCAGAGGGTGGCAGATGGAATACTGGCAGACTCGGTAAATTGATTTCCGGCACAGCTTTAACCCCCATCATTTTCTGAAGATTGTTGAACTGCTCGTCCATGCGCTCCATCTTGGCCAACAACGTCTGCGTGGTCAGATCTGCCTGGGGAGGAGGAGGAGGAGGAAGTACCTGATAGGCCTGCTGCCTAGAGTAGGTTGGACAAGGAGGATAATAAGGATGAGGTCCGGCAGAGCTTCCGCCATGCCCGAGGGCATTTTGATAAACGGGCGTCTGCGGTCTAGCCGGTTGCCTGGATGACGAAAGTTGTGGCCCAGTTGGTCGAGAAGTAAGATGAAGGCCTTCCATGGCCTGATGGATATAAGGAGGAGGAGGGGGAGGTTGTTGAGGAACAACAGGGGGAGCCATAGGGTTCGGCTCAGCAGGCTGCATGGGTGCCTTCCCCTTCAAGATAGACTGGATCGCCTCGAACTGCTGAGGGTCCAGTCGGGAGGCAAGAACTCCCAGAGCATTGACAAGATCCATAGGATCGGAGGGTGAGGGATCATTCTGATTCATGTCCCCCTCAAGGTCAGGATTGGGAATCGCATATTCATGCGGGGGAAGATCAGGATATCGATCCTGTGGATAAAAAAGAGGGGTCCGGACATTCCCATCTTGTCGATATGGAATGGGGACGGAATTATGGGAGGCATCAGCATCTCTCCCGTTCTCGTAGTTGAAATCAGAATTGCGAGGGGCATTAGCATCTCCCTCGTAGTTGATGATGGCGTCTTGGGCCATACTCAAATCTCTGCCTGATCGCAGCAACATGATATTAGATTCTCTTTTCAAAGATTTAATCACACAAGTTGTGCAGAGATTAATCAAGCAAGTGGATGCTTAACGTGATTTCAGGATTCCTTGTTGAATTATTTGAATTGGATTAAACCACAATTTCGCTCAGGGAAGGATCCTAGTTTCAGTTCAGTTTCCACCGTTATTCTCTAAGATTTTCTCTCACAACGCTTTCGGAATCTAGCCGGGACTTCAATTGGTACAACCAGCCCGATGATCAAGGAGGAATACCTTGATTTTGGGGACTTATGGAGGTCTCAACGTCAACTTCTCTAGTCTGATCAAGGGACCAACCCAATCAGAGAGAGTTGCTAACGTTGAGTAATGTGTTCCTAAGAAAAGGAGGGTTTTAGCCTCAATGCGTATGCCCTGCGACCTGGATGGCCTCTAATGCTTAATAGAGTAATGGGTAGCTAGCACTCAACACAGAAATCTGGAAACTGAAAAATAATTAAGAAACTGTCTGAATCGCGTCGATGATAGTCGACGCTATTCAAAACAGAACTTAATTCTTTCGCAGAGAACAGATGCAAACAGCAGAGAAAGCTTGGAAAATAACTAAAAACTGTCTGAATAGCGTCGATAATGGTCGACGCTATTCAACACAGAACTTAATTATTTCGCAGAAACAGATGTAGACGACAGAGATAATCTGGAGGCTAAAAGGCGTCCAGGTGTCCAGACACGGTTTTGAAACGCGTCGCTGTTCCTGGACGCTTTTTAGTTCGCAGAAACAGATTTCCAGAAGGATTTTCTGGGTCGAATCCTCCTTAAACAGGGAAAAATGCAGTAAACAATCGACTCATGCAAAGATTTTTAGTTTCAGATTTTAAACAGGATGATTTACTATCTAAACAACTAAGAAATCACGCAATCACACAGCATTTTATCACAAAAAACAGCTTTTGAACTAATCAAGGGGAGGCAAGATCTTGCCACTGGGGTGTGCACGTGGTGCACGAGGGAAATTACTTAAACTAAACACTCACCAATCGGTGAGGACGTGTCGAAAGATACAAGTGGTGCACCGTGGGTGCCCGGTATGATAATAGCAAGAACAAAAGAAATTAAAAGACGGCGAGACCAAGTCCCACCGTGATCGCCAAAAGAGCTGTAGGTGCTGAAAAATTGCTCGTGTGATTAATGTGAAAAACTATGTTGTTTAGGGTAAATTAACCTATTAAAAAAAATGCAACTAAGGTGCAGTGATCGCCAGAAACTTTTAACTAAAAAGCTTCAAAAGAGTTTGATCGCCTACCTGTTTAAACGCGGAAGAATGAATCCTTGGTTCCCCTCCTTCAGCCGGCTGAAGAAAGAGAGCTTCTTTGTTCTTTCGTTCTTGCTGTTGAATGTTGAGGATCGTCCAGAAATTCTCCTGGCTTCGTGCTTGATTTCCCTCTTTTTGATCTTTGTTGTTGTTGTTGAGTGCAGCAGAGACAGAAAAAACAGAAAAATAAAGAAGAAATACTGATGAGAATCTAAATAGAAATAATATCAAAGCTAACCATGATTATAAACATGTATAAACAGCAACTCACTTGTTTTAAATGACTTTGAAACCCCTTTAGAACAAATGGATTTTGGAGAATTGATGATGTGGTGTGTGTTGCATGAAGTGATTATGAGAATGAAACTAATGAATGAAAATGAAATTCAAATATGAAAAACTTATGCCCAGTCCAGTTGGTTGAAGCTTTGAAAGGATGAAGATCTTGAAGAAGGATGCCGACTTCTGGAAATGGCAGCGCTCCGGCGTTCCGACGTGGTTGCTCCGATCTTCAAATTGCTATAACGTTGTGGCTCAATAATTCTCTTTTTTTTTTTTTTTTTTTTAACTCCTTGAGATGCAAGGTATTTATAGGCATTTTCTGCGTTCGCGATTAACATAGAAAAATCTCGGATTTATCTACCTTAATCGACAGATAATTACTGATTAATTCATCTTTATCTGTAATTATCTAAAACGCGTCCACCCTGGCTGACGCCTTTCAGATTAAATTAAGATAAGGATAAATATCCGGAAAACTTATCTTTATCTTTATTAGCTAAAACGCGTCCACCTTGGTAGACGTCTTTTACCTTAATTAAGATAAGGATAAACATCTGGAAGAGAAGTTAAAATAGCTTAGGAAACCTAAAACGCGTCGACACTCACAGACGCCTTTTAGTTAATTAATCAATTGATTAAAATTCAAATTTAAACATTAAAATAGGAATAAACTCTAAATCACGTCCACGTACGTCGACGCCTTTTAGGATTCTTCATATTTTAACTGAAATTTGAGCTAAAATCAATTCAATTGATTAACTTAAACATGTCTGTTAAACCCGACACTCAAAAAGATTAATAAAAATTAATTAATGATTAATTATCAGACCATTCTGAGGCATTATTATATGATATGAAATTTACTCGAAATGACGTCAAAATTAGCGTGTCTACAATATGTTCGCAATAGGGCTCTTCCTGAAGGTTCCATGGCAGAAGGTTATTTAGCTGAAGAGACTATCACATTTGCTTCAAGATATTTGGATGATGATGTTGAAACATGGCTTAATCGGCCTTTAAGAAATGAAGATGATGGTGGAGTTACAATCGAAAAGGGATGGGAGATATTTTCTGAAAGTGGACGTCCTTTAGGGGTCGGAATCATTTGCAATATTGACAATGAAGAGTTGAGTCAAGCACATCGTTATGTGTTATATAATTGTGCAGCAGTGGCTCCTTACATAGCGTAAGTCATATATATAATTTGCAGTTAATGTACTAATCTATTATTCTACTAGTGTCACATATCTATCTATCATGCAGTATGCACATTGACTTGATTCGCAAAGAAAGACCCTGGTCATCTGAAATGGAGATTGAGCGCACTCATACCTTAGGGTTTCCACAATGGTTCAAAATACAAGTGAGTAAATGTATTTCTATTTTCTGTTCACTTATAAAAGATATCAAATAGCCATGCTGACTAATACCTTTTACCATGTATAGTAAATGTATTTCTATTTTCTGTTCATTTTTGAATTTGTTATACTTTCCCTAACTTTTCTATGTTTTGTGTAGAGAAAATATGACATACCTGAATATGTAAGAGAATGGATAATGAAAGATCTGGATCAAAAATGGAGATCATGGAAACAAGAGTTGAGAAACAAATACTTCAATCCTAGTTTAAAAGCAAGTCAACAAAAAATTCCAGATGATTCACGTGTTAATGAAGAGCAGTGGAGAAAGGTGGTGGCTACATGGTGTACGCCAAAATGGAAGGTAATCTTCAACTATAACTGCATCTTCTTATATTGTTGTTTCTATTCAATTTTTATTAATTCAAATTTAAATGTTGGGTTATCTTGTAGAGGTACAGCGAGATCAATAAAGAAAACAAAAAGAAGCATACGTTCTTCCATTGTGCTGGTACAAAGAGTTTTGCTGACATAAATGAAGAAGAGGTTAAGTTGTAAACTCTATATAGATATGTTTAACTTTTTTAATTCACTATAATTTATATCAAAAATTGAGTTGATTCTTATTAATCCTATTTTCATTTTGTTATAGTTTGAAAAATATGGAGTTAAATTAGATCGTGTGGACTTATTTATTAAGACCCGCATCAAAAAGAATGGACAACCAGTTAATGAAGACTGTGCCGCTATGATTGTATGGCATTTAAGTTGTTTAATATGGTATTTTTTTAATTACAGTTCATAGTCCTTGAATTTCAAAAGTGATAATTTAGTGCTCACTACAGGAAAAACTTCAAGACCAAAAGTCAACACATGCGTCAACCTCATCTAATCCCTCGATTGCCACAGTTGATGATGTATATACGCAAGTATTTGGCAAAGATCGGGCAGGACGCATACGTGGAGTTGGCACCGGTCCAACACCAAAGACTTTGTGGGGTGGATCGTCCCAGCAAGCACAGGATAATTTTCAGTTGACTGAAATGGTCAAAGAATTGATGAAAAAAATTAATAAAGTTGAATCACTTGTAGTTCAGGTAATTTTCATCTTTTGTTGTAGTGAGAATTTTTGTTGTTGTGATGAAATACTAGAGAATGTGTGTAGTCATTACTATGAATGCAACTTTTTTACTATCACTAGACATTTGATGTATGCTTTCTTATTGGAAGTTAATTTGATCAAATCATTTAACAGGGACAAAATTCTGGGGAGAACAATCAAAATTTATCAAGATGTGTCCAGTCATCTGCAAGTGTGTTGGCAACCAATGATATGCAGGTATATTGATTATCTTTTGGCAAAATTAAATACTAATAGAAAATAATACTTTGTTCATTCGTTTTTTTTTTTTTTTTTACACAGATTCAAGGAAAACGAGTCAAATTATTAGATATGGGAGGAGAAGAAGTTGGAAATGGCATAGTTATGAGTAAAGAAAAAGATAAAGTTGTGATGGGAAAAGTTTTAGGTGATACTTTCTGTGAGGTATCTGTTCTTTTAGCAGTCAAACCAGATGCACCACTGTTTGTCAAGGATGCAGAAAGAATAAATATGAGAGATGCTGTGGGTAGCCACATTGTTTGGTTTAAAGATTATGTAAGATTCTTCTTTTATTTAAATTTTTAGATGTAATTGTTTATTTAGACTTTGAAAATAATCTTGTGATTTTTTTTTTTTTCTTACAGGTTCAACCTTATATGGTGTAATTTGGATGAAGGAGATATCAACTTTATGGTCTTATGGTTTATGGATATTTTTTTTATTGTACTTTTGAAAAACGGATGGACTATGTAATTGATAGATAGATGTAAATTTTCTTCTCGTGACTATTTCGTTTGATGTTATGATGTGTTTCTAAACTTTACAGGTGGAATATATTGACATAAGTATATATTTTGTTATACGAAAGAATTTATTCAATGTGTGATATAATGTGTGTACATGATAGAAATGTGTGTACGTGATAGAAATGTACATGTTACGCGTACATTATACGTGAAATGTAGAATGAGTGCATGATTATGTTACAGAGAATTAATATATTTCCTTTTATGTGAATATAAATTGTTCGATAAGTTATATTCTAACGGTTTGACCAAAAAATACTTACGATTTTTTTAGTAAGTATAGATGATAAGATGTTTTTCAAAATATTATATGCTAACAGTTTGGTTTGCGTATGCTTACGGTGTTTTCCGTAGGTATAGATCAATCTGTAATTACGGTTACTAAACCGACAGTATAGATTTTGTCAACTTACGGTTGAATAACCGTAGGTATAGGCTATAGGAACGGTTGCTACACGTACGGTTGGTGGTCGTAGGGGGTTTCGTAAGTAAAGGTATTTACTAACGGTGTTTGGTACATAACTTACGGTTATCTGCCGTAAGTATAGACCAAGTTTGTTGTAGTGAGAAGCAACAGTTTGGCACAAAGAAATAAGGAGAAAAGAAATGCTAGTATGATTGGATAGTTTTCGCACTTTTTATCCAAGTAAAGGAAAAATAAGAGATGATGGGGTTTTTTACAGTTTTATAGGACACAATTAATGATGTGTTTAATAAAATCATCCACCAAATGCACCAACGTCAGCTGAATAACAACTAATCACATACATATCAAATATGTCCAACCTAACAAGATGAAAGATTAACAATTTTTTTTAAAAAAAACACAATCACATAAAAATTTACTGATTGCAAACTTGACCAAATCCAAAACATCAATATACATAACGCATGTCCAGTTTATGTTGTCTTTGACTTCTCCGTGGTTGGCACTATTGCCAATCCGTCATGTTACTTGTGATCTTGGTGCATTGAGCGGGTAGGACCTGTTGTGTTGGCCATGGCGACTCACACTTTTTACTGTCAAAGTGAGCTACTTATCGTTCACCTTGGGCGCAACAATCTCCTCGAAGGTACTCCAAGACCGGCTTAGCTAAAATTCCCTAGTTATAAATTCAGATCTCCATCTGAAACATGTGGCAACTTTCCGCAACGTTCTGCAATTTTGATCATTTGCGTCTTGCAACATCATGGTCGGAAGCCCATATGGTGTTCTCCTGGGGAAGAGCAAAGAGTAAGCGTACGGTAGTGAATTACCCGTGTCTACAGAAGATGGGAAGGAGAACGCACAAGATGAAAAATGTATGAAGTTGCCAAGGCATCCAATCCGGACTTGTCTGATCCCAAAGACAATAGATAGATCAGAAGATCTAGGATTTGGTGTCATCAGAACCAGATTGACCTAAATGGGACATGATCTTCGTAAGGTCCGGCGCAGAGCGAGTACGTAGTTTAGAACACAAGATAACACCAGAAACGTTACTACTGTGGCCACTCGTACGTATGTTACATGGAACCTTGTTAAAAGCAGAAGGTTGCCGTCTACATTGCTACCGAGTGCCTTATACCTGGTACGTACTAGTTAAAAACAGAAGATAGCTTGTACATAAGATGTGTCTTCCAGCGCCGATGCTCCCCCAACACCCCACGACAGCGCATGGAGGGAAAGGAATGGGGCTGGTATGAATCCATCGTCGGGGCTTCTTTCTCCAAGGGGTGAAGCCGATGCCGAGACAGGGAGTGGTGGTCGACGATGTCACCTGCTCCACCCCGACGCCTCAAAGACCTCTCCGATGGGGCTTCTCTTTGCACTGTGACTCTGTCGATCGTGCGGAGGAGGTTGCTGGATCCGAACTGGCGTTGACACTCAACAGATGACGAAGAAGATGGGGCAGCGGAGGCACCAGCCGCACCACTGGGCTGCACAGTTCGGCTCCCTTGTGACCAACAGGTGAACGAAGGATAACTAGAGGATATGGGGGGTATGGAGAGCACTGGTTTCTCAAGCCGACAAATTTGTCCCTTCACTAGTTCAGGCTACCCATGGGGTGGAAGCAGCACCATTGACAAGAAGAAGAAATGAATAAACATGTAAAAGAGGATGAAGGTATTGTCTTATCTAACAGAGCAAGCTTAAAATGAAAAGAGAAAGACTTGGTCCACACCCGAGTTCATTGCGCACCAAGATTTTTTTAATTTTTACTTTTAAAAATTTATATTTTTAGGTCGGGCCTGAGTTTACCTACATGTTCTTACAAGACACATCTTAATTTGATGACTAAAAAATTTAAAAAATTAAAACCAATCAAAAGAATAAAATAATATTAAATAATCTTTTATTTTTTAAATTTTTCTAGTGATCGAATTAGGATGTGTCTTATATGGACATGTAGATGGCTCTTCCTTCTCAACGCAGGCAGCCGGCTCAGTAGTAAATGAATTAGGACCGTAAACGAATCAATGAACTCCGTGCACGTAAGACTGCTAGATTAAAGATTGATTCCGCTCGTCTATTAAGTTAAATAAATAAATTTAAACAAAATTTTGAATTCAATTCATTAAACGAGCCAAATTTGAACATATGCGAGTTTGACCTGATTATGTTTATGAATAAACTCATTTAAGTACTAGTTAAAAGCTCATTTTGATACTCGTTAAGAGTTCATTTAAGTACTCATTAAGACCTCTCTTAAGTATTCATAGGATTATTATATTCATGAATAAATTTAATTAATAAAATATTTAATATCTTATAATGTGTTCTATCAAACAACTAGGGGTGCAAACAATTTAGTGCTCATCTTGGTTTGGCTCGAGTTCATAAACTTAAATTTAAAAAATATTTGGACTAAATCTATAATAGATTCACTGGGCTCGTAGGGTACTCAACTCGACGTCGTTTAATATATAAATGAGTCAAACTTGAATAACCATCATAAATACTTGACTCGAACAACTTGAACTCGATTAAAATTAATTGAACCAAATTTGAATAGGCAAAACTGGTCTCGACATGTCCCCTTTACACCGGTGAGCAGCCCCTCACTATGAAGATCTAATTGAAAAAGAAAGGGGTTTTGCATATATATCCCTCAAATACATCATAGTTGCATACATACTCCCAACTCCTACATATTACTTTTAGTACCTTTAAAACTTTGGATATGTTGTGGTTATGCTTCTCCATCAAAATAACAAGAATTATAATTGAATTTGTCGAAAAGATTTCATCAATTTTGATAACATCAAGAGTACATATGCAAAATTCTAACGAAGTTAGAGATATATATACAAAATATCAATGCATTTAAGCATATGTACGTAAAATCTTTTAAGTTTGATTTAACTACATTTTGATGGAAGAATATAACCGTAAAATATCGGGGATTTTAAGGGCATTAACAATCAGACGTAAGAATTGAGAGTATATATATACAAATATAGTATTTTAAGTGACATATATGAAAAAAAATTCAAAAAAGCAAGGCTTTCCTATGCAGCCTTTTTTTTTTTTTTGACAGTAAAAGCATTCATGCATTCATATCAAGTAGAAAAGTTAACACGGGATAAGTCTGCTCTAATAGCAGAGGAAGCATTCCAAACATTCCTAGAAGAGGACAAGGCAGCTAATCTGGCAGTGGCATGAGCCACACATTTACATAGGCGAGGGACAAATCTAAGAAAAACATCATTCCTATCTAATATTAGCTGACAATTGTTGATGATTGACTTAACCTTCCAAGGGGGAGCTCTAAGTTTCAGACAAGCAAGAATGATCACTTCGGCATCACCTTCAATCAAGATCTTTGAGTTGGGTTTAGCTTGATTAACAAATAACAAAGCTTCCCAAAGTGCCAAGGCTTCAACAGTAGTAGGGTCTTGAGAACAAGTAATCTTGGAAAAGCAGGTGATTGGTTGGCCCTGTCAATCTCTAAGGATAATGTCAATAGCAGCACAAGATGACGAGACTAGCACCATTAAAATTTATCTTGAAAGAGCCAAAACTAGGCAGTTCCCAGACATTAGGGAGAGAGTTAGAGATCTTAACATGCTGGGGGCTGCGAGATAAGGAGGAGTACCAGAAATCAACATCTACCAAAGCCCTCCTAATGACAGTGATTGGATTAACCTGGATATCTTCAAACACCCACGATCCCAAAGGAAGATATGAACAGGGATGGTAGAAGAAGACAAGCTATGAGGGACCGAGTATCGTACAGCCGAAGGAGAAACCTAGTCGCTAGCAGCTCGGTGCGGCACAGAGAGCGGAGGGAAAAGAGGAAGACGATGACAACGACGGCAGTACAGGTTACCCCACCCTCACCCTCTCGAAACGGGTCGGCTTCTCTGGACCTCTCATGCACTCCTATGCGCCCTAAGATACATGATAGAGAAAGATGATAGAGTAATATTTAGAAGACTTGCTGCACACTTCAGTGAGATGTTCGTCCGTGAATGTGCACACATTCTTATTAGATGTGCACTATTTTACTGCACAGCTCTGATGTGCAATAAGTATTTTACTAATATTTATCATTTTAAGATCAAATGATTCATCACTTCCCCATCCACCCCTACGAAGTACGTGGGCGCAGGAGAGAGCTGCTGAGGATCCTGTTTCTACCTCTTACAGGGTGCTGCTCTCACGAAATAACTTCACCATGGTTTTCAAAAAAGAAGTAGCTTTGCATTTTATCATCTCAGAAAATAAGAAGACAAAGGAATCCTCAATTTTAAATGAGCTTACAAGATAATGACTCGCTCACAAACAAAAGATTTTATTGAAAAACAAATATTCGCATCCATCTTAAAAAACATAGAATACAATAAAAATGCATAGATAAAATAAAATGACAAGATGTTCCGGCTCCTGCCAAGTTGAAGTCACGGCGATGTCGAACTTGAATCCGGTCTAAGTAGTCTCCATCCCGACTAAAAAGGTTCCGGAGAAGAAGTCTGATCTATCCCCTTCCCGAGTTGCCGGCATGTCCTGCACTCAAAACTACTAGGATTCAATCCATACGTCGATGAGATCCTCAGGAGGCATCTAAAGTTGTTCAAAGCGAACCACCTCAATGTAGAGTTAGAGGAGTCCAATACTCATAGTCTCAGCCGGCAGGGCCATTTGCCAATGTCAACAGTCTGATGAAGATCAGACGATCGACATGAATCAAAGTCCTCTTTTTTTTCTAAAAGAAGTCTTCACAAAATCAGGTAGTCTCCGAATGAAGCATCGGTGTTATCCGATCAAAGATGGGTTCTAAAAATTAGTGGGAGAAGGACGGTTCATCATCTCTTTTAAGTTACAAGTCTTAGAAACACAAGTGACGTTTGGAGATTAGAGATTTAGAGAGTCCCTTTTAACGCCAAATGGAGGTGATCCGAACACAAAATTACCTCGTTTACACTTCTTTGAGCACTGGGCGTCGCAGCGGCTCATCTTCTTTGCTGAACATTGAATTCATAACGGGAAACTGAATGAGTCAAAACAAAGAGAGAGAGAGAGAGAGAGCGAGCGAGAGAGAGAATCCTACTATCTCTCATGAACTGGACAGCGCAGTTGGTGCTGCAAGCGTCGAAGCAGTCGTGGGCGTCGGACTCGGTCCCGACCGTCAAGGAAGCAACAAGGACGAGGAGCAGCAGCATGGTGGCGCCTTTCTTCTTCTCCATCATCAAAGCTTTACCTAGATCAAGCCAATCACTTCTTGTCCTACAACTCTCAGCTCACCAGCCCGGATTCCGGTCCCTGTTATAGAGGAGCATCTATGCAGGATATGCCGCGTCCACTGCGCCCTCCCGCTATCGACCCATGTGCGTGGCGGCCGGAGATGGTAATTAAGTTCGGATTCCTGTCCATGACTGCAACTGTGAACAGTACTACTGCGTGGAGACAGCATATTCTGCGCACCGGCCGGTGAGGAGAGAAGGCCAAGCGAAGCGACGCCATCCCCCATCAGCCCGCGAACCAAAACATGCATCACGGCTGGCCTCGAGGATAAGCTGTGGTTCGTCTGAAGAAACCTTGAGGAAGGTGGGCGAGTCGGCGACGCTTGGGGTAAGAAGACGGAGGCGTACGTGTTATTTGGCTCCGATGGGCTGTCGACAGGAGGAAGTATGCACCTTTCATGTGGTTCTGTTCCTGGCCGTGAGTTGGCGCTTTTGTCTTGTGGTGGTGATGACCCTAATCTGCATTATATATAAGAGAGCGGCGTGCGCGCGCACCGCCGCGCTTGGGTGTGCGACAAGTATTTACCTAAAGATTTTTTTGCATATATACCTTTTAAATATACTGTATTTCTATATATATTCTTAACTCTCATCTATTATTTTTTTAATACCTCTGAAATCTCAAATATTTTGCGGTTATGCCTTTTTGTCAAAATAACATGAATTTTAACTGAATATGTCGAAAAGATTTCATAAATCTTGATAACATCAAGGGTATATATGTAAAATTCTAATGAATTTAGAGATATATATGTAAGTATCAATGAAGTTAGGGATATGTACCTAAAATTTTTAAGTTTGATTTAACTACATTTTGACAGAGGAGTATAGCCGCAACATATTAGAGATCTCAGGGATATTAAAAATAATATATGAGTTAGGAGTATATATGTAAATTTGGTGTGTTTGAAGGGTATATATGCAAAAAACCCTATATATAAAATACAAACCCACGCCCCCTGTTGTAGTAGATGCCGACTGGGTTGTAAAGTACGGATCTTAAAATCACCAATTATAAGATTAGTTTTTAATTTTAAAATTATCGATTTTAAAATCTTTTATTTGATTTTTAATAATTTCATTTTTAAAATCTTTAATTGTATTCCTAATAATTCTATGTTGAAAATCAAAAGGATAATAAGTTTATATTAAAAATCAAAAGAGCTTTTTTAATCTTTACTCTTTAAAAATATTCGTATTTGGAAATAAACTCTTAAGCCTTGTGTAGTCTTGACTTCTACATCACCACAAAGAGTTGTTTGATCTTCACAGGGAGCGGAGAATATGAGAGAATTGGAACATATTAACAGTGCTCTTCACTGGAAAGCTGCGAGAACTATCGTGTATAATCTTGGACAATTAAGAGAGGTTATAATATGAATTAATTGTAGGGTTGGCTTCACCCTTTGACGACCTACTGGGAACTCTCTGAATTCAAACAGCCGGTCAGGAACTTAAAAGTTCTCCAAGTCATTTGGTCTTGATGTATTATGTAAGATTAATTCTTCTCATCAGTGAGATTATTTCCTCGAAGATCAATTTGGGTCAGAATAACTACCTTATTAGACAGATTTATCGGACTGTGCAAAATTCTTTCTAAGACAGACAGAAAATATTAGATTTTGCTAGAAATTGAATCTTGATCCTTTGTAAATATAGGTATATATCAAGCCAACTGACTCAGTCTTTCCAAAAAAAAAAAAAAATTAATAAAATTGTATCATAAATCTTGATACCGTCCAAGAAGATGATCCGAGCTTTCGCCTTGACCACATTTTAAGACCAACGCTCGGAATTCGTAAATAGCAAGAACGTGACCACGTTTAAATTTTGCTAGGGTGGGAGGGTTGTGGTTAGGACTGGCAATGAGCAAAGCCGAATCGAGCTTTGGATGGCTCGGGCTAGGCTCGGATCAAAGAAGTTTGGCTCGAACTTGAGTTCGTACTTAGTTCGGCTTGGTTTGGCTCGACTCGACTCGACTCACACAAATTTAGATATATTTTATTTAGTTTTAGTCATTTGATGCACAGTTATGATAAAGATCTTTTAGTAAATAAATCTACTTGATCTAATCTGGAGAAATTAAAAATATATACTAAATATATTGAGCTGGCTCACGAGTTCACAAGCCGAGTCACAGTAAACTTGAGTTCAGCACATTAAATTATTTGAGCTTTAATCTAAACTTGAGCTTAACTCGTTTGAGATTTCGAACCGAGCTGAAAACAAGCTGAACTCAAGCGGCTCGCAAGCGACTCGACTCCTTGCCATACCTACTTGTGGTGCTTTTTAATGTCGTCATCGAGGGGGCCTGAGCAGCTGGTTTCATCTCTCCTTTTAGAAGCCTGAATGGTCTTTCTGTGGAGATATCACCCAATTTTGATTTTGCACAAATCACTTTTCATTTAAAGCTAAAGAAGGGTAATGGTCTATGTGAAAGTACAGCGATTCCGTGGAAACTTTAATGATTGGCTTGAATAAAGTGAGCGACAAGGACATTTAAAACAATTTTTGGAAACTTAAAAGTGAAAATCTGTCATAAAGAATGTAAAGAAAGATAGATACTAGAGATAAATAGAAAAAATTCTAACAGAAAGTGAACTTTTGAAGATTTTAATTTTTTTTTACAGTCCATAAAATCCTTAACATCTTATATTTCTTTCGCACATATGCTCTCAAATGCCACCTTATTCGAGTAAGATAACATTTGTTTCTATTCTTGTAGATCTACCTTGGATGATAAGTGAAGATATATTTTTCAATATATAAATTTTCAAAATTTTTATAAAATTTGAAGGGTGGATAGTAAATGTGAGAGTGTCACCTATTTAATTCCGAAAAAATAGTTATTGAGAGAATCAAACACCTTAACATGACCCTCCATTTGTTTAGACTTCTTATAACTTTGGAAACTACTTGTATAATTAATTTTTTGTTTCTAACCAAAACATCTAAATTGGATCTTCTTAAACTTGGATAAAATAATATTTTTAGAAAAAAATGACATCATAACTATTTAAAATCGATTATAAACACCCTCCCTGAATAAATTTTCACATTATAAGTAAAAAATCAAAATTAATTTTTAACTAAAAACTTTGCCAAATACATCCTAGGAATCTTCATCTCACTCTTCTTTTGATAGCTAGCCTTTTTACTTTCATGAGTTGCAGCCACTTAAACTAACACATACTGTGTACCGTCGCAAATGCCAGATGCCCTTCACCGACTATTTCCTAGTGAAAACGTTTATGGGCTGCAGACGGAGTGTTTTTTTTTTTTTTGACCGATAGCAGACGTAGTTACCTGGAAAGAAATAAGTGTTAGGTTTTCCCAATTAGGTGGTCCACTTGTAGTTATTTGGACTACATAAATATACATCATTAAGTTAATTAACAGAAGATGGTTATTGGACTTAACCCATAAGGAGTCCATTATGATCTTGTAATGGGTGAGATCCATTTAAGCTTAAACGAGATTGGTCCTTTCTTTCTATATAAAAAGCCTATGACTTTCTGATGTAGCCGAAGCTATCACGACCGGATTCCGAAGCTGGAATCCGAAGTTATGGATCCGGAGCCGGGTCGGATCGGTGTAAGAGGCCCGACGGGGATCCGGAAGGCGACGGAGGCAGAGGCGAAGCCGAAGGTCCGAGGCCGAGAGTGGCTCGGTCGGAGGCTGGCTTATCTCAGGAAGGCGGGGCCGAAACTCCCTCGAACGAGGATCAGCCGGCGCACGGCGTCGAGACCGGGGAGAGGAGTTTGAGGTCGGCGGCCGAGACCGACTTGGGAAGGTCGGCGATGATTCGAACTGAGCCCCTGCAGGAGGGAAAGAAGAAGAAACCGGTCAGCAGGAGTCCCGGGCTTCGGCCTTAAAGAACCCCCTCCGACGGTTAAGTTAGCTTCTGAAGAAGAGTCGATTCAGAAGGCAAAGAGTAGCTTTAATGCTATTTGGACTATAGTCCTTGAGGGTCTCGGAGACATACCTTTGGCAATAAATAGCGGTGTATTTATAGCAGAGGATAGATGATGGTTAACGGTGACAGCCGATATAGGACTATGTTCCGGGCTTACTGGTAAACCGCCATAGTGCCTAATCCTCCACCGGAGTGGGCCGAATATGGCTGTTGGGCCGAAGGGGGTTGGGCCGCTGATGGGCCGAAGCCTGTTGGGCCGAAGGCTGCTGGGCCGAAGGCTATTGGGCCGCTGATGGGCCGAAGGCTGCTGGACCGCTGATGGGCCGAAGCCTACTGGGCCGAAGGCTGCTGGGCCGAAGGCTGTTGGGCCGCTGATGGGCCGAAGGCTGCTGGGCCGCTGATGGGCCGAAGCCTACTATTGTTGGGCTGATCTCAGTGCTGGACTTGTTTTAATGGGTCGAATCGGATTCTGCCTCATCACATAGCCCCCCACTCTTGTCGTTCTCATTTTAGAGACGGCGAGAGTAAAATCCGAAGCCTCCTCGGAAGAGTAATACGGTATGCGCTTCATTTGAAACCTTTGCTTTGTAAAAAAGTTGCCTTAGGTCGGGTGAGGGCTGGTGAAAAACAGCCTCGTCTGAGGCCGGGACCTGGTCGGAGATACCTTCGTCTTAGGCCGAGACTTGGTGTACATATAGAAATGATCTCCGTTTTCTTGCTTCATGACATGTCTTTGAGTAGATAGCCGAATTTCGATTGTGTATGTGGCCGAAGCCATGCCGCTCCCGATACGGTTTACACGGACTTAGAGAGAATACCATGCCGCTCCCGATACGGTTTGCATGGCCGAAGCCACTCCCGGTACGGTTTACACGGACTTAGAGAGAATACCATGCCGCTCCCGATACGGTTTGCATGGCCGAAGCCACTCCCGGTACGGTTTACACGGACTTAGAGAGAATATCATGCCGCTCCCGATACGGTTTGCATGGCTGAAGCCACTCCCGGTACGGTTTACACGGACTTAGAGAGAATACCATGCCGCTCCCGATACGGTTTGCATGACCGAAACCACTCCCGGTACGGTTTACACGGACTTAGAGAATACCATGCCGCTCCCGATACGGTTTGCATGGCCGAAGCCACTCCCGGTACGGTTTACACGGACTTAGAGAATACCATGCCGCTCCCGATACGGTTTGCATGGCCGAAGCCACTCCCGGTACGGTTTACACGGACTTAGAGAGAATACCATGCCGCTCCCGATACGGTTTGC
The DNA here is from genome assembly GCA_030544215.1 of Zantedeschia hybrid cultivar. NCBI lineage: Eukaryota > Viridiplantae > Streptophyta > Magnoliopsida > Alismatales > Araceae > Zantedeschia > Zantedeschia hybrid cultivar. Next base: position 19,963,570 of record JARZZO010000014.1, on the reverse strand, counting down.
ATGGCCGAAGCTACTCCCGGTACGGTTTACACGGACTTAGAATATCATGCCGCTCCCGATACGGTTTGCATGGCCGAAGCCACTCCCGGTACGGTTTATACAGACTTATAAAGAATACCATGCCGCTCCCGATACGGTTTGCATGGCCGAAGCCACTCCCGGTACGGTTTACACGGACTTAGAGAGAATACCATGCCGCTCCCGATATGGTTTGCATGGCCGAAGCTACTCCCGGTACGGTTTACACGGACTTAGAGAGAATATCATGCCGCTCCCGATACGGTTTGCATGGCCGAAGCCACTCCCGGTACGATTTACACGGACTTAGAGAGAATACCATGCCGCTCCCGATACGGTTTGCATGACCGAAGCCACTCCCGGTACGGTTTACACGGACTTAGAGAATACCATGCCGCTCCCGATACGGTTTGCATGGCCGAAGCCACTCCCGGTACGATTTACACGGACTTAGAGAATACCATGCCGCTCCCGATACGGTTTGCATGGCCGAAGCCACTCCCGGTACGGTTTACACGGACTTAGAGAGAATACCATGCCGCTCCCGATACGGTTTGCATGGCCGAAGCCACTCCCGGTACGGTTTACACGGACTTAGAATATCATGCCGCTGCCGATATGGTTTGCATGGCCGAAGCCACTCCCGGTACGGTTTATACGGACTTATAAAGAATACCATGCCGCTCCCGATACGGTTTGCATGGCCGAAGCCACTCCCGGTACGGTTTACACGGACTTAGAGAGAATACCATGCCGCTCCCGATATGGTTTGCATGGCCGAAGCCACTCCCGGTACGGTTTACACGGACTTAGAGAATACCATGCTGCTCCCGATACGGTTTGCATGGCCGAAGCCACTCCCGGTACGGTTTACACGGACTTAGAGAGAATACCATGCCGCTCCCGATACGGTTTGCATGGCCGAAGCCACTCCCGGTACGGTTTATACGGACTTAGAGAATATCATGCCGCTCCCGATACAGTTTGCATGGCCGAAGCCACTCCCGGTACGGTTTACACGGACTTAGAGAGAATACTATGCCGCTCCCGATACGGTTTGCATGGTCGAAGCCACTCCCGGTACGGTTTACACGGACTTAGAATAATGGGACCCGTCGATGTAAAGTTACTATGCGCCGACGAAGGAGCCGAAACGGATTCGGCGTCAATAATAGCTTTGACTTTCGACTGAGGGGCCGAGGATGCTTCGAGAGTGAGTTCAGCAAAAAGGCCGGCCAAAGCTTGAGCTTTCATCGTGGTTCGAGAGCCGGAGATCCGAAGCCAAGGGGTGCCCGGACGGGGGCTCGCCGGGAGCGAAGCCGAGGCTCCCTCGGATGGATGTGTGCCGGCCAGCCGGGGCAGGGAGAGGCCGAGGCTTCTTTGGACGAAGCGGGCTAGCCGGCGCAGGGCGAGGCCGAGGCTTCTTTGGACGAAGCGGGCCAGCCGGCGCAGGGCGAGGCCGAGGCTTCTTTGGACGAAGCAGGTGATGGATATAGGTGTCCTCTAAGCCAATCATAAGGCACCTATTTCAATCTAGTTCACTAACAAATGGCATTAAATTCATTATGTAGATTGGCATATTTATATTTGCGCATAATGAAGTCCATGAATATGTGCAATAGTCATCAGATTATGATGAGATCATAATAATGAGACTGATGACTTATAAACACATATTCTTAATTGTTCCTAGTCGTAGGATGTTTGAGAAGGACATCAAACATCCGGTTAGACTAGTACAGGTTATTCCAGCTCATATGATGAGGGTGACTGATCTCGTTAGTTACTAGTGTGGAGACACAATGGTAAACCTGTAGGTGCTCATTGGAGAATGAGTTCACTGAACTGATACGACATGAATCGCCGAATGGTAATTTACCTGACTGTCAATCGGCTTGATTCATCGTCACAGTAGCGTGGTTGATCCTTGGACTTGAGACACCAAAGACACCTTGTCCGTGGACTTCTGGACTTTGACCTTGACCTACGAATCTGATGGATATAGGTGTCCTCTAAGCCAATCATAAGGCACCTATTTCAATCTGGTTCACTAATAAATGGCATTAAATTCATTATGTAGATTGACATATTGTATTTACGCATAATGAAGTCCATGAATATGTGCAATAGTCGTCAGATTATGATGAGATCATAATAATGAGACTAATGACTTATAAACACATATTCTCAATTGTTCCTAGTCGTAGGATGTTTGAGAAGGACATCAAACATCCGGTTAGACTAGTACAGGTTATTCCAGCTCATATGATGAGGGTAACTGATCTCGTTAGTTACTAGTGTAGAGACACAATGGTAAACCTGTAGGTGCTCATTGGAGAATGAGTTCACTGAACTGATCCGACATGAATCGCCGAATGGTAATTTACCTGACTGTCAATCGGCTTGATTCATCGTCACAGTAGCGTGGTTGATCCTTGGACTTGAGACACCAAAGACATCTTGTCGGTGGACTTCTGGACTTTGACCTTGACCTACGAATTCCTATCCACGGGATCTCAAATAGTCAAGGATCGGGTCCAGCGGAAGACCTTCGAAGGTGATTGTGTGTTCAATAAAGGATCGTTCGCTCTCAGGTAACTGGAGAGAGAATGCTCTAGAGTAGATCCGCAGGAGTATCTGGCCAGAGCAGAAACAATATCAGAAAAGTGGTTTTCGGATATTGTACAGCGGGGTCTGATTCAAGTGAGTTGACCATCTAGGGTTTGACAGTTGACCATACCCTAGGTTAACTCGAGAGCATTGTCCGAACGAAGGATTATAGCCACGTGGTAACTGTGGACGAACAGGTTCCATGAGTGGGTTGCTGAACCCCATTACCTTCCGGGATCATGCGGTGTTGCTTGGCACCCAACTTGATCGGAAGTCCGACCGAATTTACATGCGATGATAATTCGGTTGAGTAATTAGTTAATATCTAGATATTAATTAATTATAATAAGTCAATAACTAGTTATTGGACTTAACGGGCTGAAAACCGGACTGGTAAATGGGCCTAGAGGGTCACACGCAATAAGATTCTCAGTCGGTGGTACATAAGTGGGATTTATATTAACTCGGGGGCTTTTGTGAAAAGTCGCGCCGACTTAATATATATACACGTTGTTGAGAAACCCTGGGCCAAGCCCCAGGATTTCCCTTGTTGGCCGTCATCCCCCTTTCTCTCTCTTCCTCTGGGCGTCCCGTTTGGCGCGCCAGAACAGCTTCCGTCTCCGCCGCGTATGATTCCCGAAAGTCGGGAATTCCCGTCGGCGGGATTTCCGCAATCGTTGCGGCGACGGATCTTCAGCGAGCGAGCTGAAACGGACGAAGGATCGAGGACGAAGCACCGCGGAGGATCGCATGGATACCGCTGGAGGTCGGACGCTTGTGCGGCTTGCGGCATCACCTCGACGGAACCGAGACGGATGCGGATTCGAATCCGCGCACGGTAATCGGATTACTTCTCGTAGTTTTCGGTTTGCGTTTCTCGTTCCGAATCGGATCAGCGGGCATCGGGCGGGATAAATTTTTGTTCTTCGTTTCCGCTGCGTTCTTCGCGTCCCGTCCAGATCCCAACATAATCCCTATCCACGGGATCTTAAATAGTCAAGGATCGGGTCCAGCGGAAGACCTTCGAAGGTGATTGTGTGTTCAATAGAGGATCGTTCGCTCTCAGGTAACTGGAGAGAGAATGCTCTAGAGTAGATCCGCAGGAGTCTCTGGCCAGAGCAGAAACAATATCAGAAAAGTGGTTTTCGGATATTGTACAGCGGAGTCTGATTCAAGTGAGTTGACCATCTAGGGTTTGACAGTTGACCATACCTTAAGTTAACTCGAGAGCATTGTGCGAACGAAGGATTATAGCCACGTGGTAACTGTGGACGAACAGGTTCCATGAGCGGGTTGCTGAACCCCATTACCTTCCGGGATCATGCGGTGTTGCTTGGCACCCAACTTGATCAGAAGTCCGACCGAATTTACATGCGATGATAATTCGGTTGAGTAATTAGTTAATATCTAGATATTAATTAATTACAATAAGTCAATAACTAGTTATTGGACTTAACGGGCTGAAAATCGGACTGGTAAATGGGGCTAGAGGGTCACACGTAATAAGATTCTCAGTCGGTGGTACATAAGTGGGATTTATATTAACTCGGGGACTTTTGTGAAAAGTCGCGCCGACTTAATATATATACACGCTGTTGAGAAACCCTGGGCCAAGCTCCAGGATTTCCCTTGCTGGCCGTCATCCCCCCCTTTCTCTCTCCCCCTCTGGGCGTCCCGTTCGGCGCGCCAGAACAGCTTTCGTCTCCGTCGCGTGTGATTCCCGAAAGTCGAGAATTCCCGTCGGCGGGATTTCCGCAACCGTTGCGGCTACGGATCTTCAGCGAGCGAGCTGTAACGGACGAGGGATCGAGGACGAACCACCGCGGAGGATCGCGTGGATACCGCTGGAGGCCGGACGCTTGTGCGGCTTGTGGCATCGCCTCGACGGAACCGAGACGGAAGCAGATTCGAATCCGCACACGGTAATCGGATTACTTCTTATAGTTTTCGGTTTGAGTTTTTCGTTCCGAATCGGATCAGCGGGCATCGGGCGGATTTAATTTTTGTTCTTCGTTTCCGCTGCGTTCTTCGCGTCCCGCCCGGATCCCAACAGTGGTATCAGAGCCAGGTTCCGCTCTTATCCGCTACGGAACGATAAAATTATTATTCTAAATTATTTAATGCATAAATTCGTTTTTCCTTATAGATATTGTTCATGGGATGAACTTAGAATTTCGAATTTAATTTTTCTGTGAGAAAAAGGAAATTTTTTTGGGGTTTCATCGCGTTCTTCATGGTGATGAAGAACCGGATTTGTGGGCTTCAAAAGGGGATTAATGATGGTTGGACCATCTCTGTGTGTTTGCTGGTTTGACCAGCTACCCCTCGCTATCCCCGGAAAATTTCCATGGCGGCCGGTGGAGCTTTTCTTCCAATAATTTTCAAGAGTTGAAAAGGATTGTGGAAAAAGCTGAAATCTGCGAAACTGCACAAATCTCCAACTTTGGAGGGTCACCGGCGGCGAAAGAGTCGCCATCCGGACACCACCGGCGGGGGAAATGGAAGAGGTGACATCCCTCTGAAATTTCTGGCCACCCTCGCGGCCGGCGGCGGCGGCGGCGCCGCCCAAAACAGGCTGCAAACAGGGCCAAAAACCCTAAAATCAGGACTGGTCGAACCTGCTGGAGAGGGCCTGAACCGGCCGGTCCCGAGCCGGTTCGGCCGGGTGGCCTGGGCCTGGCCCGGGCGCGCCAGGCGCCGGACCTGGCTCGACCAGGTCGCACCCGGGCTGGGTCCTGGCTGATCCCAGGGCCATCTGGCCCGAGCCAGGTGCCCCCTGGCTCGAGCCAGACGAGCCAGGTTCTGCCCTGGCTGCACTGGCTCGAGCCAGGGGGGCCCATTAAGCCCTGATTGGGCCCATTTAAGCCAATTTTGGCCCAATTAACCCCAAATACCCCTTATTTAATTAAAAACCCCATCCTATTTAACTTGACATTGAAATTAATAATGTTTAAAATTGTTTTAAACATTAAATTAATTATTTTAAGTTTAAAAGGGGGTTAATTAAGGTGAGATCTTAATTTAGTTATTAACAATCGTTGTTAATATCTTTTTAATAAATGTTAAAGGGGTTTAAAATGTTAAGATATGATCTTAATTAATTAACAAGTGTTGTTAAATCCTTTTAATTAAATAGTTAGAGGAATTATTTAAGATGTGTTCTTAAATTAAATTAATAAGTGTTATTAATTTATTTTTAAGCTATGATCTTGAATAATATTAACAATTGTTGTTAATTGAACTCTAGTTAAGTGATTAGATAAATATATATTAATTTCTTAACAAATGTTGTTATGAAATTATTGATTTAATTAGGAGACACTTAATAAGAGTTATTAGGTGATTAATTAACTATTAGTAAAGATTATTAATAGTTAATTATCTTTTGAGAATACTCCTTAATAAACAGGTTATTAAGGTATTTAATTCACTCTTAATAATTGTTATTGAGATAGTTAATCATTATTCTCATAAATCTCTTAATTAAACTTTATTGTGGATCTAATCTACTTGAAATATTGACTTTTTAATAAAAGTTATTAAAAGTTAGGATTGAGTCTAATTGTTAGACTATTTTAATTAGAAATGTTCTAATTATTATTTCTTAATAATTGTTATTGAGAAATATGTTTTGATTGAGGGGTTTTAACAAGGAGTTGTTAAGGAGTTAATAATTGAATTAGAAATTCTTTTATAAGTGTTATTTAGGAATTTTTAATTCTATCTAAATGTTAGATTGTTTCGCATTAATAATTGTTATTAATGTGATTTAATATTAATCTAAATTTTAGATTAATTAATTTAGAAATGTTCTAAATTTTGCATGGAATATTTTAGAATTTTAATTTTAGCTTTGTGTGCACATGTTGATGTGTTTAATGCTTTAAATTAGATTTATTGCATGTTAGAAAATAAGATTTTCGAAAATTCAAATTATCCAATTTTGATTGGTACCCATGTTTTAAGAAAGCCAAAATTATTACATTTTCAAAATTTTAGCCTTCATGTGATGTGTTTTATCATGTGTGGATGGTTAAAATTTGTGGTGGTCATGGACATGCACTTAGTTAATTTCATATCATGTGATGGTGTGTGATTTTGTGGATTGTTATGGAATGTGAATGTTTATTAATTAAGTGTTAATTAATGAGGCTTGTGTGCCTCCCTCTCTCCAATCCATTGTAATTCTATCTCCCTCTGTTATTGTACTCGGCCATAAGGCTCTCTCTTTCAATTAATCTGTATTTGAAAATGTTTCAAATTATGTTTTATATTTGTAATTGATCGAGCCGGCCGAGGAGAGGCGAAGATGATCCACAAATGCAACCAGGAAGGCGACAGGAGATGAGATCACCAGTGGCTATGTGTTTGCATGTTTAGATTATATAAGTGTTATATAGTTTTGGTGATTAATTGTTTGGCTCCAGTTAATCATCGTGCTGTCCATGACCACATAATGAACATGTATGGATGATGCATGTTTTTAGTTATTGATTATGAATCGATTGCTAATATCTAGGTATAGTTAAATATATACGATATATTTATAAACTATCACCTAGGATGAGACCAACTTAATATAAACAAAAACCTTCAACATAAAGTCTAACCCGGGGCGCGAGTCATTGAGAATGTACCGCGTGGCTCTTCATCAATATAGTTCTTAGAACTTGATTCAATGATGACAGATACTACGTGTTTACCCGAGATCTGCCACCATCTGATGAAAGGACTATTAACTATGGCATTATGATGCCTTGAGATTGGAATAGAGGAACGGTGTAGCTATCCTCGCGTTTACCCGGGAGCTGCATTCTTACTCTACTCTGTCGCGTATTGATGGTAAAGCTTAGACCAAGTATAATGGTCTACTGTGTTTACCCGGGACCATTAAAGACCTGGGAGCCGAAATAAGATCGGATATTGCAAGGAGTTGCAATTACCATGAGATGGTTGCTCTAAGATAATGGTATGATACTATGTGTTTACCCGAGGTCATACTGTGATTCTTGGAGATTCTGATCCTCACTAGAAGACCGTCGGAATCTTCCGTTCTGTATACCTGAAGGTTATACAGTCCATCGAAAAATAGTGAGAAATAATTCAAGATAAAAGACCATAATTGAATTATCAGAACTATCTGCTTAAATCACGTTATTTCCTTCGATTCACTAAAATGTCGTCTATTCGAGAAGTTGGCATATTGGATGCCAATACTTCTCATATTCAGACTGACTAGAAAACTCTGAAGAATGTCTTCAGGGCCAAGTGAAAGTCACTATCCTAATCAGATATCATGAATCCTCTTACTTGGATAGACCAAGGTGAAGAGGTGCTCATGGTATGCCTTATTGAAAGGCAATGATGGTCATGAAATCTCTTATTTGGATAGACCAAGATGAAGAGATATTCATGATATGCCTTTGAGAAAGGCAAGTGGTAAGATTTTAAGCGATCGAATCCACACCTGAAAGGATAAAGAAAAGTCAGCTGAGATAGAGAAGTAGCAGTTCTCCCACTGCGACCAATATAAGGATATTGGTAAAGGCAAAAAGAATATGGAACTTGAAAGAAGTTTCATATATTCTTATTATCGTCTTTTGCATGTCTATTAGAGAATTAGCGTTTCCAACATGAGATATTGGAAATGATTCTCAGAGCTGCGATAGTGTGCAGACATAGACAAGTAAAAGGAAATCGAGAAAATATAAGTGTTGAGTTAGACTCAACTATAGTTCATGATATTCATAGATTACTGTTAGACAGTAAATCTTTGTATATCTATAGGAGTCTAAAATGAAACTGAATAATTGTTATTTAGTTGCATGAGAAATCAAGAATAACATTGATTGAGAAGAATAATAGTTGTTCGAATCAGTCAATGCACTATAGATTCTTGAAGAGACATTCGTGTGATGAATGTTCACAAGTCTCCTATAGAAATGAACTGTGTGAGTCCTGATTATCTATGGTATTGTACACAGGATTGTACAATAAGAAATTTTTTGATGCTGATGCATATTGATGTAAACAGCTCAAAGGCCAAAGATAATCACTACTATTGACTTACCTTATAGTTTACTTTTGGAATGATTCGACTGTATGTACTTACTGAAGTACAAGTCGAATGCATCTGAGAGAGTAAGGTATGAGATCAATATGAAGTATTAGAATTATTGATTTGATCAAAGAAACTAATACTTAGGTATATGATTCACATAAATCATTAAGAGGATAATTGTATCCTCGCTCGATTAATCCTCATTGTGCATCATAGAAATATGATAGAATGAGGAATTACATCTTATTAAGATATGGTGCAATACATAATAAGATTTGCCTAATTCTTGTTCTTTTTGAACATGAGTATGAACATTAGATGTACATACTTTAAAGATGGTTCCAAATAAGTCAGTGTGTGTCCATATAAGATATGGAAACCAAATAATTCATATGAGATGTGAATTATGAACAAACCTGATTTAAAAGTCAGGTATTATCGTGATGTGAATTTGTGAATGTCTAAAGAGTTTGAACATTACATTTATTGGCCAGGCGATAATTGTCGTCCTGAAAGCTGTCTTCTGTGAAGAAGAATATGTCCTCAAAGAAGACAGTGGGAGCTGATAAAACTAGAAGATGTTCTAGATTCACAAGCTAACATAAGATTATTAGATAATCTTTAGTTGTTTGGAACCACTCATAACACACATCAGAGAACTTCATAGAATTTTGAGATTCTCTCAGTGACTAAAAAGATATGTTTGACATATCTGATTTAGTAAGGTGAGAGGAGCTCAAAATAGATTATGATCTAAAATCTATGATAATGATGCTCTCTGTCATTACAACTTTGAGATTGATAAGTTTATTAGAATTCTACTTGTCAATACTGCCTATCATGAGATGATGACAGTTGGATATTAAAAGCGTCCACTCAATGTGATTGAGGTAAAGATGTATATGATACACCTTTAAAGCTTTTAAAATGTCCAGGAAGCAAGTTATGATTTCAAAGATCATTTTGAATCAAACTAAAACTTCCTAAGTGTAGACACGCTAATTTTGACATCATTTTGAGTAAATTTCATATCATATAATAATGCCTTATAATGGTTTGATATTTAATCATTGATTAATTTTTATTGATATTTTTGAGTGTCGGGTTTAACATACATGTTTAAGTTAATCAATTAAATTGATTTTAACTCAAATTTCAGTTAAAATATTCAGAATTCTAAAACGTGTCAACCTGTGTGGACACGATTCAAAATTCTAAAACGTGTCAACCTGTGTGGACGCGATTCAGAATTCTTTCTAAAACGTGTCAACCTGTGTGGACGCGATTCAGAATTCTAAAACGCGTCAACCTGGGTAGACGCTATTTAGAGTTTATTCCTGTTTTAACGTTTAAATTTGAATTTTAATCAATTGATTAATTAACTAAAAGGCGTCTGTGAAGGTCGACGCGTTTTAGGTTTCCTAAGCTATTTTAACTTCTCTTCCGGATGTTTATCCTTATCTTAATTAGTTTAAAAGACGTCTACACAGGTAGACGCGTTTTAGCTAATAAAGATAAAGATAAGTTTTCCCGGATATTTATCCTTATCTTAATTAATCTGAAAGGCGTCGTCCATGGTGGACGCGTTTTAGATAATTACAGATAAAGATGAATTAATCAGTGTTTATCTGTCGGTTAAGGTAGATAAATCCTAGAATTTTCTATGTTAATCGCGAACGCAGAAAATGCCTATAAATACCTTGCATCTCAATGAGTTAAAAAAGAGAGAGAGAGAATTGAGTTGAGCCACAGCGTTATAGCGAATTGAAGATTGAAGCAACCACGTCGGAACGCCGGAGCGCTGTCATTTCCAGAAGTCGGCGTTCCTTTCAAGATCTTCATCCTTTCAAGGCTTCAATCCAACTGGGTATAAGTGTTTCATTTTTGAATTTCATTTTTACATATTCATTAGTTTCATTCTCATATTCACTTCATGCAACACACACAACAGCATCAATCTTCTAAAACCCATTTGTTTTAAAGGGGTTTCAAAGCCATTTAAACAAGTGAGTTGCTGTTTAAGCATGTTTATAATCATGGTTAGCTTTGATATTACTTCTACTTAAAATTCTCATCAGTGTTTCTTCTTTATTTTTCTGTTTCTGTCTCTGCTGCACTCAACAACAACAACAAGAGATCAAAAAGGGGAAATCAAGCACAAAGCCAGAAGAACTTCTGGACGATCCTCAAATTCAACAGCAAGAACAAAAGAACAAAGAAAGGGCTCTCTTTCTTCAACCGGCTGAAGGAGGGGAACCAAGGACTCAATCTTCCGCGTTCAAACAGGTAGGCGATCAAATCTCTTTTGAAGCTTTTTAGTTAAAAGTTTCTGGCGATCACTGCACTTTAGTTGCTGTTTTTAATAGGTTAGTTTACACTAAACAACATAGAATTTTCACATTAATCACACGAGCATTTTCAGCACCTACACTAAGTTGTAGTAAAAGCTTTGACTTAATGGTCAAATATTATGTGATCATTAAGAATGATCACGGATTGTGTGTGTTCAAAAAGGACAGTGGGAGCACGGTCGTTTTAATAATGCTTTATGATGATAACATCAAAGTCATTAAGAATGACTTCAGGATGTTACTATTAGTGAAAGTATTGTTAACCATGTTTTTCTCCATAATGGATTTAGTTATAATATCCCACGTATTGGAAATACGAATCTATTAAAATAGATCGGTGGGGATATTTTATTGACCTGTATGTCAAGATGTTTGGCATAAATTTCATAACAAATCTCAATTGTTGAGATATGTAATTTATTCCTTTAAAGAAAAGGTTCCTTAAAGGGTACATGAGTGAAATGCATCACGTATATGGAGAGGATGATTTAAAATTATGAGGTCACACTGACTCAAATTTCAAGTCAAATAATAGATTCAACCTTCTAGTAGAAAGGAATGGATTGGAATGGTTCCAATCCAGAACCCGATGTTAAGGTGACGACATAAACAAGTGATATTGTTATTGGAACAGTATGGATGAAAATGTTCATCCATGAACTAGATGTAGTTCTAAAAGGTCTCTGATACCATCCTATCGTTGTAGGACAGCAGTGGGAGCAATCAGTTGTGTGATCGAACTATGGTCTCTTCAGAAGTTACAGAACATTCTGAGGATCTTTCACAGGTTCAGAGACAAAGGATTAAGTGGAAATAACGTAATGGAAAATATTCCATTTAGCAGATCCCTGACCAAGTCTTAGTCACAGACTTTCTGTGAGCGTCACCTAGATTTGAGTCCAAGTGGGAGATTGATGGATATAGGTGTCCTCTAAGCCAATCATAAGGCACCTATTTCAATCTGGTTCACTAATAAATGGCATTAAATTCATTATGTAGATTGGCATATTTATATTTGCGCATAATGAAGTCCATGAATATGTGCAATAGTCATCAGATTATGATGACATCATAATAATGAGACTGATGACTTATAAACACATATTCTTAATTGTTCCTAGTCGTAGGATGTTTGAGAAGGACATCAAACATCCGGTTAGACTAGTACAGGTTATTCCAGCTCATATGATGAGGGTGACTGATCTCGTTAGTTACTAGTGTGGAGACACAATAGTAAACCTGTAGGTGCTCATTGGAGAATGAGTTCACTGAACTGATCCGACATGAATCGCCGAATGGTAATTTACCTGACTGTCAATCGGCTTGATTCATCGTCACAGTAGCGTGGTTGATCCTTGGACTTGAGACACCAAAGACACCTTGTCGGTGGACTTCTGGACTTTGACCTTGACCTACGAATCCCTATCCACGGGATCTCAAATAGTCAAGGATCGGGTCCAGCGGAAGACCTTCGAAGGTAATTGTGTGTTCAATAGAGGATCGTTCGCTCTCAGGTAACTGGAGAGAGAATGCTCTAGAGTAGATCCGCAGGAGTCTCTGGCCAGAGCAGAAACAATATCAGAAAAGTGGTTTTCGGATATTGTACACCGGAGTCTGATTCAAGTGAGTTGACCATCTAGAGTTTGACAGTTGACCATACCTTAAGTTAACTCGAGAGCATTGTGCGAACGAAGGATTATAGCCACGTGGTAACTGTGGACGGACAGGTTCCATGAGCGGGTTGCTGAACCCCATTACCTTCCGGGATCATGCGGTGTTGCTTGGCACCCAACTTGATCAGAAGTCCGACCGAATTTACATGCGATGATAATTCGGTTGAGTAATTAGTTAATATCTAGATATTAATTAATTACAATAAGTCAATAACTAGTTATTGGACTTAACGGGCTGAAAACCGGACTGGTAAATGGGCCTAGAGGGTCACACGCAATAAGATTCTCAGTCCGTGGTACATAAGTGGGATTTATATTAACTCGGGGACTTTTGTGAAAAGTCGCGCCTGTTGGGATCCGGGCGGGACGCGAAGAACGCAGCGGAGACGAAGAACAAAATTTATCCCGCCCGATGCCCGCTGATCCGATTCGGAACGAAAAACGCAAACCGAAAACTACGAGAAGTAATCCGATTACCGTGCGCGGATTCGAATCCGCATCCGTCTCGGTTCCGTCGAGGTGATGCCGCAAGCCGCACAAGCGTCCGGCCTCCAGCGGTATCCACGCGATCCTCCGCGGTGGTTCGTCCTCGATCCCTCGTCCGTTTCAGCTCGCTCGCTGAAGATCCGTCGCCGCAACCGTTGCGGAAATCCCGCCGATGGGAATTCCCGACTTTCGGGAATCATACGCGGCGGAGACGGAAGCTGTTCTGGCGCGCCGAACGGGACGCCCAGAGGTGGAGAGAGAAAGGGGGGGTGACGGCCAGCAAGGGAAATCCTGGAGCTTGGCCCAGGGTTTCTCAACAGCGTGTATATATATATTAAGTCGGCGCGACTTTTCACAAAAGCCCCCGAGTTAATATAAATCCCACTTATGTACCACCGACTGAGAATCTTATTGCGTGTGACCCTCTAGGCCCATTTACCAGTCCGGTTTTCAGCCCGTTAAGTCCAATAACTAGTTATTGACTTATTGTAATTAATTAATATCTATATATTAACTAATTACTTAAACGAATTGACATCGCATGTGAATTCGGTCGGACTTCTGATCAAGTTGGGTGCCAAGCAACACCGCATGATCCCGGAAGGTAATGGGGTTCAGCAACCCACTCATGGAACCTGTCCGTCCACAGTTACCACGTGGCTATAATCCTTCGTTCGCACAATGCTCTCGAGTTAACCTAGGGTATGGTCAACTGTCAAACCCTAGATGGTCAACTCACTTGAATCAGACTCCGTTGTACAATATCCGAAAACCACTTTTCTGATATTGTTTCTGCTCTGGCCAGAGACTCCTGCGGATCTACTCTAGAGCATTCTCTCTCCAGTTACCTGAGAGCGAACGATCCTCTATTGAACACACAATCACCTTCGAAGGTCTTCCGCTGGACCCGATCCTTGACTATTAGAGATCCCGTGGATAGGGATTCGTAGGTCAAGGTCAAAGTCCAGAAGTCCACCGACAAGGTGTCTTTGGTGTCTCAAGTCCAAGGATCAACCACGCTACTGTGACGATGAATCAAGCCGATTGACAGTCAGGTAAATTACCATTCGGCGATTCATGTCGGATCAGTTCAGTGAACTCATTCTCCAATGAGCACCTACATGTTTACCATTGTGTCTCCACACTAGTAACTAACGAGATCAGTTACCCTCATCATATGAGCTGGAATAACCTGTACTAGTCTAACCGGATGTTTGATGTCCTTCTCAAACATCCTACGACTAGGAACAATTGAGAATATGTGTTTATAAGTCATCAGTCTCATTATTATGATCTCATCATAATCTGAGGACTATTGCACATATTTATGGACTTCATTATGCGTAAATATAAATATGCCAATCTACATAATGAATTTAATGCCATTTATTAGTGAACCAGATTGAAATAGGTGCCTTATGATTGGCTTAGAGGACACCTATATCCATCAATCTCCCACTTGGACTCAAGCCAATCACTTTCGCATTTGATCTCCATCAAATCTAGGTGATGCTCACAAAAAGTTTGTGACTAAGACTTGGTCAGGGATCTGCTAAATTATCTATAGATGGAATATTTCCATTACGTTATTTCCTCTTATTTCTTTGTCTTTGAACCTGTGAAAGAGCCTCAGAATGTTCTGTAACTTCTGAAGAGACCATGGCTCGATCACACAACTGATTGCTCCCACTGTTGTCCTACAATGATGGGATGGTATCAGAGACCTTTTAGAACTACATCTAGTTCAGGGATGAACCTTTTCATCCATACTGTTCCAATAACAGTATTACTTGTCTATGTCGTCATCTTAATATCGAGTTTTGGATTGAAACCATTCCAATCCATTCCTTTCTACCAGAAGGTTGAATCCATTATTTGACTTGAAATTTGAGTCAGTGTGACCTCATAGTTTCAAATCATCCTCTCCATATACGTGAATGCACCCTTAGCACTTCTCAAGCGCTTAATGATGCAATTCACTCATGTATCCTTTAAGGAACCTTTTCTTTAAAGGAGTAAATTCCATATCTCAACGATTGAGACTTGTTATGAAATTTATGCCAAACATCTTGATATACTAGTCAATATAATATCCCCACCAATCTATTTTAATAGATTCGTATTTCCAATACGTGGGATATTATAACTAAATCCATTATGGAGGAAAACATGGTTAACAATGCTTTCACTAATAGTAACCTCCTGAAGTCATTCTCAATGACTTTGATGTTATCATCATAAAGCATTATTAAAACGACCGTGCTCCCACTGTCCTTTTTGAAAACTCACAATCCGTGATCATTCTTAATGATCACATAATATTTGACAATTAAGTCAAAAACTCTTATTACAACTTAAGAAGCTTCAGTTTGATTCAAAATAATTTTGAAATCATAACTTGCTTCCTGGACATTCTAAAAGCTTTAAAGGTGTATCATATACATCTTTACCTCAATCACATTGAGAGAGCGCTTTTAATATCCAACCTTTCATCATCTCATGATAGGCAGTATTGACAAGTAGAACTCTAATAAACTTATCAATCTCAAAGTTGTAATGACAGAGAGCATCATTATCATAGATTTTAGATCATAATCTATTTTGAGCTCCTCTCATCTTGCTAAATCAGATATGTCAAACATATCCTTTTAGTCACTGAGAGAATCAAAAAAAAATCTATGAAGCTCTCTGATGTGTCATGAGTGGTTCCAAACAACTAAAGATTATCTAATAATCTTATGTTAACTTGTGAATCTAGAACATCTTCTAGTTTTATCAGCTCCCACTGTCTTCTTTGAGGACATTTTCCTCTTCACAGAAGACAGCTTTCAGGACGACAATTATTTCATTATCGTCTGGCCAATAACTGTAATATCTAAACTCTTTGGACATTTACAAATTCACGCCACGGTAATACCTGACTTTTAAATCAGGTTTCTTCATAATTCACACCTCATATGAATTATTTGGTTTCCATATCTTATATGGACACACACTGACTAATTTGGAACCATCTTTAAAGTATGGACATCTAATGTTCATATTATTGTTCAAAAAGACATGAATTAGGCAAATCCTATTGTATATTGCACCATATCTTAATAAGGTGCAATCTCTCATTCTATCATATTGCTATGATGCACAATGAGGATTAATCGAGTAAGGATACAATTATCCTCTTAATGATTTATGTGAATCATATACCTAAGTACTAGTTTCTTTGATCAAATCAAAAATTCTAATACTTCATATTGATCTTATACCTTAATCTCTCAGATGCATTCAACTTGTACTTCAGTAAGTACATACAGTCGAATCATTCCAAGAGTAAACTATAAGGTAAGTCAATAGTAGTGATTATCTTTAGCCTTTGAGCTGTTTACATCAATATGCATCAGCATCAATAATTTCTTATTGTACAACCCTATGTACAATACCATAGATAATCAGGACTCACACAGTTCATTTCTATAAGAGACTTGTGAACATTCATCACATGAATGTCACTTCAAGAATCTATAGTGCGTTGACTGATTCGAACAACTATTATTCTTTCTCAATCAATGTTATTCTTGATATGCAACTAAATAACAGTTATTCAGTTTCATATTTGACTCCTATAGATACACAAAGATTTACTGTCTAACAGTAATCCATGAATATTATGAACAATAGTTGAGTCTAACTCAACACTTACATTTTCTCGATATCCTTTTACTTGTCTAAGTCTGCACACTATCGCAGCTCTGAGAATCATTTCCAATATCTCATATTGGATACGCTAATTCTCTAATAGACATGCAAAAGACGATAATAAGAATACATGAAACTTCTTTCAAGTTCCATATTCTTTTTGCCTTTACCAATATCCTTATATTGGTAGCAGTGGGAGAACTGCTACTTCTCTATCTCAGTTGACTTTCCTTTATCCTTTCAGGTGTGGGTTCGACCGTTTAAAATCTTACCACTTGCCTTTCTCAAAGGCACATCATAAATATCTCTTCATCTTGGTCTATCCAAATAAGAGATTTCATGATAATCATTGCCTTTCTATAAGGCATACCATGAGCACCTCTTCACCTTGGTCTATCCAAGTAAGAGGATTCATGATATCTGATTAGGATAGTGACTTTCACTTGGCCCTGAAGACATTCTTCAGATTTTTCTAGTCAGTCTGAGTATGAGAAGTATCGGCATCCAACATGCCAAAATCTCGAATAGACGACACATTAGTGATAGAAGGAAACAACGCGATTTAAGCAGATAGTTCTGATAATTCAATTATGGTCTTTTATCTTGAATTATTTCTC
This sequence comes from Zantedeschia hybrid cultivar, assembly GCA_030544215.1. Lineage (NCBI taxonomy): Eukaryota > Viridiplantae > Streptophyta > Magnoliopsida > Alismatales > Araceae > Zantedeschia > Zantedeschia hybrid cultivar. The sequence goes on along the minus strand of JARZZO010000014.1, from coordinate 19,946,061 downwards.
ACTATTTTTCGACGGACTGTATAACCTTCAGGTATACAGAACGGAAGACTCCGACGGTCTTCTAGTGAGGATCAGAATCTCCAAGAATCACAGTATGACCTCGGGTAAACACATAGTATCATACCATTATCTTAGAGCAACCATCTCATGGTAATTGCAACTCCTTGCAATATCCGATCTTACTTCGGCTCCCAAGTCTTTAATGGTCCCGGGTAAACACAGTAGACCATTATACCTGGTCTAAGCTTTACCATCAATACGTGACAGAGTAGAGTAAGAATGCAGCTCCCGGGTAAACGCGAGGATAGCTACACCGTTCCTCTATTCCAATCTCAAGACATCATAACGCCATAGTTAATAGTCCTTTCATCAGATGGTGGCAGATCTCGGGTAAACACGTAGTATCTGTCATCACTGAATCAAGTTCTAAGAACTATATTGATGGAGAGCCACGCGGTACATTCTCAATGACTCGCGCTCCGGCTTAGACTTTATGTTGAAGGTTTTGTTTATGTTAAGTTGGTCTCATCCTAGGTGATAGTTTATAAATATATCGAATATATTTAACTATACCTAAATATTAGCAATCGATTCATAATCAATAACTAAAAGCATGCATCATCCATACATGTTCATTATGTGGTCATGGACAGCACGGTGATTAACTGGAGCCAAACAATTAATCACCAAAACTATATAACACTTATATAATCTAAACATGCAAACACATAGCCACTGGTGATCTCATCTCCTGTCGCCTTCGTGGTTGCATTTGTGGATCATCCTCGCCTCTCCTCGGCCGACGCGATCAAATACAAATATTATTTATTTTGAAACAATTTCAAATACAAATAAATTGTAAGAGAAAGCCTTATGGCCGATTACAATATCAGAGGGAGATAGAATTACAATGGAATGGGGAGAGGGAGGCACACAAGCCTCATTAATTAACACTTAATTAATAAACATTCACATTCCATAACAATCCACAAAATCACACACCATCACATGATATGAAATTTAACTAAGTGCATGTCCATGACCACCACAAATTTTAACCATCCACACATGAAGGCTAAAATTTTGAAAATATAATAATTTTGGCTTTCTCAAAACCTGGGTTCCAATCAAAATCGGATAATTTGAATTTTTGAAAATCTTATTTTCTAACATGCAATAAATCTAATTTAAAGCAGTAAGCACATCAACATGCGCATATAAAGCTAAAATTAAAATTCTAAAATATTCCATGCATAATTTAGAACAGTTCTAAATTAATTAATCTAACACTTAGATTAATTTTAAATCACATTAATAACAATTATTAATGCGAAACAATCTAACATTTAGACAGAATTAAAAAAATCCTAAATAACATTTATAAAGGAATTTCCAACTCAAATTATTAACCCCTTAACAACTCCTTGTTAATAAACCCCTTTATTAAAACATATTTCTCAATAACAATTATTAAGAAATAATAATTAGAACATTTCTAATTAAAATAGTCTAACAATTAGACTCAATTTAATCCTTTAATAACATTTATAAAAGATTAAATTCCAAGTAGATTAGATCATTAAAACCAATAATTAAGAGATTCAAGAGTAAACTAATTAATCATCTTAATAACTATTATTAAGACTTAATTAATACTTAATAACTTTTATTAAGATTCATTACTCAAGAATTAATTAACTTAATTATAACATTTATAAAAGGTTAATTAATCACTTAACAAATATTATTAAGTGTCTCCAAATTATTAAAATAATTCTCTAACAACAATTGCTAAAGAATTATCTAATTGGTTAATTAAAATAAAGTTAACAACATTTGTCAATTAATTTTAAAACCATGACAATGATCTAATCCCTCAAATAATTAACAACGTTTGTTAAATAATTTTAAGATCCCATCTTAAATATAAGTTACCAACATTTGTTAATATTATCTTAATCATTAATAACAACAATTGTTAATAATTAATTAAGATCCCATTTTATGTAAATAACAACATTTGTTAATTATAAATTAAGATCACATCTTAACTCATAATCCCCTTTTAAACTTAAAATTATAAATTTAAGTATAAAACACTTTTAAATAAAATTTATTTTAATTTTAAGGTAAAGGGAATCATGTCAACCCTTTATGTAAGATCATATCTTACATAAGTTAAACCCAATTGACTATTAAGATCAAATCTCAATAAGTTCATAATTAACTGGAAAAATAATATTAAAACAGTTTTAAATTATTTAACTTCAATTCCAGTTAATAGGGGTTGGGATTTAGGGGTTTAAATAAGGGGTTAAATAGATTAAATGGGCTGGGGTTAAATAGGCCCAATTGGCCTATTAAATTGGGTCCAGGGCCTGGTCTGGCTCGGGCTGGGGCAACCTGGCCCAGCCCCTGGTCCAGCCCTGGCTCAAGCCAGGCAGGGCCCTGGCTCGGGTGACCTGGCCGAGCCAGGTCGGGCGCCTGGTGCGCCCGGGCCAGGCCCAGGCCGCCCGGCCGAACCGGCTCGGACCGGATCGGGACCGGCCGGTCCAGGCCCATCTGCTGCAGGTTCGACCAGTTCAGATTTTAGGGTTTTTCAGCCCTGTTAGAAGCCTGTTTTTGGCAGCGCCGCCGCCGCCGCCGGCAGCGAGGGTGGCCGGAATTCGCAGAGGGATGTCACCACTTCCATTTCCCCCACCGGTGGTGGCCGGACGGCGACTCCTTCGCCGCCGGTGAACCTCCAAAGTTGGAGATTTGTGCAGTTTCGCAGATTTCAGCTTTTCCTCAATTCTTTTTCAACTTTTGAAAATTATGGGAAGAAAAGCTCCACCGGCCGCCATGGAAATTTTTCGGGGATGGCGAGGGGTAGCTGGTCATACCAGCAAACCCACAGAGATGGTCCAACCATCATTAATCCCCTTTTGTAGCCCACAAATCCGGTTCTTCATCACCATGAAGAACGAGATAAAACCCCAAAAATTTCTCGTTTTTCGCACAGAAAAATTAAATTCGAAATTCTAAGTTCATCCCATGAACAATATCTATGAAGAAAAACGAATTCATGCATGAAATAATTTAGAATAATAATTTTATCGTTCCGGAGCGGATCAGAGCGGAACCTGGCTCTGATACCATTGTTGGGATCCGGGCGGGACGCGAAGAACGCAGCGGAAACGAAGAACAAAATTTATCCCGCCCGATGCCCGCTGATCCGATTCGGAACGAAAAACGCAAACCGAAAACTACGAGAAGTAATCCGATTACCGTGCGCGGATTCGAATCCGCATCCGTCTCGGTTCCGTCGAGGTGATGCCGCAAGCCGCACAAGCGTCCGGCCTCCAGCGGTATCCACGCGATCCTCCGCGGTGGTTCGTCCTCGATCCCTCGTCCGTTTCAGGTCGCTCGCTGAAGATCCGTCGCCGCAACCGTTGCGGAAATCCCGCCGATGGGAATTCCCGACTTTCGGGAATCATACGCGGCGGAGACGGAAGCTGTTATGGCGCGCCGAACGGGATGCCCAGAGGTGGAGAGAGAAAGGGGGGGTGACGGCCAGCAAGGGAAATCCTGGAGCTTGGCCCAGGGTTTCTCAACAGCGTGTATATATATTAAGTCGGCGCGACTTTTCACAAAAGCCCCCGAGTTAATATAAATCCCACTTATGTACCACCGACTGAGAATCTTATTGCGTGTGACCCTCTAGGCCCATTTACCAGTCCGGTTTTCAGCCCGTTAAGTCCAATAACTAGTTATTGACTTATTGTAATTAATTAATATCTATATATTAACTAATTACTTAAACGAATTGACATCGCATGTGAATTCGGTCGGACTTCTGATCAAGTTGGGTGCCAAGCAACACCGCATGATCCTGGAAGGTAATGGGGTTCAGCAACCCACTCATGGAACCTGTCCGTCCACAGTTACCACGTGGCTATAATCCTTCGTTCGCACAATGCTCTCGAGTTAACCTAGGGTATGGTCAACTGTCAAACCCTAGATGGTCAACTCACTTGAATCAGACTCCGTTGTACAATATCCGAAAACCACTTTTCTGATATTGTTTCTGCTCTGGCCAGAGACTCCTGCGGATCTACTCTAGAGCATTCTCTCTCCAGTTACCTGAGAGCGAACGATCCTCTATTGAACACACAATCACCTTCGAAGGTCTTCCGCTGGACCCGATCCTTGACTATTAGAGATCCCGTGGATAGGGATTCGTAGGTCAAGGTCAAAGTCCAGAAGTCCACCGACAAGGTGTCTTTGGTGTCTCAAGTCCAAGGATCAACCACGCTACTGTGACGATGAATCAAGCCGATTGACAGTCAGGTAAATTACCATTCGGCGATTCATGTCGGATCAGTTCAGTGAACTCATTCTCCAATGAGCACCTACAGGTTTACCATTGTGTCTCCACACTAGTAACTAACGAGATCAGTTACCCTCATCATATGAGCTGGAATAACCTGTACTAGTCTAACCGGATGTTTGATGTCCTTCTCAAACATCCTACGACTAGGAACAATTGAGAATATGTGTTTATAAGTCATCAGTCTCATTATTATGATCTCATCATAATCTGAGGACTATTGCACATATTCATGGACTTCATTATGCGTAAATATAAATATGCCAATCTACATAATGAATTTAATGCCATTTATTAGTGAACCAGATTGAAATAGGTGCCTTATGATTGGCTTAGAGGACACCTATATCCATCAGCGCCGACTTAATATATATACACGCTGTTGAGAAACCCTGGGCCAAGCTCCAGGATTTCCCTTGCTGGCCATCATCCCCCCCTTTCTCTCTCCCCCTCTGGACGTCCCGTTCGGCACGCCAGAACAGCTTTCGTCTCCGCCGCGTGTGATTCCCGAAAGTCGGGAATTCCCGTCGGCGGGATTTCCGCAACCGTTGCGGCGACGGATCTTCAGCGAGCGAGCTGTAAGGGACGAGGGATCGAGGACGAACCACCGCGGAGGATCGCGTGGATACCGCTGGAGGCCGGACGCTTGTGCGGCTTGCGGCATCGCCTCGACGGAACCGAGACGGAAGCGGATTCGAATCCGCACACGGTAATCGGATTACTTCTCATAGTTTTCGGTTTGAGTTTTTCGTTCCGAATCGGATCAGCGGGCATCGGGCGGGTTTAATTTTTGTTCTTCGTTTCCGCTGCGTTCTTCGCGTCCCGCCCAGATCCCAACAGCAGGCCAGCCGGCGCAGGGCGAGGCCGAGGCTTCTTTGGACGAAGCGGGCCAGCCGGCGCAGGGCGAGGCCGAGGCTCCTTTGGACGAAGCAGGCCAGCCGGCGCAGGGCGAGGCCGAGGCTTCTTTGGACGAAGCAGGCCAGCCGGCGCAAGGCGAGGCCGAGGCTTCTTTGGACGAAGCGGGCCAGCCGGCGCAGGAAGAGGCCGAGGCTTCTTTGGACTAAGCAGGCCAGCCGGCGCAGGGCGAGGCCGAGGCTTCTTTGGACGAAGCAGGCCCGCCGGCGCAGGGCGAGGCCGAGGCTTCTTTGGACGAAGCGGGCCAGCCGGCGCAGGGCGAGGCCGAGGCTGCTTTGGACGAAGCAGGCCAGCCGGCACCGGGCGAGGGCGAGGCCGAGGCTTCTTTGGACGAAGCAGGCCAGCCGGCTCAGGGCGAGGCCGAGGCTTCTTTGGACGAAGTAGGCCAGCCGGCGCAAGGCGAGGCCGAGGCTCCTTTGGACGAAGCAGGCCAGCCGGCGCAGGGAGAGGCCGAGGCTTCTTTGGACAAAGCAGGCCAGCCGGCGCAGGGCGAGGCCGAGGCTTCTTTGGACGAAGCAGGCCAGCCGGCTCAGGGCGAGGCCGAAGCTTCTTTGGACGAAGCAGGGCAGCCGGCGCAAGGCGAGGCCGAGGCTCCTTTGGACGAAGCAGGCCAGCCGGCGCAGGGCGAGGCCGAAGCTTCTTTGGACGAAGCAGGCCCGCCGGCGCAGGGCGAGGCCGAGGCTTCTTTGGACGAAGCAGCGCAGGTCGAGGCCGAAGCTTCTTTGGACGAAGCAGGCTAGCCGGCGCAGGGCGAGGCCGAGGCTTCTTTGGACGAAGCAGGGCAGCCGGCGCAGGGCGAGGTCGAGGCTTCTTTGGACGAAGCAGGGCAGCTGGCGCAAGGCGAGGCCGAGGCTTCTTTGGACGAAGCAGCGCAGGGCGAGGCCGAGGCTTCTTTGGACGAAGCAGGGCAGCTGGCGCAAGGCGAGGCCGAGGCTTCTTTGGACGAAGCGGGCCAGCCGGCGCAGGACGAGGCCGAGGCTTCTTTGGACGAAGCGGGCCAGCCGGCGCAGGGCGAGGCCGAGGCTCCTTTGGACGAAGCAGGCCGGCCGGTGCAGGGCGAGGCCGAGGCTTCTTTGGACGAAGCAGCTTTGTTGAAGTTGCCCGCGTCTCTGCCTCGTCTTGTCCGGATCGTCAGGTGATAAGTTGTTGAGACATGAGTTGTTTGTTTGTTTCCCACAGACGGCGCCACGTGATGTAGCCGAAGCTATCACGACCGGATTCCGAAGTTGGAATCCGAAGTTATGGATCCGGAGCCGGGTGGGATCGGTGTAAGAGGCCCGACGGGGATCCGCAAGGCGATGGAGGCAGAGGCGAAGCCGAAGGTCCGAGGCCGAGAGTGGCTCGGTCGGAGGCTGGCTTATCTCAGGAAGGCAGGGCCGAAACTCCCTCGAACGAGGATCAGCCGGCGCACGGCGTCGAGACCGCGGAGAGGAGTCCGAGGTCGGCGGCCGAGACCGACTCGGGAAGGTCGGCGATGATTCAAACCGAGCCCCTGCAGGAGGGAAAGAAGAAGAAACCGGTCAGCATGAGTCCCGGGCTTCGGCCCTAAAGAACCCCTCCGACGGTTAAGTTAGCTTCTGAAGAAGAGTCGATTCAGAATGCAAAGAGTAGCTTTAATGCTATTTGGACTATAGTCCTTGAGGGTCTCGGAGACATACCTTTGGCAATAAATAGCGGTGTATTTATAGCAGAGGATACAAGATGGTTAACGGTGACAGCCGATATAGGACTATGTTCCGGGCTTACTGGTAAACCGCCATAGTGCCTAATCCTCCACCGGAGTGGGCCGAATATGGCTGTTGGGCCGAAGGGGGTTGGGCCGCTGATGGGCCGAAGCCTGTTGGGCCGAAGGCTGCTGGGCCGCTGATGGGCCGAAGGCTGCTGGGCCGAAGGCTGTTGAGCCGCTGATGGGCCGAAGGCTGCTGGGCCGAAGGCTGTTGGGCCGTTGATGGGCCGAAGGCTGCTGGGCCGCTGATGGGCCGAAGCCTACTGTTGTTGGGCTGATCTCAGTGCTGGGCTTGTTTTAATGGGCCGAATCGGATTCTGCCTCATCACTTTCCATCAAATCATACGCATCAAGTGAGATAGAGAGAGGAAACCAGTACAGAGTGTGCTCGAGTTACACTATACGAAATACTTAAATGATAGATATAACACTAACGGATATAAACGGATACAGATTCGGATCTCATCGGATTAACAGATTCGAGTTGAGTTGGATAACGAAATCGGGTTGAATACTTAATCGGATACGGATTCGGGTAACAAGATCTAAACGGATATAGTACTCAAATATAGATCCACAACCCATTAACTAGGTTCCGTTACGAAATACTTAAACGGTTACAATAATGTCCATGGGGAAACGAACGTGCAATTCTAAGAATTCAGCTCTTCGTGCGGTTGTCATTTTAATTGGAATATCTTTAATTAAATATAAATAACTCATTTATATTAGAGGTGTGGTCACTAAAATGAGTTACCTACGAGCAACTTAAATTTATAACACTGTAATTATTTGTAACTCATTTCCAAAAAGTTAATTTTATTATTTGACTATACATTGGTGACTTCCATGCGTTAGAAATACTATTTCGACTGAATAGATTGAAGCCAAACATATAGGAAGTGCCTTCTACCTCCTCTCCTATAATTTTGAGGTGCTAAAGGCGCATGCATGGATGGCAGAGAAGAATAACACTGCCGGATCATTCGCATTATACTAGTAGTACTATTATATATATGGATATAATTAATTTCACTTATTAATTTTCTCAGAAAGTTCAACGGTTCTATCTGGTCGCCAAACTGGCTTTTACAAAAGCTTATTACGGCCCCCGGGCCTCCAAGCCACCCTCCAATCAAAATCGGAGGGCGCAAGAGCCACATGTTCCGCGGGGGTGGGAGCCACACGCACCCTCCGATCTTGATCGGAAGGCATTAGATAACTATGGCTGGACCGTATTTTTTTTCAACCGGCAGTATTTTAGCTAAACTCTAAGCGTCACTCTGATCGGAGAATAGGAAAAAAATAAGGACGAATAAGAAGATAATAAATTTAATTTTGTTTTGACAAACGGAATGATTTATACCGGTGCAGAATAGTGTATTCGAAAAATAAGAAGAATAAGTCATCCAATCTTATACCCAAAAATTACTTATTCTTCTTATTCCATCAGCGGGCCCCAGAGAACTATCAAAACAAAACACCCATTATTCTAATATAAGTCATTCCGTCTGTGGACTCCACGTAATAACTTATTTTGCAAATAAAGTAGAACTAAAAAGTCTCCCTTGTAGATCTCACTTTTTATCTTAAAAAAATATATCAAAATTATAAAAAATTCTCGGTCAAATAAAAACTCTATTTTAATATTATCATATAAATATACACAGATAAATAACACTACTTCAATTCAAACGGCTAGTTAGGGCGAAAACACTGGAGCTCAATTATACTGACGGCTAGCGCTGAGGAGGAGGGTTTTAAAATCTCCAAGTCTTAAAATCTCCAGCGGCTGGCGATGACATCGCCCCTGGGAACATTGCGTGCAACTGAGCACTTGTGGAAAATTGAAGCATTTTACAAATAATCAAACAAGAGCTTCCTGACTTTAAAACTATACAATTTTACTGATTTTAAAATTAAATTTATGAAAAAGTTGCTTTGAGGGAAAAAATGTTAATCGGAAAATTTTGAAACCTTTGTAAAACCGTTGTCAAACTCTCTCTCTCTCTCTCTCTCTCCTTAGAATGGATGAATCTAGTGAATGGTGAGTCTCTTCATACTCTGCTTAAGTTTAAAAAAATTGTAGAAAAGAATAATCTATTTATATAGTAAGTCTTAAAAATTATAGTTAAAAGTTCAACTTTAATGAGAACAATGGATGAAATGTGTAATGAAGATTAAACTTTTTCGTATCCACTGGAAAACATTATATTTACATGTATATTTTATGTTTATATTTTATTATGAGTTGATATAAATGTACACATGGAGTTTTAAATGGGTCATTAGTATTAGACTATTGATTTAAATCCATCAAACATAGGGATGATCAAATTATCGATTATCATTGATATCCCTACCTAACATGCATAGAATTTTTTAATCTCGTCAAAATGAGGTAAGTAGAATTAATATTAATAATAATTCATAGTAGCATATAATAAGATACAGAGCATGCACTCTCTCCCACATTTCTCATAACCGTTGTTTCTTTCTTTCAAGCAATTAGTTTTCGAGATTAAGATAAAAGTGTAACATCTTGGCCACATTTCTGATAATAATGAAACACACTTGGTAAAATTTTGTGGTTCAAAAAGAAAATAATAGAAAAAGGGGATAGGAGAAAACACTCAATTTCTCTCCTTTACCTTTTTGGACAGCACTCTCCCCAAAGTCTCCTTTAATATGTTATATAGATTCATAATAAAGAAGGTTAATCATTTTCCCCTAAATTAAAAGAGGTCACTTTTCTCCTTCTTTTGATAGTTATTCTCTCTTTTGATATTGCTAATAGATACATAGATAGATAGTGAAGGGTGACTATGAGACTTGACGTCCATACCATCGAACTCCATGTTTTTGTTCCCATATAAGTGAAACATGTCACCCCACATAATAGCTAATGCTAGCTGGACAAACGTGTTGGGAAGTAGTTCACACTTCATACAACTAAAAGCAATGAGAGAAGCTGAGAGTTGTGAAGTTTTTTCTTTTTCATTATTTTGGATTTTCCTTTGGCCTTTCTCGGCATTGCTACCATTTTACACTTACTCATCTAATGACGATTAAGGTAGCTTTCTAACTCTAACGATACTAAGCTAAAGTTTAAACCTCGGAGGCGCTCACTCATCACAGTCAGTGCAGGAGAAAGCACCGCACGAGGAAAAAATTGGCCTGAAGCCTGAAGAGTCAGCAGGCCGAAGCTAGCCAGCTATTTTTATGATCCCTAGCCGTCCATTTTAGTTCAGGGGTCGATCTTGCCCGTCTGCTTGGCATCCGCCGGACCACCAGCCCTGCCAACCTGGTCACCTTGCGCTACGTCGTGGCCGGGCTTCGTCACCGGCAATTCTGCCACTTTGGCGGATTCCCTTCCCTTCCCCCACAGAACCAGGTAAAGCCCTCCCACGATCAACGCCGCCCCCAGAATGCTGCCATCGGCGAGGGAAGGACAGCGAAAACAATGTTAGCGCAGGCGAAAACAGTAATGGATGATACCATGTCCTCCAAGCGAAGGCAATAGGTACCTTCCAAGGTGCAGTTTCTCGTCGAGGAGGAGAGAGCCCAATATCGCCACCATCAGGAGCATCAGAGGGTTGAAAACCGAAGCGAACAGTGGACCTTTCATGCGGATACACCATGCCATTACCATCAGGGTCACACCGGACGCTATTACTCCCTGTGGAACTCACTTATGAGACGTGATCAAACAAACTTATATGTTATACATACATATTTTAGGTAATTGTCCGGTTTCAGCACTCACAGCATAGACGACTGTGAGGAGCCGGATGTCAAACCGCAGCCTCCACTGCGTCCAGTCCCTCTCCATGCAGAGGGCATACGTCACCGACTGCAAGGACCCCATCGTACACATCAACGCCGTACTCGAATAGACGGCTGGGTAGCCCCTGCTCATCTTTGCCTGCACCAGGACATGCATGCAGATGGGGAAGCCCCAACAAAAACAGACAACACAACGTCAGAAATCCGTAGTCCAAGGTAGCCGGAGGTCGTCAATCGCCTTAAATTCACCTGAACAATCAACCAGATGGAATAAGACAAACAACTGGCGACAGCCAGCAATGATCCCATTACGCGATTACCAGGCTCTAGGTGCGCCTGCAGCCCCGGCTTGCCGTGTTCCCGGAGGAGGTCGACCTTGCTGGACCAGATGACGACGTCCGGTCCCCTGTAGAAGGTCAGAAGCATCGCCCCGCCGAGGCCCAGCACCGTCCCCGCCACCTTCGCCTTCCCAGACAACGTCCGTATCTGGAACCTCTCCAGCCTTCAACGGATTCCAAGACAGAAGAAATCAACAACATGGCTTTACCGCAGGACAGAACTAGCAGCGCATATAATATCTTAAGCAAGCTACCAGAAAAAGGAAGGAGGTCTATATACCCGAAGATGACTGCTAGGACGAAGGTTATGGCGGGACTGAGGTTCGTGATGGCCGTCGTGAAGGTGGCTGTCGTCAGCTTGATGGCGACAACGTACAGGTTCTGCGTCAGCGTACCTCTGCAAAACAGAAGCCCGAGTTGTTCTTTCGAAACAGACGAAAGCAGAAGCTTTAAACCGCTTCATTAATTAGGAAGATAAAGGCTTAAACAGTGGTGATTAATCAGGTCAATCTTCGATTTGTTATCGGCTTCTCTGGGTTCCCCTTCGGACAGCTGGGAGGCTAATAACCCTTATGTGTACTGCTGGGCTAATAAACACCACCTGCCCTCTAAACCACATCAGATCTCAGATGTGACCATCTATAGTTTTGAATAGATTAAATGCTGCGGACACCTACCATTGCCGTCTTTAAATTGTTCCATGAAAAATAAAAAAAGGAACTTCTTTTTACAAAAGTAACCACTTCCATGAGAGTTGAGAGTTATAACTGACTCTAGGGAACGTAAGTAACAAAGTAGTTGGGCCTTAGCTACAGTGTTGGGCCACGTCACAATCGTAAAGAACGGTTCCAAGTTCCAACAAGCTGGCGCCGCGAGGAACCCGCGAAATTTAGTTGGGACTTGGGAAAGCTGCCCGGTTACTACCTCAAAAAAGAGACCAGGCGGAACCGCTCGTGGTGTTCCCGTTGACTTAGATACAATTATTGCGCATCCAATTACCCATACACAAAAAGGTGTTCGACTCAGCGTTAAGGGCCCGCGTCTCTATTTCTTCACAAAGCAGCAAGAAATTAAAATTAAAGATTTTTTCCTTCCTTTTTTTCTTTTTTTGATTCAGCACTTACCCAAACAACCCACAGAAGAAGGATTGTACAAGAATGGTCCAGGTGAGTCTTGGGCGATCTTTCCTGCACATGGAAAGCAAAGATAAGGAACAGTGCATCAGAACAAGGGATGTGAGAGAAAAGGAAAACAAAGATCCTGGAGCCCACAGATCTTGAAAACAATAAAAACCGAAGGATAGATCTGTTCTCTGTCTGTTAATCTTTCCAAGGACAAGGGATATATACACATATATGGAGAGAGAGAAAGAGAGAGAGAGAGAATGCAAGGTAGGCGGGGCACTTAGCCCAATACCATGCAGTCTTAAAAGGAGAGAAGTACGCGAGGAGGAAATCAACAACAGCAGCGGAAGAATGGAACTATTAAAAGACATTACGAGCATAAAACCTTAAGCCTTCATGATGCATGAATCAAAAAACCAAACTCCAACACGAGAGAGAGAGAGAACCTTTCGAAGATGAAGGCCAGGGGAACTAGGATGCCCATCCCGAAGAGGTGTCTGTAGGCGACCAGCACCCTCAGATCCATCCCGTCGTTCGCAGCCAGCTTGTAGAGTATGTTCACACCGGCGAACACTATCTGTACCAACACCATCCCCCCGGCCGGCTTCAACCCATCCACCAAGTGAGGGATGTCCACAGCCATGCAAAACCTTAAGGATCCTACTACGAATTAAAGAAACTCTCCCTTCCTCCAAGAAAAGAAACAAAGAACGAAAGATCCCGCTACAGCCGAGAGAGAGAGAGAGATGAAGAAGAAGATCGTCAGTAAGATTACTACAGCTAGAACGTGGCAAGACAGCGAGCGAGAGGCCTTGAAGAAGAAGAGGCTACAAGGGCCCGGGCCTCTCTCTCTTCCTCTCGCTCTGTTGTCACGAAGCAAGGAAACAACACAGTAGTTCTATTTATAACCGCAAAGGAGAAAGACACAGCGACCTGGTCCGGCGTCCTCTTAGCCAGAGGGAAGGTTGCGCGGGACATTTCTTGGCCCGGACGTCATGTAGAGGTCTCAGCCCTCGCCCAATAGAAAGTTCCGACGGTTCCACGTCGGTCGGTCGACGGCGACACACGTCTGAGCGAGAAGCTTCCATAGCCTGACGGATGGCCTTACTAGTCGGCCGCTTCTGTTTCAATCACCCGAATTTGTTGGTGCGGGGGCATTTACGTAATTAGGCATCCCCCCAGAAGCGAGAGCTGTTTCCCGTGACTCGGCAGCGCTTCTCCCGCGCCCCACGTGTCGCCGCATCTCTTTCTCGCTTGTTGTCCTCGGGCAGACGATGCCACGTGGGGATCCCCAACGGCGTCGCATGGGGCACGGGGAGGTAGCGGAGGTTCTTGTACGCAATAGCTGGCCTCCTACTTCAGCGGTTCTTCTTACGCCGCCCACCGTAGCGTCCTACTCGTGTAGTCTCTAATTAAGAGAAGCGCGATGCAAATGTGCGTGGTATGGATTTTCGAAATCCGTTTTCAAGTCATAACCAAAGCCACAGTAAGTGACAACAATGCCGCTTCCAGGAACCCTAGAAACTGGCTCTCAGTCCCTGGGAGGCAGATCCAGGAATCCATAAGAAAATACCCTTCCTAAGGGGGGTGTTGGATAACTTTTAACTAAAAGTTATTATTTTTCTTAACTTGTCAGAATTCTAAGGATGCAAACGAGTCTAGTTGATCCGAGTTTTACTCTGCTCAAATTTAATTCGGTTAAGTTTAATCGAGTTCGGATTCCAGTCGAGTTTCTATAATGATCGTTCAAACTTAATTCATTAGACACTAAATGAGTTTGAGTCGAATATCGAGTAGCTCTTCAGTTCGATGAATCTATGTTATATTTGGTTTAAAAAATTTTAAATTTAAATATATAATATCAAACTAAATTAGAGTGAATAGTAAGTTGTTTGTTCTCCTAATTATTTGATAGAAAACTCTACAAAATATTAAATATCTTAGCTACTAAATTTATTCTTTAATATAATAATTAAATATATTTTAAAAAAAAATTAATAGTATTTTAACGAGTTCTTAGCAAATATTAAAACGAGTCTTTACTGAGTATTTAAATGAACTTGTTCACGAGTATAATCGAGTCGACGTTCCTAAATGACTCTTTTAGTGAATCAAGCTCAAAGTTTTATTCAAACTAATTTATTTCACTTAATAAATAAGCTGACTCGAGTTCTTGGTAAGTAGTCTTACCTACTGTTCATCGAACATATTGGTTAAATTTGCAACCGGGGTCAGAAGTAGTCCCATTGCTCTCGCCCGTGGCTTATCGCTAGCTTGACGCGAGGAGGATTTCACGCACTCTTCAACTCTCTCGCGAGGACCTCGTAATTTCTTTCACGGGTAATTCTCTTCACCCTTCACTTCGCAGCACCCATTAGGACTCCCGGGCGGAGCAGCAAGGGAGTTCTTCCTCTGCCGTCCGCAACACAGAGCAAGACACACGTATATATCTTCTGTTTTCCTCCTTAATTTCTATCCGTCTCTGACCTTCTCTAATACGAAACAGGAAGCAGCACGCACTCCTCTCCATCTTCGGCTTTAGTATGATTTACATGGTGGTATGTGAAGCGCACAATCTTCCACCTTATATTTTAATCAGGAATACATTGTTGTATACATAACCTCGCTTTCTATCCGGCATGCATGTAGTCTCAATCTATGTGCTTGAGATACACAGTGCTCTTGTCTCACATACGTATTCTTGCTAGAAGGGAGGATTTATATTTCTATTTACATTACTTAATAAATTATATAATATATATATATTGACATATAATATATGTTTTGTGTTCAACTATCATAATCAATTTTAAGAGAAAAATGATAGACATGTCATCTAGTCAAAGGTTGTCGCGAAGTTATCAAAGTCTGCATCATTCAGTATTCAACTCTTCATTGTTGCTCATATGTAAGAAGCGAGTTTCTTGTTTTAAAGTTAAATCTTCAGTGTTATCCAACGCAATCTGAACGTAAACTCATGCACACGTGCTTCAATTCTTCATTTTTGATGATGTTGCCCAGCATCGGTCGTTTTGCCTTTGGAAGCCAAAAGGAGGCTGGGCAAGAGTGGACATGGTTTTCAAGAGTGAATGTAGTCTTCAAACGAGGGTTCAGGGGAATCATATGCACTATGCAGCACTAGAAAGAGGGTGGCGTGAGCGCTATGCGGTGGCAAAGAAGGCCATGTATGCTCCCAGCTCCACTTACCTGGAGCAGTGAATCGGCAAGTATGTTCCCAGCTCCACTTACCTGGACGAAGATTCTACTTTCCAAGCTGGAACAGTGAATCGGCAAGTATGTTCCCAGCTCCACTTGCCTGGACGAAGATTCTACTTTCCAAGCTGGAAGAGTGAATCGGCATGTTGTTCAGAAGGGCGCGCAGTACAGGGAAGGTGAGTGCACAGGTGGGGAAAGAGGGTGAATCAAAAAACGCCTTGTCCACGCTTCATCTATGAAATAGGACGCATGCGCGTCAAGGGCGGGGTCTTGGTAGGAGGTAACACCATTTGAGACAATCCAGCCTTCTTTAGGAGTGTTTGGTAAAACTTGTATTTGAAAGTTATTTTTTATTTTCATTTTTCACATAGAATGATTTGAGGGAGAGAGATGATAATAAATTTTGACTTGTTACAAAGACAATTCTTTTATAACGACCTCATTTTTTTCAAATTAAAAATTTCATCTTATAACTTTTAGTTGGAAGTAAAAACATAAGTAAACTACTGCATAAATGGCATCTAAGATCTAAGTGCTTTCACAAAACCAACTAAAATTGAAATGCGTCTAAATAAAAATGCACAAGTACTTTCAAATGAAAACTGCGTCAAACAAGGCCTTAGATGGTCCTCCCCTTTAGCGGTGGTGCTTCCATTAAGGCTTGTCTTGTCCCCTTTTCTTGGTAGTGCTCCGAAGCTCCCATGGGCTCCTAGAATGTAGTATGCTACTCCATCTCAGGATTAAACGAGCTTTTGGAGTACTTGGACCAAATTAACATGAAGTAGGGCTTATATTTATTAAGATTGCCGATACTGCTTCTGGGTTTAAGAACCTTCTACTCAACAACTTAAGCTTAATACAGACGGATGTTCTAGTGGCTAGAGACTAGCTTGGAAAGTTTGCCTCCGACTAGGCAATTCTAGCTTTTTTATTTTAGGACCTTCAAAAAATTTTAAAGGTGTGGCAAAGAACAAGGCCGTCTAAGGTACATAGCACATTACTACACAGTCCTAGTCCTCAACGGAGGTACGCGCACAAATAATTAATCACCTACCACTGTCCTTGGTCAAAAATCAATAACCTTAATAATGTCAGGTCTAGACATCTAGACCTTATCATATGACAAGTCAAGCTCTAATCTAACCCCATCACATGGCTAAAACTCCACTCCATCCCTAAGGAGTGGAACACATAGACGTTCACAAGCTAGAGAGGTTAATCATCCAATTATGTAAGAAACATAAACTAATTAACATTAATTTGTCTCAAATAAACAATCATTAATGAGGAGCATGAGGATACTCATAAAACTTGAGCAATAAACCTTCAATTAGTTCCCTCATAATTTTTAAATTAAGTGTCGAGAGCTAACACACAAGGATCAATAGCCACACAGGGTTCATTCAATTCAGAAAACCTTTCAGGGCCTAAACGATCGACCTATCTCATCAAAACGATCGGTCAACTGAAAAATTCCAAGTTCGGTGGTTTCCCAAAACCAAATGATCACCTATTTACAGTGGCAATTCTGAAAGAAAACAGCTCAGTCTCGAACTAAATCTCAAGTTTCCAACTTCTACCATTAAAATGTACATTCTAAACTTAAAACTAGTCATGGGTATTAAAGAACACTATATTAATTACATCATACATTAAAACCAAACTAATTAAAGCATCACATGGATCATATTAATTTAAACTATGATAACTAGACATATAGTACTTCAAATGTTACAACATGTAAGTTAAACCGATTAACAGGGAAAATAAGGTAATTATTACAACCTAGAAAATTCATGATTCCCAAAATACACACTTATAGCTATGAGAACCAAGGTATTCACCACTCAAGTCACAATCTTTGACGTTGAATAAGATTCTAAGTAAGAGAATAATCATCTAGAATACGAATTTGCACACATGCAAGTCAATTAGAGCTCAACAAACCAACATGCATACATGATCTCAAAGAAACATGCACTATGGCATCACCCTAACCCCCTAAAAAGGACTTTTACCAATCCAAAGGGTCTCTAAGAATCAATCCAAGTTTCTAATGGGTAGAAGAAGGTTCCAAGCTCCCCCACGAGAATCCTTCACAATGATGGCAATTAACCCAAGAAACTCGTAGAAGAAGATCTCCCAAGGTTCCAAGCTTCCAAAATCAACCAAGGGACCTCCCAAACATCAAATCCTCAACTTGCAACAAGAGATTCCACCGAAACCATGAGAGAGAGTGAGAGGGGAAGTAAGGAGAGCATGGTGGGAGTGGTGGAAAGATGGGTTCGGATTCTCTCTCCATCCCATATATAAACCATGCCCAATTTGCAAATCCCCCCTCCAATTTATCAAAAATAAGCCTCCATATCCCTAAACACCCATTAGGTCCTTTAAAAACTACCTTTTAAGATCCAATAGCCCCTAAATGGGTCCAATTGCAGCCCACTAATCCAAGCCATTCTAATTCAATTCAATCCACAGTCTAAATGGATTTAAATCTATCAAAACATAAAACGAAGTCCAATAAATATTCTAATTTGGGCATAATTTAAGAAACTCATCACAACCATCTATTTAGCTCAGAGTAAAATGATTTAAATCAACATTTAAACTTGGCCAAGTCAGTAACTTGTTTGAAAATCATGAATCGGAGAGTTGGGATATTACACAAGTAAACCCAGGAAGGTCAAAGAGTTAATCAGGGAGTCAGATGAACAATGGGATCACTACCAGGTTATCAAGGCTATGTTCTCAGAACATGTGAGCACCAAGATCTTGGATATTCCCCTACTAGATAACCAGTCTAGGAGGAAGGACAAGATTATATCGGGTCCCAGAGTAAAGATGGCTAGTTCACAACAGGTTCGTCGTACAAATTGTTAGCCACTGATGAAGCCACCTCGTCTAATCCCAACCCGATATGGAGAGTAATCTTGGATAAAGAACTGAAAAATTATCTACCACCCAAATCAAATAGTGCCTTTCCTATGGAGGATCCTAGCTAATGAATTACCACTTAGAGGAAGGCTAGCAAGATTCATTGACACGATTGAGCCCAGTTGTGCTATTTGTGGACAGGGAACCGAAACAGAAGTCACCTGTTTCTGCAGTGGGAGCATGCAAGAACCGCATGGTTAACACCTAACTTGGGACTGTTCACAGCAGAACAGCACCTATCTGTAACAGACTGGATCCAGACGAGGAGCAGAATTGGCACGCAAGGAGATCAACTTGGAGAACCTTTGATCTGCAGATGCATCGCCATTTAGGGTGGAAGTAGGCCAGGCGGTCAGGAGCCTGCGGCCTAACTTGCTTAGCAATTTAGGTCAGGCCAATGTCTTCGTATATGCCTATTTTTTAAAAACATGTTTTGTAAGTCTGCAGGCCAACCTGTTTACATATTTTTCTTACAATAAAACTATAAATACCTTGTAGGCCGAGGCTTATTTTTGGCCTATTTCTTATAGGTCTAAACAGGCCAACAAGCCAGGCCAAGCCTACTGATTTTTCTAAACAGGTCAGGTCAGGCCTATTTTTTGGCTTACAACAAGCCAACAGGTCAGGTCTAGGCTGAGTCTTTACTATGTAGACCTAACCTGTTTTTACAAAGTCTGACCTGACCTGGCCTACTTCCACCCCTAATCGTTATACTGTAGACTATCTGGAGCGCCAAGTGCGACAGATTATCCAGGAACTCACTACCCAACAGCATGGCCACAATCAGGCGAGCAAAGCAACATAAAAATGCAAGCCCACTCCGAGGACATATTTAATTAGACTCCGAAAAAGGCCTAATTTTCAACACTGAGCCCTGAGGACTTGTGCTAGCGCTTATTTACAAATGCGCTTGGCTCTTACACGACAACGAATTTTAAGATACTTTAGGAACTCTTATGTGCCACTGGGACAATCTACCATGTTTAGGAATTAAACCCTTCATGGTAATTATTATAAACACTTAGAACCGCAGGTTATTAAGTAAACTCCAAGAGAATTTAACGCTTACTCTTTTAACTTTCTTAGGGAATAAGCCCCGAGAAAGACAGTTTATCAAACAAGCATGCAATTGTGGGGATCAAAGATTCGTATCAAGATTATAGATCAGGTTAGAGATAATTCCACGTTAACCATTCTTATATGTTAACTTTTAAGAATATCATATACTTTTACATATTATCCTACATTCCCTCTCAATATACAGAATATTCTAAAATTGCCTTCAAGATGGCATATTTGATATGTACAAATCTTTCACATATATCATTAACATAAAATATTTAATAAATATGTTATTTTGTACGGATATGTAGGATAATATGGAAGTAATTAGCATGTCATTTTTGATAACATACGACTGGTTAATATGAAATTAACCATAACAGTTAGTTCCTAACTCAATGGGTTATAAGGGTTGACATCTAAAGATCGCTAGTTTAACATGATTTTTAGGCAATCACACTTTTTTCTACGTAGGAGTACCATAACCACGTCTTTTATTTGAGATGCCCCCCTCCTCCACACCCACACATAGAGACTGTACAGTTAAGTAATAGGCCATTTTAAAATTTGTCAATCCATGATGCCACTACTGCTCATAAAGCAGCAACTCCACATCTGGACATGGCGTGCAACATCTCTTGCAAGTAGTGCCATTTAGAACTATGGCCCGTTTGGTTGGCGCGCTAGTGACCGCACTTAAGGGTATTGTAAAGGCACCTAAGTCTTAACCTAAATTTGCTACAGAAGTTATAGGATATCATAAACACAGGTAGGCGAATCATAAGCTCAAAATGGACATTATAACTCTTTTTACTTTTCATCTTTGGGCTTTGTTCTGTTCTTTCGTACCCTGTTCTGAATAGACATGGTCGGTATGGACATGCGGCGGTATGTGTCTTGTACTGTGTATGGTTGGCTCTGCTCTTGCAGGGTTTGTATCTGCTCTTCTTGAATGAATGAAGTGCGCTTGTTAAGTCCAAAAAAAAAAAAAAAAAAACAACTACTCCACATCTGGACATGACGTGCAACATCTCTTGCAACTAGTGCCATTTACAACTAGGGCCCGTTTGGTTGGCGCGCTAGTGACCGCACTCAAGGTAATTGTAAAGGCACCTAAGTCTTAACCTAAATTTGCTACAGAAGTTATAGAATATCATGAAGACAGGTAGGCGAATCATAAGCTCAAAATGGACATTATAACTCTTTTAACCCATAACTGACCCTTTATTTGATCCAGCCACTAGGTCATTATGTATTAAGAAAGATAGTAGAAGAAAGTACTCCACAAAGAGGGAAGAAATTACTGTTAAGGAGCAGGAAATCTCATTTTCCACCGTCACTCATTTAATTTATATAATGAGTAATACTTTTTACACTACTGTAAATACAAAAGAGATGATGTGGATTGAGTCTCCAACTATATTCCGTCACCTCACAAATCCATAAGGAAACTATCTCTCCCATTAGATATGCGTCAAGGTCATCCGTGGGTCAAAGTACATGGGGAGTTCAAATTCAAAAATAAATAAATGTTTATAAGATGGTCTTTTTAGAGTACAGATTGTGCTCTAGAGAGTATGATCGGACTCTCGAGAGAGAGCCTAGTCACACTCTCGAGAGCATGGTACCCATGAAATTTCTCCAGAACATCCATATATTCTCTAGAGTATTGTACTCTCAAGTGCTTTGGATGCACTCTAGAGTATTATGCTCTCGAGGACACGATTATGTTTTCGAGAGCTTGATAATGCTCTAGTACAATTTATATTCCAAATTTTGATTGTTTCAATATGTCCTCTTATATGTGTTGACGCACGAATAACATTGACGTTCATTTAATGGAAAAAAACATCATGTAAACTTTTTAGGTGAGAGAATGAGGTGGGAAGACTCAATCTACGTTATCTCTTTTGCACTTGCGGCGGTGCACCAAGTATTATTCTTTTTTATATAATAATTATCATGATTGGTCTTGTCACTCTTTTGTCACCTCAAATCCTCGAAGGATATTTGAACTTTGGATTTCCTACTTATGCTTCGGTTGAAGTACAACTTGGGCACGAACGCCCTACTGAATATAAGATTCAGTGGATTATGATAAGTAATGGGCTTTGGGTTGACAAATCTCGCGTGTATCGAGAGTTTACCAGCAAACCTTGGGGGACCAGATAAGGAGATGGAAAGAGAAAAAATTATGTTTCACAGCTAAGTGAAGAGTAGGCATGGCAGTGGATGAGTGGGAATGCTAGTGACATCAGTTAAGGTGTTCAGATTTGATTCGATTTTTTGAAGTTTTTTGTAAAATCAAACAAATCAAATTATTATTTAAAATTAAATTAAATTAAAATATTTTAATTCATTTAGTTTCTTACTCGGTTTAAACATTTAATGAGCTAATAATATATGATCTTCTCTTGCAAAAGCATATCAAGTAGATTAATTGCTTAGTTTTCAACTTAAGTTTAAATTATAAATATTTTTAATTGAATATTACAATTAGTTTTTCAAAATTAAAAATGAAATAGTTTAAAGTTAAAACTTTTATACTAAATATTATAATTCAAAATGTGATATGTACCTTTATATTATTCGATTTATTCTATTTGATCTAATTCCCAATCTTTAGAAAAGGTAACTAAGTTGCTTTATTCTCTTCTGTTTTAGACTAAACCAAATTTTCTTATTTCAAGATAGATCCACTTTGATTAAATTCAATGTGAATTTTTCATTTCAAATAAATAATGAACAACATTAATTGTCATGGAGATGTTGGAGAAATATAGGCATCAATTTAGAGGACGCTGGCCTTCCTGTATGTGTGTGTGTGTGTGAGAGTGAGAGAGAGAGAGAGAGAGAGATTCCTTTTGTTGATGATGGTGGCCAACTTTGCCTGTTATGTCATTTATAAATGTAACCGGTATAACACATTCGCATGCATCTCACAGTAATTTATCTTATATATTAATAAAATGGAATACTCTAGAATGGTGGAGTACTCTTATACCGGAAAATATATTTTAAAAAAATAAAAGAGGGAGAATAACATCATCCCCACAAAGGCTGATGAGTGGGAAAGCAGTAAGCATCCGCATATCATGGGATCTTGCGAGGAGTATCTAGTCCAGTTGCAAGAAGGTAACAGTGTGTCTTGTTCTTCCGACAGGAGAAAAGAACGTGGCCATGTGAGGTGGCCAGCAGAAAGATAGGGTTACAGGAAGATCCCACCCAGTCTTGGTGACATGAAACGTGGAACCGTGAGTAGTGCACACGATCTCAGAATGTGGAGCCAGCAGCAACCCAGCTCCTGTGGCCCTCAGGTTGTACTCGCCTCATCGCCCTCAGGGATGTATTGGAATATTCCATACAAGATGTTACATGATCTTGACTCCCAGCTTTGCTCGCCCATCTATGTATCAGCTCTGGCATTCGTAATTGCTAATGCAGTTAAGTTGGTATAGATTTCTCTGACCATTGGGTTGCAGCTCCGATTGATATGTAGACCTTCTCCTGTGAAAAGGGTCAGACTCAGAGGTTCGTTTTCGTTCTCCCGTTGTGAGCAGAGGAGGGTCACCCTTTCTCGCCTTTGGATGCCTTCTCTCATCCTTTTAGGTGTTTTGGTTATGATTACTCACCCTTCGAAATTTTATCTAAATATTTGGGTCTGTACTATTGAGTCATACTCTTCCAAAAAAGTAAAGTACAAATCCTAGCTTTGACAATATCCAAATATTTGTGTCGACACCACTGAGACATACTCTTTCAAAAAGAAAAGTATAGACAGAAAAAGTTGAGGACGTTGCCTTCCTCAGTTCAGAGGTGAGGTCCAAAAAATGGTTTCCCAGGTTATCTGCTAAGTTCAGTTCTGAAGGTGACCACTGTTGCACTTTCTCCTCCTTGTTAAGTTGGGGGGGGTGGGGGGACTTCTTCTGTAAACTGATCTTTACGAAAAGCCGATTCCCCTTTTCAATCATAACCCACGTAAACATTGGACCATCTCCTATAGACTAATCTTTATGAAAAGCTGATTAATTTCCCATTTCAATCATAACTAACCTAAACAATATTGGATGATTGGATCGTGGAAAGGCTCACTCCATGGAGCTTTCCAGGAAAGCCGATTCCAACTCGTACAATAGGAGCCCAATTAAGTGCGAAAGGGATTGTTTGGTTGCACCCATCACCTCAGTTGTGGTTATAGTAACTGTGATTGTTGGTAACTCCCCTGCTATTATCAAGAAAAAAAGGGTGATGATAACTGCACTCGAAGTGGTGATAATTTTGAAATTAAGGCTACAAATAGGTTGGAGTGGATCAAAGGATACTTTCATCCACATGCAACTTGCTGTAGATCCGAAGACAAACTTTTGCTGTGGATCCTTTCGTGGATTGGATCAGATATGGTTATATTTATTTTTCTTCTCATCTGTGGGCGGCACGGATCGAGGGTCATCACGATCCACATGCGACCTATTTTGTTGTTGATTGGATGGGGTGTGGTTTGGAGTCGGTTCCTCTACGGGCCATAGAATGTTAATTAATATTTTGATGATTAAAATCTATATGCAATAAACATATATATTGTAGCTAATCTTTTTATATATCTTTTAAACAAATAACCTTATTACACATACATATTAAAACCTTAAGTTTTTAGTCAAGTCACACTAAAATAACTCCTTTTATCAAAGATTATAAGATAAAAAAAATTACAACCAGTCTAAATTCATTTCAAATTTATAATTAACTCACATTCATCTCAAATAAGTTATTTGGTGCATCATGGGAACATAGATCAAGTGGTTCTCATGATATTAAATATAATATTAAATAATTTAAATCTAATTTGTTTATAGCATACAGATTGGAGTGGATACTCATGAATGTCCACGGGTTTATAATTGAAAGAGCCAATTCAATCTATAAGGACCTGCAGGTCGAAGCGGGTCGGGATGAATTAATTTGAGTTCAATTATAACTCAATCTATAAAAAGTGCGTATGAAGACTTTTAATCCACACACTAATCTGATCTATAATTTTACAAATTGAATTATGCATTAATCCGATCCACTTGCAGCCTAACTGATGTTATTATAAATGAACTCTTATGTTGATTTATGCTAAAATGAGCCTTCGTAATGATGATTGTCATTAAGATAATCCAAATGAATTCAAAGGATAATTTTTTTTAAAAGACCATAATCGTAACCAATGCATCTTTAAAGTCATGATAATAATGTAAAAAATAAAATCATAATTCTAACCGATACATCTTTTTAACCATGTTTTCCATAAACGCGGAGGTATTGGTTTCCAACCTTTCACTTTTAGAGAACTTGTTGTCAATTGGATATGGCTTTTGTGGAAGATTTTTTTAAGCACGGATATGTTGACATCGTGTAGAGAGAATTTCACTCTTTTAATCATATTTGATTTTATCTTTTATTTAATATGAGACCATTCAAACATACATCTTCTTCTTTAGGTTATCATCTAGATGACCAAAGAACATGAGTATTTATAGGATGCGTACAAGCGAGCAAGACGCGAACCCTGCCAGTCACACCCAAAAGATTGGCCAAGCCACCATCCCAAGGCAGAAACAAGAGCACGATACGCAGCGCATCTGTTCTAGATCCCAGGCCGCTGCGTTATGTATAGGGAGTCTTAGATCGACTTGTGTTAGATCGGATTAACTCGTGCCAATTCGGATGACTCTTATCATATCAAGATAAATCTGAGTCGATGCGATTCAATCGAGTCTGTACGATTTAGAAGAATTTTTTCACGTGACTCGTGCGAGTCAGCACAAATCAAATTTAACTCGTATCAGATCTTGAGAAATTTAAGTCGATCCAACTAGGACAAAATTTCCTAGGAGCATCCGAACATACATACATATATCACTAACGCACCACGTCCGCTATAATGTGACACTTCCTAACTTTGGTACTGCTAGCAGCATAAATGGATCTTCCTTTTCCTCGATTAAGAAAAGAAAGCCACACGTCGAAAGGAAGATAAGTCGTAAATGGACGTCTAGTCAACTAAGTGGAGATAAGAAGGGCACAAATGAACCGTTCCTCTCTCAACACCGACTAGAAGTCTAAACCCTCTCAAACAGCGCGGTATGCATATTGGAGTCTGAAGCTGGAAAACAGACTTGGCCTCGGCGGAAGTGGCCCAAGAACCATCTCCTTCGCTGGCCTGCCGCGCGCTACGCACACGACGTCGCAGTGGAGTGGAGACACGAGTTTCTCAGACACACTCCTCAACTTCTGTCACCTTATTCTGCAATCGTGGTCCACCGTGAACGACCATCTCTACTGATGTGTCATGCGCTTGAGCAGGGATCTCTGCTATGGCTTCCTGCACCTGATCCTTCTCACTGGCTCGGCTGCCTTCTCTGCTCTTCCCCCAGAGCACCAGGTAAAGGCCCCATACTATCAGCAGCGCCCCACCGGTGCTGCCACAGAGAGAAGAAAGAGGATTCCTTCAGAAGAGGAGAATATTGGTGGGTCTGTTCCCCCCACTAAGGCTGCCTGTCAAAAAATCCAAGTATCGGGTTGCTGACATGGGCGCATGTGTCTGATAAATTAATTCTTTCCTTCTTGTTAACCTCATAGCATTAAGCTGCATGCCCTTTGCAAAGACAAGAAATTTGAGCATGATATATAATGATGAGAATTCAGTAGTGCAGAGGCCGACGTTTAGATATCCTTTAATTTGATACAAAGCATCGTCTATCTGTAAGTATTTTGAGATGACACAAGACTATATATTATAGTCGGATCGAGAAACTCGTACCTTCCCCAATACAGTGGCTCCTTCCATAGGACTATCGAGAAGGCAGCTGTGAAGAGGAGCGCCAGCGGAGTGAACGCGGCGGTGAAGACGGGCCCTCTCTTCTCTATGCACCAGACTTGCAGCCAGTATGTCATCCCTGTGACAAGCACACCCTGCCATCACACATGCAAGCTCTTCAGCAACGTATATATGTATATATATGCAGATGCATACGTAAAACAGGTCACACAGCATGGATATCTGAAAGAGGACCCACACACTTTCTACCACTTCCCTTCTCTGCATTTCTACACCTTCTGTTTCTATCTGAAGAGGGGGTGAAACTAGGAGTCCCGAATCTCAGATTATGGATTAAAATAACATGAGAGCTGACGTAAAAGTACAACATGTCTTGCGTAGTCGTAGCCTTTGCAAACTACAAAGAATTTGTCCAATGACACGTAATAGAATTGAGAAGGGGCTGCAGAAACATACACAGTACACAACAGAGAGAAGCTGAGCATCCCATCCAAGCTTCCAGGAAGAAGGGTTCCTCTCGAGTAATATGGCCAGGACAAATGACTGAACACCGCTGAACAAGCACTGGAGAGCAGTGAGGTGTAGTTTTGCTGGGTACCTCCGGACAATTGGACCCTGAAGAAATTTTATTAACATAGGAAGACAAGAAAGATGATAAAAACCCAGAAGCGCATAGATACTAACGTAGTAAGAAAGACACAGAAGCACATAGAGAACCTGTAATATAAGCCAGCCAGCCCAAGCAATGTTTGCAGCGAGCATAAGAAGACATCCTTTCACCCACTCCATTCTAGAAACGCCGTCCACAGTGGGGTGGGTGAGTTCACTGTGGACTGGAGAGTGGTGCAGATGCATGGCGCTCACAGGAGGGCCCTTGTACAGGGCAACCATGAACGCCCCCGTCACACACGCTACGGATCCCAACACCTTTGCCACTCCATCCAGCTGCTTCAAGGCAACCCTTTCCATCCTGGATCAGCAGGACGAGAGATGTCACCAAGTTAACTGATCTCTCCCTTTGAAAACACTTGCTTAATTAGTAGATGCTCACCTCAGCAGCACGGCCATGAGAAAAGTGATGACAGGAACCAAGTTGCCGCTGGCAGCTGCAAACGTTGCAGAGGTGAACCTGAGTGCAAGATAATAGAGGTTGCAACTCAAGGTGATCCTGAACCAGTGCAAAACATTTCAATGACCTGTACATGATAGTTGAAGACAATATCAATTCATTTGCAGTAAATTTCAAAGTCTTAACCAGCCGCTGCTTACCCACATAAAGCAGTGAAGAAGATCTGGCATACAAGTACG
Source organism: Zantedeschia hybrid cultivar (assembly GCA_030544215.1). Taxonomy (NCBI): domain Eukaryota; kingdom Viridiplantae; phylum Streptophyta; class Magnoliopsida; order Alismatales; family Araceae; genus Zantedeschia; species Zantedeschia hybrid cultivar. The sequence continues at coordinate 19,918,457 of JARZZO010000014.1, read as the reverse complement.
TAAGACAGACGGGGGGTGTTCTTCCTAGAAAAATTGATGATATGTCAGCGAAAAGAATCGGTGGTCATAACCACATACTGCCCCCAACTAAATCAGATAATAGCTAAGGATACATACCTCTCCAGCAAGTAAGCGAATGGAGCTAAGAAAACTGCGGCACTTGCCTGCCTGTAAACTACGAAAACGAAAGGACTCATCCCTGCACCGATCGCAGACTTTGAGAACAATGCCATGCCGGCATACACCAAGGAAACAATGAGCATTGCAAGGTGGGGCTTTTGATTCTTCATGAGTGCAAAAGGAGAAGGCTGGGAATTGTTGAGGTAACTCTTTGCGCTCCGTTACGCTTCCTATATAGCTACTTTGGGAAGCACCAAACTTAATAGAGTATGATGGAAGCAAATGTGTGCAAATACCAAGAGCAATCGTGCTGTGTTGTTTGTTGTACGTAGATTGGTAGTTTCAAAAGAAACCAGTTGCCCCAATCCTTGCACAGGAAAAGCAAACAGCAATGTTCTTATAGGCAGACAGCATGATTTGCGTACACGTACAAGCACCAAGATAGTGGATAGGTGATTCAAAATAAAATTGCCCTTTCTACGTTGAGAAACAGTAATAATCATTGAACCTTTAGTTGGTAATTACAGAAGTTCATATATTCGGATGAAAAAAATCAACCTGTTTTGCAATTGTCTCATAATTCTCTCTTCCTATTTTTCATATTTTTGTGGCCTCGAGAAGGTAACGATAGTAACCCATTATCTGAGGTGAAGAAGGATGATTCCTACCTTCCAGTGGATCAAAGGATAGGAGATATGGGAGAAAGGACGTCTGAGAGGGCGTCCTGATAAAATATCAAATCTCATATGGACCCCCTTCAACTAAATGCCACTAGATAGTTGCACGATTTAGGCGCTGTTCCACGCTGTGGCAGAGAATACCACAGCATTTATGTACTGGAACCAAAACCATCAAAGTCCTAGATGGAACATGCCATCTTTGGTTATGAAAACTCCACAGCATTTATGTACCGGAACCAAAACCATCTAAGTCCTAGACGTAACATGTCTTCTTTGGTTATGAAAACTCCACATAATAAGGATCTCTTTTATTTTCATATAAAATAGGTCCCGTGAATTTTTTTTTCCTAAAAAGTATATCTCGGTAATTTATTTGGTAATTGGTAAACTTCTAGTCAACTAAAAACTTAATTCAGTGACCCCTCTTTTTTCCAAGTTTAACGTCCATGGGATACGATTGAATGCTATTTTTTAAAGAAGATGAAAATATTTTTATAAGTACTAAATGACAAATTTTGTTTTCATTTTTCTTGTAAATATATTTCTTTAAAAAATCTTTTCCATCCGTAACCAAATGGACCCTAAATACTAAAGAAATCACCTCACTCTAATTTTTCAAGGCAAAACCTCTTTATCACTTCCACACTCCCTCTCACGACCAAGATGGGCCCTAAAAATTAGATAAAAGGAGGTGTCGCAAATTATTAGACGATAAATTTGAGAATGGAGTTGGGCCATACACCTGCTTTAGTACCATTTTACAAACCACAAAAGTCAAGTGTTGAATTTGAAAGGTCCAAAATCATAAGTGCTTGTCACAATTGAAATTAACCAATGTAAGACTATTATAAAGTAGGCGTGTTCACGATTTGGTTTGGTTCGGTTTAGGGGAAAAAAATTTCAAAGCAAACCAAATCGACTCATCCTACAAATTGAACCAAACCAAACCAAAAATCTTCGGTTTACTTCAGTTTGGATCGATTTAAACCGATTTTAGTGCAAAACATTTTTTAGATTTAATTTGAACTCGTATTTAGTTTTCACTGACTTTAATCCAACATAAAAGCCCATACTTAGGACCAACCCACTTAAACGCTAGGAAGTAACACGGGTCTTTCTTTATAGACCCTGTGCAGATCGTGTGAAATGAAGCTTTCAACGTCAGGTAGGCAGCAGGGAGCAAGCAGCATACCACACAAACGTTTAGTTTTGTACCGGCAGCATAAAGAACTTTTCCTTCGGTATAGGTTCTGACAAGCTGATGTAGTCATGTGCGGTAAAAGTAAAATATAATATCATTTTTGTTTTTTCGGGTTGAAGAAATTTGAAAATCAAATCAAACCGAACATGTTTTCAACGAGAACCAAATCGAAAATTAAGTTTAATTCGATTTGATTTTTCGGATTGAACCAAATAGTAAACACCCCTATTATATAGTCACTCCAACATCTTTTTCTTCGAAAATTAAGTTTAATTCGGATTGAACCAAATAATAAACACCCCTATTATATAGTCAGTCCAACATCTTTTTCTCTAAATGATGCGCCTCAAGTTAAGTGATGTTTGAATTAAGCATATTCTGTATGGATCGAATTTCGGCAGATTGTGAGATCCAAAACCCACCTGTTATGGGCCTTTTGCCTTACCTCAAAGTTTAAGCATTGAGGTAAGAAGTCTTTTATCTTATAAGCTGGTCCTTTTCTTTGTGAAATCCGACGTAGGACTATTAGCTCAACACCGCCACAAAACATCTATTGAGGAAGGGAAAATATCCTTCTATAGCTCCAATCTTTTCGAAACAAGTGAAAAAAAAAAAAGGGAAAGGTAAAGTTGAATTATAAGCCACCATCATCCAACAACGAGAACATTTGGGTCAATTTTAGGTTTTGGAGGAGTTGAGCAAGAAATGGTTGGGTTAAAAGAAACATGACGTTCCACTGTGGGCATCATAGGTATTACAATAACAGGACGTTGTATATACACATATTTTTGCAATCGTAAATAACAGTGTTTCATAACCAGAATATACGGGTACGAAACGCAAAACATAGCTTCGTAAATTTTAGGACGGAATCCGCTTAAAAAAAAAAAATCGCCTAATTCAAAAGTTCGGTGGGTCTCATTTTCTTCTTCTTCCGATACATTGACTGAGTTCGATCAATCATTGTACTGAAAAAATCGAGTCTTTAAATCTGGACTTGTTATTCGACTGACGCATGGTTCTTGATCAAATTCAGAAAATTACTGATAAAGAAGATAAACATCATGATGCGGTACTGCAGTCGTACGAAGGTAAGGGATGGGCAACCAGTTCTTGGCACCACGCCATGTGAGCCTCTGTGCGTGGGACCGATGTCACTGTTCCGCATTAAAATTTCGGGCACGTTGCTGGAAACAGACCACCACAAACGATAAACAGTACATCATTGAAGACAAAAGCAAAGTGGGTCGTGCTTAGGGTTGTCAAAAGGTAAACTTTCTTCTAATAATTAAAAATTTTAAATTTACAAAGTTTTAATATAGGTAAAAATTAATAATCTATAAATTTTAAATTTTGAAATTTATTTTGTCTATCAATCTAAATTTACATATAAATATATTCAATCATGTGCCATAAAATTATATTAAAATGTTAAAGAGTTTCTAACTTTTTATTAGGACCTTTCTTTTATCAAACTGTCAAGAGATATTCTCACTATTAGATATTATACATATATGTGTGTGTGGATGGATGTATAAGGTACATGATCATTCAGAAACGGAAACGGGTTAACGGATGCGGAAATGAGTGTTTCCGTTTCTGACTCCTATAACTGTCGAAGATTCATTTTCGTTTCCTATAACTTAATGGGTAATCTTTAACGGAGTTTCGTATCCACTAATAAAATCGAAACGGATAATCGAAACTCGAATATCTATTGACAACCTTAGTTAGGGCTGCAACTCGGGTCGGGTTAAGTCGGGTTAGGGTCAACCCTAACTCAACTCAACCTACCATCCAACCCAACCTCCTCAATCCTAACCCAACCCGTCTAACAATGCCCCAACCTATATAACCCAAGTTTTATTGGGTTGGATTGGGTTGAGTCGGATTATATTCTTAATAACTTATATTTTTAACTTTTTTTTCTTACTACCAAAATTTCACGTATAAAAGTATGAGTAAATTTATGTATCTACCTTAACAAAGTAATAAAAAAGAAGGTAGACACATAGTTACATGGTTATTATTTGAGAACATCCTTATTCATATTATAAATTATATTTGTATTCAATGATATAAAATTAAATGAAGTATATTCTAATTATCTATGTTATCATTTATATATATTAACATCGGATTCGGATTAGGTCGGATTGGCCGTACTTCAACCCAACTTAATCCATGTAAGGTCGGGCTAAAAGAACCCTCAACTTTAACCTAACACAACTCTAACTTGATCAGATTCAACTCAATCTAACCATCAGGTCGACCCATTCGAATTCGGATTGACCCACCCAAAGTTGCAGTCCTAACCCCAGTGGTGCCTCTCAAATGAAAATAGAAACACAATCCGGACAGAACTGTGCACTTCTTCCTAAGGCACGTTTGGAAACGCATTTTAGGCGGCTCTAACTCTCGACAGTTTTCAAGTGTTCTCAAGTCTCCCAACTCCCAAGTATCTCGGCTTGCGGTCCAGAGGATTCGTGTGTCACAAAAGAGAGAGAGAGAGAGAGAGAGAGAGAGAGGGAGGGAGAGAGAGATTGAGAGAACTCCTGACGGAAACCGGAAGAAGAGCTGCTTCTAAGATGTACTTGGGCCCTTTTGGGATAAAAAAACTTTTCTGTCCATTGAAGAAGAGAGAAGGAAGTAAGTGCTGGTGAGTGCTTTTGAGCTAAAATGGAAATTGTTGTGCGGTAATATTATCTAGACGGGAAAAATTGTTGTGCGGTAAAGGTTCTTTAGTGTGTGTGATCTGTAGAATTTCTTTCTAATGATAGTCTCAAATTTGGACTATTCTCTCATTTGACATATTTAGTCAATTAATCTACACTTCAGAGAAAAAAATAGAACTTCATTGTCTTTTCACTTAAGGAGGTTACGAGTTCAGATATTCTCATTACATACATTCACCTCTATGCACGAGGACATGATGTGTAAGATTGCTTCATTCGATAGTTAGAATAATTCAAAATAACCATCAGATTAGACAAAATAATCACATTCAATACAAATCATCACCACTAAGAAGAGACTAGTGAGATTTGAACCTCTCGTACTAGTATTGTAAATTTTGGCCACTGAATCACATTGACCAACAACATCATATTGGAAACGATCCCATAAGAAGCAAGGCTATAATCTTCTTATACTCCAATTTTTTTACTATAAGATCAGGGAATATTGCATTTATAGTTACTGAGTGATATCGATACAACATTTCCACCAAAGGAAAAAATAATACGTCATTTGTGAGAGATGAAACTTGTGTGAGTTGGACTGGATTATGTAGTAATTTGGATTGACTCAAATTAACAATACTCCAACCCTCTTCAACCCAGTCCAAATTCAGGACAAATTACTATAATTCAATTTAACTCAATTTAAAATAATGAATTTGAGTGGGTTAGATTATGTTGGGTTAGATTAGTCCAATTTATAGATAATTTGTTAGAAGTGTCCTACTTTTTTGTTCACATGCTACACAGGTACTCTAATAGAAGTAGAAAAAAAAATGTCATTGCCAAAGTTAACAAAGAAAGCAGCATTACAACAAATGAAGGCAAGGCTAAGTATGAAGTTAAGTGATAGCCATGTTTCTCCTACACATGGTTCAATACTTTCGAGATTAATCGACGTCCACAAAAGGAATTACTTGTGAGTTGCACCAATTTCTTAGTTGATTGTGTTTTCTCCAATCAGCTTCGTTGTCTTTGTTATGAACAACTAATTAAGATCATTCGAAAACAGACCCACATGATGTTGGTGCGCTATTCTCAATTTGAATTCATAATTTAGTTAATAACTATTTATTACATGATTATAATTTTAATTTTAATTTTTTAAAATATTAATAAAAATTATAATGTTGTCAATCTTTCTTTAATCTTTTAATTGTTTGACAGAATTTAAATTCTAAACTGAATCATATCCAAATATATTTTTGCCAGGTAATGTCCTCATATCGAGTTAAGCATAGTATATATCCAACAAATGCTCCAAGAAATATTGTTTATACCAAATGTCCTCAAAATCTCTATCCTCCAAAAGGCAAAAGCACAATTTTTATTTCTGTGGAATTTCTAAATTTATTTAAGCTAAAACGTCTCAAGGACAAGGAACCTTCACGTCCATCGAGTTTGTGTTTCACGGCAACAATGAGAAGACAATAATAGAGCTCTATATCAATAATAAAAGGGAATAGCACACTTAGGTGACGAAGCTATATATTCTTCCAGAAAATGTCTAAATAATTAGTGAACACGGCAGCCTTAAAAAGAAACCGATATTGGAAAAGATACATTATTCCTTGTGCAAATTTTCTTTATACAGTGCGGTAGCCGTGGGATTGCCTCTTTAGAAACTAATTTGAATTTAATTTTTAATCTAAAATTAACGCTCTTTATTCATGCAACTACATCTAACCACCAGTCTTGACGAGGAAAATTCTCCCTCGTAGGCTCGGCCCATTACCGGATTTGCATGTAAAAATCAACCCGAATAGAAGGAGAGGCTGCCGGCCCAAATGGCCCCGGTCAGCCCAATAGGGCATCTCGAAATAAGGAAGAGAAGAAAGCATCCTGAAAAATAGTTCCACTCGGCGCATGGAGTCTGATAGAGATCTCACCTACCTTCCTTCAATAAAGTTAGACAGAACACGTCTGATCAAGGTACGTCCCAGCTTCTATTCTCTCTTCTATTATTTACATTTTACCGTGTGGAAACTAATTTTGGTGGCAAAGGAGTCTCCTTGAAACCATAGCAAAGAAACTCACCGATGTGAGTGTTTGCCGATTACTTCATCGTCTTCTCCCTTTTTTTTTCTCTTTTTTTCTTTTTTTTTTTTAAGTAGCCCAGACGGCTAAGGGGGATACTGGAGAGGGAAGCACTCACAGAAGGATGCAGATTCGAAACACGGCAAAAAAACGCACGGGGACATCGTTTTCTCTTTTTTTGCTCACCTGTGAAGCGCTCGACTGCATCAAGTCCCATATATATAGTTTGTCGAATTTAGACAAGAATGCTAAATGTTGACAAAATTGGATCTTCTAAATATAATAGATGTCAGAAAAGTGACAGGAGTCAAGACAATCTTATGTTTAACCGCATAATGTCTTATAAAATGCGCATGTGATATGGATGACACCTTGACTAACGATCATAGAAAGTTTTACGTCTCACGTTTCTTTATTTATACATGCAAAATATTGTGCCACAATTGGACAAATGATGAGTAGATGCAAAAGTTCTAAGAAAATAAAGATAACTAAACGAACAAACTTGCAATGATCGAGTCCGAAGGTGCGAACCGGTGATAGACTAGACTAACCACAAAGCCCATAAACTAAAATGGGTCCGGAATTAATTGGACCCAGTCCAACCTGATTATTATATGTATGAGTTTTACTTGCTGAACAGTGTACGGTGTAGCGTCCAACAGTTCAGATCGCACGAGTACATGGTCTTTTTTCTTTTTAGAGTTTTCTTAACCGTCCAATTGGAGATTGGATGGTACAAATGCCGAGTTGAGGGTCTCCAGCAAATTAAAAGAAACAAAAGAAATTATTGCACCGCTCATGGCCATCCGATCTAAACCCCAACTGGTGAAAATTATTCTGATGGAATAATTGAATATTTAAGATTTTATGATGATTTTTATTTTTTTAATCATAGAAAAGAGGTTGAAACTGTGTGAGCAATCAGGTGTTATATATATACATGTTTATATTTCTGGTGGGATTGTGTTTAATGAAGCCTAAAGTGGAAGCCCAATTAGACATGTATGAATGCACATATTTCATTCACATGATGGGGGCACTCAATTAAACTTGTATGAATGCACATATAATTTGCACTACACATGGTTGAGTTGGAACGGGTTTCCCGTCCCACTCCGTCACATGCATAAACAGTGGAGCCCGTACGTCTTGCATTTAATTGCGCCTTGATGTCAAGAGAAAAAAAATGAAAATTTTTAAAAAATCCTATGCTCTTGAGAGCGTCAGGATGCTCTCAAGAGCTTTATGATGCTCTCGGGCATCTTGATGCTCTCGAGAGTATTAGAGTATTCTGAGCTCTCGTGAGCATCTTGATGCTCTTGAAAGCATAAAAAAAAATTTAATTTTTTTTGAATTTTTTTTTACTAACTTTAGGGCGCAGTTAATGCGGGACGCGCGGGTCATGTGGAGCTAAGCGCATGGTGGAGCGAGACAGGGTGGCCCATTCCAGCTTAGCCATGTGCAGTGCAACAAGTTATTCTCTTTATCTAATATTGGTGTTTATAATCCATCCAAAAAATGAGGTTTCGAAGTTAAAAAAAGGCTTTTTAATTTTGAGTTTCTATAAACATACATACTAGAAATAAACTCTTATAACTTGTGTATCTAATATTGGCTCCAAAAAAACCTGAACTTTTGATAGGAATGTCAAATTAGATGAAACTTGCATCATTAGGGAGATTATTAGGTTAACTATTAACTTTATATTTGTTGCTTGTTTTTTTTTAATTTCAGCATCTAGCATGTCCAAAATGTTGAAAAGTATAGAATGGTCAGCTTTGACAAAGTTTGCAATACAATGTGAAATGTAATTTGTTATCTAATTTGACAAGTATATAAACTGATTCAATAAACATGTGATTTGTTGATAAGCCTACGTCTCTATACATGATACTAAACATAAATCGTGTAATATAAAAATAGGTTTAATTGGTTCTAATTAGGACATATATTGAAATAAGATATATTTTAGGCATCTTCACATGTGATAGATAACTCACATGTGAGACATACATAACTATTAATATGGAATTACGCACATGAGACTATAAAACCATGTTTCTTAGGTCTGAATTTTTTTTAAAAAAACTTACATATGATTTTTACCTCGAAAAGCCATGTGACTGCAGCCCGTGTTATTCGATTTAGTTGGACCGGTCGTGCACTAAGAAGTAAGAATTAGGACTATAAATGATACTGGTCTATCCGTACCTGTAATGAGAATATATCCAGACCCATTCGAATCATTAACAGGCAACTAAACAAATAGGCCGGTTCTGCAGTCTACTTGCTATTTTCTCGTTATTAAATGATGAGTGGGACCAAAAGAGAATTCATTTATCCTAAACCGTAATACTAATAGTAAACAAAGGCTTGATTTCAGGTCCAGAACCATAGAAATCTGGTCATATTGTCTCTTATTGAAATTTTTTGAAAGGTCAGGTCCGATATTTTTATGTGTCCGTATAGACCAATCTCTATTCGGATGACTCAAAAATCTTAAAAATTTAAAAACAAATCCCAGTGGATAGTAAAAATATCCTTTATTGACCGAGGAAAATAACAACTTTTGATATTTTAAAATATTTTGGCGTCATCCATTTGGGATCGGCCTATACGGACACGTAAGGCATGTGGGTCCAACTGTAAAAAATTAAAAATTAAAAAGAAATTATTTACCTAATGCAATGCCCCTCACTGCAGAAATCTGGACATTACAGCGAGTATTGTGTATTTGTGTGCAACATATGGCCACTCTTATTAGATAAATGGATATTACCGGACTCAAGTTAATGGATCTAAATGGGCCTGTTAACAGGTCCAGACCGTTTTGACAGTCGTACTGGGCTGGGCCTGGATTATTGGGCATGGACTGGGCCCTATCCAACGACTCCTGCAGGCTACATTTGGCAGAGGAAGAAATTGGAGCTAGGATGGGTGACGGAACAACAATAGCGTGGCGTGGAAGGCTAAATCGGGAAAATTCTCAAAACTTTTTTAGGCTTTCCTTGGAAGGGCACCGGTCTCCGCCTCCGGCGACCTCCGCAGGCGTGGGAGGGCCGAGGGGGGAGAGAAGAGAAGACCCCGCAGCCGGTGGAGGCGAGGGATAAAGAGCCCTCCCCAACCCCATGCGCTCGTGTTCTCCTTCCTCTGCTTCCCCTCCTCCCCCCTTGCTATTCTACCTGCAACTAGCTACCGATGCTGAGGCCAATATGGAGAAACGCGTTGCGGAAGACCCTGCCCTCCTCGCCTCCGCACCCGGCATTCTTCCACTCCACCCCCGTCGCCTGTGCGAAGTGGAAGAACAAATTTGTCCACAAGGTCAATTCTTCTCCCCCAAAGATCTCATCTGTGTGCTCCTCCTTCTTGTCGTAGTGATCCGTTGTCTCTTGTGCTCCCTTGTTCGAAAATGTCGAAGAAGACGAGTGAAGATTGCTTAGATAGTTATCGTTTTAGTTCTTCCGTTAAGTTGGGCATTTGCCGTATTGAGCTGAAATTGGTGCCTATGGCCTCGCTTATTTAAACTTTCTTATCAAGATTTAAATTTCCTTGTACCCGTAATTTGTAGCCTACTAGCCTGTGACATGATATATTTTCCATATCCATCAGGTTTCAGTTTGAGAATGAGACTGACATGAGGCAACTGTTGTTGCAGGATGAAGGGAGGGATCAGCGGCCATCTAAGGTAAAAACATCATCGGGTGGACGATTATTTTCTTGCCTTTAATTTATTGATAGTGACAGTGGTTGCATTAAGGGTCCGTTTGGTTATACATAAACATTTTCTAAGGAAACACATTTACGTGGAAAACAAAAACAAAATTCCTCATTTGGTACTTATGAAAATATTTTCAGCTTCTTTGGAAAATGGCATTCGGTCTTCTCCTATGGATGTCAAATTGGGAAAAGAGGGAGTCAGTGAATTAATTTTTCAGTTGACTAGAGTTTTACGGATTACCAAATAGGTGATTGGGATATACTTTTGAGGAAAAGCTTTTCATGTGGCCCATTTTACATGGAAACAAACGGACCGTAAGTGTCCATTTTGTTTGGTGTAAAACCTTTCCAACGAGAAAAAACAAAAACATAAACATGATTACCTATTTGTTGCATTTGAAAGTCGTTTTCTAAATCTGGTGTTCTGCCAACCAGGTCGCAGTAGCGTCGTAAGGGGAAGACAGTGGAGGGTGAAACCTCATTCAAGCCCTGCTCAGAAAATGGCACCCATCCTCTTGTGAAGGATGACAAATTCTGGATTTAGGGCAGCTAGTGCATGATGTTTTCTGTTTTTTTTTTTTTTGGGCTTTTCAGTTGAACCAACTAACTGATAATGACAAGCTTTTCCAGAAAATCTGAATATCCCGAGACCTTTTTACTTGGCACCAAACCCTAAGTTCTTGGAGGGTGGCATTATGTGTTTATTTATAATCTCAACAAATGCCTTTTGTCGAGGCATTGGCCAACATAGCACTGATGTGACTGGTCTCCAAGGTAATTGTGGTAGTCAAAGGCGAGAGGTGAGCTAGGGGAGACTTTAAGAAGCACTGATCATGTCTAATATGTGATGTCCTAAGACCATCTACTGCTTATATAAGTAGTGGATGGTCTTAGGAATTATCAAAAATAAGAAAAAATGTGGCAGCATAGAAGAGAAAATGGGCATTGGAGTAACTGGCATTGTTAAAAGAAGCATTAGCCACTTTGAAATAAATTTTTTTTAAAAGAAAATTCAGTACCACGTAATTAAAAAAGAAATAAACATTTGGCATAGAAATAATAGGCAAATACCTAGGTGAGTGAGGTGAACACGGAACATGAGGCGAGGCAATCCATTTTGGCTCACCTCAACCTACTTCATCGCCTAGGCGAGCGAGGCAATCGCCTTTGATAAATAGAGAATATAGATTATTACCGGCCTTGGTAAACTCATTGCTAACTGGAAAACTGTAAGTGTACTCTCTTATATTGCGTCTATTCCATGCAAGATGAAGTCATGAGATGTCATGGTCTGTTCTGAAACATCTTGTGAATGACCAAGTTTTTAGAAATGCCTGTTTTTCTTTTCATTTCAATCCGTTAGTGATCTTTGAAGAGTTTTGTCCAGAAAATTTTTAAAAAAAATTATAGGTAAACATCATGTCCTGAATGGCACTAGCCAAGTTTACGCTGCTTAGACAGGCAAATGTTGTGATTTGTGACCAAGGGATTTGATTATATATTATGTGTATAGATAATAGTGAACAATGCATGTATGCATTGTATGCATAGCCATTAATAGAACGTCACACAACTTATCCAACTGTCACCTTAAAAAGTTGAAACTGCTTTGTCTGAAGGGCAATTTGTTTCATTTGGGCTGTTACTTCCCTTTATTTATGGAGCAAGGCGTAGAAATGTCTAGCAAGTACATCAGGCATTTATGAGTTTTGGAGAGTTGGTGTAATGGATATCTTTGTCTCTCATATCCTACCTCGCATCAATTTCAAAATCTTGCCTTTGCTAGGCTATATTGCTAACAGTAAAAGATACTCAACTAATTGTACAATCTATGCTTCACTTGGATTTAACCTAACCAGATACTAGATATTATGTGGCCTGGTCAGTTCATACTTCTTTCAAGTTTTCACTCTCTTATACCTGTTTCATGCTTTTTGCAATAGAACTCATAAAGAAAAGTTTGAACCAGACTTATGCCAGATACGTCGTCCGTGAAAAGCGTGCTGATGCCAAAAGAGCTCTCAAAGACCTTTTAAATGGCAGATATCCTAATTTGCACTTTCAGGTATATTTCTGTGTCCTTGTGTCTTGTAATTGTAATATGTTGTTCCACTTAAAGTGTGTGTTAGTAAATTCTGAGAATATTAACATCAGCATTATCTGCTTTACAGTTTCTATATCTTTTTTTTTTGTTGAAAAAAATATCATTTGTTCTTTACAGTAAGCTTCTAATTAGAAGTTTCAAAAAAAGTATATTCAATAGACTATTCATCACAATCTTATAGAAGCTGTTCCTATATGTTAGTCCTGTTCCCGGGGAGAAAAAAAAAGAAAAAGGGAAGCAGTGACTAATGAGCTAAGTGACTCAGCTGACTGATGGATAGCATGTTTCTTTTCAGGATGAAGATATATTGTGGCATGCTGAGGAAAAAGGTGGATTCACCGTAAAAGATAATTCTGATGACTTTGACAGCCAGCCCCAAACCAAGAAGTTTGGAAAGTTCAAGACCCGCCATTCATTGGGAAAGCACAAACATAACAGGAGCAAACGTAATTTAATTCTTTCCTAATGCAGCACATTAAAGTTGCTTTTGCGTTTGTATTTAATATGGATTTACATGAAAGTGGTGGTATCTTTGATATGATTATGATTGGTACCTTAGCAATCTATATCCATTATCAGATAAACATCCTATTTAAAGTGTTGCAAGGAAGGTTGAAGCAATGTTGTTGTGGGTTCTGCATTGAAGATAGCCAAAATAGATCACTGAGAAATGAATGATTTTCAATGCTTTTTGTGCAGATTAAGTCATTCGGTTTTGCACTGAATTGTAATGGGTTTTTAGGTATTTTACGGAATTTTATGTCAAACCAAATGACCACTAAGTTGAAACTTTCCAATAATAATTTTGACTACCAAAATCTGTGTACTCATTTATATGTTGTGGTTGTTACCACTAGTTATTTAAGTCAAAAACCAAGGGGGGTTTGTACAAGTGCCATTATATGTCCCAAAATAAACAATATGAAGCTAGCATCAGGTCATGATTCTCTAACTAGGCAACGATGCCACTCACTTTCAAAAAATAAAAAATAAAACCATTCCTGCCACTGGAGTGATGTTATGTTAACTTTTTCCATTACTCTTGCCTTTCTCACATGATCATAGACCTGTGTGCCTTCCACTAGAAATAATGGTGAAAATTGGATACATGTTCCTTCCTTATCCCCAAAATGGCCCAAGAGTGGCATGGAGGACCATTCCCCAACTTTGCGGATGGCTGATACATTGTTGAAACTTCATGTAAAACTTTGACCTACAGATGGGATCTTTTGACAGATCCAACTAGTTATCAGCAGCTTGTTGGCACATGTCTGCTTGATCATCTTATGTCCTGACATTGCTCATGTGTTTCATGATGTTAGTCAATTTGTCACTGCTGCTTTGTTCACTATGGAGCTTTCTCGTGTTTTTTATGCTATCTTCACAGCAATAAAACTATTCATCTGTCCTTGTTTATGTTTGCACTGCATGCATTCCCTGATGCTAGCTGAGTTACTGGACAGCAATCTACTACTCGCAGTTCTACTACAAGTTTCTACATTTCTTGGACCTCTCTCTTATCCCCTAGCATAGTAAGAAGTAGGCAGTGGTTTCTTGTTCCAGTATGGAGTATTCCTATCTTTCGTTAGCAGATGCACATCGGGTTGCCCTTTCATCAGACAAAACTACATCTATGGCACACTTTCTATTATTCATGTATCTTCTTTCGAGCAGCTTGCTGACCTCTTTACACAATTGTGACTTCAGGGAGTTGGCGAATTCTTGGGTATGATAGGGAGGGTGTTAGATGGGTGTCGTATAGATGACCCTGTGCGTTCTACATTCATCCTTTTTTGGTTAGTGTATATACATTCCTGCCTTGGAATGCACACTTGTAGACATTGGGTTGTTGCCCTAATAGTGAAGATACTCATATTGTTTTTTGCCTAATCTCATGTTCTAACACATGTAGTATGATATAAATCTCAAATTCTGGATACATCAAGTACTAATCAAATGATAAGGATGCCATGATTTGTGGCACCTCCCCCCCCCCCCCCAACCTTTTTTTTTTCTTTTGGCAATAGTAATGACCTTTTCTTTTGTTGCATTTTGTGGCATTGGTGCTGATGGCACCTGAACCGTGTGATGTGCACCTCCTCTCTGATACCCATCAAATATAGCTAAGTTGTATCTTCAAACATCGAGGTGCCTTTTCGAGTATTAGCTCGGTTCTTGTAAAGAGTTTCATAGTTAAGCGTGCTTAGTTGAGAGTAGTAACGGGATGGGTGACCTCTCGAGAAGTCTCCATTCTGGGGCCAATTACCTTTAAAAAAGGATAAAACCATGAGGCCTCGAGCTAAAGCGGATAATACCTTGATGGTTGGTGTACATGGCATTACAAAATAGTATCAGAGCCATGAACCAATTGGTAGTATGGGAGCTAAGTGCCACACAGGGCAAAGTGCTATGTCATGAGAGGGCTATCCGTGGGACTGGGATACGTAACGCCACGGTGTGAAGTTACATAGTGGGAGCCACCTCTTGAGCATGTAGGGGCCACCTCTAAAGTCCTACATGTTTGGTAAACTGATTGTAAGTTAGATAATGCTATGACGAGGACGTCGCCTCACGAAATGCAAAATCGGTAGCCGATCTGATTCTGGGGGGTAATTGGCTGGAATCGGCCAGGATCGGATCCAGCTGATCCCAGCCTATCCTGACCGATCCCGGCTGATCCCGGGCATTGCCTTCTTTTTTTGGTGGCCAATTCAGGCCAATCCCCTGCCGATCCCGGCCGATTCCAATCAATCTGAGCCGATTCCGGCCGATTCTCGGCCGATCCGAATTGGGTCAGATCAGGATCGTCGGGGTGCTCTTTGGACCCCTGACCCAATCTAGAATTTCATGTGTCGCCTATATTATGGAGGTAGAATGTAACACCCCTTAAATATAGTTAAGTTTAGGGCTGGCAATGAACCGAGCCGAGCTTTGTAAAACTTAAGCTCAGCTCAATAGAAAAATTATGGGCTCAAACCGAGCCCGCGCCACGATTCAAGCCTAAACCCAAGCTCGAGCTCGGACTCGAGCCCAAAAAGTCAAGCTCGAGCCGAGCTCGAGCCAAACTCGTTTGAATCAAAAAAATAATAATTAATTTACGTTAAAAATATTTGATTTAGACAAACTAGGCCCATTTAATATGACCCGCCTACTAACCACAGCCTAAAGGGAAGAGCCTATTTGATTTATGGCCCATACCCATTCAGGCAGCCAGCCCTCAAACACAGGGAGAAGAAAGGTGGGGGTTTATAGAGACGTTGGAGGCGCCAAAAAATGTACCAGCTGTTACAGGACTAAATCCCATGAACGAACAGTCCCTCTAGGTGGGTGGGCGGGTGCTGGCCTGGGCGTTCTCAACAGAATAGTCCGACATTGATTTCTTAAAAAGTTTTGGACTCTTTATATTCTTGTTAATTGGGGTGATCTGATAAACATTTTGACGGGTAGGTATCGGCTGGGGTGCTGTGCGACTCAGTGAGATAGAGGTGTTTAATAACAAATAGATGTAATATATTTTTATACGAGTTGGCTCGCAAGCTACTGAGACGAGCTCAGTTGAATTAGGGATCGGCTTGTTTACATATACAAGCTATGTCTCAGGCTCGGGCTTGACTCGTTTGGGCAAACGAGTCGAGCTTAACTTGCTCGAGTAGCTCACGAGCGGCTCGGCTCATTGCCAGCCCTAGCTAAGTTGTATCTCCAAACATCGAGGCACCTATTCGAGTATTGACTCGATTCTTGTAAGAACTCCGTAGTTAAGCATGCTTAGTCGGGAGTAGTAACGGGATGAGTAACCTCCCAGAAAGTCCCCGCTCTGGAGTCAATTATCTTTAACAAGGACAAAACCGTGAAGCCCTCAAGCCAAAGCGGACAATACCTTGATGGTTGGAGTATAGGGCATTATACCCTCACCCCAACACTAGCTATGGGAACATTTCTTCTTGTTTGGTTTGTATTTCTGTGGCATCAGTGCTGATGACACTTCAATCACATGCATGTTGTTGCCTCTTATATACTTTATGTTCTATGAGTGTCTGTCTCTGCAATTCCTTTATGGGAGTAAATTGACCTTTCATGTTGGGTTCCTTCACCTTTGGCAATTAATTTTGGGTTCTTTGAAGAGGTTATACTGATCTGTACGCATAAGACCTCGTAGAGAAACGGTTCTAGCATTATTAGAATGGTTGTGAATTAATTGGGTTGGGGTGGGGGGGGGGGGGACAGTGTCACCTTTCCTGTTGTTTGCTAGGCACAGATTTAGTTCTGAATTTTCCTCTTAATAGAACAAGTCTAATATCACTAGTAGGAGTAAGCAAATTGGCAAAGAAAGAAATTGTTCACTTTATGTTTCTAAATTCCTAAATTGAGAATCGAGGCTCCTAGATTTTTGACCTCTGGGTTATTTTTTTTACTTTCCAAAATGACAAAATTAAAATAAACAGGTTCTAGTTTTTTGATCTCTGGAAAAAAGAAATCTCCAAAAAAGGTTTCCAAATAAGTATTATACAAAAGTATGGCTAAGATTCGCTGGCATGGGCTTCCAATCTTGTATGCCGTCAATGGGTGCATCAAAGTAGCGAGGACGAAAGTCACTTGCATGGTATTTGGATTTTCTATCTTCAACACAGAAGAGTTCTGGCTTTGAAACTGAAGTTCATGTTTGTTTCTTGCCCAGGTAAAAGGAATAATGGGAGCTTCTACTCTGGTGATGATGATGATGGCGACATGCGTTCCGACACAATTTTTCGAGCAACTTTTGACAATAGATGTTATACCTGGTCTTTTAGGCCATGGAATGGCATTCATGTTAAGAACTCAGCAGCTGGATTTGAGTGGAGAGATGGACCAAGCTCGACTAGAGATGGTAGAGCGTGGGAAAGTAGTGAAAGTGATGATGATTCAAACTGGACAAATAACAAAACAAAATGGGAAAGAGAGAGTGATTATGAAGATGATGATGATGATGATCGTCATCATCATAATGACAAGGACTTGACAGCCATAGGTTCATATTCCTACAGAGTCATACTTGGGTTGCCTCCCACCGGCCCACTGAAGATAGATGATGTGAAAAATGCGTAAGTTTTATTATAAAATCTCAGTATGTGGTTGTTTTTCTCTGGTATGCCCTTTTAGCACTTGTTTCATGGTTTGTTCAGTCTCAATGGCCAGTATCCTTGCTTTTGTTCATGTTTTCTTTGACCAAATTCATGGTTTACTCGAGATCTCTCTTTAGGATATTCTTGTAGGTATACATATCTGTGCATGTATTTCGTTGAATAATGTTTAATCACATGGTATGCAACTTTGCTGCAGATTTCGTGTGTCTGCTCTGAAGTGGCATCCTGATAAGCACCAAGGGCCTTCACAGGTTAATTATTGAATCATCTTACAGTTAGCATTTTTTTCTTTTTAAGTCTTGGCCTTTTGTTTTTGCATTTTTCAGATTTAGTGCTTTTCTTTTTGTGATTTGAAGATGAACTTTTTTATCTATTTACAAAATGACATAACCATATGAAAGAAAGAGAAGAAAATCACAAACAGTAGAACTGACCAAACAGGAATGTAGTACTACCCTGAATTTGGAAACTGGAAGCAACCAACATGGTGGCTTCAGACTACAATGATGAAACTCCTCTCCCATGCAATGAATTCCCTTTCTTTTTGAGTCAACCTTATCCATCATTCAGGAGGAAGTGTTTTTTTAGTGTGTTGACTAGGAACCTTTCTGCCAGATCAGTTTCCCAGATTTTCTGGTTCCTGGCAAAACCAAGCTGTCCTGGAGAAACTATTAAGGGAATTTCATGCAAGGAACTGTGTTGAAACATTTTTTTTAGAAAAAAAATAAAACAAAAAAAGGAGATAAAGGAGGGCCAAAAAAAAAGAAAAAAGAGAAAGGGGGGAAGGAAGCCAACCGGTAGCTCCCCCCCACTCCCTCTATATAAAGCCCACAAGGGGCTGCTACAGCAGACAGACAAGAACAGAGCAAGAAGGGAGAAAAAGGGAGGAGGCTCTGGGATTTTTTCTTGGTGAAGAACAAAGAAGAACACTTCTAGAAGATTTCTGTGCGCGGGAAAAATAAAAGAAGGACCCACTTGTTATTTTATTATCTTGTAATGATGTTAACGTATACATGGTTCATTCATATTAGTTGAATGACTAAAGTTTTAATCAATTAATCATATGGTTCATTCATATTGGTTGAATGACCAAATTTTCTTGTAATTAAATATGTAGCTCATTCATATTGGTTGAATGGTCAAAGTTGCATGATAATATGTGGTTCATTCATATTGGTTGGATGGCCAAAGATTTATGTTAATTAAAAGTGTGGTTCATTCATATTGGTTGAATGGCCAAAGGTGTATGTTAATATGTAGTTCATTCATATTGGTTGGATGGCCAAAGCTTCTTGTTAATTAAAAGTGAAGTTCATTCATATCAGTTGAATGGCCAAAGTTTCATGTTAATTAATTATATATGGTCATTCATATTGGTTGAATGGCCAGAATGTTAATTAATAAATCATGTGGTTCTTTCCTATCGGTGGATTGACCACTATGTTTATGATTCACTCTTATTGGTAGAGTGACCAATGATTATGGTTCTTAGTTCATTCTTATTAGTAGAGTGACCACTAATTTTGTGGTTCTTTCTATAGGTGGACTGGCCATGAAGTTATGGTTCACTCTTATTGATAGAGTGACCAATATCCATGGTTCTGGGTTCATTCTTATTAGTGGAGTGGCTATTAAGCTTATGTGGTTCTTTACTACTGGTGGATTGACTATTAACGCTTGTGGTTCACTCTTATTGGTAGAGTGACCAATAAGTATGGTTCTTCGTTCATTCTTATTGGCGGAGTAACAATTAACTTTTATGGTTCTTTCCTATTGGTGGACTGGCTATAAAGCTGTGGTTCATTCTTATTGGTAGGGTAACCAATAACCATAATTCTTGGTTCATTCCTATCAGTAGGATGGCTATTAAATCATATGGTTCTTTTCTACTGATGGATTGGCCATAAAGTTGTGGTTCACTGTTACTGGTGGAATAATTAGATTTTAAATGATTCATTCCTATCGATGAAATGGTCCAAAGTGATATCTTGTAACAAAGAGGATTCAAATAAAGTTGATGCATGTTCAATTCCGCTTGTTTAATATATGTTTATTGTCATTGAATATATACTCAAACGATGAATGTATGAACTTAGAAAGTGGGATATGCTGTCCAAAATCTGTTCCTTAAAGGATACTTAAAGGATATCTTTGAGTTATTTGATATCCTTTAGGGGGTTCTAATGGAGATTGGGTCCAAAAGACCTATCTTTTTAGCACCATTTGAAGACCACGAATTCTCATATTCCCATGTGGACTCAAAATCCATTAAGTATCCTCTAAAGACCCTTGTAGGATCCTCAAAGAAGAATGATCCATCTTTCATGCATGGCATCAGATTAATTCATTTCATTCATGTTTTAGCAATGGGCCTTCATAGACAGTTAATCAATGGTTGCTAATTAATAGTTGGCATAATTAACACTGACCGAGGTCAGTGAGGAGAGGTCAAGAACATGGATCCACACTTGATCCAAAAATCTTAGACTTGAGGATTGATCCCAAATTCTCAAAGTCTACATTAAAGAAAAAAGAAGAGCATGTTTTCAAAACCCTAAGAATTCTCTTTCAAACTAAATTTTCCAAACAAAAAATTCTTTTTCAAGAATATATAATCATTAAAGAAAAAAACTAAGTCTTACAAACTGTCAAACAATTTGTATTTTGAAGATGCATACTGTGCGACCCTTTTTACTTTCATCTGTGCCAGTGCAGAGAAACCACCAACCATCATCATGACTAGGTTGGACGTGTTATAGTATGAAAAGCAACCTGTGCCATGGGGATATAACTCATGGCCAACTAGCAACATCTATGAAGTCTGCTCTGTCAAAATTCTACAAGGTATTTGTCAGTATTATGGCTCAATGGCCCAAGTTGGGGGAGCAAGGGCGGCGCTAGACTTGCAGTCAGCCAGAAAATCATGTCCGGTAAGGCTGGCAATGAGCCGAGCTTTGGATGGCTCATACTCAGCTTGGGTCAAAGAAGGTTGGCTCGAGCTCGAGCTCGGCTCAAGTTCCAAATATGGGCTTGAGCTCAGCTCCCCCCGTTTTTGCCCGGCTCGAGCTCGGCTCGGGTCGGCTCGAGCTTGAACCACTTAAATCTGGATAGTTACACAGCCACACCCACATAGGATGGGATACCCATTTTCACTTGACATAATTTGAGGAATTAAAAAATATATATTAGATATATCCAGCCGGCTCACAAGCCCACGAGCCGAGCCACAGTAAACTTGAGCTTGGCTCATTAAGCCATTCGAGTTTTAACCTAGGCTTGAGCTTGGTTCGTTTGAAATTACGAGTCAAGCCGAACCGAGCCGAGCCCGAGCAGCTTGCGAGAGGCTCGGCTCATTGCCAGCACTAATGCCCGGTTCCTCCAAACAGTTCGAGTCCCAAGCTGTACCCATGTTGATGGGGTAAGCCTTCATGAGGATGGTGATAAAAGGCAATCATTACAAGGCTACAAGCTCAAACATTTTAGACATATTCATTAGCTGTGATTCTGAGACCTGTGAATGAAGTTTGTTGCCCTTAGTAACAAATATCTATGTGCGCTCATAAAACCGGAGACTGGGGCCTTAAACCTTTTAACTGTACCTGTGTACATAATATTCCTAGAAACATGTAAAATCCTTTCTCATCTTTGTATCCATGCAACAATGCCAAAATCATGCTTGCCTATGATATTTTATAGGATGTGAAATCATGCAAGGGCTTTCTTTGTTGTTGATGCTAATAGATCTATATCTCTTCTGCTACAGGAAATTATTTCAATTGTTTTCTCTTTCCCAATAAACATACTTGAAATCACAGTGAGATCACTGCACTCTGCATTCAGCGAGGATTAACCAGTTCACAGAATGCCAATCAGCCTACTTTTTTTCCATTTATTCCCAACGTCTCTTTTGAGTGTGTTTAACCATAAGTACATGAGGCAGTGTTTGAGAGTATATTTTAGACACTATTGACCAGGCATAAGTTGACAGGGATAGAAATGTTGCTGTCTGTTCAAATGTTAGGTCCATCCTCAAAAATAGTGTTGTAATGTAAAGTAAAAGGCTGAATTACTGGAGAGCAATACATTTTGTACTCATCTTATTAAAGGAAGGCGTGATCAGGGATCAAGCATGGATCAGTTGGTGCTGGGCCGATCGAGAACTGCTGATCCCAATTCGGTTTGGTCGATCCAGGGCCAATTCTGGGTGATCCAGCCTTGCCACCCATTTGTAGCTTAAAAAATATAAAAAATGAAAATACTAGAAAGTTAAAAAAATACATCCTAGAATGCAAATGCACAATTAGAGACAAAAAAAATGGCAAAAATGCCTTGAAAATAAAATTGTCCAATGTGGTCTCCTTAAGACTTCAAGTCCAATGCCAAGTTGTCTGATACGATTTTCATCCTTTGCATCTACTTGCTTGTTCCCCAAAAGAAAGCATTTGATGACTTCATTATGTGCAGTACCATGACGGCACTTTCTTTTGGGCTCTTGTGCCATAGTGAACTAATCAAAATCTCTTCTTTGGCTGAATCACAATGTAGACAACCGTGAGAGTATTTGGAGTGAAAAGACGGAGAAAGTGAGTGTAAAAGACGGTGTGTGAGAATTGATCTGATCACTGTACGCGATGTAGAGAGCCATCTGCCAAAGCACAACTTGAGAATGTGAGGGAGTGTGAGAGTAAGAAGAGATTGAGAGAGAGTGTTAGAGAGAGAGAGAGAGAGAGAGGAGTGAGAAAGGGTTGAGATGGGTGTGGAAATGAATTTTCTTGATTCATTATTGACCGCATTCTGAATGTTAGCTCTTATTTTCACACGTGCACACAGAGAGGAGTGAGAAAGGGTTGAGATGGGTGTGGAAATGGATTGTGTTGATTCATTGTGGATCGCACTCCGAACCTTAGCTCTCTTTTTCACGCACACACATGCATTAACTTTGGACATACCATGTCTTTTGTTGACTGCCAAACTACTAGTTTATTCATTGTATATCCCTCATTCTCAATAAGGGTTGGCACGACTGACTGCTTGTGGACTGACATGGCAAGTTTTTCAGTCCTTCTAGAAATTTTCAGAATTTGGTATTATGAGTGTTCGCTTTCCTTTTGTTCTAGACATAAGATTCTCCTGTATAGATTCTGACAAGGGCCCCTCTCATGTGAGCAGTCTATAGCTGAGGAGAAATTCAAGCGTTGTCTTGATGCATACAAATTTTTGTGCAATGCTCTCAATGCGACGTAATCTTGGCTGCCAGGGTCCATGTAACTTATGTCAAAAAGAATTCCCAATCACTGTGGAAGGTGCAGCTAATTCATCTCTCAATCCATATCAATGTATTCCTTTTTCCTTTGTCATCATGAATTGTCGTTCAGTTCCCAGATGGAGCGGGGGCATTCGACTCCTGTCAATAAAACTGAGGTAAATCATCTACAGGTAAGTTCCCATTCTCATTACTTGTGCTGTTCCCTGACTGTATGCTTCAAACTAGTCACTTTCGTAATGAAAAATCCAGCTTTCCTAGATCCCTGAACAACTCTGATTATCCTGGCAATCCTCCAAGTGACCTGCTACATCGCTGAGTTCTCTATAAAGAACCTGCTTCCCATGAAGGAATGTTTCTAGTGGCGGGTTTTTTAGGCCCATCCTGCGCTTCACCATCCAAGTTCTTTTGCCAAATGGATGACTCATGAGGCTCCTCAGTTGGCCATCTTTTGCGGGCATGATGTTTGCATAGCTTTCTGTGGAGTTGCTTCTAACGGAATCCATTTGGACCCTATTCTCCAAGCTGGGGGGAACAGCTTCCATGTGAAAGCTGTTTCTGAATCTGATGGCTTTTAGATGCCCGATTGTCCTTAACAATGTATCGCAAGATTTTCTAATGCCTTCTTTAGTAGATCTTCTAATGCCTTCTCACATGATTTCAAAGCATTTTAGTCGTTCTTTATTTTCTGCTGCAATCAATAACCTATAATAATAGAACTGAAGAGTTCCACGGGCTCTTCGTCGTCCGATTTACGTCTCCTCCGGTTCAAGCACCCGCTCCGGTTCCCGTCCTAGTACGGTTTACGTAACCTCGGGTTCAAGTATCTGCTCCTTTCCTCACATGAATGAATCTAGCTAATTAACATTACTCTTGTTATTAGGTCTCTGCTCTAAGCTCTTGCCTCCCCCTCACTGCCACGAATTAATGTGATAAATGAATAGTAACACACCTTTTGTAATATATATATATATATGAGGCATTTTTTAAAAAATAGACCCCCTAAAATTTTAATTATAAATTTATTTGTCTTATTTATATACTTAAATAACCTCATTACATCGCAAAAAAAAGTCCACCTATAATTTTAATTATAAACTTATTTTTTAAAAATATTTAAATAACGTCACCTCGTCATATCTCAGTACTTACGGAAATTTCTCCTTTAGCTAAAATTGTAAGAACTATTCTAGGAAGAGCTTATACATACTATCAGGTGTAATCATATGGTTCGCTTCCAATTTTAAAAGGTAGATTCGAAAGAAAAAGTCTATTATTAGGTAAGTTGCTATCAGAATCGGAGTTAGAGGTTTTTGATAAATTAATAAAAAAACTGTTCTTTTTTATCTCAATTCTTTTTTTATTCCATTAGAATTAACATTTATAAAAATATATAAATTTTATTAAAAATTATATGCATTTTATCTAATAACTTTAGTTAAATACATGTAATGTTATGATTTGATGGACACTTTCATTTATGTTAGAGAGCGGTGTCGGACATTCGGATATGACACGACATTCGGACATTTGTGTCTAACTCTCTATTTTAATATTTTAAAGTAAATATTAGAGATTTTTTAGAATATTTAGCATGTCTTCTCAGAATATTTGTCTATATGATAAAATTTGATATACTTGAATTGTATCTTTTATATTTTAGATAAATTTTAGTAATTATATTTTAAGATATTATTGTGTCCGACGCACGTGTCCGTTTCGATACTTGACACTCGTGTCTGTGTCTTATAGATCATAGATATAATGTAGAGGATGAGAATTGAGGCCACTTTAAAGTGTTTTCAAAAAATTTCAAAAATTATTTCCCTTCTCGATATCCGTACCGGAAATAACACTAAAGATGGAAATATCTTTCTCCCATTATATCAAAGTCAGTTTCCTTATCGGAATCACAAACAAAAACTGGTGTTTCTGTTCATGTATCCTACTTATTTACCGGCCTAATATGACTTATCTTTAAAAGTATATAAACAACATTCAATTTAAATTAAATTTGATCTTTGTATAAAGTAAATAAAATATTATGTTCATTTGATTTTATATTAATATATAAGTAATATGGAAAACATATTTTTAATGATAAGGGTACCCTAATTTTCAACAAAATTTTCCTAAAACGGTCCTTTTGCATGCATACAGAAAGGAGTACACCTTTGAATAAAATTCTTATAGTGGTATTTCTGAAGGGGAGAATGAAAGCCGTCCAAATCAGCCCAGGGAAGGAAAGGAGAGTGGAAGCAGAAAAGAGAGAAAGAAGGAAAGTGCAGATAGAGATCCTAAAATTTTTATTATAAATTTATTTATTATTTGTATATTATTTAAATAACCCATTACATCATAATACCAACAAAAAGTCCCCTGTAGTTAACCTCCATTGTGAATATTTCTTCTTCAATGATCAAATTTAATATTTAGATTAAAATATTCTTACAAAAACAAGTTCTGTTGATTGATAGATTGTATCTAAAACAGATAAAGAGATACATAGATAGAAAGAGAAACACAGTTGAGAAAGGAACAACCGAACAAGGTATTCAAGAATTTTTTCAACTTTAGTTAAAGATTAACTAGAGTTAGATAAGAGATTTTATTAGAATGCTAATGAACAGTAACAATAGGGGCATTGTTGTAAGTACTGTAACGTAGTGGCTTGTTTATAATAACATAAAAATAAATATAGATAAATCTATAACTGAAATATTAATGTAGTCAAATTTGTGTTTAAAATGTTAACAAAATCATTTTTTGTAAACATCCCTGTAAATTACTTTGTGTGTAAGCGTAAAGATCCCTTTTAGAATTTTTAACTTGATAACCCTTATGGTTTATCATATATAGAATCAATTCTTATCATTTTGATATTTATTTTTAAAGTCTTATAATCACACCTTTATTGAATAAACTCCCTTTTTTAAAAAGGTTTGCCAAAAGGTTTTAAGGGGTATTCCTAATCTTTTACAAACTGTTCATTTAACAAAAATTTATATTGTGAGAGTGCAAGGTAATATTAAATAACAGAATTAGAATCATTCTCCATGTATGATAGCTTGCAGAGAATGGTATCAACTTAAAGAGTTTGAAACTAGATTTTATTTTTCCATGCTTGTAAAAGTCATACTTATTAACCATTGTAAAAAAATGCATTTACTTACAAACACTTTTAACATCGCATAAGAAAATAAATCAAGCATTTATTATTATTTATTAATTTTGTCAGGTCAAGTTTATATGATTTTAATGTATATTGTCCCTAAAAATTTATATTCAATGCTTACACACCTTTCTTTTTAAGATAGTTACAAATGAGAATCTCAATACTTATGTATTAATTATATTATGAATATTTTTCATCATTGAAAAGAAAAGAAATATTGTTAAAAAAATTAAAAATGACTAATTACACTGTTTGAGAATAAATTAATGCTCATATATATATGAATATTTATTTTGTAGAAGATATTTTTAAGTGCTCGCGCGAAGTGCGTTTACTTAACTAGTTCTTCCTATGCGTTAATGACTAAAACATCTTCAACTGCGATGCCTACCAAAAGTGAGGTCGTAGTCCAATGAGTGTGTGATTGGTACAATCCACCGTTAAGTGCTAAGTTTCTGTCTGTAGTGTGAAGTTTCATTTGTCCTGACATATCGGAGCTTTGCAAGTGTTGAGAAGGGTAAGGATTACTTTTAAATTTTTGGGCTTTTTAAATTTTTTAGTCCTCTAATCTACTTGATTTAGTATAGTCCTCTAATCTACTTAATTTAATAAATTCCTTGTAATCTTATCTTTATTTGAAAAGCACCCTCAAAATTTTGAAAAGAAAAATCCCTGAATACTTCGGAATATTTTTGTAAAAACTCCTTGAAAAGGAGTCATTTCCAAATAAAAATGAGATTGTAGGAGATTTTTACCAAATACAAAGATTATAAGGAACTTTTCCTAAATTAGAAAGGGACTAAAAACCAAAATCAAATCCTAAAACTTTATTTGGCAGCTAAATCTTTGTTTCAGGTTGATATTTGTATATATACCTCTCAAGTATAGTGTACTTGCATATATATCTCCAACTCTCACATATTATCATTAATATCTCTAAAATTTTTAAAATATTATATTTATATCCTTTCCGTTGAACTTAAGTGAATTATAATAAAATATGTCAACATAAATTGTGATGTCATCAGAAGCGTGGAGAGTACATAATATAAGATGTTAGTGAATTGAAGGATATACATATATATATATACACATTAATGAATTCAAAAATATTTGTGCAAAATCATGGGCGCTGGAGCGAAAACTTGGTACCAAAAGCGTGGCGGTGGAGCATCACGTGATTCCACAATTTCACCAGCTCAACAGTGATGACAGCGCACCATAGCCTGCCAAATGAAGCCTGCCCCACCCGTGTCTTGTCTCACTCTCACCGTCGCCGTCGCAGCCAAATCTTAGCCGGTAACAGCGAAACCAGTGGAGGCTCCGGACTGGACAGCTGTGCCCATCCGCAACGAATTTATTATTTATTTGATAGATTAGAACAACGTTACCAAAATAAAAGCTTGGATTTGGATGGAGGGCGTCCAATTAGATCAAAGCTCAAGAATGTTTATTTATCCGTTAGCTGATTACCACAGCCACCCAACTAAACCCTGCCTGGAAGCTCTGATGAAACACGCTAGTGGGATCGGGTGATGAGAGGAAAAGGGAGGGGAAAAGAACAGGTTCTAATTCTATCCAGAAATCCGAAACAAAATGTGACAGAAGAGGAACCAGAAGAACCACAGCGGGGAGACATACAAACCAAGGGGGAAACAGCAGCAGCTGGCAGGTGCTGCAGGAGGATGTGGAATGGCCGCTTGTGACGCGAATGCAAAGAGCTAGCCAGCTAGAAGCAAAGGATGACAACGGAGGAGGAGACGGTGAAGGCGAAGGTGCAGATGAGGAAGCCGAAGTGGAGCGCCCAGTTGCGCTTGAATTTGCCTAGGTAGCTCTCGGGGGGCTCCTGGTAGTGCACCTCCAGCAGGTCCTCCTCGTCGCCCTCCCCCAGCTGGGCGGCGCTGCGCATCTTGAGCAGCTTGAGGCGATCGGTGGAGAGGGCGAGCGTGAGCTTGTGGCAGCGCCGCTGGTACTTGAACCCGTTGATGCAGCGCAGGGTCTGGGCGACGGCGACGTAGAAGATGAGGTGACCGAGGGAGAGCAGTGCGATGGGGGCCCAGCAGTGGCGGCACTGGAGGCGCGCCGGCGGCGACTGCACCTGCGCCGAGAAGACCAGCGCCAGGAAGAGGAAGAAGAGCTGGAAGAGCTTCCACAGCTCCTTCTTCTGCAGGTCCACCGCCCGCTTCTTCTCCAGCGTCTTCTCGAAGTGGAGCTGGATGATGGTGTTGAGCGCCTGGATGGCCGTCTCCTTCGCCACCATCGGGGGGTTGTGCTGCTGCTGCTGCTGCGGATGGTGACGGTGGTGGTGCTGACGGTGGTGATCGAACGAGGCCTCCGCCATTCCCCGATCTGTGCCGCCCCACGCCTCCTGGCTCCCTGCCCTCTCCCCCCTCGCTCTTCTCCTGGGGAAGGAAGACTTGAATAAAAAGAAGTCAAAAGAAAAGGGTTGCTATTTTTTCGTCTCCACACTCTTCAATCTCGCAGTTGGACGGGAGTGGTGGAGCAGCCGGTGGCTGGCTGCGTTGGAATCTGTAACTGGACCAGTGTGAGCATTTCAAAATTATAAGAGAAATATATTATAAATAATACAAAATGCTAGGAAGGGAAACATGAATGAGCTGCGCATGCTGGGTTGACGTACGAGTGGGAAGAGAGCACCGGGGTGCTTCTCGTCGCCACTTGCTCGTACGCTTCTAACAAGGTCCTTCTGCGAGGGGGATCATCAGACCATCCCCACTGTCCGATTAGTGGCCCTCCAAATTGTTATCCCTGTGTAGGTTTCGGCTTATCCGCGTTTGACTGTGGAGTGTGGAGCGGGGGACGGGGGATTTCAGAAGGGAAGGGGAAGGTGGGGAACCCTTGCACCGGGTGGTGGGCCTGGAGAATGTGGCCTGTTCGGAAACCCAAGTCCTCCAAGCTCATTGGCTGGTAGGGATGCAAACGCATTGAATTTGGTGTGGGTCAAAAGTAGATCTGCTAGTATATCCATTACACCGTTGAGTTAAAAAGATTGTTCATTCGCTATCCTATAAATAAATGAGTAATATTTATTGAGTTAAAAAGATTGTTCATTCGCTATCTTATAAATAAATGAGTAATATTTATTGTACCGCAGCAAGCATGAGTTGAAATACTGGTGAAGCAGCCTGGATAACCGACTACCCTAGATCCTCGAAGGCGGATGGCGGTCTCCTCTTAAGAAGGTTTTCTCCCCAGTGCCAGGTTTCCCCCCCGGCATGCGACTCTGGCGGGGGGAGTTCTCCTCTTAGGAAGCTCCACCCTCCCATTCTCTATGGTAATAGGCACTCTTCCCTCTACTGAGGGGCCCTATCCTCATTTCTGCTGATTGTATCTTCAGTTTGAAAGAATTCTCTTGCCTTTGGCAAGGTTTTTATTTTCTGGTTTACTGGAAATTGCAACTTCCTTCTCGGTTTTAATTTGTTGTTAGATCTTTGTTTCCTTTCCTTCCCTTTCCATACCGTCCCTCTTTGCTCGCCCCCTGTGTCTCCCCTCTATGTTTCACCTTCATTCGAAGCTCCATCCCTGTTTTCCTCCCCCGACCTCTCCATCAAGTTTTATGCCATCACCTTCCGGTGAGGTGGTTTATGTTGTCATCGTTATGGGAGATCGGACGCTTATCACAACCAAAGTGTTGCATACCAGGGAGGACATCGGGTCTTAGGAGCTTCTTCCCCGTCACTGGCTCTACCTATGCCTTCTCTCCTTTCCAAGTCGTTGGTTTGCTCCCTGCAGATGTCTTCCTTTAACATGATTGGGGGGTGCAGCTGCATCTTGGAGGTGCCTTTTCAAGTGGAGCTTTCACCAGTAGCTTGCGGTTTCTTTAGTGAAGCCTCTCTTGCTTAAGAGCTTTCCTGCCGTTGTATTCACATAAGCCTTTACCGGAGGTGGCACTGGTGCTGTCATTTTGGGCTCGCCTTTTCACTAGCCCGTACTGTTGGTCACAGGCGGGAATTTGTGGGTTCTAAACACTGGCTAGTCTTTATCATATTGTACTATGTTACTTGCGCTCCAAGCCAAGCTACGGATGGACAAAGCTGTTGTGTGAGCATTTCTTCTTTAGTCTTTTCTCTTATGTACTGTGGTGCTTGGGCTTCACGCCTTATACGGGCTAGTCTTTATCATATTGTACTATGTTACTTGCGCTCTAAGCCAAGCTACGGATGGACAAAGTTGTTGTGTGAGCATTTCTTCTTTAGTCTTTTCGCTTATGTACTGTGGTTGTAAGGACTGAGATTTCGGGTTCTGTTTTCGGATCGGGTTCGGGCCGGGTTCGGGCCGGATCTCCTGGTTTGGACCCTGCGGGGTCTTGAGATTTCTGACTGAATGGCGTCAGCACTGCTCGACGCCTTTCAAAAGGCGTCAGGTTGGGTAGACGCCATTTAGGTCTGCTGGTTGTTGCGCCACGTGGGCGGGTTTCGGGCCGCGAGAGTACGGCCCCGGTCACATCGTCTGAACGGCGTCCAGGTTGGCCGACGCGATTCATACTGTGACCTCTGCGATGTCAGGGTGCGGCGCCAGAGCGTTGTCAGTACGACATGTCCTGTCGTCTGAACGGCGTCCACGGTGGGCAACGCGTTTCAGACCGTTGTCAGTACGGCCGTCCTGTCAGACTGATAGGCGTCTGCCTCGATCGACGCGTTTTAGCTGGATTCGGATTGACTCCGCGAGCCTCCCCTTCTTTCCCTCATTCTCGCCTTCACTCTCTCTCTCTCCTCGCCCTCTCCGCCCCTCCGACTCTCTTCTTCCCCTTCCCTTCCCCTTCTTCCTCTTCCAATCACTCCATAGCCTCCTTACCTCTCACATCTACCTCCACCACCTCCTTCGCGGCGTTCCCTTCTCCGGACGGCGGCCGACGTCTCGGCGGAGTGGCGGCGTCCTCGAGGGTACCGGCGGCGGTCTGCGGTGCGGCGGGTCGGCGGCAAGGAGCTTAGAGGAGTTCAAGAACCGGTAGGGGGACGAACCTTGCATGTGTTGCTCGTGTGTTCCTTGACGTGACATGATGTGTTTGGGCTAGATTGAGCATGTTTAGGGGGTTTCCTTGTGGGAATGGCTGTGCTTGTAATCGTAGTTTCGTAGCATGCTTGTGATAGACGAATGCTTCTTCCTCCCCTTCTTGTTTTGGGGCTTTTCAGGGTGTTTGGGGTTAAGGGAGAAACCCTCGGTTCGAACCAGGGAACCAGGTTTCTGGCGCTAAACGGCGTCGTGCCTGGTCGACGCCTTTCAGAAGGGCGTCAGGGCAGTACGACGCCTTTTAAGACAGAAACCTCCCTATTCGAGGTTTCGCGAAATAGGGGTTCTGGCGCTAAATGACGTCATGGATGGACGACGCCTTTCAGAAGGGCGTCGGGCCATCATGACGCCATTTAGGCAGGAAATCACCCCGAGTGAGGGTCTGTAAATCTGTAATTTCAGTGTGAATGGCGTCTTTGGACCTGGACGCGTTTTAGATAGGCGACTCCCTATGACGACGCGTTTCAAGGAATAATCTGACTGTTAAATAAACCTGTCTGAGGGGCTTGAATGGCGTCGACCTCGGTCGACGCGATTCAAGACAGAATGTGTAATCTTGGTTTTCACCATGTGCTTTACTGTGAGATGATTTCAATTGCATGTTACACGTTGTACGCTGAGACTGAGGACTCCTGTGTGAATGGAATTACATCATGTATGTGTGTGTGTTTATGCGGATATGGAATTGGAACTACTATGGTTTACGTCTGTCACCATAGGCCAATGGGGGTGAGCCATGGTGTCTGTGAGGCATTGTGCCGTACCGGTGGAGGAGGGGTACATGTGTTTTACCTTTGGCTGAGGGAAGCAGGATCGCCTTGAGCCCGACGGGCCGGAGTAGCCGGTGTGCTATCCGAGGGGTCGCTGTTTGTCCTCAGCGGGTCGGGGTTTTCCTTGTTTGTCGTGGCAGCTTCCGGCGCATTTCTTGCTGTGGAGCTGGTTGTGGTACTGTTGGAGTTGGCTTACCCTTTAGCCACTGGGCCTGATGTGACCTTTGATTAAGGTTACGAGTGGTACCATTAGCCCTTTGGCCTGACGCAGCCCGGGAGATTTGGGTTTGTGGGTAGTTCCTGTAGCTTCGGCTTGACGGGGGTTCGCCGGTCCCGAGGGCCCTCCTGAAGCGCTGAGGCCTAGCATGGAGGCAATCCGGATGGAAGGACAGTAGTCTAGACTGCTTGTGTGCACACGTAGCTGGCAGTGGCGGTACACTGGTTCCAGCTAGTCCTAGTTTGACTCACTGTCTCACCCTACAGTGCCCCGGAACACTGTAGGGGCGGACAGGCGTGAGCTGTGGTGGTAGTGTTGGGAGGCGACGTTTGACTTCGGTTGACAGTGTGGTTCAGTCGCTTCGTGGACTTTGGCTGTGAGTCGTGACTCTGTGTTGGGTTCTTCGGGTTGCTAGAATGGTTCTTGCTACACTGCTTATCGTGCGTTTCATATCAGAATTGGGTGCTATGTTTACTGCTTTACTTAAATTGCCATATATTCCTATTGTTACACTTGTGGGTGTGTGAGTGGGAGGCAGGGGATCGGATGATCCCTACTGAGCCCATTTCTGGTGTGGCGCACTCCCTGCGGTTTCAGGTGTGGACCTCGTGGCGAGCGGAAGCGTGGTGTCTTCTTAGTGTGCGGACCAGCAGCTGTCTTAGTTCTGGGGTATGCCCCGATGTTGTTGTACTTCCTTCTGCCTCTACTTATTTAATTGTTGGACATGTAATTATTGTTGGATTGTATACGGACATTGTTATTTTCCTTCATGCGCACTTGCTTATCTTTGTAGTCCGTGAGATTGTTATATTTAGCCTTGTTTAGCACTTACTCCTCCAGATGTGTTGTGTGAGATCCGGGTGTGAACCCGCAGTTAATGGGCCGACATCCATTTAGTGACCGGGTCTCCGGTCATAGGATGGCGGGTCGTTACAGTGGTGCTTGGGCTTCACGTCTTATACGGGCTGGGCCTAGAAAGTTCCTTGTAAGGGAGATTATGCATTAATGAATTCCAACTTTTACCGTTCAAAAAAAAGCATGAGTTGAAATGAGTCTCTTATCTTGTCTTTTCATTTGGAAAGTTCACATGCATTCCGTCGTCATCCGTGTCAACATACATGAAAGGTACTGGATTAAAATATATATATATATATATATATATATATATATATATATATATATATATATATATATATATCCGTTAGACTATTTTTCCAGAGCATCGTGAGATGTTTAAGAGCATGCTAAAACGTTCGAGAGAGCATGATGCTCTCAATGCAAAGCATCATGTGCTCAAGAGCTTCAGCATTCTCTCAAACGTTTTAGGATGCTCTCGAGCCATCCAATGATCTCAAGAGTATAATACTCTCGAAAGATTCAAAAACATTGTGATCTCGAGAGAATGCGCTCGAGAACTTCATGATGCTCTCGAGAATGCAGTATGTTGAGTAAATTTTTTTATTATCTTTTCAATATGGCGTCCTCCATGCGTCCTGACGTGTGCTTGACATCGGGACGTATTTAATGAGAAGGAAAGGAACCACCCGAGCTTTTCAAATGGCAAGAGTGGATAAGGAGGCTCGCTCTAACTCAACTTACTATAGTGCAACAAGCATTATTCTAATAAATAATCAATCGTATAATCAAATTCTTAATGTATCCACGTCTTCTATTAGAAAACTTTTGTATCCATTACCTTATCTGTCATGCATATCGATTTCAAAAGAAGTGATCGATAAATTAATAATTGGTCAAGTAATCAGGTTATTGGTTACCATTTGCATCCCCAATAACTAGTAGACTTATCTCCTTTTCTTGTTATTACGTTGCCCAACAACCCAAAAGACTGTTTTATCAAATAATGCCTGCCTGATTTTAGGGAGGCCATAACTGCAGTATTCAAGGGTATTTTGTATTTGTCAGATTTGTAGAGCACCCTTCTTGATGTCGACAAGTGAACTTCTAATCCTCCGAAGCCAAGGGGAAATAGTGTTTTCCTGGTTCAGCTTGGATCGCATCGGTGGAGTCACCTTTCAGCCACATTTGTTTCCTTATCTTTAGCATCTGTTTGATTAGAGAACATTTCAAAATTTGTTTACATTTAGCCCAAAATTGATTTTAATTTTGTTTTAATTACGGAAATAAGTTAATCAAGTCTTATCTCCGCTTGGATAAGAACTACTTTTTAATGTATGTTCTGACTGGGAGATAAGAATTTGTATTCTCAGATAAAAGTAGCTAGAGGCCATTTTGTTGAAACATAAAATTTATGTCTTATAAAAGCATAACATTCTATGTCAAATCGAACAATACCTTACTATAGTTTATCCTGGGGCCATCAAAGAGAATTGACATTAAATTCGGATACCTTATCCAATGAAATAAAAACAGACTGATCCTACCCCTCGAACAAAACTATGGACTAAAATTTACAACCAAAAGTACCCCCCTCATTTGCAACCCTCATCTTTACGAGATGAAATGGATCATTTGCCGTGAACCTAACTTTTGCAGGAAGGACCATCTTATTAATCCAACTCCTACTTTAGATGTAGAGTAATACTTGCTGCACCAAAATTCAATTTCCAACATCGTATGGATGCACGGAATCGAGAACTCGGATAGGTTAGGGAACAAGATAATGTGGTGCTTGAGAAATGCTAAACATACATGAGAAAACATCGACGACCCAGGCTTCGAGGAGAGCGGCACAGAAAAGGCCGTTAGAGGCCGTTATACAGAACAAGGTGACTGAGGTTCACCATATAAAACATTTTTTCAGAACAAAATGAAAGGTTAAAATGGGAGAGCCATGAGAAAGATAGAAGAACATCTACAAAGTCAGAATAAAAATGAGAAACATATAGTATAAAAATGACAAATTGTTGGATGTAAAACTGACATTTGAAACTAGTGATCAAAAAGTTGAATCACATAAAGTAGAAAAATGAGATAAAACTGTTGGATGTAAAACTGAAATGTAAGACCACACAATGATTCTTCTAACTAGTCAGTATAAACTGATAGGATGTATTCATTCAACTGAGACTTGATTGCACAACCGATTGTACCGGCCGGTCCAACTGGATTGAACCGGAACCGGCAACCATAACTGCCTGGTCCGGAGAAAACCGACGTGTCCCTTAAAACCACCTGAACCGGATGGTTCGCTATATAAACCGTCTGAAACCGCCGACCCGGGCGGGCAGCACACTTTCCTGTTTGTCAGGACTGGTGATGAGCGGAGGTATCCCTTTTTTACGGGACGTATCCTACTTTTTCGGAAACTAAAAATCCAAGAGACCTTTCGTGTTGAGGAAAGTGGACTGACTCATTAAGTGTTTTGGCCTTCCGATCTCCATCATCTTCTCATTGTTTCGCTGCCGCCTGTGAGAAGAACTGCGATTAGGG
The DNA here is from genome assembly GCA_030544215.1 of Zantedeschia hybrid cultivar. Taxonomy (NCBI): domain Eukaryota; kingdom Viridiplantae; phylum Streptophyta; class Magnoliopsida; order Alismatales; family Araceae; genus Zantedeschia; species Zantedeschia hybrid cultivar. The sequence goes on along the minus strand of JARZZO010000014.1, from coordinate 19,882,870 downwards.
ATGGAAATGGTATCCAAAAATCTATTTATTCGTTTATTTTTTAAGGTTAAGATCATAAAAAGATATAATTTAAAAGATAAAAATAAAGATATTATCTGTACTTAAATAATTTAGGATACAAAAAATAATATATCTTTTTCCGAATCCGATTATCCGAATACCGTAGTTTTTTTTTACTTATTTTAGATATTAATTATATCTTATTTAAAATTTTCATTTCTAAATAAAATCTCTAATTATACGTATATTATTAGATGTCTTATTGTCTATGCGATTATTTTAATCCCCTCTCTTTCTCCCTCATTCACTAGTTTGTAGAATTCATTTTTCACAAATGTCGCGTGATTTATAAGTAAATTTATAAAAACTGTTTAGAAAAAATTTATATCTATGTGTATTTCAAAAATAATATTCTTTTATTCCCTACAAAAATAATAGAAGATTAGCTTATGTTGACACATAGCATTGTCTAATAATTTAACATTTATGTATCTGTTTTTAATAATTTTAAAAGATAAAAATAAAGATACACATATTTCTTAAAAGATAAAGATAAAGATACACATATTTCTTATTAAAAAATAAAAATAAGGATAGAACTAGTATTCGATCCGGTAAGTATCCTTTTATACCCCTACGTACGACTAGTACTGCCATAGTTGGGTCTCATCATTGGCTGCCGTAGCTGGGTCATCATTCATCAACATCTTGACAATGCAAAACTGTGGGACAGCAACACAGTTCCCAACCTCCCACGGGTACGCCCAACTAACAGCCTCAATCCCGTTCTTTTAAATTTGCATGGTCCTTTTTTGGTAAGACTTGAATCATGGTCACCACCTGCAAACGTATTATCAAGTTTCCAAAAGCTTTGCCACTGCCCACAGGAGCACAACCTTCTTAGCCAAAACTTTCATGGACGGCCACCTATAAGCACTTCCAAAGTTAATATCATAATTATAACATGAGGAGAAAGACCTTAACTAGAAGAAGCAGCTGTCACGCTAGGGTGTTGCACCATAAAAAGGTTTGGGACCAAATAACTCTACTGATCTCAACTACGGGCACCAGTTTAGTTCTGGTTCGGTCCACAAAACGGTTTTATCCAGTCGCTTCAATTTTAAACCGGATCAGAACCTTTGCCGATTCAATATCCGGCCCAATTATTAAAACATTCTCGGTCTGAGCGATCCACATGTTCGGTTCATCGTGAAAAGGGGATTCGAAATTTCAGCCTTTAATCTTTTTATTCTCAACTGTCCATTTGGTGCATTGTAAACAGCCATAAAACATTGTAAATTGTCGTAAAACGGTGTTTTCTTTGATGTGTTATGAGTCATTTTATAGTACTTTTTCCTTCATTTGGTACGTCGTAAATAGTCGTATTTCAAAATCGGTTGACTTTAAAATCTTCCTTTTACCTGATTTTGGTTTATAATCCACAATCACCACCGTAAACCAAAACCAAAATCAGTGATTTTAAATTCAGGAATTTTCTTGTCGCTGGTTTATAACCGGTCATGTCAAAATCAAGATTTTACGGCATTTTATGATGCACCAAATGATGCTTTAGATAAAACTCCCCCACAACCTGACAATTAATGTAAAACACTCGAAACACATTCATGATTCTGAAAAAGTCCATGCCATTATGTTTTGAACAGTACCAAACCTGATAACTGCGACTTACCTTTAACTCTGGTTAATCGTAACTAGGGTTGTCCAATCAAACACAAACAATGAGGGCAGTCTGAAGACTATTTCATAATATTCTCACTCTGATCAAAACTAGTTTGGAATATATTGGAGTCAAAGCTGTTGAGCGTCACACCCATGCACTAGGGGCAACGGCAATGCATGTGAAGCTGATCATGAAGTATATACGAGGGAAAAAAATAATTCTGTACACCCAGAATTAGATTCTCATGAATCTAAGCCTCATTATATACAGCACTACCTACTTTGGTTCAGTAAATACATGTTGCTTTCCAAAACACATCCTCCAATGCTTGGAAGCAATATGGTTCCCATCTTGGTATTCATGTTTAACTGGACTCGGGGCAATGAAGGCAACTCATAAGAAAATGAAGCACACTGACCTTATGAACAAAAAAAATGAAGTACACTGACCTTATGAACAAAAATGTTGTCTGAAATTGCATCATCTTAAAGCATCAACACAAACAGGTTATTTTCAATGTGAAATAACAGAAAATTACAGGTAAAAGCCTATTAAACAAAAACATCAAAAAAAGAATGACTTCAGGTTCTCATTTGATCTTTTGCTATCAAGGGAAGGCACAGAAATAGGATAATAAAGGGGAAGGATAATAACAGACCGGACAGGCCAAATACCCATCTCAAAAAGAATGGCCATCCAAAGATGTTTGGACCACACATACAGATATACACAATGACAAAAGACCACTTGTCACATACCTGACCTACTTGATGCAGACTCAGCAGAATCATATATTCAAATGCCAAAGTTGTCTATAACTAATACAAATTTATAGCATGCACAAAAAATATACACACACAGGCTCTAAAAAGAAATAGATTAAGTTTCTAAAAAGGAAAGTAAATAGACATATATAATCATTGAAGATAGAAAAGCATAAAATGCTCTAGAAAATAAGAATACTAACATTGATGAGAGCAACCATTGCATCAGACAAGGAAAAAGAACCATGCTTAAACTGGAGGCTCCGATTGATTTTCAAAGATAGTTTTGTTACAACTGCAACTTAACAATACTGGGTGATTCAACTATTCAGGTCAACTGCTCTAGATCAAGTTGAACGTGAGTTGAGTTCTAACTCCTTATGTTTCAGTTCTAATGCCAAACGCTCATTCTCAAGCTTCATACTCTCATTCTCCATCCGTAGCTTCTCCAATTCCCTGTCCTTCTTTCTACTAAATCGCTGCCACTTGAAACGCTGTTTTTCCAGTTCCAGCATCTGCACTTGAATCTGTAATCTTTCTTCTTCTAATTGAAGCGAACGAGATTGTATGAACTGCTTCTGAAGTACATCAGCCTCAGACCCTTCGGGAAATACTTGATTCATATCAACAGGTATGCCTTGTGCATGAGGTCTTCTGTTGCAATCCTGAAAGCCTGAAGGGTTCCCATAACCAGTATCTTCAACATCCACAGCAAGCCTCATTCTCTTGGGAAAGCATGATCCTGCCATATCACTATGCAAGGTATCAATATCAGCTGACTCATCATCTCTGCCATCTGTATCTGTACCTTGATCATCTTCATCAACATCATCATGAGCTGACCTTCTGGCGTCATGTTCATCTCTACTCCTGAGAGCCAACTGCAGTGATCGCTGAAGAGCAGGATCAGCAGGTAAATGCAACCGATTGCCATTGTGATAGGAGCACATCTCTTCATAAAAAAGGTGCTTTGAGCTCAAGATCTTTCTTACATCATCTTTTGCTTTCTCAGAGAGGTGGTCCATCATATCCAATAGGGCAGGGTTTTCCACAACATTACAAGAGGTTCCCCTGCCAAGAATGTCTGTAAGTTTTTTATACCTTTTGTTGAGGTCATTGAACTTGTCCTCACACTGCTGGGGAGACACATGACAACCCCTCTCAGCCATAACTTTCGCCACAGACTTCCATTTTCCCTTCTTCTGCAGCATTGAAAATTTCCTCCTCCCACCATTAGCACACTCTGAAGCAGCATCCTCCCCAATATAAGAAACAGCAGTAATTAAAAGCCTAACCATTGTGTCAGTCCACTTCATCCTCTGCCAAGGGCAGTCCTTTCCTTTGCCTGTATCATTATGGCCATCAGGACCATCCTCAGTGTTGAAACTGGGTTCATCCTCATCACTTGTGGAGTTCTTTCCATGCTCACCATTATAATCCATCATTTGAAGTGTCTGTTGCTGGCCGGATTCATGCATATGCCCCCCGGACAGAGGGAATACCTCGTGTATCGGAGGATGAACCATGGAACCCTGATGGTGGCTGTGAAGGTTGAGCTGCTGTGGCTGTCGCTGTTGTTGCTGGGGTTGTGGTTGCTGGTGATGATGAAGGGATGCGTGTGAGTGCTGTTGGTGATGCAGATGCATAGACCCCTGAAGGTCCAGCACCCCATAAGGAGCTCCGGGCATCATGCTTCCTGTTGACGAATTCCCTTCCATACCACCGCTACCAAACAGATCCCCGAATCAACATCTAAAAATTTCCTATCTGCCTTTTAGGTTTTCAGATAGTTTCTAATTACAGTGACAGATGAACGCGCACAATCTCACAAACACTGACAGCAAACAAAACCAATCAAAAGATTGATCTGATCTGTGAATTAGTCCTTCCAAAATCAAAGAACAGAGTGGGATTTCCCCTCGCCCAGCACCCCACAGAACTCTCCCTCTCAACTAATAGAACCCAAACAGAACAACATCTTATTTTTCCCTCTCAGACACACCAACTAACAGAGATAGAACAAAATCCAGATCACAAAAAGGCATAAATCTCTCAAACCGAAGATTGCACAGTTCTTCAAAAGGAAACAGCCAAGCAGAAGCAACCCATCACAGTGCACCCTACAATCCCATCAACACCCTAAAACGCATCTGGATTGTCGCTCTAAAGATGCAAATTTCACAGAAGAACACTCATTCAAATCACGGGAACGCCAACAAAACACCTCGAATCAAAGGATAAGGAACACACTAACTTATCTGAAGATCCAACGTCGACGCCAGGGGACGAAATCTGAGTACCGGGGACAAGATCACGCGTTCCGGGCTCTTTAGGGTTCTTCGCGAGATTTAAAAGGGCGGCAGGTTGGCGATAGGGAGCACGCCATGGAAACATGGAATTAGCAAGTTTTTTTTGGCGGTGCTAGAAAGAGAAAGAGGTTCAATGTATTAGCTGTTATGATTTGGTGGGCATCTTTATTTATATTACAGAAGTACGTCGACATTAGGCATGATATTCGAATCTGTATCAATTTTCTGTTTTAAAATTTTTAAATAAATATATAAATTTTGTAAAATATTTGACATATCTCTTTTAAAATATTTATTTATATGATAAAATTTAATATATTTGAATTATATTTTTTATATTTTAAATATATTATATTATATTATATATATATAATTATATATTTAGATATAAATATATTTATACATTCTTCATGTCCTATGTCTTACGTTTAAGATATTAGACGTATTTGTCCCCATTGACACTTGACATCCGGATCTATATCCCACAAATTATAGATCAACTGGCATCCTGTATAACGTGTCAGCCGCAAGTGAAAGAGACGTCTATGTAGGAGGGGTTCATTGGGCCCCACCAGAGAAAAGAAGCCATTGGCTGTGGTGGGCTCGTGGAGAGGTTGTTAATTACTTAATTGCTGATTATCGGGGGTTTACTCTACTTGGCTTCAAAAATAGAGTATTTATTATGCAAATTGTCATTAAGAAGGTGTTTGGGCATCCTTCCTCTGTATTCTAATCTCTTTGTCGTTTTGTGGTGAGACGAATAAATTATTCGCCGCCCATGTGGATCCCGTTGGAGCGGGAGCACAAACGGGGTTTTTGGACACTGCTGACAATTACGAGTAACACTTTACTGGTTAAAATATATATATATATATATATATATATATATATATATAGCTTAATCCTGAGATGTTTTATGCATCGGCGAAGGGCAATCTTCAATCGGAAAATTCAAAAAAGAATGAAAATTAAAAGTTTTAATTGAACCTGACCCATTAAAAATATTTGTCACTGTTTATTAAGATTCAATTTTTTATTTTTCTAATTTTTTTAATCATTCCATCATAGATTAATTTGTACGGACATGTAAGACATACTGTGACTGATTGAAAAAATCGGAAAAAAAAAAAAATTACCCTCCTACATTGACTCTCAGTGCAACTCTAATGATCAGTGCAGCAAATGTTATCCTGTGCTTACATAGATTTGATGGAGGCGTGTGACATGAACTAGGAAAATCCCAAAGCATACCTGATCTCAAGAACGGGCTGGTTTCCTCTTCGCCTGTTATCCATGGAATTTTTAACAATGGAATTTTGTTTGATCAGAATCTTCAAAGCGGTTTGGGAAGTCTGGAATTGATGGCCTCGGCCGGGTAGGTGATATTGGCCCTTTGCGCGATTATAAGGTGGAAGCAAATCATTTAGACATCTACCGTCCTAAATAGGAGGAGCCAAGTTATAAACATGCGGTACGACAGTATCACAAATAATCTCATCGTATTTTGAGAGTTTATAAAGTTAGTTTTCACCTCCTAACTCAAGAGGCGTCTTTTAAAAGATAAAATCTCACTTCCGTTTTAGGACAATATCTCTTGAGGCCGCATCATCGTTGAGACTGTGATGCGGTATGAAGGTATCACAAATATTCTTACGTCGCATATTGAGAAGCCGCACGTGTGTTTATAAGGCCGATTTTCCCCTTAATCCTCCCACCCCGTTCGCACTCACACACTCGCCTTCTTAAGAGGCTGTGATGCGACATGAGGATACTACAAATAATTCCATATCACATGTTGAGAAAGTCGCACATGTGTTTATAAGGTCGGTCCTCACCCCTTTAACTTAAAGAGACGTCTTTTAAAGGACAAAACTCTATCTCTACTTTGGAGGTAATACTTTTTTAGAATCGCATTATTCTTCTTGATCAAGTGTCACATAAGATAAAATACTACACTATGAGAAAGTTACTTATGGGACAGCGATACGTAACACCACGGTGTGAAGTCATATGGTGGGAGTCATCTCTTGAATCTTTTGAGACAATTTCTAAGTCTTACCGACGTGATAAACTAGTTATAAGTTAGGTAAAGTTGCGACGAAGACGTCACTTATATTAAGAGGTAGAATATAATACCGCTCAAATATAATTAAATTATATCTCTAAACATTTAGACATCTTTTCGAATATTAACTTAATTCTTATAAAAAAAATCGTAATTAAACGTGTTTAACTAGAAGTAATAATGGGATGAATGACCTCCAAAAAAATTATCTGTTATAGAGTCAATTAAGATAAAATCGTGACGCCGTTAGATAAAAACAGACAATATATAATGATTGGAGTGTAGGATGCTATACCATTTGATCTTTTGGTGACATTTCCTTATTTCTATGGTGTTGCCTCTTGTACAACTGTGAGTTTGTACTGGTTCGACGCCGTCAGCCGAATGAGTTGTTTGTGTACCTTTTCCTTCCCTGCCATATTGTGTCTTCATGCTTTGTGGTTTCCGTGTTGTATATCCTACCTTTATACTTTGGTTATATGAAGTAAAAAAGAAGAAGAAGAACGTTCATCCAACTTTTTACAATTCTTTTTTAAATGAAACCGAAAAAAAAAAAAAACAGAAGTGGGGACATTTTTAGTCTAATCCCTAGTCTGGTTTTCTAAATCCCACTAAAAATATTGCATGTTAGATTTAATGTTGACTGTGACGAAGAATGACATTTTTCATTTGCCATGAGGCAGTCTTATCTTCCTAATATTTCAAATCTCCTCTAAACTTTGACATTAACAAGTTTAATTACATGTTTCTGCTCGTATCACAATGTGGTCCAACTTACATTATAACTGTGTTGTGTCTATAAACAAGAGATGTACACAAGGACTCAATTGCACGACCATTTATTTTGAGTCTTTGTAGATTGGTGTGCACATGATTCTCTTCAAAGTTCAACAAGAAACAGGTTGATCTGAGTTAGGCCCATAAAAGACTCGAGCAGTTGAATCAGATAGCTCCGGTCAAAACCACATGCATGCTCGATCTAGTACTGTGCTTGCTTGAGACAGGAAATTTTTACAAAGGCCACTTTAGCATAAAAATCCTGAAAATCATATATGCATGAAAAATCCTCTGATGTTTTAACATATGAAGAAATCTCCTCCTGGTAATTACATCAGCAGCAGGAAGTCCCTTTTTTATATTGTGCTTACTAGCAATTTGATTAAGAATAAGGGAGCAATGGCACATGCATTGATCATTTATAAGGTGTTTTTTTCGTGCGTGTGAATTGTTCAGCTTATCTTGCTGCACATGTACTAGCCAAAATGTCCATGCAAAGTATAGTGATTAGGGATGTAAATTGGACTGGTTGGGCTGAGTTTTGTGATTCTTTTAGTTTAACTTTAATTTAAAATAGCCCAGTTCAAATTCGACTCAAATTTAACTTAAATTCAGTCTCAATTCACCAGTGAGCGGGTTGGGTTGAGTTGGGCTGGCCTATTTATAAATGATTTGTTAGAAGTATTTTATTTTCTATATTAATTATTATAAAAGTCAATAGTTTAAATTGGGTCAGCCCATTTTCAGTCCAACTCAGTCAACATTTAATTAAAGTCAACCCAAATTTAATCTAACCCATTTTATATAACTGGGCCAACTCAATTTTCTTTATCACGGACTGGGTTGGACTAGGCCACTGGTTGACCCGCCCAATTGATATCCCTAATAGTAATAGTTGTATCTAAAGAAATATATTCTTATTTAAGCATGAGTTTTGAGTTTTTTCTCTAATTCCATGCAGACTAATAAAGACCGCTATCTAAGATTTATGAGAGTGGGTAGTTATTGAATATTTTTTTAGTTTTAATCCCTCTAAGATATTAATTTTGGAAAAATTCCATAATTTCTTTATTTAGTGAAAACTCTAGGTAATCTCACTTTTATTTAAAAAGATATTTCTTTCCAATTTTCTGAAGTTTTCTTCAGATAGCTGAAGATTTTGAAACGTTATAAGTTAATAATAAGAACAACGGTGCTTACTACGAAATAAGAATGTTTGAGGGGTCAAAACTAAAAGAAATCCTATTAAATAATAAAAGTAAACTTAAAAGGGTAGACTCTGGAAGAACGAAGGCAGTTCCTCTTATATCTTTGCGAATCAATTTTCTGCCTCTTTTGAATGAAAGAAGAGGAGTGGCTGATCACGAAACATTTCTCGCTTTGTAGTGAAATACTAAGAATTGATTCAAAAATTCCTTTTTTGCATTCATTTAAAATAATTTAGAAGTATTACGAGAAGAGTAATATTTGTTATATCACATGTAAGTGCATGCAAAAAAATAAAATAAAATACTACTTTTTTAAGGTCGACCCCACCTTCCCCACATATCCGTAGAACTTGATCACCTATAAGACAACCGGAAAAAAAAAACAAAAACAAAATTAAATTCCAAAGAATAGCAAAAAAAAAATGTTTGATGGGCTGAGCATGAGTCAAGTTAAATAAATTGAGACTCATTTTTTTTTTATTTTTTAAAATTTTTTAGATCATCTGACTAGAAATCGGTTGTATGAATGTGTATGACATTGTGACATTGACGTAAAAAAAAATATTATTTATCCGTATCGGACGTATCTTCTCATATACGATATAATACAGATCCGACTTGGGCCGACTCGATTCGACTCTCATGAGTCAGGCCGATTCAGACTTATTTTTTAAAAAAATTCAAATTATTTAATTTTGTGAACAATTAGGACATAGATAAACTTTTAACTCTAGCGCTTTATTAATGACAATGATTTTAATTCAAATCTAGGAGAAATCTACCCTATTAATCAATGTAGAAGTGTAAATCACCTATTAAATTAGAGAAAAAAGTCTAATTATTTATCACTCAAAGAAAAAAGTTTAATTACTTACTAAATAAGAAAAAAAAGAGTTTACTTAATAAGATACAAGTCACATTAAGTCACTTCGAATAGGCATGAACCAGATCACAGTGACCCGTGTCGGATTGCAGCGTATCGCACGAGTTCTCACGAGTCACATACGAGTCACATCGAGTCGGCACGAGTCAAACTGAATCAGATAGAGTCGGCCCAATTCATATGGAACTCAGAGACTCGAACCGTCCCAACGACTCGGACTCGTCCAGATACGAGTCGACTCGTACGAATCGGTCTGATCCAATACGATATGACAAACCATGAATGCAACAAGGATTCATCATCAGAAAAAGCAAACATACCCATCACCACCTACCACGCGGCTAATAATGAACTCATTCCCTAAGAGAGCATCAACATACACATTCTAAAATAAAAGGGAAAATTGGCCAGGGGCCTGTCAAAGCCAGATAAATTTTTTCCAATCCCCGACAGCAAATCAAAGTAGGGCAGATCCATGCTTTTTTGTGGAACTTATTTTCCTATCCTCGTGTGCCCGTTAGCACCCGTTTTGTTGTTCCTAGCACCCCTCATTTTGCCCTTCCCTTATAATTCGCTCCCACTTCTTCATGGACTAGCCCGCTCCCTTCAATTGCCTACCCTACAGTCTAGTGCTACCGACGCAATGTCGTAGAGGAGTTGGAAGTTAAAGTTTCTCAAATCCGTGCTTGTTTGTGAACGCCGACACCGGCATTGGCTTTTACTTTCCTCTTTCTGTTTTCCCTGAAGTTAGGTTTTTTGAAATCTGCCACTACGGTGGTCATAGAAGGGGAAGTGGGTTGGTGTTCGACAGATTTGAGAAAGCTAATTTAAAAAGGTAGGTTTGGATTCAGAACTTGTTACTCCAGTGGGATGTATTTCATATAATTTTTCAAAAGTTACTTATTGATGTAGACTGGATCTATCACGACCGGATCCCGCAAACGGGGATCCGAGAAAAAGGGTCCGGAGCTGGTCCGGGTTGAACAGTGACGAGGGGACCCGACAGGAATCCGCGTCGGGGCGAAGATTCTCGGGATGAAATGGATTCGCCCGCGGGGGGCGCGATCCGCCGCCGAAGCTGCTCTTGGATAACGAGCCGCTGCTCCTTCGGCAGACGAAGGCGCGGCGCGAGCAGGAGCTTCCCTCGGCCGAGTGGTCGACGAGCGTCGGAGCAGAAGCCGGAAAGTCCGAGATCGGACGGCGGGACGGCTCTCTCCCCTGCAGTGAGACCGAAGGGGTGGTCCAGCGCGAGGCCGAGTCTCCTGCTCCGGTGCAGCCGGACGGGGGGACGGCTCGCTCTCCGACCAGGGGGTCCGGAGCCACCTTCAGCGCGAGGCCGAGGCTTCTGACGCAGGGCAGCTGGCGGGATCGCCCTCGGACAGCGAGTCCGGAGGCTACTTCAGCGCGAGACCGAGTCTCCTGGCTTGGGGCGGCCAGCGTTCGGCGTCGAGACCAGGGGGAGGAATACGAGGTCGGCGGCCGAGACCGACTCGGGGAGGTCGGGGATGATTCGAACCGAGCCCCTGCAGGAGGGAAAGAAGAAGAAGAACCGGTCAGCAGGAGTCCCGGGCGTCAGCCCTGGGGAGCTCCCTCCGACGGTCAAGTTAGCTTCTGAAGAAAATTCGATTCAGAAAGCAAGAAAGGATAGCTATAAAGCTATTCGGACAGAAGTCCTTTAAGGGGTTTCGGAAGCTTAGGGAGGCATCCGTTTTTCCCACCACCCCCTTGGCTACAAATAGCAGGATACTTATAGCGGAGGGTAGCGGATGGTTAACGGTGGCAGCCGATATAGGACTAAAAGGAGGCTTACTGACAAACCGCCAAAGCGTCTGATCCGCCACCGGAGTGGGCCGGACACGGCTGCCGGGCCGAAGGGGGTTGGGCCGCTGATGGGCCGAAACCTGCCGGTCTCTGGGCTTCCGCGCCGCTCCCGGGCCGGAGGCTGGTGGGCCACTGACGGGCTGAAGCCTGTTGGGCCGGAAGCGAGGGTGCCGCTTATGGGCCGAAGGCTACTGGGCCGCTGACGGGCCAAAGGCTCCCGGAGGGCCTGGTACTGCCGCTGTTGGACTCAGTGGGGTTTGGGCCTGCTTCTATGGGCCGAATCGGATTCTGCCGCATCACTTATATACCAGTGAGATAAACGTTTTGATTTTTGTAAAATATTGTGATTTACTTTATTCTGACATAATCCGTAGTATATTGTTTGACATATTCATCCGTTATTAAAATCATTTTTTTTTAATTGTAACACGTTATTCGTACTAAGGGCATGCTGCTCGGCTGGATAAGAGCTTCGACTACATGTCGAGGCTCACTAACGTCAAGGGGATAGAACATGCAAACCCAGTACGACGTCCTCTTTGAATGTACGGATGACATGGACGTCCCCTCCTCCTCTGACGACAACAAGCTGCCGGATGAATAGATAGATGCCGACCCTAGGTGGCGGGGTACGGAGAAGATGGTTCTGCGTCCACCTTCTTCTTTCCTACTTCCCCATGCGTTTGAAAGACGCTGAACCCACTGCTACTGCTATATCCCGCTGCTACTGCAACAACCCACTGCTATTACAACCGGTGGTGTTGCTGCTACAACAACCCAATGTTGCTTTATCTTTTTCGTTTCGACTTTGTTACTTTCTTCTCATCTTCTCACCAATAGTAAAATGACTCCCTTGTTTCAGCACGTGACTCATGCTCAAAATGACCTGCTTAACAAATCGTATGTTATGAATAATATGTAATGAGTAACACAGTGTCCGTTAAAGGTTAAGAAAAAACGCATGTGTATGAAGCACCTTGTACGCGCTCATGTGGCGCAACTCGTATGGAAACCCTCCTTTAAAATCGTACAACAAATTACAAGGAGAAACAAGTACATGACAGCACATAAACTAAGTGCACGTGCTCATAACACATTACTTGTAATGTGTAACATATTATCTATAAAAAGTTAAGGGAAAAAGCACGTGTAAAAGTGGATAACAAGGAACTCCCTAGTAAACTTTCCTTTAAAAGTCATACAAGAAATCAAGAAGACCACCTGAGTGCATAATACGGTACATGTTTTCTGTTTGTAATAAGTTAATTTCCTTGATTCACAGAAAACTTAACTGAGAGGATTTTCTCAACGGAAGGGGTCAAAAGGGTATGCCTAATTCAAGGTTGATCACATCTTCCAACTACATAGAGGTTGAGAGTTATCATGTCAGATAGCAGGAGGGCTGATCTGATTTGATATCAAATTATCATACCAAATATTTGTAGAGAGCCCATCACAGATAGATATACGGCATGTAACTGCAAACAAGACTTTTAATTACATAATTGTTTTCCATGTATCAGAACTAGACATCGATAAGTGGGGATCGAGGTCATGTTACTGATAACGTGGTATCAATATTTTTTGTGAGGTCGCATTACTTCACCACCTTAAACTTTAATAAATAATGCATGAACCAATGTATGTTGAAAGATAATCTAAATCGTGGTTATCTAGATTGATTTAGAAGATGTCATGATTAGATTTTATATTTATCTAAGAGTCCATATACGGTTATTATATGTTATCATATTTATCTAGATAATAGATTAGAGTTTATCTTGTAATGGAGGTTATGTTTATCTAACTTTAATCATGGATCCATATATATGGCCTAGTGCCCAACGCATGTAATAGATGATATTATTGATTATTGCATAATATTATCTCCACCGTATTCTCCTTTCCTTGTCATCTTCTTCTCTATTACGTGTTGTTCGTGTGTCTCCAACATCATAGCTGCTGCAACGTGAGGGCGAGGACGTGAGCTTCTTGCTTGCTGCAAGAAGTTTTTGTCCAGTTGTTACGACAAGGCTGTCGGGGCAAGGTATGTTTTCTAACAAAGTGGTATCATAGTCACTTTGATTGTCGGCCCATCCCAACGTTGTTGTTGAAGCTCGGTCTCTTGCGAGAGGTCGAAAAGGTTGGTGACGTTCGTACTCCACCGTTGTAAGTGGTTGATCATGGCGACAAATAACATGATCCAACCACAACTGCCAAAGTTCACAGGGAAGAACTTCGAATATTAGAACACTAAGATACGGTGCTTGTTTGCATCCCAAGAGTTGTGGGATGTCGTGGAGTCGGGCTACACCGAGGTGGCACATCAACAGGAGTTTGATATTCTTCCGCAAGCGCACAAAAATGTACTGAGAGAAAGCCGCAAGAAAGACAAAAATGCACTATTTTTCATTTACCAGGCGGTAGATGAAGTCGTCTTCGAGAAGATCTCAAGGACGACCACTGCAAAGGAGGCATGGATCTTGCTGGAGAAGAGTTACAAAGGAGAAAAAAAAGTAAAAAATGTACACTTACAAACACTTAGAGGAGAATTTAAAACTTTGAAAATGAAAAATAGTGAGTCGATCTCTGACTACTTTAGTCGGGTGATCTATGTCTCCAATCAGATTCGTCTCAATGGAGAGGATATTCCAGACACAAGAGTTGTAGAAAAAAATTTGAGAACACTGACGGCTAAATTTGATCATGTTGTTTGTGTAATTGAGGAGTCAAAAGAAATTGATGATTTGACAGTAGAAGGCCTTATGGGTTTTTTGCAAGTCCATGAGCACAGATTACAGCAGAGATCAGTGCAGTCAGTTGAGCAAGCTCTTAAAACTCAACTGATGGTGAATGACAAAGCTCAGCAAAGAAGTCGAGGTGGCAAATTAGGATGCGGCCGAGGCCGTAGACGTGGTAAAGGTCGTGGTCAGGAGGATTCAACATCAAACGACAAAGAAGAGAAGCCGAACATTAATAGAGACAAAGGCAGAGGCAGAGGCAGAGGAAGAGGTAGATCAAACTATCAGAGGTATGACAAATCTCAGATCTAATGCTATAATTGTGATAAATATAGTCATTATCAGTATGAGTGTAGAAAGAAGGCAGCAGAAGAAGAAAATAATGCAAACTTTGTTGAGAATAATGATGATGTTCCATTGCTTTTAATTTGTGATTCATCTGAATCTAGTAACAAGGTACGTTTTCTAACAAGTAGTAACAAGAACTTATGGTACATAGACTCAGGATGTAGTAATCACATGTGTGGAAAGAAAGATATATTTGTAGATCTGGATGAGTCAGTTAGCACTATAGTTAAATTTGGAGATAATAGCAAAATTCCAATCAAAGGAAAATGAAATATTCTAACTCGTATACGTAATGATGATCATCTTATCCTATCAGATGTCTATTACGTGCCCGGACTAGAATGTAATTTGTTGAGTGCTGGCCAATTACAAGAAAAAGATTATAGTCTGGTTTTAGAGAAAGGGAATTATGAATTGAGGGATAAGCAGAAGAGATTAATTGCTAAAGTATCCATGACCAAAAATCGGATGTTTCCGATAAAGATTGAAAATGTTGCTTTACTATATTTTAAAACAATTGTTCACGATGAATCTTGGTTTTGACACTTAAGATTTGGTCACTTAAATTTTGAAGGACTAAAAAATCTTGCTAGACAAAACATGGTAAAAGGGTTATCTAACATTAATCATCCAAACCAGATTTGTGAAGGTTGCATTCGTGGAAAGCAACATAAAAGTCCTTTTCCTAAAAGAGAGTCTGTTAGAACAAAGAAATCTCTGCAGTTAATACACACTGATTTATGTGAGATGGGTACTCTCTTTTGGAAAGTGCAAATATT
The DNA here is from genome assembly GCA_030544215.1 of Zantedeschia hybrid cultivar. NCBI lineage: Eukaryota > Viridiplantae > Streptophyta > Magnoliopsida > Alismatales > Araceae > Zantedeschia > Zantedeschia hybrid cultivar. The sequence goes on along the minus strand of JARZZO010000014.1, from coordinate 19,867,494 downwards.
TCATGACTTTCATTGATGATTTCAGTAGAAAGACATGGATTTATTTCTTGAAAGAAAAGTATGATGTCTTTGATACCTTCTGTCAGTTTAAGTCACTAGTTGAGAAACAAAGTGGTTATTATGTGAAAGTTTTGAGATCTGATGGTGGAGTAGAATATTTCTCTTCATAGTTCAATGAGTTTTGTAGGAAGTAAGGAATTGAGCACCAAAGCACAACTGCTTACACTCCTCAACAGAACGGTGTAGCAGAGAGGAAGAACAGAACCATTGTGGAGATGGTGAGGATCATGTTGATTGAAAAAAATCTTCCTAAAATATTTTGGACTAAAGCAGCCGCTTGTGCAGTTTATGTGTTGAATAGATGTCCTACAAAAAATGTATCCAAAAGGACACCTGAAAGAGCATGGAGCAAGAGGAAGCCATCAATTCGACACCTTAGGGTGTTTGGATCTGTGGCTTATGAACATGTACCAAAACAGAACATGAAGAAGTTAGATGACAAATGTGTCAAGTATATTTTTGTGGGTTACTATAGACATATGAACGCTTACAAATTGTACAATCCTGCTACTCAGAATGTTATACTGAGTAGAGATGTAGAGTTTGATGAGGCTGTAGTTTGGGACTAGACAAAAGAAGAGAGAGAAGCATGATGTCAACATTGAATTTGAAGAAAAGACGGTGGATGTGAGAGAAGAAGCTCCAAATCTTCCTAGTTCTCCTTCTCCATCACCTTCCACCTTCAGACCATCCGCTCTTTCTCCATCACCATTACCTTCCTCCTCTAGTTCATCTACATCTCACTCCTCTCTTCCAGTCAGAAAGAATCCTCCACGGAGTGCAGCAAGGCCCTCCAGATTTGATGATTTTATTATTGACGATGATGATATTGGTGAGCTAACCCAATACGTCATGTTTTCAATTGTGATCCTTTCAGGTTTGAAGATACAGTCAAAGAAGAAAAATGGAGAAAAGTCATGAATGAAAAAATCAATGCTATTGAAAGAAACAACACATGGGAGTTGACTAAACTTCCAAAAAGTCAAAAGGTCATTGGAGTCAAGTGGGTGTACAAAACAAAGCATAAGCAAGATGGTTCTGTAGATCGGTACAAAACAAGACTTGTGGTGAAAGGCTACAAGTAAAAGCCAGGTATTGATTACCATGAAGTGTTTGCCCATGTTGCTAGATTAGAGTCTGTGAGGCTCCTGATTGCATTAGCAGCTCAAAAGCAGTGGAAGATTCATCAGATGGATGTGAAGTCTGCTTTCTTAAACGGATTTCTAGAAGAAGTGTATGTAAAACAACCTCCCAGTTTCATTCACAAAGGTCAAGAAATGATGATATGGTGGATGAGTTTAAAAAGAACATGGTTCATGAGTTTGAAATGACTGACATGGGGTTGATGTCTTATTACCTTGGTATTGAAGTGTCTTAAAGTGAGGAAGGAATTTTTATTTCTCAAAGAAAGTATGCAGGTAAAATTCTTGACAGGTTCAAGATGATTGACAGTAAACCAGTTACTACTCCTATACAGACTGGTTTGAAGTTGTGTAAAAAAGGTGACGGAAAGCTAGTAGATCCCACGTTTTTCAAACAACTAGTTGGGAGTCTTCGCTACTTGACTGCTATAAGGCCTGACATTATGTATAGTGTCAGATTGATCAGCAGATACACGGAGAAACCAACTCAAATCCACTTGCAGGCAGCGAAGAGGATTTTGCGCTACATCAAAGGAACTATTAGCTATGGTATTTTATATGCTTCTGGTGATGATTCGGAATTGCTTGGATAGACCGACAGTGATTGGGGTAGTGACATGGATGAAAGAAAAAGTACATCAGGTAATACATTTTTTCTTTGACAGTAGTGTATTTACTTAGTCTTCAAAGAAGCAGGATATTGTGGCGCTTTCAACAACAGAAATCGAGTACATAGCTGCATCGGCTTGTGCAACTCAGGCAGTGTGGCTGAGAAGGATGCTTAGAGAACTTGATGCTACTCAAGATGTTCCCACGAAGATTTACTGTGATAACAGTTCTGCTATATCCATTGAGAAGAATCATGTTTTCCATGGAAGAAGCAAGCATATCGAAGTACGTTTTCATTATATTAGAGAGCTGATCAAGAACAAAGAAATTGAGTTATTTTATTACAGAAGTGAAGATCAGATTGCAGATATTTTTACAAAACTTTTGAAGTCAGAGATTTTCATCAAGTTGCGAAAGTTACTTGGCATAGAAGAATTTAAATTAAACGAAGATGTTGAAAGATAATCCAAATCGTGGTTATCTAGATTGGTTTAGAAGATATCATGATTAGATTTCATGTTTATCTAAGAGTCCATATACAGTTATTATATGTTACCGTATTTATCTAGATAATGGATTAGAGTTTATCTTGTAATGGAAGTTATGTTTATCTAACTTTAATCATGGGTCTATATATATGGCCTAGTGTCCAACGCATGTAATAGATGATATTATTGATTATTGCAAAATATTATCTCCACCATATTCTCCTTTCCTTGTCATCTTCTTCTCTATTCACGCATGGTAGCACATACATGAATCTGTTGCTGCTATTACGTGTTGTTCGTGTGTCTCCAACATCATAGCTGCTGCAACGTGAGGGCGAGGACGTGGGCTTCTTGCTTGCTGCAAGAAATTTTTGTCCAGTTGTTACGACAAGGCTGCCGCAGCAAGATACATTTTCTAACAATGTAGCCCATCTAATGTATATATTTCGTTTGACTTTTTCATTTCATCCTCAATAGAGAATACAGTGGCGCGAGGATCCTTGGACAAAAAATGTCCCCTCATTTGCTACATACAGTCTATATTTTCTCTTACAAAGGTGCCGAATCTGAAAACATCACCTATATTGGTGCAAAAGAATTGTGACTTGTGCAGGAAAAAATTCCTCGTTAGGGAGGAAGAATCACCAAAGAGACGTAGACTTAGACTAGTTCAACAAAGACACGTACCAGACATCTAGTTAGTCTATATGTGAAAAGCATGTTAAAATAATTTCACATTAGTTAAGAAATAAAAAATGTTTAAATGAATGGTAATATTCTCTCTACCTTTGGTCTTATTTAAGGATTTGAATTAGATAGTCTACTAACTTCAATGTTAAAATTTTAAATACATGGCTCAATAACTTTAACTTTTATAAGACAGTTTCTAAAGATGTCCTTAAATTACTCGTCCGAGTGCTCTCTACGTTTCGGATTATGGTGATGGACGGAATTAGCAACTTGTTACAACTTACAAGGTACGTCCGTTTGAGAGTTGGTGACATGATTCAAGCTTTTTGTGTTGCAAGTTAGTTTTTTTTTTCAGTCAATTTTTTTTGTTTTTTGTTTTTTTCACATAAGAAAAGATACATGAACATCACAACATAGAAGATAGATACAAACAGCAGGTACTACGGCCAAGCAAAAAGCGATAGAAAACACTGGGCGAACATTGAGCATCACGAGCAACAAACACACAAAAAGGGTATAGATGAGACCACCATCGCACAACGCGAACAAGGGCGCTAGAGATCCAAGGATGTTGGAAGAAGCTGCAAACAGGTTTGAGCAGCTTGGAACAATCTAAACTCAGAGACGCATACCCTCGGGGGGATACAGAATACGCTTAGAAACCCATCGTCTAATACTCCAGGGTTCCATAGTGGGAGAATTTGAGCCGACATGGAGTGGATCTGAAGAAAACACCAAGCTCTGTGAGCCAAGGAGGAAGCGTCAAACCTCACAAACGCACAGAAAAAGAAGCACATTGGGAGGCAGTACTATTAGCCAAAAGCCGCAGAAGCCCACAGAGAAACAAAAGCCCCACAAAATAAACAGCCGCTAGGATGGGTGGAAGAAGAGAGTAGATGAAGGGGTGAAAGGAGATCGGGGAGTTTGAGGGATGGCAGTGGCTGATGGACTGGGAGCGTTGGCGGTGGGGTATGGATGGGCTTCAATAGGAGGTGGCAATGGAGGGAAAATGGAAGGGCTTCACAAAGGAAGGGCAGAAAAGGGCGATGGAGGGTGAGGGCCATGGCCACAGGTTTGGGGAAGTGATGGGGAGGCGAGTCGTAGGAGCGGTAGAAATCAGTACTGAGGGCACAAAGAGTAACAAAGACTGAGCTGGTGGGGGAGGGAGGGGGGAGTGAAGAGGAGACTGGTGGAGGGGAGGGAAGGCGGAGGGAACAAGAAAGGGAAGAGGAGGACGAGCCCAAGAGGAGAAAGAGGGAGACCCCTCCCCACCCCCCCCGGTGGGTGGGTGGGGAGGCTACCGCCGGAGCTGGTGAGAGGCACCGAAGATTAGGGGGACCGCCCAACGGTTGACACTTCCGCCAAAGGGGCGATCTTTTTGTGTGGCAATTGGTAAAATGCCCGATGCTACAAGCTACTATTCTTGTCAACAGAGAAATCTCAAATATGAGCTTCAGGCATACTAGTCTTGGAATTTGGATCCTCAATAAGGAGGTTGGCTGGCGGTGGTGACCAGGTAGCTGTTAGGATCCGCTTGATCCCCGCTGACCCGAGAGTGGATGCAAATGGTAACTGACAGTGGCAGAGCTAGGGGAAAGCACCGGCTTGGCACCCCCCAACCTTTTAAAATTACTTATATATACAGTAGTACATATATTTTTTCTTAATAATTCTTTCACAATCAAAAATAAATAGTAATATTTTTTGCATACATATCCCTCAAATAAACCGAATGTGCATGTTTACTCCCAACTCTCACGTTTAATCATCAATACACTTGAAATCTTCAAAATGTTATATTTATACCACATCCCGTCAAACTTAACTGATTTCATGAAATGTCGAAAACATTGCATAAGTCATGATATCATTGGAGGTGTCAGCAGTCCATAATGTAATATTTTAGTGAATTGAGGAGTACATATGCAAATTATTTGTAAATTTAAGGATATTTATGTAAAATCATTAGATTGAGGGGTATAAGCACAACTTTCCAAAGATTTCAGGATATCGATGCTAATACGTGAAAGTTGGGGGGTAACATGTAAATATAGTATATTTGAGAGAAATATATGCAAAAAACCCTAAATAATATAACCAACTGGAATTTTTTTAAGAGACTATTAGACCGTCGCATTCGTAATTGAACTCTCTTTTTAACAATCATTGAGAATTATATTTATACATGCCTTTATATTTATACATGCAAATATGGTGTATTTAAGGGGTATATATGTAAAAAATCCTAACTAATATATATAACCAACTGGAATTTTTTAAGAGACTCTCTTAGAGACTTAGACAGTCGCATGCGTAATTTAACTCTTTCTTTAACGATCATTGAGAATTATATTTATAAATGCCTTCGTATTTTAGGTATTTTTAATGGCTCCCAAAGAAAAAATTTCTCCCTCCGCCATTTGGTAGCAGATAACTTATATCCAACAGATTATAACTTTAATGAACAGTTTTCAATTGGTGCCACCAATTGATTAACTAATGCGGATACAAATAACTTTGATTTCTTAACAAATATAGAAATTGATAAATCCCATTTTCGAGTCTACTATCCATCCAGCAGTGACTGTTCATAAAAAGTTAGGGATCTATAATTTATTATCAGCCCTAACCCAACAGCTGATATCAAGTGACACCCTTGGTAAAGTTAATATCAACTGTCGTTCTAGTTTTGTCCCCCATTATAAAATTTATCTTAGTCTTAGATGGATTATCATTTTTGTTTTATATTTTTATATGATGAGATATGTTTAAAGCTAAGTGTATTTTTGTTTTTAATAGTGGTTATCATTTTAGTTTAAATTTGATTTTAAGTTAAATTTATAATTTAGTCTATACTTCGACTTAAGTCTCATCAAGTCTCATTTTGACTGTTGGTCATCCAATAATCTACCGATGACTACTTCTTTATGGATATTTTACGGATATAGCACTCCTAATAGTTAACCAATAACAAGCATATAGACTATCTGCTTAATGGATATGACAACAGATAGACCACTACTTGTAGTATATCCAACCCATTGACATCCCTTCTTTTGCCTAGTCCATGTGTATGTGTAGGGGTTTGTGGGGCATGGCCAACCTAGCTTACTCTTTCTTGTGCCCGCTTCATGATCCCTTGGCGCGCGCATGTGTCCTCAGATAGTGGATCGTCGCTTCTTATAGCAACAATCTAGTTGTTGTTATTGAAGGAGAAGAATTTTACTCGACTCAAAAAGTATCAATGGGCTGGCCCATTAATCCTTTCTCTTATAATCTCTAGATTCGTTGAACGGTGAGGCCTACGAAGGATGGCTCAAGTCAGAAGTTTTGGAGAGCGAATCCAGACATGATCTTAATCAGGACCTTTCTGTTAAGGCAGAATCACCCTATTCCGATCAGAACTATGAGCTCGAGGTCTCTAGATGTGTGGACTCTTAAAGGAACCAAGTCTTGGAATTCGTCTCGGAAGAGGTTTTCCTTATTCCCTTTATAGGAGACCAATTACTATATAAGGACCTAAGATCCAACTAGCAAAGGTACGTTTTTTAGAACTTAAGCTACCAAGTCTTTTCGACAATACCTTCAACTTTCTGACTTAAGTATCAAAAGGAATTCTTCTGAACCGTTGTTGGAGATCCTCTGACGGTGTTATATTTTGTAGGAGTTATCCAGCGTCGTCTCTTTAATTGAAGATAGAAATTTTTGATCATGGTGACGAGATTTCGACCCACCAGTTACCATAAAAATATTCAACCTGCCTCTTGTTGCCCTTTATTCAGCATTCACACATACATATACATACATACATATATATATATATATATATATAGAGAGAGAGAGAGAGAAAAAGAAAGGTGTCAATGTGGGCACAGTATAACCCAAGGCTAGCTGCCATTGGCAGAGCAAGTTGGGCCTGCCGTCAGTTTGGTCGAGCCGAAGACAATGCCCTTACGTGACCAAGGAGCGGCATGTCTTCCGTCTACGGCGGAGAAATGTGCTAGATGAAGTTTGAATTCATGGGCATGCCATGCACATTGGCATTGACTTGATTTGATTGTATCGTCCCTTTAACTTGGTTTTCTAGATCTACCCTGAATAAAGGTTGAGTGCGGTGGACTGCTAGTGAGCATGCAATTTGCTGTTTGATTTACATACAGGGATTCATTGTTTTAATGTAAAACTTTATAAATCATCGATCTTAAAATAAGTATTTTAGAATCAAAAAGTATTTGTTTGATTGTTTTTAAAATAAAACAAAAGAGATATTTCAATCTTCTTATTATTTTGGTTTAAGTAGGTTTTTGTTGTAAATCAAAATAAGAGAATTGAGTTGTCAAGTGAGTAGACAAGGCTCACACAAGATTTTATTTTTCATTATTTTACATCATTTTAAATATGAAAATACCATAAAATAAAATAATTATTTTAAATTATACTATTTTACGTTAAAACAAACAACCCCATAATTCACAGATCCGACGAATGGTTGAAAAAATACAGCAAAAAAGAAACATTTTTCAACTGCATAATCTTTCTTTACGTAGGTGCCCATTTAATATCTGCAACTGCAAGGAGATGACTCTTTATTTTTGCGCCAAAACTTCTCCTCAAAAGTCCAACGTCTCGGCTACGGCCCGCGTTATGGGGCGAATGGGCTCCGACTCGTCTCTTTGAATGGTCAAGTCTCTAGCGCAATTGATTATTCTCTTGTTCGACTTGCAGCAGTCGTCATCACAACCAAACGCAATTTTAGTTGTTTTGTTGTTATCCTAGTTATTTTGATGTTATTTTAGCCTCTCTATTGTTATCCTAGTGCCACCGAACAGTTCTTATGAGACAGAAATTGAGTGGGATTTCTCTCAGTACTGGTTTAAATTGAATTCAGTCAGTTCAAAAAAGAAAGGAAAAAAATTTTCATAAAAAATCTTCTTCGGAAGAAAAAAAACACACTACATGAAGGTTTTTTTTTTAATATTTCTTTCTCTTTACTGACTGAGTTCAATCTAAACTTACACGTAAAAGATCTCTATTCAAATTGAAAGGGCTACAGAAGATATATGTCGTTGATAACGCACGGCGTAATGACCTGCTCTGGATCGTGCCTACTTCACAAGCAATTTGGTGTTACACACATGACGCATACTTTGTTGAATAATTTTGAGATAGTTCAAGCGTGCCATTTGCATTTACAATTTTTTTTATTACTTCTCAATGACTTGACGTGAGACGCTGTTGAGAAAAATATATCTTTTATATGTCGCACTACTAATAAAATGCTTTGTAGTGTGTACATCAGACCGAACAGTAAACATATGAAGAGGACTTTTCTTTCACAAATATATGTAAATCGTTCACCGTTAAGAACTCACTTTGGTTCATAATCTTTTACACTTATGATTGTTTGTTATAGAATATGCATATGCGTGTAGATATGACCACATATTTTTGCCACCTTCTTTAGCTCTTTTGGAGCTATACATGAACATATGTTGATATGTATTTTTCATGAAACTTTTGAACGAATTTTTTAGTTGTCCATTAGATATGAATGATTCATGTACAAAATTTTTAAAAATGCTGAATTGCTATGGCCAAGACATCATCAACCAGAGTTTAGACCGGGGTGTTTACCTTCTCCCCGTTCAATGAGGTTCTTGGCGTAATATACTCTTCTCACTAGTTCACTGCAAATTTTAATCCTAATTTTTATGCAAGCATCACTTAAATTTCAGTTTGAGAAATGTAAAGCAAAACCAGATAAGCTTTGGGTAAAATGCAGATAGAAATCTAAGAATCCAACGGTTAACTTTTTATACTAAAATAAGATTCTTGTTGTAAATAGTAACATTGTTGATTCTTTATAGTACGTTACCTTAATTCGCATGCAAATGACGTGGCACATATAGAGGCTAACTTCTATTCTTGTTCAAATTCTTTCACGATACAAAATATTGCTTATTTTGTTACAAAATATCATAATCTCTTGATTATTAATCATTAATTTAAAAGTTGATGAAGTTTTAATGAAGAGTACTTAATTTAAATAACAGCGAAATGCTTACATGAGAAACCAAAATTCTTACGTTTTGGCTTCACCTAGTCTTAAACCAAAAACCGAAATCAAATAGCCAAGTGAAATGATAGGACTTTGGAACCTGACAATCTACCATATCTCAAACATAAGAAAATTATTCTGGATCAATTTTAACAGTATTTTGTAGCAAATTCTTACAGGCAAAAACATACATATTCTCTATATATCACAATTTTTTAATTACGTTACGGCTCTTCTCTAAAACCTGATCCATCCCCCAAATCCAGCTCAAGCTAACGTGCCATGTTTACAATCTCCCGGCTCACCATCCTCTGATCCAGCTCACCGAGTCCGGCCAAAATAGAGCTGCACCGCACCATTGCACTTGCAGAAGGTCAACACAACAACGCGTAGGGCGGAGCCTCCGTTACTAGTTAACACGCCACAACCCTAGAGCAAAGATTTTCAAAATGGTGTGCAGCTTCCATATGCCTCCATGCAAATTTTATTTTTTTGCATCTGTCACCGACAAGGCCGGCGATGCTCTCTTCACACTCTAAACTCTTCAGTCTTTGTTCTTCAACTTTTTATATTTGTCTTCTTCATTATAAAAAGCAAATGTCGTCCACGTTAAAGAGTGACGTATATGAAGGTCTTTGATCTGGCCCGACAGAGAACTCTTATTTCTTCCCGTGTTAGAACTTTCCTGGAAGCTAGCGGAATCTTGTGTACAGAGTGTAGTTAATAGTCTTCACTCGAATTGCAGAAGGATTCCTCCTTCCTCGTGACGAACACGTCGTCACGGCCTACAGGCTACAGAGGGAGAGAGAGCGTTGACGGAGAAGGCCTCGAAGAGGATCCTGACAAAAGTTTTAGTCCTGTCAACTTCAGAGGATTAGAGGGCTAGGTTACTCCAACACTGCAGCCTTTTGACTAACGCCTTTGTAAAGCTAGTGAGTGAGGTTTCAGTAAGCACTCTTTTGTTTGTGGGGGGAAGAAGTTTTTTTCCAAAAATCCCCGTAATTGGGAATGAGAAAAGTTCTGTATAAAGGGCTTGTTTGAAAAAAAAACTTCTGTCTGCACTCCCTGAATATCATCCAAACCTGCACTTAAAAAATCCTTTCTCTTAAACTAAAGGGTGGTTGTTAGGTCGAACACTTGAACCTCCAACAGACATTTATGCGGTACGTATAGGAGGGTTTAATTATAAGTTATAACCATCCTTCTATCCTCCTAATTATGCTTGCCAAATCGCCTCCTTTCTTCTTCTTTTTTTTGATCATAATAGGACTTCTATTGATACTCAAGAACTACAATCGGATAATAACATCTCGAGGATAACAGGCGAGATGTTAAGATCGTTTCCCCCACAAACAAAAGAGTGGATTAAACCCTGCCTAGCCACTGCATGGGCTACATTGTTTGCCTGTCTAGGCACAAAACCAACACAAATGCTATCGTTACTCAGGATATCTCTGCACTTGTTGATGAGAGTCTTCGCTTGCCAAGGAGGATTCTTTGCTTCAGAAAGCGCCTGAATGATGATCAGTGCATCCCCTTCAACTGTCGCAGCTTCAAATTCCTTCGCCAGTTTGATAGCCTCTAAGAGTGCTAAGGCTTCAACCTCAAAGGGATTTGTACAATCCACTTTCTCTGACTGTGCCTTAATTAAGGAACCCCTGTAGTCCCTGGCCACTATACCAATGACTCCATGATCAGGAGTGGTAGCCCCATCAAAATTTATTTTGATGTAACCCGGAGCAGGGGGAACCCAGTGCACTACAGAATTACCTATCTTGGGACCATGCTTGTTTGTATGGGTTGTATTGGCGTTCCAGAAATCCACCTCATTCATTGCTCTATGAATAACCAGCTGGGGTTTGATTGGTACATTCTCCATAACCTGTTTGCATCTAGCCTTCCAGATTTGCCAATCAAAGAGATACACTGTGAAATAAGAAAGGTATCATGGGGACCAGTAGATAGAGGAGGACTCCTCCATTCAGTAATCTTGTTTGCAAGGCTTTTCTGATCCAGAGAAGAGGAAAAGTTAAGTGGAGATCCTTTCCAGACGGCTCTGGCGGCCTCACAATCAAAAAGCATGTGGTGAACAGTCTCAGGATTTTTAAGACAGAGGACAAAGATCATCCACCTGTAGGATCTTACTGGCCACAATTGCATTAACAGGGATGGCATTAACCAAACATTTCCAGATAAAAATTAAGATCCTCGGAGGAACCACCTTTTGTAAATAGTTGTCCCAAAGGTTGCTCCATAATGGGTCCAATCTAGATGAAGATGGAGTACCCTGTTGCTGACACAATATCCTGTGGGCAGATTTAATTGAAAAAATACCATCCACAGTCGCAGGCCAAATAGTGATGTCCTCTTTCAGATGATTTTGATTGGGTAACTGAATTTGGCAGATGGCTTTAGCGGTATGTTCATCAAAGAGACTGAAAATGCCTTCTCTGTCCCAGCTACCCTCCTTGATTAATTGAAAAACCCATTATGGCTTATGTGATGCAATCAAACTTCTAGTCTTTGGTGGGCCTTTTAATGCAGGTATCCACTTATCCTCCCAGATCTTGGTGTTCATACCGCTCTGCACCACAGTTAAGGTATTAATTCTAAAGAGACTCCTGAGCTTCATCATAGATCTCCAAGTGTGAGAACCTTTCTGCTTTGAGTTTACCTCCCAAAAGGAGTTGTGCTTCAGGTACTTGGCTTTGATCAGCTTGACCCAAGTCGAGGCTTGCTCATTAAGAAATTTCCAAATAAGTCTAAGGACAGCTGCCTTATTGATGGAGTCAAGATCCTTCACACCTAATCCACCTTCTTTCTTATGCTTCTTGATTCTATCCCAATTACACAAGTGCAGCTTTTTGTGGTCTTGATTATCTCCCAAAGGAAAGCACATTGGATTTTGTTGAGACTCTTGATAATACTGGCTGGCAGGAAGCCAATACTCATGATGTGAGTGGGTATAGAATTAAGCACAGAGTTGATGAGTACTACTTTCCCAGCTTGGGAAAGGGTTTGGGCTTTCCACTGATTCAGCTTAGTTTTTGATGTAGACTGGATCTATCACGACCGGATCCCGCAAACGGGGATCCGGAAAAAGAGGATCCGGAGCCGGTCCGGATCAAACGGTGACAAGGGGACCCGACGGGGATCCGCGACGGGGCGAAGACGGGGCTTCTCGGGATGAACTGGATCCGCCCGCGGGGGGCGCGATCTGCCGCCGGAGCTGCTCTTGGATAGTGAGCCGCTGCTCCTTCGGCGGACGAAGGCGCGGCGCGAGCAGGAGCTTCTCTCGGCCGAGTGGTCGACGAGCGTCGGAGCAGAAGCCGGAAAGTCCGAGATCGGACGGGGGGACGGCTCGCTCTCCGACCAGGGGGTCCGGAGCCACCTTCAGCGCGAGGCCGAGCCTCCTGACGCAGGGCAGCTGACGGGATTGCCCTCGGACAGCGAGTCCGAAGGTTACTTCAGCGCGAGACCGAGTCTCCTAGCTTGGGGCAGCCGGCGTTCGGCGTCGAGACCAGGGAGAGGAATCCGAGGTCGGCGGCCGAGACCGACTCGGGGAGGTCGGCGACGATTCGAACCGAGCCCCTGCAGGAGGGAAAGAAGAAGAAGAACCAGTCAGCAGGAGTCCCGGGCGTCAGCCCTGGGGAACCCCCTCCGACAGTCAAGTTAGCTCCTGAAGAAGATTCGATTCAGAAAGCAAGAAAGAGTAGCTATAACGCTATTCGGACAGAAGTCCTTTTAGGGGGTTTCGGAAGCTTGGGGAGGCATCTGTTTTTTCCACCACCCCCTTGGCCACAAATAGCGGGATATTTATAGCAGAGGATAGCGGATGATTAACGGTGGCAGCCGATATAAGACTATCTGCAGGTTTACTGTTAAACCGCCATAGTGCCCGATCCGCCACCGGAGTGGGCCGGAATCGGCTACGGGGCCGAAGGGGGTTGGGCCGCTGACGGGCCGAAGGCCTGTTGGGCCCTGGGCTGCCGCGCTGCTCCCGGGCCGTGGGCTGCTGGGCCGCTGACGGGCTGAAGCCTGTTGGGCCGGGAGCGACGGTGCCGCTTATGGGCCGTAGGCTGCTGGGCCGCTGACGGGCCGAAGGCCGCTGGAGGGCCTGGTACTGCTGTTGTTGGGCTAAATGGGGTTTGGGCCTGCTTCAATGGGCTGAATCGGATTCTGCCTCATCAGTTTTGAATTTTCCCTCCAGGTATTCCAGTTGTTTGACTCTGCCTCTCTGATGCCACAGTGGTACTCCAAGGTACATGGTATTGGCCTCCTTTCTATTGCTACGTACTCTTTCTTTTGAAATATGACTCAATGGCTAAGGACCCTAAACAACTGCCCTAGGACTTGGAATTGAGTCCCAAGCCTTCCTCCCCCAACCCAAGGCTCCACTCCCAAGAGGGAGAGTGCAAGCCGAACTCGCGTCACGACCCCCCTGCGCTCCACGCAGGAGATGCCATCGTTACGCCATTGGCGTATGGGCCATTGCTACGTACTGATATATGATAAATTGATGGGCTTCTTAACCCTCCAGATTCCCTCACTCCCATACGAAGCCATGACACAGTTTTACGACATTCATTGACTTATCTGAAGTGTTATGATTAGTATACAATTCTTAAAAAAGATATGATTTATCCAACGTTTCATGGTGGACCCACAGTACACCTACAGACCAGGGTTTGTGGGCATGTATTAGGGTTTTAAAATTTACATCGTTTCTGTGGTGGCTGTAGTTAGGGGTGTTCACTGTTTGGGCCAACCCGAAAAATCGAACCGAATTGACTGGTTCAGTTCCGTTTAGTTCGGCTCAAAATTTCAAAAATTTCAGTTTGGTTTCAAACCGAACCGAAGAAACCGAATTCCAATTAAGGGCATGTAAAAATTATATATTACCTGAGTTTTCTTATCATATTTGATTAAATATTGTATGATCTAAAGGGTAATGTGGGCTTTTCATTAAATATTATATGATCCTATCATCCTAATCCAACGGTGGGCATTGGACCCTTATTGAGAAGCTGCAAGCCTGCAACGATTAGGTTAGCTAGGGCTGGGCGGCTGGGCCTTTCCAAGTTTCCAACTCCTTCAGCTTCGGTCCTTCCCCTTCCTCACGAGCTCAGCGGCCTCAGCCAAAGACGGGAGAGCAGCTGCCGGCAGCCACGACGACGCTGCAGCAGCAGAAGTAGAACGAAGCCTGCCCCCCCCCCCCCCTCATTTCCTCCTGGTCACGCTGCTGAGTGGTACGGCTTCCTAGACGGCGACCCTGTTCACGCTGCTCCGAGATGCTCGGCGAGGAAGTTTTCCGTTCGACGACGCCTCAACCTTGCTGCTCCGACGAGATTCCTCTCCCGACTGTTGGGTATTCTCGGTTTCTCCGGATCGCTCACGCAGCGGAAAAAATAAAAATATTTACAGCGATCCGTTCCCGTTTCGGAATCTAAAATATAAGATAATCAGATTATCTGTTCTCACCGTGTGCGGATTCGAATCCGCAGTCGTTTGGTTCCGTCGGTGTGATATCGCAAGCCACGCAAGCGCCCGGCCTCTAGCGAAGTCCACACGATCCTCCCCGCGACGGATATCCTCAAGTTCCTCGTTCTTCGCAGCCCACGAAGCCTCCTCCGGTCGCCGCAACGATCGCCGCAGTGCGCGGACAATTTCCCATCGAACGGGATTCGGAGAAGCGGCGGAGCATATCTGGATCTGCCTGGACGTCAGAGGAAGACATAAACTGAGGAGGGGCGGCTAGGGTTAGCAGCAGCTTGGCCTGCTCAGCCCGTTCGCTATGTTTTATACTAACCGCGCGGTTTTTCACAAAAACCCCCGGTTTATATAAAACCCACTTATTTATCCATCGCCTTGAGAATCATGTGCGTGTGACCCTCTAGGCCCAAGTACCAGTCCAGTTAATAGCCCAATAAGTCCAGTGACTCCTCACTGGCTTTATTAATTAATTAATAACCATTTATTAATCAATTAATCAATCGAATTGATGTCGCACATCGAATTCGACCGGGCCTCCGATCACGTTGGGTGCCAAGCAACACCGCGTGAACCCGGAAGGTATTTGGGGTTAAGTAACCCACTCTTGGAACCTTTCCGCCGACAGTTACCGCGTGGATATAATCCTTCATTCGTACAATGCTCTCGAGTCAACTCAGGGTATGGCGAGCTGTCAAACCCTAACCGGTCGACTCACTTGGATTGGATGCCGCTGATGAATATCGGAAAACTCCTTTCCCGATATTATCGTCCGCCCTGGCCAGGGACTTTCGCGCATCCTTCCTAGAGCATTCTCTCTCTAAGTACCGAGAGCGAATGATTCCTTATTGACACACAATTCCCTTCGACGGTATTCCGCTGTACCCAATCCTTGGCGTATTAGAATCCCATGGCTAGATATTCGTAAACCAAGGTCAAAGCACAGAAGTCCACCGCCAAGGTGTCCTTGGTGTCTCAGGTCCGAGGACCATCCACGCAACTGCGACAATAGAATCAAGCTGGTTGACAGTGAGGTACAATACCATCCAGCGATTCAGTCGAATCAGTTCAGTGAACTCATTCTCCAATGAGCATCTACAGATTCGCCTTAGTGTCTCCACACAAGTGACTTATGAGATCAGTCACCCTCATCATATGAGCAGGAGTAATTTGTACTAGTCTAACCGGATATCCGATGTCCTTCTCGGATATCCTTCGACTATGAACGATTAAGAATATGTGTGTTTAAGTAATCAGTCTCATTAGTATGATCTCATCATAATCTGATCATCATAGCACATATTCACGGACTTCATTATGAAACGATAATTAATGCGATTTACACATAATGAATATTATGTCATTTTATTAATAAATAAACGAGATTTACATAGTCAGATTGGCTTGCAGGCCACCTAAACTAACACCGACCACGTCGCCGACTCACCACTTTCGCCATTAGCAAGTTAGTACTCTTGTATCCTTCAACATTCTTTTGATCTAGCATTTTCTCATAAATTGTAGTGGGTTTCGAGTTTAGTGATTTAGATTTCAGAGTTCAGTGATTAAAAATCCTTTTGTGGTAGGCTAGCTGTGGCCATTTATTTCTTTATAATAATGGTGGCTGAGATTAAGGATTCCAAACTGTTGGAATTCGTTTGTGGGCTGAGATGGCTTGTAGTTGTAGATATATATGTTGTCATCATTTTAGAGGTCCTAGGTAGATATGTTCAAATAAACAAAGATAGCAAGAGCTGCAAGACATGAATCTTTTGGGCTGCCATAACCCATGAACTCAAAGAAGGGACTGTAGTGGGGGTGGGGAGCAGCACCGATCGGCCTTGATTTCAGGTGGCTGCTGCTCATTTTTCTTCGTCGGAGGAACACAGTTGGTGAGCCGGCATAACACTGCGCAGTTGCATCATCATCATTGTGTTAAACGAAGACACAAAACTTAGATGTTTCTTTCTATCACATCTATTAAACTTGTTAAACTACTATCATGTGCTCATTTTTTATTTTATTTTTTCAGATTGAATATATGTTTAGTGCTATCTTTTTTTTAACATGTTTTATGTTGGTTTATATCAAAGCAAATGACTGCAATTTGTTAAATCTTATATTTTTTAATTACAGGTTGCATTTCAATTTATTCACAAATCCTTCTTACATCAGATTTTGTGTTAACAACGGCTTCGATAAGTGAATCTTTTAATGTGAGTCTATTTTCAATTCTTTGATAGTAGACTATTAGATTTTTTGCCTTCAAAATTTAACTATACTTTTTTTTTTTGTTTAGATGTCGCAAACTGGTGATACTCCAATTGAAGTTACAAGTATCGGTTCTAACAATACAACTCAAGCAAATGTAGTTGGTACTTCAGCTTCTTCCGGACCGATCTTAAAGCGGAAAGCTGTGAAGAAGAGAACTGATGTATGGAACCATTTTACTACAATTGAAAAGGGAGAAAATGGACACGAAAAGTGTAAGTGCAATTACTGTGGTTATATTTATAACTGTGATACAAAAAATTGTGGCACTAGTACACTTAGACAACACTTGACATTTAGATGCAAAAAATACCCATTTAGCAAAGTCAATGTTGCTAGTGATGGACAGTCACAAATTATTCTTCAACCTTCTATGATTAATGAAAGAGGAGACAGTGAGAAGATGGGTACTATAACACATTGGAAATTTGATCAAGAACTTGTTAGAAAGGCATTGGCATACATGATTATTGTTGATGAGCTTCCATTTAGGCATGTTGAATGTAAGGACCGAGACTTTCGGATCCGGTTTTCGGGTCAGACCCTGTTGTTCTAATCCTTGTGGGGGGTGGATGTTCTGAGTTGAATCGCGTCAGGACCTGGAGACGCGTTTTAAACGGCGTCCACTTTGGCAGACGCGTTTCAGGTGCTGCCACGTGGGTGCCGCGGGGGTTGGCCTTAGGCCGCGTGAGTACGGCCCTGTCAGGTCGTCTGAACGGCGTCTGCGAAAGACGACGCCTTTCAGACTGCGACTATGGGTGTGTCAGAGTACGGCCCTGACAAGTTGTCTGAATGGCGTCTGTGTAGGACGACGTGTTTCAGACTTTTGTCAGAGCGGCCGTCTTGTGACCTGATAGGCGTCTGTACATGTCGACGCGTTTTAGACAGTTCCTGGATAACCCCGCGAGCCCTCCTTCTTTCCCTCATTTTCTCCTACTCTCCTTCTCTCCTCCTCCTCCGGCGACCGGCGGCGACCACCTCCTCCTCCCTCTTTTCCTCCCACCGTTCCACCTCTCCCTCCACTCCATCCTCCACCTAACTCGTACCACTACCACCTCCACTTCCACTGCGGCGTTCTACTCTCCGAACGGCGGCCGACGTCACGGTGGAGCAAGGACGACCACGGCGGTACCGGCGGCGGCGTGGGGCGAGGAGGGTGAACGGCGTGAAGTTTGGAGGAGTCCGAGTGTCCGGTAGGGTGACGTTCCCCGTAACGTTGTGTTTAAACCATGTTCTTCTCGATATGCATGTGGTAGATCTTCGGTTTTGGGGGTTAGAATGAGCATGTTTAGGTTCTCTATGGGGGTGTTTTGCCTATGAATTGTCTTGCTCTTCGTTTCCCTCCAGTTTGAATGATTTTTGGGGTTATTTGGGGTTGGAAGGGAGCCCTCGGGTTTAGAGCGTTCCTGGTTCCTGGGACTGAAAGACGTCGTGCATGGACGACGCCTTTTTGAAGGACGTCGGGCCATCACGACGCCTTTTAGACAGGAATTGACTGACAGACAATCTGCCAGGTTGAGGTTTCTGTGGCTGAAAGACGTCATGGGTAAGCGACGCGTTTTTGAACGGCGTCAGGCATCCATGACGCGTTTTAGCCGCAGAAATCGCTTGGATAAGACCTTGGGAATTCCGGATTTCGGTGTTGAATGGCGTCTGAGGATGTCAACGCCTTTTAAAAGACGACCATGGGGGTCGACGCCTTTTAAGGCCAGATTCTGAAGACTGATTTATTTAAACCTGTACTTGAAGCTTGAATGGCGTCGACCTCGGTCGACGCGATTCAAGACAGAATCTCACTAAAGCATGCTAGTAAAACGTGTTTATACTGCTAAATAGATGATTAGCACATGTTTTAGTGCACCCGATAGAGATAGATTCCTCATGATCGAATGATTCTATGTGTGTTATGCGATCGCGGCCTTTTCACGTGACCGGATCGCACTGTGTTGGGTTTTCAGTTACTGTGGACCTGGAGTGACATTGTAGCACTTTATCACCCTGTGCTGGTGGGGGCGTGAGCACAGCGCCGGTGGGGGCGTGGGCAGGGTGACGCCTAGTGAGAGAGGGTCACCTGGTGAACCCCGGGGTCAGCTAGTACCGGTGTCGGAGTGGTACATTCGGAGAGTCACTCATGCTGGGGGAAGGGGTAGTCACCTGAGCCAGTTGGGCCGGAGTAGCGAGCGTGCTATCCGAGGGGCTACTCTTTGGTCTCAGTGGGTCGAGGTTTTTCCCACCGTTGTTTGCACGGTCGGCGAGTTCTATCGAGATGACAGTTGTAGATTTTCTAACGGTTGGTTTAGAATGTGCATGATTATCATAACTGCGATTGCATGTTTTCTCACATAGAGAATTAGGAATTGTACTTGCCACTACACTTGTTACTTCACCGTTAGCTGTACTTTACACTTGCGGGTGTGTGTGTGGGCAGTGGGGATCGAAGGATCCCTACTGAGTCTTGTTCTTGAGACTCACCCCTGCGGTTTTCAGGTGAGGACTCCCAGCAGACTTAGAGCGGCGTGTGCGGCCGCGTGTTGTGCGTCTTCGGCAGTTGTTCCGGGGTATGCCCCGATGTAGTTGTTATTTATTTCTGGCCTGTACGTTTAATTATTTCCTTTCAGCTGGAGTATGTAATTATTTGCTGTAATCGAGTCGCATTGTAATAATTTTAATTTCCTGCACTCTCATTTCAGTTCAATGCGATGTGAATGTTTAGCTTAGTTTATTATTTGTTTCCCAGACTTACTAGATCCTGGTTTGATCCCAAATTAATGATTCGGTACCCATTTAGTAATCGGATCCCCGATTATAGGGTGGCGGGTCGTTACATTGAATCTCAAGGCTTTAGACATTTTTGTAGTGTTGCTCAGCCAAGATTTCAAGTTCCCTCAAGAATCACAGTTGAAAGAGATTGTTATGCATTTTTTGTAAAAGAAAGGTTGAAAATGAAAAATCTTTTGGTAAGTAATTGTAGAAGGATTTGTCTCACTACAGACACATGGACTTCTTTACAAAGAGTTAACTATATGTGTCTAACAGCTCACTTCATTGACAATGACTGGAAATTGAATAAAAGGATATTAAACTTTTCTCCAATTTCTAGTCATAAAAGTGAAGCTATTGGAAAGGCAATCGAAAAATGTTTGAATAGTTGGGATATTGAGAAAGTGATGACTATTACAGTTGATAATGCATCTTCTAATGATACAGCTATTGGATATTTGAAGAGAAGAATCAATAATTGGGAAGGAACTGTGTTGAAAGGTGAGTTTCTTCATGTGAGATGTGTTGCACATATTATGAATTTGGTTGTGAATGATGGTTTAAAATTGACAAATGATTCTGTTGTTCGAGTTCGCAATGCTGTTAGATATGTGAGACAATCTCCATCTCGATTGCAAAAGTTCAAATCTTGTGTTGAAGAGGAAAAAATTCAAAGTAAGAGTTTGTTGTGTCTTGATGTTTCTACCAGGTGGAACTCTACTTATCTTATGTTGGATACAGCTTAAAAATTTCAAAGAGCCTTTGAAAGATATGAGGAGCATGATCCTTTTTTTAACAGTGATCTTTCTGAAGGAGATGGCTTAGGAAAGCCTAGAGATGAGGATTGGGATAAAATTAGAAACTTAACAAAATTGTTAGTAAGTTTTTATGACCTTACTCTGAGAGTTTAGGCACATCATATGTCACTTCTAATATTTATTTTCATGAAATCAGCAATGTTGATTGTCTTTTGAAAGAATGGTGCGAGAGTGATAATTTTGAGTTTAATAACCTGGCTTTGAAAATGAAACAAAAGTGTGACAAATATTGGAGAAGTCCGGACAAACTCAATGTTTTGATATTTATTGCTGTGGTGCTTGATCCACGATACAAATTGGAATATGTGGACTTTGGGATTTTTCAAATGTATGATAGTGACAAAGCATTAATAATAAGGAAGAAAGTGAAGACAACACTTGATTCCTTGTTCGATGAGTACAAGAATGTCACTTCACTTTCAAATGGTCAATCAAGATCTTATAAAAAGACTCAAATTAGAAGCTCAACTTCAAATTCAAGTGTCCAAGATGTAGAACAATCGGCACAAAAGATGAGATCAATTTTGAAATCTCGTTTCAAACAACATAAAGTATTAATAGATGGTGGGGATACAAAATCTGAATTGGATAAGTATTTGGATGAAGATATGGAAAATGATGTAGACTCATTTGATATCTTGGGTTGGTGGAAGATTAGTAGTTCAAGATTTCTTATTCTCTCACAAATGGCACGTGATGTGTTAGCCATTCCCGTTTCTACGATAGCATCGGAATCGGCATTTAACACCAGGGGACGTGTTCTTGATCCATTTAGAAGCTTTTTGTCACCTAAGATAGTAGAAGCTCTTATATGCACTCAAGATTAGCTACGAGCATCATCGGAACCACCAAGTGTTGAGGAGAGTTTAGTTGACATTGAGGAAATGGACAAAGGTAAGATATACCTTTTTTAGTATATTCATTTCTTATCAAATATGATTTTTTTTTCCTTATACGTTAATTTTTATTATTCTTTCTTATTTTTAGATCTTTCAAGTATCACATTGGCACCTAATGTGATTGATGTTGTTTGATAACTAAGTGAGCTTCCATTATAAATGGTATAATTTCGGATCTTCTATTTCTTATAATATGATTTTTTCTCCATTGCATAGTTAGTAATAATGTTGACTTTGAGATGTTCTTGATTTTTTTCTTCCTTGTATAGTTAGTAATATTATTGACTTTAAGATGTTCTTTTTTGTGACTAGGTTTTAGAACAAAGTGGAAGATGATCTCAAGATGGATGACATGCTACATATAGATGATGTGCCGAATATCTTTTATTTCTTTTTAGTAATGGATGGTTTATGACTATTTAGTTTATTTTGGTCATGTACCACTTAAATTTTGAATTTGGTTTATGATTATTTACTTTATTTTGATCACTTAGATCATTGATGATAATTTTGTCAACATGGTGGACAAACAATGTGCTGAATTTGTTTAAAGTCATAGATGGATTTATGACTATTTGATTTATTTTGATGATGATTAGGTTAATAGTTTATTTTGATCTATAGATGGAATGTATCCTCTTCTTAAAGGATGGCCTATTGACATTGATAACTGATGAGGTCTTTTATGGATTTGTAATTAATTTTTTTATTGCTGCAACCATTCTTTATTTTACAGGTGTAGGCAGTTTTTTCAATGTTGAAATCATATTTTTTATCTTTATGCATTTAAATAATGGAATTTATCTTTCTATTTGTATAAATTTTTCATTGGAGACCTAGTAAAGATATATGATGATCTATTTTGTAACTTAAAAGTCTATTTCGTAGTTTGAATTTATAGAATTTTCACTTACCAAGTCATCATGTAATTGAAAATCTACTTTGTAGTTAGAAATCCACTAGAAGCCCACTAAGAAGCCCAAACTGAACTACAAACCGAATCAAACCGAATTATTTCGGTTTGATTTGGTTCGGTTTGAGATCTGTACGGTTTAATTTGATTTGGTTTAAAATTTAATTCAATTTGATTTAGCTTCATAAAACTTTTCCTCAAATCAAATCAAACAGTGAACCCCCCTACCTGTAGTAGGTGGTTTGTCCGCCGCTACATTCGCGCACATTGATGTACGCGTATATCGCGAACGCGCTGACCTATCAGTTCGTGATGTGCTTGTACATCAGCACGCGCTACTAATCGCATCACTTTAACCGGAGCTCACTGCTCGGTGCCATTTACCTCGACCAACTCCACCACGGGGCGCAGCTGCGCCCCCATCTCACTGGAATTTTTTCCACGCCTCTTTTGATCCCACTAGGGGCGACAACGCATAACACCATGCAAACTATAATAATTAGCACAAATCATCTCCACACACGGCAGCATCCAGCCATTTCACCAAAGATTGGGTTCGCCCACATGTTCCCCTCTCATTTGGCACAGTGGATTCCGGCCCCTCGAGCCCCCACCGCAACTTCACATCATTACCGACCACCTCCACTTCTCGTGTACTGTGCTCTTTCTTCTTAACCACGTCTCTCTTTTTTGGATCTTTCACCCTGCAATATTGTTGCTTTTCTCTCCCATCATCGGAAAACACAAGTAATGTCAGCAATATTAACGCTTCTTGGGCCACCACACCACTTACATAGCACAACATCTGCAGCAGGCCGGCCTCCATGGTGAGCCGAATGTGATGCGCGTTGCATTAACGTAGCCATACGACCCATACCTTCCTTAATCGGTGAGCGAGTCACATGATGTCTTTCCTATTCTTTATCTTGGTCCGGTCATGTACGTTGCGCATTATGGGATATGAATAAATGGTGATAACCACCCTTGCCATTTGTTGCTAACTGTACTGGTTTTGAACCCTATATCGTCACAGTCGTGCACAGAGATCGAAGATCAGACGTCACCTTCCCCGGACCCGCGCGGCGGTTCCCTCCACCAACCCCCGTAACCCCGTTCCCCACCTCCTGCAGAGAAGAGAAGAGATCTCCTCTCTCGCACTTATTAAGTTCCAACCATACCTACACTGACAGAATCCGGATTCTCCATCAACATGAGACAGCCAGCACAAGGAGGACGGGTTTTTTCGTCGTACCAAAAGTTCAGAAGCACCGACTATTCACGCGCTTTCTAGCCCAAATTCCTCTCTCTCTCTCTCTCTCTCTCTCTCTCTTTATAGCTGCCGCCTGCCGCACACTATAAAGACTCCCAGCTCAGTCCTGAATCAACCACCCAAACTTGCCTCTGTCTCTATTTCGTGTTCTCCTACACTCTTTCCTCATTGCCCCTGTGTTCGTTCTGCTCAAACCTCACAATGTCATTGCTTTCGGGTCCCTTGCTCGTGGGACTCCATGTCCTCTCACTTTTCACAGCAGCTACTGCTGTTATTCCATCAGGATCTACCTCTCCAATCTCTGCCTGCAGGACATCCGTCTATCCCAAGCTCTGCCGGGCCGTCCTCGCGCCTCTACGGTTCCCCGGCAACTCCTACAGCGTCGGCGAATATTCCGTTAAGCAAGCCCTGAAACAGGCCCGGCGCACCTCCCAGATGCTCGACCAACTACTCTCCCCTGGCGGCACCTCGCGCTCCCGCCGTATCGGTGGCGGCGTTGGAGCCCGGGCGCTCGAGGACTGCCGCCAGCTGGCCCGTCTCAATGCCGGGTACCTGGAGGCGGTGGAGGCCAAGCTGAGCGGGGGCCAGCGGGCGCTGTCCGGAACGGAGGCGGACCATGTTAGGGCCCTGATGAGCGCCCTGGTCACGAACCAGCAGACCTGCTTCGACGGCCTGCAGGCGGCGGCGGCGTCCCGGGGATCGTCACCAGCGCCCTCGCCGAGCTTTGAGCTGTTCGCGCCGCTGGCGAACGCAAGCCAGGTTTACAGCGTCTCGCTGGAGCTCGTAACTAGTGCTCTAAGCTGGAAGGGCAGGAACCCCGTCAAGGGTCCCCGGTTGGACCCTGGTCAGCATCACCAAGGTAAGCACGGGAAACCCATCCTGGCACAGTCAAATCACTCTGTCCTAAGCTCCCACGACCCTTCGATCAATGGACCTACAAGATAATCTGGACCCCGCGAACATCGGCCGGGGAATATGTTATTGGTACACATGACTTAACGCAGTTTGGATCGTGCGGTGCAGAGGGAACATACATGGACGGCCCCCTGATCACATGATGACCGCGTCCTTGTCACCATCCTGTGCCGCCGCTCCTTCTTGCGTCTTGCGTCTCTTGCCCCTTCTCTCTCTTTCTCGCTCGCTCGCTGGTCTGGAGTGCTGTATGTGCAATTCTTCGCACTCTCTCCCTCTCGCTGGCCTGCAGTACTGATGTATGTGCAACTCTGCGCACACGTCCGTGTTACGGGATCCGCCCGCCAGACACTGTTGATCAGGCCTGGCGTGTATTCTGACAGGACAGCTCACCCATTTATGATCGGATTGGCTATCTTTTTTGACATAGATGCATGCACAGTCTTATCATTTTGCATGGTACGAGAAAAAAAAAAACCTTGGTTCTGTTGTAGGTGGACAGTAAGTCTGCCACCGACTCCGTCATGCGTGAAAGCGGCAGGGAGGGGGGAAATAGGTCCATTGACCGCCCTTCACGTACTGACGTTTCCTTTTCACGGTGTCCTCCTCCAGGGCTCCGGATCAACGGAAGGCATCTCGCGGAGGGGACCCGGTACAGGGTGCTCGAGGGCGTCCGGATCAACAGCTCCGTGGTCGTCGCCAAGGACGGAAGCGGCAACTTCACCACGATTGGCGACGCCATCTCGGCCGCCCCCAACGGCACCGACGTCGTCGAGGATGGCTACTTCCAGATCGTCGTGGGGGAAGGTGTCTACGAGGAGAACGCCGTGGTGGGCAAGGAGAAGAAGAACCTGATCCTGGTCGGCGCCGGGATCAACCGCACGGTGATTACCGGGAACCGCAGCTACGTCGACGGGTGGAGCACCTTCGCCTCGGCCACTTTCGGTGAGTTGCCGATCCAAGCTTGCAGGTGGACTCAGCGAGATCTAATCACGTACTGCCGAGTCACGACAGTGGAAAAAGTTTGAAGTACGGGTTCTTAACTCCATTTGCTGGTGATGCAGCCGTGCACGGCGAGCGCTTCATCGCCGTGGACATCACGTTCGAGAACACCGCAGGTCCGGAGAAGCACCAGGCGGTGGCGGTGAGGAACAGCGCCGACCTGTCGACCTTCTACCGCTGCAGTTTCGTGGGCTACCAGGACACGCTCTACGTGCACTCCCTGCGGCAGTTCTACCGCGACTGCGACGTCTACGGCACCGTCGACTTCATCTTCGGCAACGCGGCGTCAGTCTTCCAGAACTGCCGGATCTATGCGCGGAAGCCCATGCCCAACCAGGTGAACGCCGTGACCGCCCAGGGGAGGACGCACCCCAACCAAACCACCGGCATCTCCATTCACAACTGCACCGTGAGCGCTGCGCCGGACCTGATGGCGGACCTCAACTCCACCCGCACATACCTCGGCCGGCCGTGGAAGGAGTTTTCCCGGACCGTCTACATGCAGTCGTACATCGATGAGGTGATCCAGCCGGTGGGGTGGCTGGAGTGGAACGGGACCTTCGCGCTGAGCACGCTGTACTACGGCGAGTTCGACAACTATGGGCCCGGCGCCAACACCAGCGCGCGGGTGCAGTGGCAGGGGTTCAGCTTGATGGACGCCGCAGAGGCTTTGAGGTTTACGGTGTACAATTTCACCATGGGGGACGTCTGGTTGCCCTCCATCTCCATCCCTTACTCGGGGGGGTTGATCTGAGATTCTGAATCCGCAGGTGGAGATCGGTCACATGAGTAGGGATGCTTCTTTTATTATTTTTAATGCATGCTGCCAAGCTAGCCTGCAATTGTATACGTCCGTAAAATGAAAGGGGTAAAATGAAAAATGCCCCGACACTCGACCGCATGATGCGGTCGAGCGCAGTAAATCACTTTTCTTATTGTAATAGAGATCTAGAGTAGAACAAGTAAAAAAACAACAGTTTGGAGGGCTTCTAATTAATTAGACTTCTTCCTGAGGTTTAGGTCTCCTCAGTCGACCGGGGACTCTTGCATGCACCCGCGTGGTGCACCCACACGGGGCCCCGAGGGCCCCCTCATCGGTAAGTGTGGGAATTTTCCTAGTACACCATTCTTCGTAAGGTACATAGTGAAATGGAGAAAAATTTATATTATAATATTAAAATAAAATTCTTATTTTTATTAAAATTAAAATTAAGACACATGACAGAATTTCTCTCTTTCTTTTTACGAATAATTGTTAAAATAAATTTTTTATTTTTCTAATAAACCTAAAATATTCAAAACTGATATTTTACTCTGCATCGCATGAATATAAAACTACTTTTACTATAGGATATAAATTATACGTCCAAAAAAGAATGTAAAATGCTATAAAATTATTATTCCGTCTTTCCTTTATCTGGAAAATGGACAAGGATAAGGATGTACGTATTTTCGAACCCACGAAGGTTTAATGAACTTTGAGGATATATCTTCCAAAGCGTGGGAAGTTTGTGATCCACAGTCCCACTTGTAGGGCTACCGTGTATTCAACTAAAATACGAATTAAACTGTCATGGTTCCAATTCTTTTGACCTATTAGACATCAATCGGGCACTCCCCTTCACAAAAAGTAGCGGGTTTATTCAGGTGGATTGAATCTATTACCTTCTAAACACGGGCACAAAGTTAGATGTCATGTAGGACTTTAAGGAACTTGTATGTAAGGGTTATTGAGTGCACAAAGGTATTCGTTTAAGTGGTGCGTGTGGTATATGAAATTTCTTCTCCGGAAATAGTTCTGTTCTTAGAATTAACGTTGTAACATTGGGTGGGTTAATTGGAATCCGATCAAGTCAATCCGGTAGTTAGGTAAGGCTGAATTCGATCAATTCATAGTGTAGATGCGTGAAAATTTATGTGCCTCCCCGACGTATTGTTCTCAGAGGGGAGGTGGAATTTTGTTATTTTTCTTTGAAAAAAATCCTCGTTGGAAAGAAAGATTGCGCTCTGCTTATAAATATATGCCTATTTTTACAACATCCGATGTAGAATTAAAACGATTTACCATTTTTATGTCTCTACAAGTTGGATTAAAATTGGGGGTCTTTTAACTCAACCTTGGATGTGTTAAGTTGAATTGAAGGTCTGCCAATCCAATCTAATCTAAACCTGACATTAATGAACACAAATGATAAGTTAGATCACCAGAATATGTTTCATTTAACTTTTTTAACATTGAACAAAAAAATTAGTTTGCATATGAAAACTTAATTTGCAAGGTGAACAAAAGTGTTCCCAAGGAGTACCCATGTAATTATGTTTGTATCCACTTTTTTAAGGTAGATAGATAAATGCATTCATACATTTACACATAAAATATTGATAATTGATGAGGCAGAATCCGATTCGGTCCATTGAAACAAGTCCAACCCCGTTCAACCCAACAGCAGCAGTACCAGGCCCTCCGGGAGCCTTCGGCCCGCCAGCGGCCCACCAGTAGCCTTCGGCCCATAAGCGGCACCGTCGCTCCCGGCCCAACAGGCTTCAGCCCGTCAGCGGCCCACCAACCTACGGCCCGGGAGCAGCGCGGCAGCCCAGGGCCCAACAGGCTTCGGCCCATCAGCGGCCCAACCCCCTTCGGCCCGATAGCCGAATCCGGCCCACTCCGGTGGCGGATCGGGCTCTATGGCGGTTTATCAGTAAACCATCATTTAATCCTATATCGGCTGCCACCGTTAACCATCCGCTATCCTCTGCTATAAATACCCCGCTATTTATGGCCAAATGGGTGATGGGAAAAACGGATGCCTCCCCAAGCTTCCGAAATCCTTAAAGGACTTCTGTCCGAATAGCATTAAAGCTGCTCTTTCCTGCCTTCTGAATCGAATCTTCTTCAGGAGCTAACTTGACCGTCGGAGGGGGTTCTCCAGGGCTGACGCCCGGGACTCCTGCTGACTGGTTCTTCTTCTTCTTTCCTTCCTGCAGGGGCTCGGTTCGAATCATCGCCGACCTCCCCGAGTCGGTCTCGGCCGCCGACCTCGGATTCCTCTCCCTAGTCTCGACGCCGAACGCCGGCTGCCCCAAGACAGGAGACTCGGTCTCGCGCTGAAGGAGCCTTCAGGCTCACTATCCAAGAGCAAGCCCGCTCCGAGTCGCCCCCGGCCTCGGACCTTCGGCTTCGACTCCGCCGCTTGTCGACAAGCAGAGGGGAGGAAGCTCATCCCCGCCGTTCCTTCCCAGGAGACTCGGTCTCGCGCTGAAGGAGCCTTCGGGCTCACTATCCAAGCCAGGAGACTCGGTCTCGCGCTGAAGGAGCCTTCGGGCTCACTGTACAAGAGAAAGCCCGCTCCAAGAGGGCGGCAGGAGACCGGGTCTCGCGCTGAAGGAGCCTCCGGGCTCACTGTCCAACAGCAGACCCGCTCCGAGTCGCCTCCGGCATCGGACCTCCGGAACCGCCTCTGCGTCCTTCGCCTTCCGGATCCCCGTCGGACCCCCCTCGAACACCGATCCGACCCAGCTCCGGATCCTCTTCTTTTCGGATTCCAGCTGCGGAATCCGGTCGTGATAGATCCAGTCTATATCAATAATAAAAAAGGAAAATTAAAACTATGAACTAGTAAGGGTATAACCCGACCTAACTCAATGAATGTTGAGTTATATATATAGGTTGAGTCGGATGGGAGATTGGAAGATGGGTTAGGTTAGAGTTGAAAGAGTTAGGCTAGGGGTTGGGTAAATCATGGTTATAGTTGACGGGTCTCTTATATAGGTTAGGTTTGGGTCCCAAGCCCATCTAATCTGATCCACGTTACAATCTTACTTAAAATATTCATTTGAATAAGACGAAAAAATTGTCCATATAAACATGTTGTCGTGCAAATTTATCCTTAAAATTGAAAGAATATTAAGTCTCATGAAATTTGAACCTTACCTACTTGCCAAATGACCTACACGTTCAAAAGAAAAATCTAATTACCTTTCATGGGAATGCACAATGCAAGTGATGGCGGCGATGTACTCCATCGTACGCTTCAGCAACATGCATGTTTCTCCTTGGTATCACCAATTCTGTTTATTGAAAATTTGCAATGAACAATGTAGAACATGCAATTCTCCCTTTTCACTTACAATCTCCCCGTTATTCTTTTTTTCCTTCTTTTGAAATGAAAAATCTTCGGCCTCAGATCCACGACAAATGCGTGATGGAAACAATGTCACCAGGTTGGGTTTCAGAAAAGATCGATCTGAGAAAAAAATTTTAAGTCGGCAAAAAAATCTAAAAATTTTGTAAACAAAATGTGAAAGATATGTTAATTTTTTAATATATAAATGTAGTTTTCAAATATAATATAATACATAATATAAAAATGAACTAATTTGTTTTAGAAAAGTATCCTTTACCTGAAAAATAAGTGATTAAATCATGATTAAATTGTTACTTTTAAAATTTATAAAGATTTTAAAGATTCTTTCAATAGATTGAGATTTATTCGTGAAAAGTATGTCAAAATGAAAAATATGATTAAATCACAAATTTTTCAAAAAAATTCAAATTTATGTTACATTGGATGGAGATTCCTTCATCTTTGCACTGAGGCAATCCTTATCAAGTTAATAATATTGGTTGACTAATGGAAAGCGCAAGTGGGGTGCCTCGCGCCTTAAGCGCTGTTTACTGTAATGTCACAAACCAAACAACTTTTTTGGTGGAGCCCAACAGCGGAAATTGGTCTAGCGCAAGTTGGCCCCATGAACCGAAGGTCTTCGTGAAAAAATAATGCGCAACAATATGGAAGAGGTTCTTTTCTTATAAATTCATGATCTCAATTATACACAATGACGTGGCACGTAAATACAAAAATGAGTCAAAATATAAACTCGAGGCAAAAATATTATACTAATAATATACTAGTTTTAATATCATATTACTATATTCAACCGCAAAGCTTTTTTTTTTTTTTTTTTTAACATGGCCTAGATGGCTAAAGACGAGGCTACACTACCCAAAGACCCAAGATCGAACCCCAGGCCTCCCCCCACCCCCAGTTCCCCTCCCAATTACACGCCCGAAAATGAACGGAATATCTACGAGGAGGGAGAACGCGCGAGTCGAGCTCGCCACCCCCACGCGTCAGCGCAGCTGGGCGGGGGATGTCCACTACGCCAAGGACGTGCGGACAACCGCAAAGCTAATTGATAATTAATTAATGGAAAGTGATGATGCATGAAAATTTGTCTGCCTTCTTTGAGGTATTGTTCCCAAAGCGGAGGTGGGGTTTTGTTCTTTTTCTTAGAAAAGGGTTCTCATTGGGAAAAGAGGTTACGCTCTGCTTATAAGCACATGTCTATTTTTACAACATCCGATATAGGATTAAAGCGGTTTGCCATTATTATGCCTCTACACAGCCCCCTGTGAAAATAGGGGTGTACGGACCCCTTTGAGTCGTTGGACGGATCAAGCCGGCTAGGGGTGCTCGGACAAGTTACTGACTTTTTGTTCAGTTCTCACAAACGGCGTCATATGATGATGCATGAAAATTTGTCTGCCTTCCCTGAGGTATTGTCTCCAAAGCGGAGGTGGGGTTTTGTCATTTTCTTTAAAAAAGGGCCCTCGTTGGGAAGAAAGGTTACGCTCTGTTTATAAGCACACGCCTATTTTTATAACATCCGATATAGGATTAAAACGGTTTGCTATTTTTATGCCTCTACACAGAGCGTAAGTGATAGCTTCGGCTACATCACATGGCGTCATCTGTGGAAACTGAACAAAAAGCCACTAACTTATCCGCGCACCCCTAGTTGGCCTGATCCATCTAGCGGCTCAAAAAGGTCCGCACACGCCTACTTTCACAGGGGGCTGTGTAAAGGCATAAAAATGGCAAACCGCTTTAGTCTTACATCGGATGTGTGCTTATAAGCAGAGCGTAACCTCTCTTCCCAACGAGGGCCCTTTTCTAAAGAAAAGGACAAAACTCCACCTCCGCTCTGGGGACAATACCTCAAGGAAGGCACGCAAATTTTCATGCATCATCACATGGCGTCGTCTGTGGGAATTGAACAAAAAGCCAGTAACTTGTCTGAGCACTCCTAGCTGGCCTGATCTGTCCAGCGGCTCAAAGGGGTCCGCACACGCCTACTTTCACAGAGGACTGTGTAGAGACATAAAAATGGCAAACCGCTTTAGTCTTACATCGGATGTTGTAAAAATAGACGGTACTTATAAGTAGAACGTAACCTCTCTTTCCAACGATGGCCCTTTTTTAAGGAAAAGGACAAAACCCCACCTCCACTATGGGGACAATACTTCAGGGAAGACACGCAAATTTTCATGCATCATCACATGGCGCCGTCTGTGGGAACTGAACAAAAAGCCAATAACTTGTCCGAGCACTCCTAACCGGCCTGATCCGTCCAGTGGCTCAAAGAGGTCCGCACACGCCTACTTTCACAAGGAGCTGTGTAGAGACATAAAAATGGCAAACCGCTTTAATCCTACATCGGATGTTGTAAAAATAGACGTGTGCTGATAAGCAGAGCGTAACCTCTCTTCTCAACGAGGGCCCTTTTCTAAGGAAAAGGACAAAATCCCACCTCCGCTCTGGGGACAATACATCAGGGAAGGCACGCAAATTTTCATGCATCATCACATGGCGCCGTCTGTGGGAACTGAACAAAAAGTCAGTAACTTGTCCGAGCACTCCTAGCCGGCCTGATCCGTCCAGCGGCTCAAAGGGGTCCACACACGCCTACTTTCACAGGAGGCTGTGTAGAGACATAAAAATGGCAAACCGCTTTAGTCCTACATCGGATGTTGTAAAAATAGGCGTGTGCTTATAAGCAGAGCGTAACCTCTCTTCCCAACGAAGGCCCTTTAAGGAAAAGGACAAAACCCCACCTCCGCTCTGGGGACAATACCTCAGGGAAGGTACGCAAATTTTCATGCATCATCACATGGAGCCGTCTGTGGGAATTGAACAAAAAGCCAGTAACTTGTCCGAGCACCTCTAGCCGACCTGATCTGTCAAGCGGCTCAAAGGGGTCCGCACACGCCTACTTTCACAGGGGACTGTGTAGAGGCATAAAAATGGCAAACTGCTTTAGTCCTATATTGGATGTTGTAAAAATAGGCGTGTGCTTATAAACAGAAGGTAACCTCTCTTCCCAACGAAGACCCTTTTCTAAAGAAAATGACAAAACTCCACCTCTGCTCTGGGGACAATACCTCAGGGAAGGCACGCAAATTTTCATATATCATCAGAAAGAATTGCTTTGCTAACGCAATAGATCCTCTTTGATTCAATCCATAATCATTCCCAAACCCTAGCCTGCAACTTAAATCTTCTCTGCTGAATTATAAATTATAGATTGCACTAGTAAAGTGTAAATTGATCTTCACATGCACAAATAGGGATAATCCAATTCTGAGGATCTTACACCATTCTCGCTTCCTTCTTGAGGCAACGTCCCCCGTGATTCTAAAATCAGAAAAAGAATTTTTGAAGACATTTCCTCTCTTCATTCGGCTCCCAGTGAGACCTGATACAAATTATATGGTCTAAATTAGTCCACAGTAATCATATTTTTAACAATTCATCGTTCCACATTTGTCTTAAGGAATAAAGAATTCTTTTAAAAAAAATTGGTCCCTCTAATCTGCTTTAAGAAAAACTCCCAATATCCTCTGTTTAGTCAAGGTTTCTAGTAATCCCACTTTTATTTGTAGAAGTCTATTTTTCAAGAGCTTTTTTTAGTGTTTAAAATTTTATTTTCTTCAAAACTTTTGAGATGTTTTGCAATAAAAGTAAAATTATGAGTAGCTTTTATTAAATAAAGAGATTGTATAGAGTATTTTCCTAAATTAGGTACATTAGAGGTACCAAAAATTGAAAACCCTAAGAATAAATGGTGAGGCATGGTCAACTTGAGACGGAAACAACAACCAACAATCTAAGTTATCTAACTAGTAACTAACAAGAGCTGGCGGGGGTAGGTGGGAGCGGTTTCCTCCCCCCATCCTCTAAAAGCTTCTTCTCTCGTTCTCCTAGTCAGCGTCGGTGATCAAGCCTCCCATCGATGGTCTTCATTAGGGAGGAGAAAGTGCCAAGCAGGTGCTCCCCTCTCCCATCCTTTATGTTCTCTCGATCGCTTGCCTTCCTTTCCTCCCTCCTTCGTTGGTTCATCCCTCTCATCTCTAGTCACAGACCCATCTTTCTATTTGTTTTCTTCAGTTGTTTCTTCCCAATGCCTTCGCTTCGCCCGATTAATGTTGCGTCCCCTTACTCTGCCTTCCCTACCTTGACCCCCTCTTCTAACCCCACCTGTTCTCCATCTCTTCCCCCTCGTCTTTGGCACCAATCTTGGCGCCCCCATGCCCTCGTCCTTCCCTCAGATCCCCCCCTGTTTTAACCTACATTTTCTTCCCCTACCTTCACCCCCCTCCCGGTCCCCATCCTAATAATCTCTGTCCTATTCCACTTATTTACCTCCGCCGTCTCTACCATGTGATTTCCACCTTCATCCTCTATGATCGCCACCTTGCATCCGATCTCCTCTTCCTTACCTTTGACCTCTCTCGTCCTATATTTTTCCATCACCCTTGCCCCTGTCGTCAACCTCTCTTCTCGGCCTTCCCGCTTCCTTCTTTTTGTCTCCTACCCTAAGGATTTTGTTCAAGATCTGGGTCTTGGCCGTTTGGCTCCAGGCTTTATTTTTGTGTGCTGCCGTATTTTCTTGTTGTTTTCCGCTCTTGCAGGATCGATCCAACTGCGGCACAGTGCGCAGTCCTACGTGGTCCTTGGGGAAGGTTTTCTTTGATCCCTTGCGGATCTTGGAGATGGATGACGGAGCTCGAGATTTGTGCGTATTTCTTGTCCCATGTCGGAGCACGTTTTGGAGCCCCTCTTTGTTCGACTGCTAAAGAAGGTTGCAGTCTTTCCGACAAATCTTTCACCAACGTCTCTGCAGAGACCCACCTCCGTTCATAGTATACCACATCCTAAGAAGCTATTTGGTGTTCTATGTGTTTGGCTATCGGAAGTCGTCACCTACTCTCAACTATGTTAGTATTAGATGGTCTCAAAGCCAATCCGATATTGTATACATATTCAGATTATTAATAAATGGTAATAATTCATTGTGTGTAATTAATTCGATCTGTGTTTATCGTATCACAATGAAGTCCATGAACATGTGCAATAGTCTTCGGATTATGATGAGATCATAGTTACGGGACCGAAGACTTATAAACACATGTTCTTAATTGTTCCTAGTCATAAGATGTTTGAGATAAGACATCGAACATCCGGAAAGACTAGTATAGGTTACTTCAGCTCATATGATGAGGGTGACTGATCCCATAAGTCACTTGTGTGGAGACACTATGTTGAACCTATAGGTGCTGATTGGTGAATGAGTTCACTGAACTGATCCGACCATGGATCATTGAATGGTAATCACCTCACTGTTAACCAGCTTGATTCATTTGTCACGGTTGCGTGGATGATCCTTGGACCTGAGACTTCAAAGATATCTTGTTGGTAGGTTTCTGAGTTTTGACCTTGACGAACGAATCCCTAACCATGGGTTATCAATAAGTCAAGCGATCGGGTTTAAGGAAATGCCCTCGAAGGTAATTGTGTGTTCAATACGGGATCATCCGCTCTCGGTTGTTTGAGAGAGAATGTTCCGGGAATGATGCGCTTAAAATCCCTGGCCATGGTGGACTAGGTAATCGATAAAGAGTTATCGGATTCAGATTAGCGGCATCTGATTCAAGTGAATCGACCAAATAGGGTTTAACAGTAAACCATATCCTAAGTCGATTCGGGAACATTGTACGGATGAAAGATTATATCCGCGTGCTAACCGATGACAGAAAGGTTCCTATAGAGGGTTGCGATAACCCCAGTGCCATCCAAGATCACGCGATGTTGCTTGGCATCCAACGTGATCGGCAGTCCGTCCGAATTTAATGTGGGACATTAAGTTCGGTTGATTAATTGAATATAAGGATATTAATTAATTCAGTGGATCAGTAAAGGGTTACTGGACTTAATGGGCTATTAACTGGACTGGTATTTGGGCCTAGAAGGTCACACGCAAATGGTTTTCAAGTCGATGGATAATCCGACAGGATTTCGGATAAGTCTGGGTTTTTATGAAAAATCGCAAACTGACTTCTTATAAAAGAACGGATTCTACGTCCGGAGCCAGCAACTCTGACCTAGCCGTCATTCGTTCTTCCCACTTTCTCTCTCCTCTGGGTGTGCGGTTCCCAACTGCTCCACCTTCCGTTCGACGGGAATTCCGAATCCGCATGTCGCGGCGGATTACGCGCAGTCAGACGGGATCTTCGAACGCCGCAGCGAGCGAGGAAGCGAGGACGATCCATCGCGAGGAAAATCGCGTGGATACCGCTAGAGGTCGGGCATTTGCGCGACTTGCAGCATCGCTCCGACGGAACCGGAAAACGGACGCGGATTCGAATCCGCGCAAGGTAAATTCGATTTACTCAGTTTCAGTTTTAACGATCGAAACGGGACAAATCCGATCCCGAATAATTTATTCTGCTGCGTTTTAGGATCGGATCCCGACACAGCGATCCCAACATACTAATGTTATATTTTTATTTCATTTAGTATGGACTGTGTACGTTTCCATGTTCCTGCTTTCCTACACTATATCTGAGCTATATGCTCTCCGTTATAATTCGTTTTCTTCTGGTTAAATGAAAGACAATTCCTTTTAGTGACCAAAAAAAAAAAACTAGTTACTAACATATAAATCGATTAATAAATTATCTGTCTAAAGTGATATAGACCGTAAATAAAATAGCAGACAACTATTTCCAAACTAATAAACATGTGTGATAACTAATAGTTTTATTATTATTTTATTAATAAGCCACGGACGGTTTTTCTAAACCAGTATACCGAATAAGATCACAAATGAACCTCAGATCCGTACCAATTCCGGCCAGCGTGCATCCGACGCCATCCCAACGTGAAGAGCTCCGGTGACCAGAACCAGAATAAAAGATCAAAAATCGCCGTTCTACCTCCATTTTACTTGACACCCTTCCCATTGGACTTGGTAGGGAGCGCGGGCTCGGAGGAGGCCGTCAACCATGGGGGTCACAAAGGAGGACGTCGAAGCCGCGCTCACATCCGCCATGAATCCTTCCCATCTGGTAACAATGGCCGCCTCCTTCCCTCTCCTTCCTCTTCTTCTTCTCCTCTCGCGGCTTTGCCTCTCCATTTTCTCAAAAAAAAATTGATACTGGAACGCAATCGAAACCCTAATCGGCAATCTCTTCCATCTCCCTTGTTTTGGGTGTTTCGCCGTTCAGCAAGTGGTCGATACGTCTGGAGGGTAAGCTTCTCTTCCTCGCTCCTTCCCTTTCTTTGATCTATGGAAGCTTCTTCTCTTCTGGTGCCCTACCTGCGCACCAGTGGAGCACCGCTAGGGCTGATGAAGTGTGCATCGATTAACAAATATGCCAGGTGCGGGGCGAGCTTTGAGATAGAGATAGTGTCGGAGCAGTTCGAAGGGAAGAGGCTGCTGGAGCGGCACCGCATGGTGAACGCCGCGCTGGCGGAGCAGCTCAAGCAGATCCACGCCCTCTCCATCAAGAAAGCCTTGAGCCCGGCGCAGTGGAACCCCCCTCCGCCGCAGCCGGAGGGAGCTGCGAAACCACCGCCCGCCCCTACTGCGGAAACCTAGTATACAACCCCGCCTGCCCCTGCCCAACAAGAATACGAGAATCGACACAAATTTTGGGTTCTTTACATGTGGCAAGGTAAAAGTGCCTATTTTCTGCTTATGAGGGTGAAGAGCAGGATGAACTGATGATATAAGCCTTTAACATCACATACTTTTGCTTGTATTGTTGCTTGTGGCACATAACCGGTATTATTTTAAACATGAAAGCAACTCTTGCTTGGTGCTTCTTATAAAAGAATTTCCTCTTCGCTTTTGTTTTGTTTACTTTTCTTCATTTCAGTTAGATATTTTAATGACTGCTTCAGTTTGTATCTTGAATTTGTACTCTCTATACGGCCATGATCTATAATTTGTAGATAGTGTCTGACTATCAATCAATCTAGGGATGAGTTATTCCAGATTGCTTATGCTGGAACAATAAGTGTTTTGATTTGATAATAGAGTGGAATACAACATGGAATACCATATTCGTGGATGGTGGTGGGAATGGCTTATTCAACTTATTCCGAGAGTATACCATTTTAGGTCGGAATAATAGATCCCACCTATCAACTAGAATCCGATTTATTCCATGAATAAATCCTCCTTATTCCGTTGGATCATGGTTGGCAGTACTGGCCGATACCGGTACATACCGGCCGTATGTACCAGAATCGGCTAGCATCGGTACTATATCTGTAAAGGGTATCGGTCGATACCGGCTGATACTGGGCCGGTACCGGCCAGTACGTATGGTACCGATACCTACCGATACCGGTACTGTCATCTATGCGTTGGATTCTACTATCAAATTGAGGCTTAAGGCCAAGCAGTGGAATGCCTTCTTGGTCCTTAAAAAGGTGGACCTAGGTGTTGTTTAGGTGTGCCTAGCATGCCTAGGCAACACCTAAACCAATTCATGGGTAGATCGAACCAAACCCATTTAAGACCCAACTCTAATATAAATAGGGTTGTGCCATTGTGAGGATGATTGGATTCTTGTTCTTGATATCCCTTCATCTTGTCTTTATCATCATTTCATCTTCCTCATCATATCTAACCTTGTCTATCCTTGGCAAATCAATCTTAGCATTTGTAACGAAACACTCCTATATGGACGATAGGATTCTCCTTTCACAGTGGTGGTTATGATGAGGCAACCAGCCCTACTTCCCAACATTAACAAACTTGGAACTTCTCATGAGCTACACAACAAAGTGTAGCCCTTTTGGTACCCGACTGTGAAGGTAGCACATAGGCACCTAAGCACTTAGGTGCCTAGGGGCTCCAAGTACACCTTGGAACACCTTATCCCCTTCACGACTATGCAAAAACCGTTACTTTAGCTTCTTGTTCTGGTATTGTCAAATGAATCAATAGGACAGAAGTAGTGATGTAAAATCGTACCCGAAAATCCGTTCATCCGTCTGTTTCCAAAGTTTAAAGGTCATAAAAGGATACATGTTAAAGGATAAGGGTAAGGATACTATCCGTTTCTGAATGATTTAGGATTAGAATAAGGATACACTTATTTCTGAGTCCGATTTTCCGAGTATCCGTCCGTTTTATTTTGCTCATCTTATCTATTGATAATATCTTATTTAAAACTTTCATTTCTAAATAAAATCGCCAATCATGTTCCTACGTAATTACAGATCTTACTGTCCACACCATTCAGTTAGCTGCTTCTCTCCCTTGTTCACTAGTTTGCAAGGTTCATTCTGACCGATGACATATAATTTATAATTAAATTTATAAGAATTAATTAGAAAGAACTTACACATGTATATTTTGAAAGTAGAATACCTTTGTCCCTATAAGAGTGACATACGATTTAGCTCATGTTTACACAGCATTGTCTAATAATTTAACCTTTATGTATCCATTTTTTATAATTTTAAAGGATAAGGATACAAGAGGATAAGGATACACATGTTGCTTAAAGGATAAAGATAGAGCCACTATTCGACCCAATATGTCTCCTTTTACATCCCTAGACAGAAGTAATGTAGGATGTTGTTTATCTTTGAAAGTGGGCAGATGTGTTGATGCCTTTACAACTAGATCATACAACCATCCTGATTTAGTTGTGCTTCTTATGATTCTCCACCCATTTTTGCTCACTTAAGAATGCCAGTTTTATCCTTCAGAATGTGTATAAGTCTGCAATCTGCATAAATGGACACGAGTCTGAGTCCTTCCATCTAATAGCATTGGCGCCTTGGGGGGATCAATTTACATCAAAAGTCTTACCTAATGCCATGAAGAAGGGCCATGGGTACTCGTAAACCTAGTTGTTCTGTGTTGAATTGCATGATTAATCATCATGTTCATGTGTCACCTTTCCTCTGTGGTTCATGTGAGATATAGCGCCAGCATTTTTAAATTTGCGATCCATGTCATTGCTTCCACTTGGTCTCCTTTGTACTATGGTGAAACACATATGCACTAAGATGAGTTGTTTGGACTGGCACAGCAATTGTTTTGGCACATATGGAGACCTGACTTCCTAGGTCATTTGTCTTAAATGGATAGTGGAAACATCATAGTGACTGTATATGGGAATGTGGTTTTGTGCCTGAGTCAAGATGATAAAAAGTCACCACTCTGCATGTAAGCAGCTTGTATTTCGGAAAGTAGCGTAAACAATCTTCCTGGAAATTCACTAAGTAGCGTAAACCGAAATGGTAAGGAATCTGAACTGGCGAAAATGTAAACGATGCAATGGTTCTTTTATGGTCGAATATTGAACTTAGAGAAGGAATTTTGACTAGGCCTGTTAGAACCTCCTTTTTGTTGGCACTATTCAACTGTTAGTGGCATGTATCAGTAATTAAAAGAAGAGAAAAGACTTGCTGCACCTCCAGGCGTTTTCATTTTTTTTTTAGGTGCCCTCCAATATGCCCTACATGGTCATACAATCGGATCTCCGATAGGACGATCCTAAAAATCTGAAAAATTAAAAACCGTCCCCAAATGAAAGTATCCTAAAAAATACTTTAAAAAAAAAAATCCTATGTCACTTGGCGATGCAGCAAGTCATTCTCTTAAAAGAATAGATCATAGCTAATGTTTATTTGGTAGAAACAGAAAAACTGATCATTTATGCCATTCAGTGAATCTTTTATGCATGGATCTATCGGACTAATTTTCAAGGATGGGATTGGAGTTCCGGCCTCCTTCTGTTTACTGGGCATCAGATACGAAGGTTCAAAAAATTGGTATGGCTGTTTTAACCTTTAAGTGAATCAGTTGATCTGTCAAGTTCATCCTAACATGAGGAGTTGAGTAATACTAGTTGTACTGCACGCAGCAGTGCAGGACACATACGGAGGTTCAAACAAATGGTATGACTGATTTAACCTTTAGGTTAACCAGTTGATCTGTCAAGTTCATCCTAACACTAGGAATTGAGTAATGCTTGCTGTACTGCACGTGTCCTACACTGCTGCGTGCAGTGCCGTCTGATCCAACGGATCGGATGACGTGCAGTGAGCACGTTCTTATGTATTTTGTTTTAGAAAAAAGTCTGAAGAATATCTCAGTCTGTGTGCAAATAAAAATGAAAAAAAAAAGAATACACAGTTGAGTTGGGACCAATTGGAGTTCTCCATATGTACTCTGAAATTTTTGATTAGATGTTCCAAAAAAAATTTAAAAACTCAACAAGAAAATTAAAAAAAAATAAGAACGTGCTACTGCATGCCGTCCGATCCGCCGGATTAGACGGCCCTGCACTGCAGTTGCAGTGCAGCAAATGTCACTCCTAGGAATTTTTATGTCTACTGTTCAGATCGTTTCTCAGTATATGCATTGCAGACGGTTTTCTTTAGAGCAATTTTATGTTCTCGTAATTTTTAGCTTAATTAGTTGCTTTTGAATACTCGACCATCGAGCTCGTTTTTAGGAATTTCAGAGGCAAAATTTTGATAAACGATTTTGTGCGCTAAATTTGTCCTAACTAACCACTCTATCCGTGCTCCTTTCGCGAGCAGAAACAAGCATTTTTCTAATGATGAAAGATGAGAGTGATTATCTTTGTGTTAGAAGTTTTTACATTCATTAGTGTTCCATCATTTGCTAACAGCTTACATATCAACCTCCCTATTTATGGGCTCAAACATCGAAGTTATGAATGTGTAGAAATCTTTTCATATGTGGATCGCGCTTTTCACCTTCAGTTTTAGGGTCAGAACAATACTTGCTGCAATGCTCCTCTCTTGGAATGAGGTATTGCAGTAGGTAAAAAATAAAAATTGAAAAAAAATTTAGCAATGCCGCTCAGCTGGAATGAGGCATTGCAGTAGGTATAAAACAAAAATTGAAATTTTTCTTAGGTCAAATCCTACGTGCTCTATATGTTCATGTCCATACAATCTAATTTTCAACCAGATAAGCTAAAAAAAAAATCTAAAAAGTAAAAAAGAAAATTGTTATTGGACCCAACCTATTAATGGTAATTTTTACTGTTCATTGGGGTTTAATTTTTTATTTTTGAGTTTTTTGAAAGGAGATCGATTTGTACGAAAATGTAAAGCACGTGGGGCTCAACCTTAAAAAGATTTTCAAAAAAAAATTCCTACCGCAATGCTCCCATTGAAGCAGGAGGATTGCAGCAAATATTACTCTCAGGTAGTTGTCCTGTGGTTGAAAGGCTTGAGTACACTAAGGTATGGTAAGGCTGGAATGCGATTGTGATGCTGCAATTTAGAATAGTCCTGAAAGCCATTTCAGGTCAACATTTTGCAAGTCAGTTGTAAAATTATCGGCTTCTTATACCTGTGATGGTGGAGTTCTTGGAGTTTTAAACTGATGGTACCTTTTTATTAAGCTCGTATCTATGAAGCCATGGGCATTCGGCATCCACGTACAAAGGTAAAATAAACTGGGAACATAATTACATAACAACGGAAAATATTTTGGCGTGGGATCATGAAAAATTGATCTCTCTTTTATTCACAATCGTATTTTAGCACCGCGTAACACGTTTTGATGCCCAGAAGCATGGGAGGCTATTCAGCCACCTCGGAGCATTAACAACGCTCATGAAGCCTGTTTGTGGCTTGTTCTCTCCAAGATGAATATGTTGCCTTTGTCGTCCCTCCCTATTCGGATCGACTCATCAAGATATCTGCCTCAGATAAAGAATCAACAGTTGGATGGTAATGGAATTGATGAGGCAGAATCCGATTCGGCCCATTAAGACAAGCTCAAACCCCGTTCAGCCCAACAGCAGCAGTACCAGGCCCTCCGGGAAGCCTTCGGCCCGTCAGCGGCCCAGCAGCCTTCGGCCCATAAGCGGCACCGTCGCTCCCGGCCCAACAGGCTTCAGCCCGTCAGCGGCCCACTAGCCTACGGTCCGGGAGCAGCGCGGCAGCCCAGGGCCCAACAGGCTTCGGCCCATCAGCGGCCCAACCCCCTTCGGCCCGGTAGCCGAATCCGGCCCACTCCGGTGACGGATCGGGCACTATGGAGGTTTATCAGTAAGTCCTCATTTAGTCCTATATCGGCTGCCACCGTTAACCATCCGCTATCATCTGCTATAAATATCCCGCTATTTATGGCCAAAGGTGGAGAACGGATGCTTCCCTAAGCCTCCGAGACCCTTAAAAGACTACTGTCCGAAAAGCATTAAAGCTGCTCTCTTTGCCTTCTGAATCGAATCTTCTTCAGGAGCTAACTTGACCGTCGGAGGGGGTTCCCCAGGGCTGACGTCCGGGACTCCTGCTGACTGGTTTTTCTTCTTCTCTCCCTCCTGCAGGAGCTCGGTTCGAATCATCGCCGACCTTCCCGAGTCGGTATCGGCCGCCGACCTCGGATTCCTCTCCCTGGTCTCGACGCCGTACGCCGGCTGCTCCAAGACAGGAGACTCGGTCTCGCGCTGAAGGAGCTTTCGGGCTCACTATCCAAGAGCAAGCCCACTCCGAGTCGCCCCCGGCCTCAGACCTTCGGCTTCGGCTTCGTCGCCTGTCGACAAGCAGACGGGAGAAGACTCATCCGCGCCGCTCCTTCGCCCGCCGAAGGAGCTTCGGCCCAAGACAGGAGACTCAGACAGGAGACTCGGTCTCGCGCTGAAGGAGCTTTCAGGCTCACTATCCAAGAACAAGCCCGCTCCGAGTCACCTCCGGCCTCGGACCCCCGGCTCCGCCTCTGCGTCCTTCGCCTTCCGGATCCCCGTCGGGCCCCTTCGAACACCGATCCGGCCCAACTCCGGATCCTCTTCTTCGGATTCCAGCTCCGGAATCCAGTCGTGATAGATCTAGTCTACATCACGTGGCGCCGTCTGTGGGAAACCAACAAAACAAGTCATGTCTCAGCGACCTGTGACCCGACGATCCGGACAAAGCGAAGCAGAAGCGCGGGAGGCCTCGGCACAGATGCTGCCTTCCGAAGGCGCACCTTCTGCCCCGCCGAACCTGCCTCTGCCGACCATACCGGAGTCTCTCGGCTCGAAAGATCGAGTGGGGGTGCTCCAACAGCAGATGGCAACGCTGGCCGCTGCCGTCACGTCCCTAGCGCCTCTTCAGGAGATGGTGTCCGCCATCGCCCAGCGCATGGGACTGACGGGGTAGCCTCAGCAGGCGCCGCTCCCCCCACTCCACCCAGTACAAGACGCCCGGTTCCGGCCGGTGCCTGCGCCAGTTTCTCTCGACGAGACCGCGGCGACGCGCAGCGAGCCCTCAGCGCTACCTGCCCGAGCTCCTCGCGTCGATCGTCTGACGGAGCAGGATTATGCTTCGTCGGAGTACCGTCCGGCCAGGACCGGAGGACAATCCGTCGCCACCTCAACTGCCCCGGACCTGGACCGGTGGCTGACGGCGATGCGCAAAGAGATGCAGCAGATGGTGTCCCGGCCTCACGGGGCGCCCCTCGCCAGCAGCATCCTGGAGCAGACCCCGTTCACGGCGGAGCTCCTGGCCACCGAGGTGCCCCCCAGCTTCAAGCTACCGAAGGGCCCTCTCTACGACGGAATGACAGATCCAGTCTGTCATTTCCAGAGATTCAACGCCTACCTCCGGGTCCGAGGGATCTTCGAGGCAGTCCGCTGCTGTCTTTTCCCCCTCACCCTTGAAAAAATCGCCCTCACCTGGTTCGAGACATTGGCCCCCAACTCCATCCACTCCCTAGTCCAGTTGGGCCAATTGTTCATCGACCAG
This sequence comes from Zantedeschia hybrid cultivar, assembly GCA_030544215.1. Lineage (NCBI taxonomy): Eukaryota > Viridiplantae > Streptophyta > Magnoliopsida > Alismatales > Araceae > Zantedeschia > Zantedeschia hybrid cultivar. The sequence continues at coordinate 19,823,255 of JARZZO010000014.1, read as the reverse complement.
TTCTATGACGCCACCCGGCAATGCAAGACCTCCGCCAGCCTGCTGGCCATCCGGCAAGGCCCCGCCGAGACTCTCCAAGAGTACTTCACCAAGTTTCGGACCGAGGCCGCCCAGATCCCGAACCTCGACAGCTCGATCGCGGTTTCGGCCGTGATCAGCGGGTGCCTGAACGAGGGGCTCCTCGGCTCCATTGGGAAGCGCAATCCCCCTACCTTCCAGGACCTCGTGGCCCGGGCCCATAAGTACATCAACCGGGAGGCCCTGATGCTGTCCAGAGGCAAAGGCGCAGCCGAAGCCACCTCGGCACATGCTCCTCAGGTGGTCCGACCCCGGCCTGAAGACCAAGAGCCCTCCCGAAAGCGATACCGCCGGGAGGACTGGGACAGGGAGAGGCGACGGGACCCGCAGCCGCGGTACCTACCCTTACCTGCTCCCCCTTCCCGGATGCTTATGGAGGTGAAAGGCATGCTCCGGCGGCCTGATCGCATCAAGACCGATCCTCGCCGAAGGGACCCCGGCAGGTACTGTGAATACCACCGGGAGATCAGCCACACGACGGATGAGTGCCGGCAGCTCCGGGAGGAGATCGACCGCATCATCCGGGAGGGAAGACTGCCGCAGTACCGACGGGAGCAGCCGCCGCAGCAGAACCGGGACGTCCCTGCAGCGCCTAGGCAACAACAACCCCCGGCGATAGAAGCCACTCCTCCGCCAAAAGCCACCTCGGCCCCGGTAGAGTCATCCCATCAAAGACCCAGTTCTGGGTCTATCATGATGATATCCGGAGGGCCGGGGGAAGGATCCAGGCCGCGGCAGCGCAACACCGTAGCGGCGGTTGACGGCGAACCGAAGCGGCCTCGTCTGGAAGACATCACCTTCGGCGCCGAGGACCTGACTGATGTTCAGGTCCCTCATGACGACGCCCTCGTCGTCAATGCTGTAATAAATAGCTATGATGTACATAGAATCTTTGTGGATAATGGAAGTGCCCCAAACATCTTGTTTTATGACTGTTTTGAGAAATTAGGATTGAGTGAGGCTAATATGAAGCCTCACCGGGGCCCCCTCTTCGGTTTTAACGGCTCGCCCTGCCGAGTAGAGGGTATTGTCCGACTTCCTGTAACCTTAGGCTCCGCCCCCCGGCAATTAACCGTTGAAACGGACTTTGCCGTTGTAAAGATCGAGTCAGCCTACAACGCCATATTCGGCCGAAGGCTCATCGGCGGAGTCAGAGCCGTGCCTTCGTCCTTCCATCAGAAGCTAAAGTTTCATACCAGCCATTGAATAGGCGAGGCCAAAGGGAACCAAGAAGCAGCCCGGCAGTGATACATGATTTCAGTCAAGGGGAAGACAGCAGCCGAAACCCTAACGATCGAGTCATCGGCCGAGGCATCTCCAGGAGAAGCACTCCTCGCCGTCCCTATTCCGGGAGGCGAAGGACGAGTCTTGATGATAGGCTCCGGCTTGGAGAGGGGTGAATCAGAGAAGCTTACCGAGTTCTTAAAAGAGAATCTCGACGTCTTCGCCTGGTCTCCGGCGGACATGCCCGGTTGACCCGGAGGTAGCTGAGCACAGACTCTATACTAATCCCGACCAGCCTCCGGTAAAGCAGAAGCGACGCACCTTCAATCAGGAAAGGAGAACCGCCATCCAAGCCGAAGTGCAGAAGGGGCTGGACGCCGGACACCTCCGAGAGGTGCACCATCCGGACTGGATTGCCAACGTGGTCATGGTGCCCAAGAAAGATGGCAAATGGCGTATGTGCGTGGACTTCACCAACCTCAACAAGGCCTGTCCGATGGACAGCTTTCCGCTGCCTCGGATAGACCAGGTGGTGGACGCGACTTCCGGCCACGAGCTGCTAAGCTTCCTCGACGCCTATTCAGGCTACCACCAGATCCGGATGCATCCGGATGATGAGAGCAAGACCAGTTTCACGACCGATTTGGGCCTGTACTGCTATACCCGAATGCCCTTCGGTCTGAAGAACGCCGGCGCAACATATCAGCGACTGGTCAACAAAGTGTTCGCCCCACAGCTCGGCCGAAACATGGAGGTCTATATAGACGACATGTTGGTCAAGAGCCGCGTTGCTGCAGAACATCTGGCCGACCTGGCCGAGACTTTCTCCGCCCTCAGGCGGTATAAGATGAAGCTGAACCCGGCCAAGTGCGCCTTCGGGGTAGCCTCCGGCAAGTTCCTCGGCTACATGGTCACTCACCGAGGGGTGGAGGCTAATCCCGAGAAGGTTTCGGCCATCATGCAGATGCGACCCCCCGCAAACCTCCGAGAGGTACAGAAGCTGAACGGGAGGATCGCAGCCCTCAGCCGCTTCATGTCAAGGGCAGCCGACTACTGTTTCCCCTTCTTCAAGCTGCTGAAGAAGGCAAACAACTTTGACTGGACGGAGGAGTGCCAGACAGCCTTCAATCAGCTGAAGGCCTACCTCTCCAAAGTCCCCATCTTGTCCAAACCAGTTCCCGGGGAACCTCTGAGCTTGTACCTTGCAGTCTCCGAGACGGCTCTCAGCGCCGTCCTCGTCCGAGAGCAAGATGGCGTTCAGAAGCCGGTTTACTACACCAGCCGAGCCCTTCAAGGAGCAGAACTCCAGTACCTTGCCCTGGAGAAGCTGGCGCTGGCCCTCGTTTCGTCCGCGAGGAGGCTCCGGCCCTACTTTCTAGCTCATTCCGTGAAGGTCCTCACCGACCAGCCCCTAAGGCAGATTCTTTCCCGACCGGAGGTGTCCGGCAGGCTGGCGAAGTGGGCGATCGAGCTAGGGGAGTTCGACATCTCCTACGCCCCTCGGGTAGCGATAAAAGCCCAGGCGTTGGCAGATTTCATCGCCGAGCTTACCTCCGGCGCCTCCGCGACACCTCAGCCGGCACCCGACGTGGTCGAAGCCGAGGCTACTTCGGCTCCTGCGCCGGCGGACGAATGGCAACTCTTCGTGGACGGCTCCGCGTGCTCCACGGGCAGTGGCGCCGGATGGATCCTATCATCACCCGAAGGGGTCGTCACGGAGTACGCCCTGCGCTTCTCCTTCCCAGCAACGAACAATGCCGCCGAGTACGAAGCTCTCATCTCTGGCCTCCGGGCCGCGAAGAAGCTCGGCGCCCGGAACCTGAAAGCCTTCAGCGATTCCCAGTTGATCGCCAGCCACATCTCCGGGGAGTACGAGGCTCGGGACGCGGTGATGGCATATTATCTCCAGGTGACTCGCAAGATCCTCACTCAATTCGATTCTTATGAAATCGTGAGGATCCCGAGAGCCGAGAATACCCGAGCCGATGCTCTTTCCCGGCTGGCGTCAACCCAAGACGGGGGTGGAGGCCGAATGATCCTCGTCGAGGAGCTCGCCGAACCAAGCCTCGGCGAAACCGAAGCCATGCAAGTCACTGAGGCCGAGGCCGAAACGTGGATGACCCCCCTCGTCGCTTTCCTTCTCCAAGGAGAAGTCCCGCCAGATCCGAAGGAGGCGAAGCACATTCGACAGCGCTCATCCCACTTCCTCCTTCTGGACGGGGTGCTGTACAAAAAATCCTTCGGCCGACCACTGCTGCGGTGCCTCGGCCCGGCTGAAGCCGACTACGCCACAAGAGAAGTCCATGAAGGAGTCTGCGGGGCGCATGCGGAAGGAAAGGCCCTGGCTCACAAGCTCCTGAGGCAAGGCTACTGGTGGCCAACACTCCGAGAGGACACTTTAGCCCTCGTGCGGCGCTGTGACCAGTGCCAGAGGTTCAGCTCCCTCATTCACCAGGCAGCCACCCTTCTGACCCCTTTGTCCGATCCCTGGCCTTTCGCCCAATGGGGAATCGACCTCCTGGGACCTTTTCCCGTCGCCACCGGCCAAAGAAAGTTCCTCATCGTGGCGGTCGATTACTTCACCAAGTGGGTCGAAGCCGAACCCCTCGCGTCAATAACCGATAGCAATGCTTGGAACTTCGTGTGGAAGTTCATCATTTGCCGGTTCGGCATCCCTCGGGCCATCATCTCCGACAATGGAAAGCAATTTGACAGCCGACGATTCAGCGACAACTGCGCCAGCTTCGGCATACTTCACAAATTCACTTCGGTGGCGCATCCTCGAGCCAACGGCCAAGTCGAAGTCACTAACCGAAGCCTCCTGCAGGGATTGAAAACCCGCATCGGCGAGGCTAAAGGCCGATGGGTGGAGGAGCTGCCGAGCATTCTGTGGGCCTATCGGACGACGAGCCGAACCCCCACCGGCGAAACTCCTTTTCGCATGGCCTACGGGATAGAGGCCGTTATTCCAGTGGAAATTGGCCTTCCTTCTCCCAGGGTCGTTGCTTACAGTCCGGAGGCCAACGAGGAAGGTTTGAAAGACCACTTGGACCTCATTGAGGAGACCCGAGACAAAGCTCGTATCCGGCTGGCGGCTTATCAACAGCGCATGGCCAAGTACCACAGCACTCGAGTAAAGTCCCGAAGATTTGAAGTAGGGAGCCTCGTGTTGAGAAATGCTCATGCTTCCAAGCCAGCCGAAGCCTCAGGGAAGCTTGCCCCCAACTGGGAGGGGCCCTATCGGGTCAGGGAGGTGGTCAGGCGTGGAGCTTATCGGTTGGAGACCCTTTCGGGCCAACCTCTTCCGCGCACCTGCAATGTAGACCGCCTTCGGCGTTATTTTATGTAACTCACCTCTCCCCAGGCTTTCAGCCGGAGGGTATGAATAAAGAACTCTCTTGTTCAGGAAACTTGTTGTGGTTTTCTCTAAGTCCGCGTAAACCGTATCGGGAGTGGCCTCGGCCATGCAAACCGTATCGGGAGCGGCATGATCCTCTTAAAGTCCGCAAGTCCTTCGATCCGACGAATGGCTTCGGCCATGTAATCCGGATCAGGACGCGGCATGGTTTTCTCTAAGTCCGTGTAAACCGTATCGGGAGTGGCCTCGGCCATGCAAACCGTACCGGGAGCGGCATGATCCTCTTAAAGTCCGCAAGTCCTTCGATCCGACGAATGGCTTCGGCCATGTAATCCGGATCAGGAAGCGGCATGGTTTTCTCTAAGTCCGTATAAACCGTATCGGGAGTGGCCTCGGCCATGCAAACCGTACCGGGAGCGGCATGATCCTCTTAAAGTCCGCAAGTCCTTTGATCCGACGAATGGCTTCGGCCATGTAATCCGGATCAGGACGCGGCATGGTTTTCTCTAAGTCCGTGTAAACCGTATCGGGAGTGGCCTCGGCCATGCAAACCGTACCGGGAGCGGCATGATCCTCTTAAAGTCCGCAAGTCCTTCGATCCGACGAATGGCTTCGGCCATGTAATCCGGATCAGGACGCGGCATGGTTTTCTCTAAGTCCGTGTAAACCGTATCGGGAGTGGCCTCGGCCATGCAAACGGTACCAGGAGCGGCATGATCCTCTTAAAGTCCGCAAGTCCTTCGATCCGACGAATGGCTTCGGCCATGTAATCCGGATCAGGACGCGGCATGGTTTTCTCTAAGTCCGTGCAAACCGTATCGGGAGTGGCTTCGGCCATGCAAACCGTACCGGGAGCGGCATGGTTCTCTTAAAGTCCGCAAGTACTTCGATCCGACGAATGGCTTCGGCCATGTAATCCAGATCAGGACGCGGCATGGTATTCTCTAGGTCTGCATAAGACGAAGCAGGAGGGGCTTCGGCCACACAAACCGCGTCTAAAGCAGCCTTATCTGCTGGCGAGATACTATCAACGCCCTATCCGAACCTGCATCGGGTCTCGGCTTCGCAAGTTATAGCGAACGACGGAAAGATCTCGGGTTTCAAAAAGGCCAGATCCACTCATCATGCAGAAAACAATAAGGTGAAGCCAAAAACATTCCTTCTATTCACAAACGAAAGGAAGTACAAACTCGGCCATATGCCTGGCCGAAGGCTTACACAAGTGGAAAAGCAAAAACCGGGGGGCGGGACCCTCGTATCAGCCCTCGACGACCCCTTCCTCCTCCGCTTCGACTGCGCCTTGGCCGGGGGATGGAGAGGGAGAGTCGACGATCTGCACCGCTTCAGGAGCGGCAGCCTCGGCAGGGGCCTCCTCGGCGGTCTCGACTTCATCTTCAGCAACTGGAGGCGAGGCCCTCTCAGCCATAAGATCCTTCCACCAGGATAGGAGCTCCCTGGCTTCCTCGCCCATCGGCAGGGCGACCCCGGTCAAATCGACGCTCGGGCAGGCCCTCTGGGCGACAGCCAGTCCGAGGTCGAAGACCGAAGAGGACGCTAGCAGCTGGGCTTGGAGGATCTCTCGGGCGTAGTCGCGCCCGGCCTTGTAATCGGCTACGGCCGACTCCGCCACCTCTTCCAGTTCATGCTTCAGGGCCGAGACCTCCTCGGCGTGGCGGCACTTCTCCGAAGCCCGCCGGGACTCCTTCTCCTGGACCTGGGCCTTGAGGGCCCGGATCTCAGTCTGAGCCGCAGCAAGCTCGCCCTCGGCTTTCTCCTTCTCCCGCTCGGCCTTCGCCTTGGCCTCGGCGGCAGCACGGGCCTCTGCTGCCCTCTCCTCTAGCTGCGCCCGCGCCCGGCCGCTCGCGGTTGCGAGCCTGTCAACCAAGGGTTCGATGCAGGGCGCCGCCGAGGTACCTTCACCAGAACCGGCCGGATCCTCCTCAGCCTCCAGAAGCTTGAGCCGGAGCAGCTCCTGGTGATGCATCAGGACGCTACCCGTCATCGCAGCCTGCGGACCTAAAGCAGATAAGGGTTAGAAGATCAAGACAGCTAAGAAAAGCAAGGTTGAAGAATTTTCGGACTTCTTACCTGGACCGCCAACCGGGCGCTCATCGCCGCCAGGTCGGTAATCGAATGCTCCTTCAGCTCTTCGAAAGCTGAAGGGAGAGTGAGGCTGCTGAGCAGACGAAGGCACGTCTGCGGGTCCTCCATGCTCTCATCTTTGTACACCCTCGGCTCGGGGTGCCACCATTCGCGTTGCGCCCGGGGCGCCCGCGACCCAGCGCCTCCGTCATCGGCCCCTGCCGATACGGCCGGAGGGGAGTCGCCCCTCGACGCCTCGGGAGACGCCAGCCTTGCGGCCCTTCGGGCCCCGGCGCTCCTTCTGACCAGCGGAGCCACCTCCGCCTCTTCGGCCTCCTCTACCCGGGGGCGCTTCGTCGCTCGGCCGCCCCTTCGAGCGGCGAATTTTGTCTTCTGCTCCCTCTCGAGAGTAGCAGCAGCCGCGCGGCCCACGACGGAGGCCGCAGTCCTTGGGACCCCGCCTCGGGTCCTCGGAGCCCCAGTGCCTCGGCCAGACCTGCCTGCCGCTTGCGGGGCCAGCGCCCGGCCTGAACCACGCTGGTCGGATATCAGGGCGAGGAGGTCGTCGAGCCCAGCCATTGCTGAAAGCAGAAGCGACGTGTTAGAAACGAAACGGTTATTGAGTGCAAATACAAAGCCGACTTACCCTCGACCGAAACTTCATCAGCATCTTCAGCCGGAAGAGCTTCGGCCGGAGGAGGGGCAGCCCTTCCTCCGCGGCCTTGCGGAGTCTCCCCGGGAGGAAGATAAGGGAAGGCCCGCGTCGGATCGGACCGGGGATCCGGCCACACCCCGGCGTTCACCAGCCGCTCCGACGCGCTGAGGAGCCCCCAGATGTCGTACAGGGCCAAAACCTGGACATGGCCCACGAGAGTGCTCTGCACAGGGGTCAGAGCAGGAGGGTCCGAAAGGCCTGCAGCCAGCGGCGCCCATTCGGTGGGAAAGGGCCACACGCCCTTCTCGTTCTCCGGCAAAGAGACGAAGATGAACTTCTTCTTCCAGCCGTGGAAGGACGAGGGCTTCCCGGAGAAGATGCTTCGGCCGACCCGAGGGACGAAGCAGTACCACTCGGACTTCCCCTGCCTTTGGATTTTGAAGAGATAACGGAAGACATTGATGGAAGGGCGGATATTTATACGAGCAAAGACGCTCAAAAATCCGTATACGGTGCGCCAAGAATTGGGAAAGAGCTGAGACGAGGCCAGCCCGTAGAAGCTAAGGAGATTAATGACGAAGGTGGGAAGAGGAAGACGGAAGCCCGCCTCGAAGCTGTCAACATAGATGGAGAAGGAACCCGGGCGGACGGTATTGGCCCTGGTGGCGGAATCAGGCCGATGGGGGGTCGTCCAGGAAGGAAGCTGAAAGTAAGAAACTAAGTTCCTCACCTCTACGTCCGAAAGGGCGCAGGATGCTTCCGAAGCGATGTCCGGAAGGCGGCGTTCCGAGGTGGAAGCCTGGCCTGAGTTCCAGACCTCCTGGGTAGCCTCGGTCTCGGAAGCCTCGGCCCCGGAAGCCTCGGCCCCAGAAACCTCGGCCTCGGAGACCTCCGCCCCAGAAGTCTCGGACCCCTCAGTCCCGGAGTTTTTAGGCTCCTCAGACATTGCGGAAACAAGAGAATCCGAGGCGAGGGGATCTGACATAGAAGATTTTGGAGAGTGGGAAGGAGTATACTCCTCGTCCGAAGGAGTAATCTCACTGGAAGGACTCCGGACCATAAGGCCGCGGAAGGAAGGAAGGAGGCCAAAGCTTACTCGCAGGAAGGGGGAGGGAGTCTCTCCTAAACCGAATGCTGCCTCAAGCCTCCAAGCTCCACCAGCGATGCGCTCTGAAGAACGGAGAACCTCCCACGGTGGCCGGCGAGCTCGGACGAAGCCTTCAGGAAGGTAGCCTCTCGCTGGAGAAGGAAGAAGAGCTCGGATGATCGCGAGGGAAACGCAAGCGCAGCAGCAAGAAGAAGAACAGTGCCCTGCTGAGGGCTTGTATTTATAAGTCCATTCGAAGCGCCTCCCACCGAAGCCAACGGCCGAGATCATCCCGCTCGTCCCCTCGCTCCTCTCGGATGCCCGCCACGTGCATCGTCCTTCGGCAATGATGACGGACCGGCTCCGGGACTTGAAGCAGAGCGATCAACGGCCGAGAGCGCTCCGACCCTTCGGCTAACCTCTCGGATGCCTGCCACGTGTCCCGATCCGCGTGCGACGAAGGGAACGGCGGCAATCCGAGTGGAGCCTCGGGCAGAGAGCCGAAGTGATCCGCGACCCGCGAGCGGTCAGGATCCTTTTGTATTTTTGACAGAGCGGCTGGATGCGCGACGCGTGTCCCGTGCTTCCTCGCGAGGCGACGCGCCATCCCGTCCATTTAATGAAGCCTGACACGAGTCAGAGGGCTCGACCCTTCGGCTTCTGAGCTCTAAGCCTTCGTCACCACTCCGAGCGAAGACGGAGCAACCGCGTAGCCCTCGGCCGACCGAGGGCACCCTCTTCCTAGTGAAAAAAGAACAAAGCTTCGGGTAAGACACCTGTTATGACATTCTTCTGACAGCTTCGGGCTATACTCTCGCCATCTCAGAACTGAGGAAGACAAGAGTGGGGGGCTATGTGATGAGGCAGAATCCGATTCGGCCCATTAAGACAAGCCCAAACCCCGTTCAGCCCAACAGCAGCAGTACCAGGCCCTCCGGGAAGCCTTCGGCCCGTCAGCGGCCCAGCAGCCTTCGGCCCATAAGCGGCACCGTCGCTCCCGGCCCAACAGGCTTCAGCCCGTCAGCGGCCCACTAGCCTACGGCCCGGGAGCAGCGCGGCAGCCCAGGGCCCAACAGGCTTCGGCCCATCAGCGGCCCAACCCCATTCGGCCCGGTAGCCGAATCCGGCCCACTCCGGTGGCGGATCGGGCACTATGGCGGTTTATCAGTAAGCCCTCATTTAGTCCTATATCGGCTGCCACCGTTAACCATCCGCTATCCTCTGCTATAAATACCCCGCTATTTATGGCCAAAGGTAGAGAACGGATGCTTCCCCAAGCCTCCGAGACCCTTAAAGGACTACTGTCCGAAAAGCATTAAAGCTGCTCTCTTTGCCTTCTGAATCGAATCTTCTTCAGGAGCTAACTTGACCGTCGGAGGGGGTTCCCCAGGGCTGACGCCCGGAACTCCTGCTGACTGGTTTTTCTTCTTCTCTCCCTCCTGCAGGAGCTCGGTTCGAATCATCGCCGACCTTCCCGAGTCGGTATCGGCCGCCGACCTCGGATTCCTCTCCCTGGTCTCGACGCCGTACGTCGGCTGCTCCAAGACAGGAGACTCGGTCTCGCGCTGAAGGAGCTTTCGGGCTCATTATCCAAGAGCAAGCCCACTCCGAGTCGCCCCCGGCCTCGGACCTTCGGCTTCGGCTTCGTCGCCTGTCGACAAGCAGACGGGAGAAGACTCATCCGCGCCGCTCCTTCGCCCGCCGAAGGAGCTTCGGCCCAAGACAGGAGACTCAGACAGGAGACTCGGTCTCGCGCTGAAGGAGCTTTCGGGCTCACTATCCAAGAACAAGCCCGCTCCGAGTCACCTCCGGCCTCGGACCCCCGGCTCCGCCTCTGCGTCCTTCGCCTTCCGGATCCCCGTCGGGCCCCTTCGAACACCGATCCGGCCCAGCTCCGGATCCTCTTCTTCGGATTCCAGCTCCGGAATCCGGTCGTGATAGATCCAGTCTACATCAGGAATCATGCTATACTTTACCCAACCGCAAGATATAAATAAACTAGTTACAGCTGATAACAAAGTTTGTCCACTTTTGTCTGATAGTGGGGAGCGAATCACCTATACACTAACGTGACCACTGAAAACTGCCGAGTAATGACACGACCTCTGTTTATCTAGTGATGGGGTAATCCAAATGGGTCCAGTAGTTGGGTCGAGAGGCATCTAGGAAGTCAATGTGGCCCAGGGGCCAATTGGGCCGAGCGGTAAGAGGCACTCTCAGACTCGGCCCAGTCCGAAGACAACTGGGATATGGACTTTTGGCCCAATAGATGTATAAGAGGTTCATGGCATTTTGGGGATCTGCGCTCTCATATCTATGAATAGTCTCACATCGTTTGTCATGAAGAAAGTTTTCTCACATATTCCTTATAAATAGAATATTACTTGCATCAGAAAAAATAAGTGACATAAACCTACACGTTTCTCTTAATACACTATCTTTATCCTCTTCAGATTACTGACTTGATCGTCAGAGAAGGCTCCCTTGGGACGATATCCAGGGCCCTTGCTGACAAAGTTTTTTCTCCCTGCAGGGTTCAAATCTCCCTTCGGACTCTTCTCAATCTCGTATCTTACTTTCGGCTTCAAAACTCTCTTTGGCTTTCGGATTCGGCATCCAAGAACCGTATGCGATTGTCTCGTCTACATCACTTGGCACCGTATGTGAGAAAGACGTAGCCATGGCTCACCGACCAGTGACGAGAGGACGATCCGGACAGGAAAAGCTGGAGCCGAGGGTAACTCTTGCTCCATCACTCGGACATGCCGAAGGGGTGTTCGTGAATGTATCGCAAGGACCTGAGCTCCTGGTGGCACAAGATCATGCTCTTCCTAAAGAGGACAGGGTGGAGGAACTCTCCTAACATGCTAATCTGACCGCGACGGTCTCTTCACTCGCCCCTTTGCGCGACATGGTGTCAATCATCGCCCAGTATATTGGTTTGGTGAACCCTCCGATCTGGCCAGCTCCGTTGCAGCAACCTCTAGAATATACACTCAGTTCTCGACCAGACAGTCGGATCACTCTTGGACCTTTCGCCCCGAAGGGACCTCGGGCCGTGGTGATCCATACGGGCCACAGGTCTAGATTCCGTACGCCAGCCATCAGGAAGAGGAGAGATGCTTCCATCGAAAGATATCCGCCAAATGTTGTTATAGGTGTGGTTGCAGCCACGAATAATTGGTTACAGACTAAGTGTGGGTCACTTAATAAGAAGGTTGTAAAGGAAAAGATTGGATGGACAATTCTTACACTCCCTTTAGAAGACCAGCAGAATATTTTGCTTTCATGATTGACTTGTTTCTTGAAGGTCATAGCTACCCAAATCTTCAGAGAGCATTTGCAGTCTCGTGGTTGGGCCATTAGCATTTATTTATTATTATTATTTTGTATAATGAATTAATATATTGTTATTTGCATTATTTTATTTCATTTGTAATTATTGATGTTATTTTATTATTATGATTTTTATATTTTAATTGTTTTTGGAGATTGTATTATTTAATTTAAAAGTGTTACCAAACATGTCATTACAATTTTTCAAAATTATATTACTTTTGCCAAACACGATAACTAGAGATCAAATTTTAAAAATTATCATGAATTCATTTCTTACAATTTTTTATCATGAAATTATATAAAATAATATCATGCAACCAAACACCCCATTCGCTGTGATATTCACATTTGCTCATGCTATATTCAAATAATCTGCCAAAGCATGATCTACATGCTTTTCATTTCAAGTCTTGTATTCATGATCAAAGCTCAGAAGGATAGTTTGGGTTCCCACTTCCGGGTACGGTCTTTTTTTTTTAACATAAGAAGGAGCTTTCATTCATAAAACCCGTCATAGTACAATAAACAGTCATAACAACAAACACTTTCTAAACAGACGAGCAGGCCTATACTACTAGAATAGTTGTGACCGAGTCCGACCAGAACACAAACAACAGAGATAAAGCACAGCAAATACAAACTGTAAAGAACATAGGTAGCCTCTAGGTGTCGGAGGAGCCAACACAATTTGCCGGTAAGAGGCGGAAGCATACGAACCAGAGAAGTCTTCAACACGCAAATACGGGGCTGCAAAAGAGCAGGCAGCTTGTCCAGGAAGTAGGAGAGCTCGTTGGGCCTACTCACGGCAGCGGAGTAGGGGGTTGCGCACACTAATTTGAGCCTCCGTCTTGATTTCGGCATTTTGTCGAACAGTTGGTAGGCAGAAACAACAAGGCCTACAGAGAGAGCGTCAATAACCAAGACTCCAACCGGAGAAGGTAGACAACCGCACCCGGTGGCAAACACTAGATCCAGCACACAAAACGAATACAGGTATTTGCTGAGGACAGTGAGAAGATTTAGGAAGGTAGATCTAAAGGATACAAAACGGGTCAAAGAGGAAGAAAGCTAAAGGAAGGCGACGGGACGAGAGGGTGGAGAGTGGGAAAATGTCGCAGCCTAGGAAGGAGAGGAAACCTTCCGAAGGAGACCGATCCAGAAGAGTAAACTCTCCTGAGCAAAATTTCCACAAGGAAAGAGAAAAACTCTCCACAAAGGAGAAAACAAGCCTCCAAAGAAAGAGATATGATCCGCTCCAAAGAAAGGGGAGGGGGGGGGTGTGAAGTTCCGGGTACGGTCTAAACGAGATGGGAAAAAAGTTTATCATGGTTTCTATTGATATGCATGAGCCAACCCTTAGTATCTTGTCATCATATAGTTGGCCTGATTGTTATCTTCTACTGAGACATAGGACTATGCTGAGACTTTCTGGGAGCTTGTCACTAGCTTGCTTGATGGAAAAACATGACTTTGGAAAATCAATGTTTTTTTTTTCGAGCATGGGGAGATGGAAACATGGTTGTTTTCTAAAAGAGTAATACTTGTTGTAATGCTCATACTTACTGCACCCAGGGGTATTGCAATGGATAAACAAAAAAGAAAAAAAAGAATTCAGGTCGGCCCCTGATGTGCTCTAATTGTCCGTACATTGCAATGTCCAATCGGACGATCTAAAAAAAATTAAAAATCAAAAATCAAGTTCCAATGTTTACTATTTATAGAGCTTGATTTATTGTTTAGGTTTTTTTTTAATCGTCCAATCATGCATTACATTATACAGTCGGATAAGACATCTCGGGGTCCACTTGAAAAAAAAAAACAAATTGTCCACCCACTGTAATGTCATTGCAGTGGGATATAAGATTATTTCTTAAGAAGAACCTGAAATTGGCAATTTACAATTCTGAATCATTTTGTTTATGAGATAGCGGTTTGAGGTTTAAGATATGGTGGAAAGTTGGATTACTTGCAAATTGCTTAATATTATTAAAATGACTAACTTAGTGGAGATATTCTCTTCATGAAGAAAAGTTGTAAAAATACAACGTTCGAGATTGTCCCGATATGTTAGGATATTTAGAGATCTGGAGTTGCAAATATATATCAAGAGATACTGTCTATGTGAAATTGTCACCATGGCATTTAATGTTGCAAATGGCTGGCAACTAGGGAAAACTTGGAGTATTATTTAAAGTTAATACATAAGCAGGTCAAGAGAAGTTTTTACTTCTTATGCCCTAGAACCTTAAACCGAATTATACTAGTCAACGGGTCATAATTAATTAAGCCCAATATAATTAATCAATAGATCATAGATAATTAAGCTTGTTAGAAGATAATTATTTATAAAAATAACAAAGTTATTACGAGTAATCTATTAGTTAAATCCACTAGGCTCAATAGGCCCACTAGTGTTTAGAAAACCAAATTGAGTTGTCCAACACTTGGTCAAATTTCTGGATTCATAAGATGCATGACAACAACCAGTAAAATGATGATATCTTTGCATTCAGTTGACTAAAAATTATGATGTTGGTATCTTTGAAAAAAAAAATTAAGATATACGATTTTGTTTAAATGAGTTTTTCTTAATTCCAACAATTTTAAAGTCAAATTTAAGTGTTTTCAGATAAGGAAACAACTAAGTGCGAGAATTAGAATCCTAGTTATACTAGGAGTTCTCATTAACTTGGTCCCTAAGTTCGTTCTAGCTAGAGTTCGAGTCTAGCACGAATAGGAGGTGTTAGGGGTTAGACGGGAAAGTTAAAAATTTATAAATAATCTCTTGAATCCGTAGTTAGAGCTTCTAGAGTCGCATTCCAAGTTGCAGTATAAGAACATGGCATTATTTTGAGATAAATAAGATGTTTCTTGATTAATTTTTTTCGAGATTTAATTTTTAACGAATGATATATGTCGTTGGAGGATTAGAAGACGTGGAAGAGGCCTTGGATCAAGGAGAACTCGCGGATAGTGTAACGACCCGTCACCCTATAATCGGGGATCCGATTACTAAATGGGTACCGAATCATTAATTTGGAGTCAAACCAGGATCTAGGTAAGTCTGGGAAATAAATAATAAACTAAACTAAACATTCACATCACATTGAATTGAAAAGGAAGTGCAAGAATTAAAAATTATTACAATGCGACTCGACTCAGCAAATAATCGCATACTCCAATTGAAAAGAAATAATTAAGCATACAGGTCAGAAAATAAAATGACAACTACATCGGGGTATATCCCGGAACAAATGATGCTGGCGCGCGACCCAAAGCAACACGCTCCTTGCTACGCATGCCTAGAACCCTCACCTGAAAACCGCAGGGGTGAGTCTCGTCGAAAAGACTCAGTAGGGATCCTTCGATCCCCACCACCCACTCACGCATCCACAAGTGTAGTAACGCAATTATAGATAATTTAAGCAAGTAAAGCAGTAAACATAATTCCTAGATTTTGATATAAAACACATGCAGTTGAAATGTAACATGCACAAATCTGAAAACCATTCTACCACGGAGTTCACAACCAGCGTCTCGGCAAAACATGCCAAACCACACGGCCGAACGCAAGAAACTCCGACCAGCTGAGACCAAACAGCAACCCCTCGGATAGCGCGCTGACTACTCCGGCCTGACAGGCTCCAGGTGGTTCTGCTTCCCCCAGCAAGAGTAACACTCCGAGTGTACCACTCCCACACCGGTACTAGCTATACCCCGGGGTACACCAGGTGACCATCTCTCTAGGCGTCACTCCGCCACTCCCACACCAGCGCCGTGTCACTCCCACACCGACACAGGGTGTCTAAGTGCTAACAACTGTCACTCTAGGCCCACGATCGAACAAAACACAACACGGTGTGATCCGATCACATAGAATCCAATGTCACCGAGTACATTTCTAAGCATGCAATTAACTAAACTATCTAACACTGTAAACACGTGTTAATTGCATGGATTAATGGAATTCTGGCTTGAATCGCATCGCCCAAGACCGACGTCATTCAAGATCCCTAAACTGGTTCATGTGAAATCTAGTCTCGGAAGATGGCCTAAAACGCGTCGTTCACGGATGACGCCATTCAAATGGCGTCGTTATTCCTGGACGCCATTCAGTTCTAGATACAGAGTCTGTTATCCGGGTCAAATCGCGTCGTGGGTGGAAGCCGCCTTTTTAAAAAGCGTCGCTGTCCCCCGACGCCATTCAACCTTCACAGACAGGTTCTTCCTCCGCCTTCCCCCAACGGGGTGGAATTTCCTCTCCCAAATCGTGAAAAAAACACAAACAGAGTAGAGAAGGAGGAGAAGAATCTAAATACCCATTAAAACATCTAATTTCTCATTATATGCCTTTAATATTTTCACCCGAAAAGTCTCCTAAACATGTTTAACCTAAACATGCTTTAAAGCGGGAAAAACATACTTTTAAACAAAATACAGCGAGGATCGTCACCCTACCGGTTACTCGAACTCCTCCTAACTCCAACCCGCCTCGCCACACGCCGCCGCCGGTACCGCCGTAGACGTTGTTACTCCACCGGGACGTCGGCCGCCGTCTGGAGAGAAGTGCGCCGCGGAGGAAGTGGTGGTAGTAGTAGAGGAAGTTGGTAGGTTAATTGAGTGGAGGGAGAGGAGGAATGGAGGAAGGAAAGCAAGGAGAGGGGGAGGGGTCGCCGGAGATCGGAGGGAAGAGACGAGAGAGAAGAAAAAGGAGAGAATGAGGGAAAGAAAGGAGGGTTCGCAGGGTTAAATAGAAGTTGGGTAAAACGCGTTGTTCACGCCCGACGTCTTTCAGACGACAAGACCGGGCCGTACACTGACAGACCAGGGTCGTACTTTAAATGGCGTCGTCCATCCAAAACGCCATTCAGACGATATGACTGGGGCCGTACTCTCACGCCTCAAGGCCAACCCACGTGGCGCCCACGTGGCACAGCTTAAAACACGTCCACCTAACTGGACGCCGTTTAAACCGCGTCGACCTTGTCTCAATCCCACCAGGGCCCAAACTAAGGGATCTGACTCCGAAACTGACCTGATAACCGGATCCGAAACCTCAATCCTTACAGATAGAGCTAAAGAGCTTCGAGGTAAGCAATGATAACCCTTCAAATAAAATATTTTGGATTATATCAAAACCAATGTTTTGATATTTGAAAGTGGCCAATTTAGATTCATGGAAGCATATTCTATAATCCTATAATCTTAATTCCTACTTTGATTCATCAATTATTTGTCAAATTCACAAATTACTACAGTACAAGACGCCTTTCAAACTCTGTGATTTGAACTCTTTTATAACTTATTTTTCAGTTTAAAAGTTGTCCATCATAGTGGACACAATTTAAAAGACGTCCACCCACATGGACGCGATTTAAATTGCTTTATCTGTTGTCAGTTCGGAAATCTCATCAGCTTGTTTTGACCATAAGTCTATAAATACTCATCTAAATCATCTGAAATTTTGACCAAAGTTTGATCTCGATGTCTACATCGTGATAATTAAATTTTAGATATTTATTAATTAATTTATTATTTATTTTATAAATATTTTGTCAGCATATACAGTCTATCTAAGTTAATGACAGTTCGGATTTTTGAATAAACTTTGATAGATCATAATTCTATGAATTCTTATTTTAATGATCTGAAATTTTGACTCCAGATTTTTCATAATGAAATCTAATTGTATACAAAATTATAGATTTTTAAAAAACTTATTCATTATTATTCTGCTATTTACCCGATTAACTAAATTTGACTTAAGTTTTTCAAGTCCCACTTGATATTTTAAATCACTCGTTTGAACTCCAATTTGGCTAAAACTTTGTGCACACATTTCAATTGAACTATTTGTCATATTAACCAAATTTAACTATTTTTTGAATATGTTTGATTTTTCATCTATTTATTGAATTTTTTTAACCTCAAAAAATAGGTTTAATATCTAAAAAAATCTGATTATTATTCAAAAAAAATTAAGATAATTGGTGGAACTTACTTGTCAGACCAAAAATCTGTTGGCATCCATTTTATTCTGATTTTCTATTTATATGACATTGTTAGCTCTTTAAGTAAATATTTTATATATATAAATATATATTTTAACTTATATTTGTAATTATCACTTTGTCAAATTAATTTTCAGATCCATGGTCATTATAAAATTTCTGTAAAACACTTGTGTCATATTGGTTTAATACATATTTAAAATATTATCATTTTAAGGAGATTAATTATGTCATACATGTTATACGTTAGTCGATATTGTCATGCTATTAGAAAACACATGTGATTTGGTAAATCTGTATTTGATCATATTTCGTATCATGTTCTTAATTGAGTTGTATATATAATTGTGAATCATGATTAATTGATTATCGCTTGTTTTCAATTATTATATTATTAGCATCGGATGGATTTGATTGCCTACTTAGCAGTTACGCTCATAAAATCTACCAATATTTTCAGATTATGAGGAAGGGAAGTTAGGACTTGAGGAGGATTTGTCTTGAGGCATTTGATATAGACTTCTAAAGAAAGTTATCTATTTTGGTTTGATTTTCTATTTAGTAGATTTGATGCAGTACAGTATTTGAGTGAGATATATACTTTTTCATTTCTTTAGTGAGTTGAGTGATTTTAATTTCGCTTAATATTTGATGGTATTTGAGGATCTTGGTATTAGATAATGTAATCTGTGGAACAATTGTATTGTTAATAAAATTTTATATTTAAATATTTGATGATAATTGACATTATAAATTATTTTTGTTATTTGTCTCTCATCATTCATTTTCGATTTATATGTTATTTTGGTTCTATAGTTACATAGCTTAAATCTGAAGTGAGTCGAAATGATTGAACCGGATCAGGGACGTAACATTACTGAATGAAATATAAGTAGGTTAGGAAAGATTTTCAACTGCTTCTCTTCTTTCTTTTCATGGTAGCTTGCTACTGACATCCACTTTTCTTTTAGAAAGAATAGAGAGATAGCAATAATGATAAATTTGAGAAAGTGTAAAGCTTATAAAGTTGTAGATGATACCTAATTGTGAAGTGAGAATCTCTAATAGTAATTTTGAAGAGAGTTGGTAGTAGATACAAAAATGATCCCAAAGCTATCTCTAAATGACCAAAGTGTGATACACATAAAATTTCAGATACCAAGTTAGATTTAATTCTATACAACCTTTCACCCTTCCGTGTACAATGTAATACTTTTCATTTGCATTCTCTATATCCCCTGGCCAAATTCTCTCTCTCTCTCTTTCTCTCTCTCTCTCTCTCTCTCTCTCTCTCTCTCTCTCTCTCTCTCATTTGATTTTTGGACTAATAATTGATTTTGGTGGCCACCATATCTCTTACTAACTTTTTTTTTTATCATAAAATAGATATGGATTGGAATGGTGACATAGACCCTAAGTACTATAAAAGGAGGCATAACATAGTTGTATAGAGGGAGATGGGCCTTGAGTTCATGTTGAAGATTGTTGTCATGGTAAGGAACTTCAAAATGGTATTGGTCTAAACAATAAATGTATGAAGATTATCTTAGAATGAGGCATGTGATTTGTATTTAGTACATTTGTAATTAAGAACGTTGTGTATAAATTACTTATCATATTGAATGTTTGTATTTGTAAATGGATGCCATGAGTTAATAGGAGTTTGAAAACATTGCAAAATATTTTATAGCACATCAAGTAGAAAAGAATATGAGTTTAGGATAATTTATAATATTTTACAATACACCAAATGACTGCACAATTACTATAGTGAATTAAAATTGATAATAAGAGTCATCCAAACAACCTTTTGTATCAAATTTGATACTCTAATCAAATAGGACATTAGAGACCCTCAACGAAGACGTAATATAAATAAAAAAGAATTTTTTGGAAATTAGATTCTATAATCTATTTTGGTTTCTATTGTAATTTTAGTATTACAAAATGCTTTTCCATAAACTTTTAGTTGATCTTAATATGTTCCATAGTTAAAGAAACATCTGAAAAAGGTACCATTCTTAAGAATATTCCATCTTCTCCAAGAAATGACGTTGATCAGTGTCTTTGTAGTGTTAAAAAGAAGAGAGGCCACTCCCCTGTCTTGCGCTTTATGTTCCTTTCTTTTTCTAAAGTCTAAGAGATATGGGTAGACAGGTCCATTAGTTTTTATTAACTAGAGTTACGATTGTTTTAGAATGGCAAAGGTTTGAGAATTACTATTCTATTTTATTAAAATTAAAGAAAACATACTAAATTAGAGTTGTAACTTATAAAATTTTCTGACAGAATTATGGTGGTATAACTTAAGTGCAAAAGTGAGAATTCTAATGGGTGCCCACTGTGGGTGCGCGATCGGCCAACCCGTCGTCACTCCTCCTTCCGACGGTCCGGTCCTTCCGCGAGGCTCATGACGTCTTAGTAACGTCACACCGTCCACGCACCCAGGACAGTGGCTTGTTCTCTGCGGCACTTGACACACAGTTAAAAATGAAAAAGATGTACATCGTCAGTAGCAATACTTACGAAACCCGTGCTCCGCGGGGTGAGATGATCCCGTAGAAATGAGTGGAGAATGTCGGTTCTTCTCTCCTCCACCTCCGTCGACCAGGGTGAAGGGCTCTGAACTCCAATCCTTAGGTAATGATTACAAGAGAAGACATAAAATGAATCCAATTAGCTCTATGTAGTGTAGTTTCTATTCATGCAACATGCTAAAATTAAAAGCAAATGGAGGGGAATGCATCGGTTGGGTAATTGGGAGGGAAAGTGACCAAGTATTGTGGCCACCCACCTATCATTTTTCGATAAAAATCTCTTAATAATTAAGTGCCAGGAGAGCCTACGTGCATGTGCATGAAGCTCAAGGATTAAGCTTTAGAAAAAGAAATGAACTACACTAAATCATGAAGATGCTATGAAAATGCAAAGAAATGAAAATGAGAGGGGTTGGAAAGCAAGTCCGGCTCCTCCTTGACAGCTAGGGACACTCTTGAGTAGTGCTTCTTGATGTTCCACACGTCCTCAAGTCCCCCAAGTGAACTCCAACTCTTCCACGTCCAACCCTTGTTCACGGTACCTCCCCTGGAGATTTTATAGTGGAAGAGAAAAATGAGGGATTTTTAAGGTCTAAATCCCCATTTTTGTGTTTGGGCCAACGGGAAAAGGTTAAAGGGTTGTGTTAGCGGTCGGACTAACCGCATGGAGTGAGGGGGCATCAGATTAGTGGAGAGTAATTGCCGTAGTGGGCAGAGATCATAGGTGTTGTGGCTTGACTGACTGTGATTCAGTGGACGGCAGCTTATACTACTATCTGCTAATGTAGACGATGGCCAAGTTCGTCGTTCAAGAAGGGGGCGGCAGTCTAATTTATCGTTTGGGATTCTAAGCGACAAGAAAAGCTACCTTCCTAAAATTGCGGGCGGCAGAGGAGGTTGTTGTCTAGTGAACAGTGACATCAATGGAAGCTGTCGTCCACGAAGGGATTGAATCCAATTGATATTTTTTATTATGCATGAGTTGAATTAGGTTTTGAAGAGGACAACTTATGAGTTTGAAGCATAAATCACCAGAGGATGTTTGTATGAGACACAGGAGTGTCCAAAATCGGGTGTCTACACCCACTGGGTGGAATTATCACTTCTGAGCAGAAGACTATTATGCGTCAAATTTTCTTCTCCAAATTATATGAGAGGTTTTCATGGGATTTTAAACATAGACTAACCCTATACAATTGAGATGCTTGAACCATTGTGCCATATGACCAAAATCAAGTTTTCTATTGGAAAGATTATCTTCATCATAGATAAAAACCAGTGAGCATGACCTTCCAGGAAAGCGTTCGTCTGAGCAGGAGCAGGTGAAGCTGAGCATGTGCCCCTAAGCTTCCCCAGAATCGATCTGATGTTGAGGGCCATGTCTACAACCAAAAAAAGATAATAAGCAAGAGAACATTAGTACGAGAGGGAGTGAATCAGCACAAGACCAACTTACTCTCGACATCGGCAGCAGTGTCCTGGTCACTGGACAGTTCGTGAATTTTTGCCAACCCTTCGGCTACAGGCACTGTAGCCGGTGCCAGAGTGGTCTGGACAGCTTCAACTATTGCAGTTTCCTCTAATCCTCGATTATGCGGCAAGTAAGGCCTTGACTAGGCTGATATTTTATGAGGATTCGGCCAGGCGCCCGTCGTGATCAGCCTACCAATGTCCAGCAACAACTTATTGATGTCCATTGGTGCCTCGTCGATGATTTATCCGCGGCGCCTTCGGATAAGGGCTTCAACTCTGTGGGGAAGGGCCAGACTCCCTCTTTTCCTTTCGGAAGGCAAATAAAGAATAATCCCTCCTTCTAATTATGAATGGACGAGAGCTTACCGAAAAAGATAGCAAGGTTCGAGCAAGTAGTGAAGCAAAATCAAGATGATTTTTTCTACAATTTTATTTTGAAAAGGTATCGAAAACAAAGGGGTTATGACCAAAAGAGAGCAAAGAATGATCAAGCCATAGGCGGTTCGCCACGAGTTAAGGTATAATTGGGACGGGGTGAGACCGTAGATACAGAGGAGATCCATGATGAAGGGGTGAAGAGGAAGTCGAAACCCTACTCGAAAGCTTTGTTCATAAATAGAAAAGCACCTGGACCGAGGAGAATTGGCTCCGGAGTCGGCCCGAAGCTTGATCAGCTAGACCCAATTTGAGATGTTGTAATGTTTCCACATCTCGCTAACCACATGTTTGCAGAGGTTAGACGGGACATCCAAATCCAGTTCAGATGGTTTTTAGCTTTGCCCAACCGGCTTCGTCTGCTGGGTATCAACAGGTTCAAAAGTATTAGCAAGCGAGGTGACCTCGTTCACCATTGTGGAAGCAAAGGAGTTAATAGAGAAAAAAGAAGAGAGGGAAGATTGGGCTGACTCTTGCCTGATGGATGAGCAGGATGAGCTGCTCGAGAAAAGATAAGAAGAGGGGAACATGAAACGACGAATGACAAGATTGGGTCAGAGGCTTACCCTTTGACTTATTCAGCCACCGCCACTCAAAAGAACGTACTCGGGCCACCCCTTTCTCACTCCTCAACCGAGATCCCCAAGCTAGCGCGCGCAAACAGTGCTATTGGTGGAGGCTGGCAGCTATTTATAGGGGATCACTAGAGGGCCCGATGAGATCAGCAGTGATGATTAAGCGGTTGTACGACTCCCATCTCCCGATTCGCGCCACATGTCTTGTCCATTCAAACGGCGCGCTACGGGTGGGAATTTGAATTTTTTGCCGTCCGAATTTGGTGTCCAAGTCCTCGACGCGACGTTTCAAATAGCCCCTACTTCGGCCTAGGTTCTCATACTCAACCATGTCCAAAAGGACTTCCAAATGCCTCTCGGCCCTCACTCCCATTCCCACTTTGGCTGAGCCCATTGGTCACATCTTCTCGGACGAGGGTCTCGGCGTTGGCTTAACCCGACAAGCAGCACTCGACTGAACCTGATTGTCGTATACTCCTGGCACCCTATTCATCTAAGGCATACCGAGAGTAGGGGGCCATGTCATGGGGTAAGCTGAGAGCTGGGCTTAAGTGGGTTGAGAGATGAGCTTAACCCTGCTCCAGATCCATTATGGGACAAAAAAGGTTAATGGACTTTCGGTCCATTATGCAAAAATAGAGGCAACAACACGTTTCAACGTGCATATCTTAGTCATAAAAACTGTCCTATATCATCAACAGCAAAAAGGGGTCTCCAACTACTGCCTATTTAAGGGCACTACTTACGTCAAATAAAGTATGTGACATCTGTTATCCAATATCTTTTATCCTCTTTAAGTTATGTATGTTGACTTGGCCGTGGGAGAGAGCTCCTCTAGGTAGGGGTGTTCACGGTTTGGTTTAGTTTGGTTTGGTTTGAGGGCAAAATTTTAGAAACTAAACCAAACCAAACCGAAGTAAAGAGCTAAACTGAACCAAATCAAACCGTAATAGTTTGAAACCGAACCGAACCAAACCGAAATAATTCGGTTTGGTTCAGTTTGGTTTGCGGTTGGAGCCTTATAATGGGCCAATATCGTTAAATAATCTATTTCCACATTATTTTTTATAAATAATTATTAAAAAAAAATATTATTTAAAAATTATTTAGAAGTTTAAGTCTCGAAATATACTATTATAGTTAAACATCCTACTCAACACCTTTTTGTACAAGATGACAATCTAAAAGATGTTATCTGGAAATAATTTAAAAAATTTTATCTTATAATTTACATAAACTCATACTTAATTTAAGAATTTAATACTTATATTATGCCTTTTTAACGTAATTTGGTTTATTCGGGTTGGTTTGATTTACGAACAAGAGAAACCAAATCAAATTTCTTAATTCGGTTTGGTTTCAATCCAAATCAAAATATTTAGAAGTTCAAATCAAACCGAACCAAACCGAATTAGTCGGTTCGGTTTAATTTTTCAATTTGAACTAAATAGTGAACACCCTTATCTTTAGGACCACACATTGGACCCTTTCTGACCAAGTGATTCATCTTACTAAGTGGACCAACCCCTCCCATCTGAGCCTTCTTCATCGGTCCCAAATCCTTAATCTACAATCGCTACATATCCGTAAGTGCCTCGGCTGCATCAAAATCTATTACAGGTTGATGTTTGTGGTTCAACTCAAGTGAATATCATAATGAATTTGCGACCTTTCTCAACTCAACTTTTCTTCACCTTATTTAAATCTGTTCTCAAAGTTTGCAAGAGTAGAAGACTCTTTTCTTCCTATCTGCTTGGTTGATAACATTATTATTTGTAATGAAAAGAAACAAAATTGTGGGGATAGCTCAGTTGGGAGAGCGTCAGACTGAAGATCTGAAGGTCGCGTGTTCGATCCACGCTCACCGCAATGTTTAAGTCTATTTTTCGTTTTTTCGTTTTGCTGAATCTGTATATATGCAACGCGTCATGCAACACATCCCCCTGGTTTCCCAATATATCTGAGAACCCCGCCTCTTCCATTTCTTTTGGCAGAGATTTCATTCGTAAAACTGCAGAAGTTTGGCAGAAGATATGAATTTTCGCGTACCATTTTCCAAGTACGAGAAGAAAAACGTATCCCATCTTTTCCTTTTGGCAGAGTTCCCATTCGTAAAAGTAAGAAGTCTGGCAGAAAAGACTAAGTATTCGTTCACAATTTTCCGAGTACGAGAAAAACGTATTGCTGTGTATGATGAAGCAAGATTGCAGAATCCAGCTAGCACTTCCAGATCCCATGGGCTTGCTCTCCGAATTTTGAAACTTATTCCCTTTTTGAGGGGATCCCACCAGCATTCTCAGGCGGAGCTGCGCAGAGTTAAGGTGAGAGCCCGGTCCTTAACTTCCCTCGGCCCTCTTCCGCCGGCTGGCCGGCGTCCTCACTACATCCTCTCACTGCGTTTCTTCCCTTTTTTAAGAATCCCTTCCCCTTTTAGAGAGATTCCTCCTCTCTTCATCAGCATTTCCGTCGGCCGTTTAGAGTTTAGACTGCCTGAATCTTAATCGGTCTTGCTGTCTTGCAAGACTTTTTCTCTTAACGTTCTCTAATGTCTCTTATCTTTATTGTTAGTTCACTTCTTTGACTTCATCATCCACCTCAGTTAGGTCTTTGACTCCATCATCCACCTTCTCTCGTTCACAGCTTGTAAGCACCAAGTGACCCCAACACCCATGGCCACTATCGAACCCACCGTTCAGACTTTCGGGTCGATGATTACTCCACATTAAAATTATTTGGCCATTTTACTAAAGACTTTAAGACTTGAGTGCTAGGCACTATTTATTTCAGCATTGTTTGTTATTTATTTTTCAACATGGGGCTCTTCTAATTAGTCTTTTTAATATGTATGTCGATTTTAAATTAAAGACGGGATGTGCAACTCAATTCGTAATCATTGATTCTGATACTACATTGAAGGTATTAGATTAATCTGACCCAAAACTTTAAGATTTAAGTAGAGTAGATATCATCTATTAAATATAACTTTTTTATCGCTTTTTCAACATAGGATTATTCTAACACCTCGATCTCTCTTCCTCCTCCCAAATCTATCAACAGCAAATGCTCCCGTTGTCACTTTCGTGGTTGAATGGATGTCCATCCCAACTATCACCTGAGTTGCTCTCTCAATGTTAACCAAGATAAGGCACTCTCTCATGCCGACTATGATGGCAGCTGCAACGAGCTTTCTTCTGCGTCTTCATACTTAGGAATCAGCATTCTGCATGGAATATGCCTGCCTAGTGCCCACTATACTTCGGATTTCAATGTCCTGTCGGTATTTGTCATTGGTGTTTTTGGTGCTTCGTTTTCAGCATGATTGGTCATTGTGAGTCACAGTCACTCTAGAATAGTGGGAAGTGGTTGTGATATCATGTCCTTACTTCACCTTTATATGAGTAGAACTATTTTCTTATGACCAAAAAAAATGAAATTTCCTTTTTCTTTTGGCGGAATTCGTATTTGTCTGACACGTCACACGATACAATTGTTATTCGGACTAAAAACTTAGCATAAATAAATCTCAGAACCTCTGACATGGAGAACAGGAAGAGCATCAAATGCGTATATGGTTTTCACTATTATGAACATCATTAGTCAGGACAAACAGAAATGACAATCTAGAGTAACAGCAGAAGTAACCACCTGTGCAAGTTTGACAGGAAAAGAATAACAAGCGGATTATGTGGAGCCAGATTCAACTGTTTGAATTACATTATAGGGCCAGATTCTCATTGATTAAACTACGGGAGCTTGGAAGACAGGCTTTACGAATTTTTCCCTTTAATTTTTTTCAAGAATGAGAAAACGTATCGTGATGATAAATAAGAAACAAGATTGAACAATCGAGCCAGCACTTCATGTTGGATCACTTGAGCTATGCTTTTTTCCCTGCAGAAGCATAGAGTGCTTTTATTTCCTCAACATCATCATAGCTACCGAGAAATATGGGCGATCTTTGATGAATCTTTGTAGGAACCAAGTCAAGTGCCTGCAAAAATAATGGACAAATAAGAAATTCATAAATTAATCCATCCATGTTAATAAGCCAAGACACTTTTTCATAAAAGAACAACACGTAATAGATTTAGAATGGGTTGAAAGAGTTGGGGGGAGAAGGTGACGTCTGTGAGGAGATGAGAAGAGTGGAATTTCTGGGGGAGTGAAAAGGAGGTAAGTGGGGAAGTGGAGAAGGGTACGACGAACTCATGTGGGAGAAGGTTTTCCCCTGCATTGCAGAGGCAGATGTCTGATTTAGAACAAGCTTATTTGAGACTCACATCCGAAAAAAGGGTTATTGAGATTCAAAATGCTTAACGTCTATTCATATGTGATTGCTGGATCAAGTGGACTAAGAACTCTGTCAGCCTCCAGCCTTTCATTAAACAAAAACTAGTTTCCTACAGCAGGTCCTTTCTCAGTTTTCTCATCTTGCCTCATATACAAGGATATAAAATCAAGGATATCCTTATTGCAGAAAATCCATACAGCAGCAAGTGAAAAACATTCAGAGCTGCTCCCTATGCATTCACACATTAAATGAAAGGCTTGCTCAATTGGCTAGAAGAACAAGGCTCTCCAAAGTCCTATATGATATCATGATCCTGGGCTTATCTACATCCTCAAAAGACTGATTGTATCTTAATGTTTCAATAGAGTTTTATCATCCATGCTTCACAGTTTGCCATATATATTTTGAACAATGCAAAATTTCAAATTGCTGGAGAATTATTTGATAATTACAATTGTTAAACTTGTCTTTGGCGGTAATAATTTTCAGAAAAGAGTTTGCAGTGCAAAGAGCAACATACTCGTGCTAATAACATTCTGCAAATTAAATAACCAGAGATCTAGTGTTTCCTGTACCCGTTCCTTGCCGGTGAAAGCTTGACCTCCTGCTTGCTCCATCAAGAATGACATAGGAAAGACTTCATAAAGAACACTGTTCATAATTTATCATTGATCAAAGTTCCAAACAAAGTTAGTGCATAGATCAGCTGTTATCTAAGAAACAAAGATTTTTCACCACTGCATGATTATAGCTCCAGAAAAGAAGTGTATGGATCTTGGAACACACCGTAGTTTCCCATCTGGGCTTTTATTATCTGCAGGGTACAAAAAGATACCTCCATAAAGCAGAGTTCGATGAACATCAGCAACCATGCTGTAGGCCATAGAGGATAATCACAAGTATCAGATGACTACAACTGAATGATGCAATCAAAATAAAAAAGAAAGATAGACATGAATTATTTGATCAACATATGAATGACATGTTTTTTCCTCAAAAAGACTAACATAAAGTACGAGGCAGTCTTTGAATTCCCTATGGCTAGTACCCGGAATTCGTAATGTTTACAGAAGCTTCTGTATCTTTTCATGAGAGAGGCGCAAAGCACATTTAGTTAGGTGTAGCATATTTAGCTACGTGTCCCTGCCATAATAGATTCCAGGTAATAATTACCCTTAGACCTCATAGTCAGGCTCAAAAAGTAACCGTTTCAAATCCACGTACCTTCCAACATATCTGAGTGACTTGGGAGAAGAACCATCTGTAGGGAATTTGCATCTCTCTACATACCTGTGGACTGATAAGTGTCAAGGAACACTGGAAGGAAATTACTCGTTAAAAATTAAATTTGGGATGCCACTACGTCAGTCAACATACTTTGCTGTTGGTTCATCCCAGTTTTTGGCATTCCCTTCATTCACCGAGTATATTTTTCCTTTCTTTGGGATCTGCATGAGGGGAAATGCATTAGTGTCAGCAATGAACACCTGAAAATTTTATAGTAAATTGAAGCAAGTGCGGTAAATTTTGTAAGATGGCTGTTGTATGAAATAAAAAGCAAGTTACTTCTAATATGACTGCCTGTTAAGGAGTATGTCAGAATATTTTTCAATTATAACCAAGACATTTGAAAATTTATATTTGCAAGGCTGGAAAATATAAGTCCAGATGGGGGCCGCAAGAGTTTCATCACCTACATCATATTTGGCACTCCAAACCCCATTTTGGGAAACTAGGAAAGCTTTGAAAGAGAGCTTCCACTGAGAAAGCAGAATCCTCAAAAAGGTTGCCCACTTTCAGGGCCAGAATTTCTGCTTAGTTTTCAGTTTTCACTAACTAGAAGATTGGCATGAGCCACTTCCAGCTTGAAGGGTGCAAAACACACTTTAGAAGTCATATAACTAAACTGGAATAAGTCAAACCTTTAAATCTGGATGCGTCAGTATAAACTCCCCAAGAGATGGATCAAGCGTAAATCCATTGACACCATTTCCAGTGCTCAACACAAGCTGCAATATAGAGCTCAGTAAATTATGATCGCAATGAACTGAAGTACAAATGAAAGTCCTGGCAAATGGTTGCAAGAAACAAGAAGACATATTCCACAAGCCAGCAACCAATTACATTTCAAAGAACTGAACATGCATTTAAACCAAAATGCTACTTAGTCAAATTGGATTCAAAAAAGGCAGGCTAGCTTACCATACATGAACTCCCATACATGCAGTAACCTGCTGCAACCATATCTTTCCCAGGTTGTAATACGTCTTCTATAGTTACCTTATCCTTATCTTTTATCATGTAAATCCCGAAAATCTAGGGAAAGGATCATTTGCCAGTCAGAAACAGGGGAAAAAGATCTTTTGAAAATAGGAAACATCTACATACAAGTAGCAAGATTCAACATTGCAACTTAAGTCCCAAAATAACTGAGT
Organism: Zantedeschia hybrid cultivar; assembly: GCA_030544215.1. Classification (NCBI taxonomy): domain Eukaryota; kingdom Viridiplantae; phylum Streptophyta; class Magnoliopsida; order Alismatales; family Araceae; genus Zantedeschia; species Zantedeschia hybrid cultivar. The sequence goes on along the minus strand of JARZZO010000014.1, from coordinate 19,793,675 downwards.
ACAAAATCTAAAGATGGAAAAGAAAAAGGGATGGCGTTGCAACATCTTGCTTAAAATAGTTGTTTAAATAACACAAGGAAGTTGTACTCCCAGTTAAGGGAGAGTGCTGATATATTAACACCATAAACAGTTCAGTCAGCATGCACTGGGAGATTCAGCTTTTTTTCATGTTCTCAAATCAAAGGCCACAAAGTTGCTAATCTAGGTGGCTTTGGCACGCTAATTATGGAGACACGTAATTTAAACAGAAAATCAGAGCTTCAATGTAACATAAGATGAAAGATTCCAACAAAAGACAAGGATTATAGACCTATGCTTGGATGTGAATATGTAAAATCAACCACTTTCCACCAGGTGTAAACAAAGTGCAAGACTGTAATTTTTTCTATTTTAAATAGAAAATGTCAAATTCATGGTTACATAAGTTTGGAAGATTTAAAAGGCAAGGATTGTATCATTGCAAACCCAACAAATGGACATGAATAAAATTACTCTCTTCCACCTGATGTTCTCAAAGGGCAAAAGTTTTTTTTTTTTCATTTTAAAGGTTGTCATGTGACTCATGTCCAATGATAACATGTGCAGGTCTGAAATGCATAAATTGAATTAAGAGGGGGAAAAAAGAGAGAGCAGCAGAGGACATAAAGATCATACAGTTCCAATTGAAACACCACAATCGATGTTGGATGAGCCATCCAAAGGATCAAATACAACACAGTACCTGCATTATTAGTGTATGTTTGACCAAAGAACCGTTAGCAAGTTCCAAACATGGAGCTTAAGGCAAAAGATTCAGAGAAAGAGGCAATCAAAACCTTCCACGCAGCGATGGATCCACAAAGGTTGCCTCCTCATCTTCCTCCGAAACGAGAACACACTGCAAATTGTATTTCCATCCTTCATCAAAACTATTCCTGACATCACATTGAGATATTTCCAAAGCATAATTTAGTCAGACTTACCGTCCTTCCACTACTTATCAAAGCCTTGACAAAAACTTCATTTGAAAGCACATCTAGTTTCTTTTGCTCCTCACCCTGAATCACAGGTAGAGGTAGGTGTTCATCATTGTCCTTTTGTTGTTAGAAGCAAACAATTAAACATGCATTGCAATCTTCAAATTCCTGAGAGCACTTAAGCTGCCTGAAGAACTACTATCTCATAACCATGTATTACCAAACGCACTGTTCTATACACAAGATGCACTATCCTCATTTTCTTTGTAGAAAACAATTTGAGGCACATGTTTGGATGATAAACATTCCCCTGATAGAATTTTCAATTTTCATGTAATTGTGAGGCCACCTCCCCATTTCCTTTCCATAAAGGACGTCCAATTTGAAGATCGGACGGTAGAGATTATCCACCTTTTGGGAGTCCGAACTTGAATTTGGTGCACTCCACCTGGGAGGTACCTAACTATTCCTCTGATCCGAAGATCAGACGGCGGAGGCAATGTCCCGCATGCTGCACCCCTTTCGAACCTGGCATACTAGTACTCTTCTTGTTTTATATAAAGAGGAAAAAAAATTGCGAACTTACCTGGACATTGGTCTCACCAGCAAGTCCAATAAGCTTCGCAAGGCCAGCCTGTTCAGAGAAATTGTCCACAGATAAGGGAAAACGAAGTTTGGAGGACCATTTGTTCATTTCCAGAAAGAAGGGAAAAGAAATATAAACACAAACGCGCTCTCCAAGTCGCAAAGCAAATAAGCAAACGATGCATAAGTCTTCACATCACATAATTTTGGTGAAAATGGAAGGGCAAAACAGCGACAGCGTTACAGCAGTAAGCAGACAGAACAGTACAAGAAAACCACATCGACAAAGAAATAAATCCATCAGTTTAGGAAAATTGCCGATGAAATTTCCTACAAATAAACATCGGATCAAGCCATATCTCCGAACACCGATCATCGCGACACTCTTGAATTAGAAAGCGCACGAAGAGGATTAGCGATCGCATTAATTAATTCCCTCAAAACAAACACGCGAGCACGAATGAGAAGGGAAGGTTTAGGGGGCGGATGGCGACCTTGTTGACGGCGGAGCAGACGAACTTGCAGCCCAGGACGATGTTGCTGAGGAGGATGGTGAAGTCTCCCTTGGCCTCGGCGTGCTTCGACTGCTCGTTCAGCACATGCCTCGTTAGCGTCATCAGATCCGTCCGAAGCGCATCCGCTTCGTGATCCATCGCGACTGGCGAGGTCGGAAGCTGCCGGCGCTCCTCGCTCTGCGTAGCGGAAGTGGCGGGGACGGAAGGGTAGCACCCCCGGCGGTTTATATGGAGGCAGCGAGAGGAGCAGAGGCCGAGAGGAAGCGATAGGGGTATCCTGTGGCAATGGAAGCTTCGGAGACACGTGGAGGCTCCGCCGCAAGCTAGGGCTCGTGGCACGGTGCTCCTCCTCCCTCTGCTGCTACGGCTCTTTCTCTCTCTCCTTTGTCGCGCACGGCGGCTCTGGGCTGCGAAGTTATGGTTTCTTTTGTCTTGTGGCTCGAAAACGACGGAACTGATGATGGCCGGAGGAAGACGACCGAGGGAGAGAAATGCTGGTGAGGCCCGTGGGGCCTGCATGGGGCCCTTGCCGCATTGCTAGTGTTAGGAGGAAGAGATATGATAATATAAATTAGTATTAAATTAATAATTTTAATTGAAATAAATTTTTATTTAGTCTACATTTTTTTTATAAAAGCAATGATTAAAATAGTAATTGAAGAACCCACTATTGCCCTTATAACAAAACGCACGTTTCATTTCCCGTCGTAATTGAGTGCTAATGCGTTACATGTTAAAATATTAATGTTAAGTTAGTACGTGTATTATGATAAATGTCTACGTATTAAGACATCAATATGTTAAGTTAATAAACTCCAGTAGCATGTAAAGATATGTGCATATTGTGCCCCTGGGACGAAAAAAAAAAAGTAGAGGGATAATAAAATTAAAATTTAAGAAAAATATTGACAATTACATAATAAAAAATGAGTATAATAACACTATATTTTAACATCACATTACGACATGCATAAATAACATGTACTTATTAGAGAGGAATATTAAGGTCCCACACTTATGACAATTGTACCTTTTAATGTGAACATCACTTAGACTCGTTAAAATGTAGTGTTAAAAAATAGTGTTACTATATCATTTTTTCTTGCATAATATGACATAATATAAAATGAAACATAATGATAATCTGTCTTACTCGTTTAATTATACGCTTAAGGGGGCTGTCGAAGGATAGTGCGCTGAGTCTTCTGACCTGTGGGTAAAGACTAGTTTCCGGTGACAAGCTTGTTTGTGGGTCCTTGACATCTTTAGCTCGTATCTGATTATTTCACCTCCATTTGTTATTTAAAAATTTAATAAATATTATAGCCTGCCTACCCAAAATAATTTAAAAATAGATGAGTGGATAATCGTAAAGAAGTTAAAATGTTTTAAAGAAGTGGCCTCCTTCTATTCGATCTCAACATTAATCTTCTCATCGTCATCCCGTTTTTCAAGTGACCTCATAAAAGTCAACGCTCATACGTATTCTTAAATTATTAAAATTAACTTTACAAAATTAATTATAAGAAACAGTAAAATCGTATTCTCAAAAGGGAGTTAATTTATCCAGTTCAACAAATTTTCGTTGCGTTTCTCTGCTTAGTTTTAATATGACAAATCACTCCTGCTATAAAATAAAAAGAATTAAAATTGAACTCAACTCAATATTAAATATTTTTATAAAGATATTTAAGAAAAACTCAACTTCTTACTAATTCAGACGGGCTCTTCCAAAGCCGCAGGAGACGGTCCCCCTCCTCGCCATCTCGAACTCTTTAAAACCGAGGCATCCGAATCGGAACCCCCCGACGAAATCGTCGATGCTGATGTGATGGGATCACGGGCGTCTTCTTCTGTACCTTTTTTTTGCACTAACGTCTTCTTGTGTACGCTTTCCCCTTAGATGCGTGTTGGATATAAAGCTGGCAATCGGCATATAGCAGGGGAAAAGGACCGCCCATATAACTTTCTTCACGGAACCTATTCCAGATCCACTAGGTCTCGAACAAAGAGTCTGGAAGCTAGAAAGCCAGTCATGCAAACGAAAGCGTTTAAAATTTTATTTGGTAAAGATTTTATCTTATATCTAGAGTCTTTATATTTTACGAGATTTTAAAAGATGCAATTTCAAATAAAAATAAGATAAATAATTTTTTTAAGAATTCAAATTTTATTTCATGATAAAAAAAATGTTTTTGCGAATCTTATTGTACCATCATTAGTCAAGTTGAAACAGATTATTCCGTTCTATTCTGTCATGTGACGCCCGTGCATAACTATCTGCACATCTTAAATGTACCTTAACATCAACAACAAAATTTAAAAAATAAATTTTTTTATATTCTCAAGAGCATCTAAGAGCATCACAATACTCTTAAAAGTATCTTAATGCTCAAAAGCATAAGCCCCACTTTGATCGAAGAATAAAAGAGAATAAGGAAAGAATAAACTTAATTTAGTTTTGACAAGCGCAATAATTTATACCAGTACAAAATAACATATTCGAAGAATAAGGAAAATAAACAATTCAACTCTAGACTCAAAAATTGTAAATTGGGACTAAGAGTATTGATGAGGCAGAATCCGATTCAGTCCATTGAAGCAGGTCCAAACCCCATTCAGCCCAAAAGCAACAGCACCAGGCCCTCCGGCGGCCTCCGGCCCGTCAGCGGCCCAGCAGCCTACGGCCCATAAGCGGCACCGTCGCTCCCGGCCCAACAGACTTCAGCCCGTCAGCGGCCCAGCAGCCTACGGCCCGGGAGCAGCGCGGCAGCCCAGGGCCCAACAGGCCTTCGGCCCGTCAGCGGCCCAACCCCCTTCGGCCCGGTAGCCGATTCCGGCCCACTCCGGTGGCGGATCGGGCGCTATGGCGGTTTATCAGCAAACCTGCAATTAGTCCTATATCGGCTGCCACCGTTAACCATCCGCTATCCTCCGCTATAAATATCCCGTTATTTGTGGCCAAGGAGGTGGTGGGAAAAAACGGATGCCTCCCCAAACTTCCGAAACCCCTTAAAGGACTTCTGTCCGAATAGCGTTATAGCTACTCTTTCTTGTTTTCTGAATCGAATCTTCTTCAGGAGCTAACTTGACCGTCGGAGGGGATTCCCCAGGGCTGACGCCCGGAACTTCTGCTGACTGGTTCTTCTTCTTCTTTCCCTCCTGCAGGGGCTCGGTTCAAATCATCGCCGACCTCCCCGAGTCGGTCTCGGCCACCGACCTCGGATTCCTCTCCCTAGTCTCGACGCCGAACGCCAGCTGCCCCAAGCCAGGAGACTCGGTCTCACGCTGAAGTAGCCTTCGGACTCTCTGTCCGAAGGCAATCCCGTCAGCTGCCTTGCGTTAGGAGGCTCGGCCTCGCGCTGAAGATGGCTCCGAACTCCCTAGTCGGAGAGCGAGCCGTCTCCCCGTCTGATCTCAGACTTTCCGACTTCTGCTCCGACGCTCGTCGACCACTCGGCCGAGAGAAGCTCCTGCTCGCGCCGCGCCTCCGTCCGCCGAAGGAGCAACGACTCACTATCCAAGAGCAGCTCCGGCGGCCGATCGCGCCCCCCGCGGGCGGATCCAGTTCATCCCGAGAAGCCCCGTCTTCGCCCCGTCGCGGATCCCCGTCGGGTCCCCTTGTCACCGTTCGATCCGGACCGACTCCGGATCCTCTTTTTTCGGATCCCCGTTTGCGGGACCCGGTCGTGATAGATCCAATCTACATCAAGTATCATGATATTCTCGAAAGCATCTTCACACTCTTAGAAACACAAAAATATTAACAAACTTTCAAGAACATACGGACGTTCTCAAGAACGTAAAACAAATTTAATTGTTTTAAAAAAAATTGTTGACATCAAAGGACATTTATTACGTGCAGTAAAACAAAATGGAACGACCCATTCTAATTCAACAAGTGGCAAGGCAACAAATTATTCTCCACGTAGAAAGCCTCTTAATTATCAAACACTCAACTGCATCAGTCTCCACATATACTGCATCTATGATGGTCAATATTCTTCACAAATAAAACATATACATGGTAAAACTACCCGCAGAAAAACCATCCATCATTTCTAAAAATCCACTTTTACTATCTATACATCATTTCTAAAAATCCAGTTTTACCACATTAAACAGGGCAGCAGAAATCGGATGATGAATCCCTGAGATCAGTAGCATCCACAGTGGCAATTGAATCGGGTAACCTCTGCAAAGAACCGTCACCGATTTCATCGAAGCAGATATTACATGAAGATAGAAATAGCATTAAACAGAAGGAACCAGGTGAAGCGCGCTTCCATATACAGGTGATGTGCAAAAGAGTTGCTAGGTTCGCTAAACATGTTAATACATCTCATTTTAGCAAATTAGTAACCTTAATCACTCAATACATTCGATCGAGTCTGCCGAAGATTCTGTAGAGGAGAACGAGATCGATCGCCGTGCTCTAGCGTCCATCAGACAACTACCACCTCAAGCCCTTTCGCCACGGATCCGGCGAGCGAGCTGGATATCCTTGGGCATGATGGTGACCCGCTTCGCGTGGATGGCGCATAGGTTGGTATCCTCAAACAGCCCCACCAGGTACGCCTCCGCGGCCTCCTGCAGCGCCGCCACCGCAGTGCTTTGGAACCGCAGATCCGTCTTGAAGTCCTGGGCGATCTCCCGGACCAGGCGCTGGAAGGGGAGCTTGCGGATGAGCAGCTCGGTGCTCTTTTGGTACTTGCGGATCTCCCTCAGGGCCACCGTGCCGGGGCGGAAGCGGTGAGGCTTCTTGACGCCACCGGTGGCCGGGGCCGACTTCCTGGCGGCCTTGGTGGCGAGCTGCTTCCTCGGGGCCTTGCCACCGGTGGACTTGCGGGCCGTCTGCTTGGTCCGTGCCATCTCTGCTGTGGAAGCGGCTTCTAGGGCTTCACAGCGCCGAAGGTGGAGGAGGAAGAGGGGGAGTGGTCCCTTAACAAGGCTCGGATGGCGATGTGGTTGAGAAGCGCGGCCGGAATGTGATGGTTTAATAGAAGGAGAAGGAGGGGGTTCGGAGGTTTGAAAGTTGAAACATTTCGGGGAGATTGGAGGGAACGGCTCCTGGGTGGGCCAATTTGGGGCGTCAGTTGGATTTATTGAAGGGCTAGGATTTCAGATGAAAGGGGCACGCGGATAGCGATTCACGTGTGGGCACTCCACGCGCTTAGTTAACATACACGTTAGCTTCGGGCGCTCAGGTTCCGGAATTTGAAGCAGCAGAAGGGGGAAAAAGTTGTGATATTTTGATCGAAGAGAACATGCATAGAGAAATAATTTGAATAAAACTTCTTGCACATCCTACACCCATTGCAGGTGCTTTCATTTAAACAATTATTTTTTAGAAATATCTTTTGATAGCCTCCAACCTTGACTTATATGTTGTCCTTACAAACTTATCTCAGATCAGACGACGTTTAAAAATCTGAAAATCTAAAAACCGAACTCCTCTATTTTTTCTATTCATTGAAGTTTGATTTTTTTATTTTATTTTATATTTTAATATTTTTTTGATCGCCAAATTAAAGATCAGATTCTACATATGTAAGGTTAGGTAATGAGCTATAAAAAATTTAAAAAATATATTTTTTTTGAAATAAAAAACCCGACATCCAGTGTAGGACCATCATACTTTATAACATCTAAGAAACATAAGTAAACAAAAATTTAATGGTTGATTCCCAATTGAAACTCAACTGGTAAACAATCATGCATAGGGCAAATAAAAGTCGTGCGGAAAAGGTTCTTGTATAGATCTTTCGGAAAAGGTTCTTGTATAAATCTTTTCTTTTAGCTATTTAAAAATAATAATCTTTACTAGAGTGCAATTAGTTTTTGTTATTTTTTGAATAAGCTCACTAATACGAAGTGGAGAAACCGACTCGAAGAGAAGAGGATGGTGGTTGTATTCCCTATTCCCACGGTCAAGACCCACCTTCTTTCTTTTTGAGGTGCTTCAGACAGACAAGAGTCTAGGTTAGTTCATAGCGGTTTCTTAGTTCTGTCATCTAAGGAGATCAAGCAAATTGTCTGATGTGGGCAAATTGTACAACTTGAGATGCATACTTCTTTGGGACATGGGGCTTCGTATATGAATAAATATGATTTAAGTAAGATAAAATACGCATCCTAAGCTATTCACTAATGCGGCTGAAATCTTACTGGAACAAACATGGCTGCTTTGGTGTAACAAAGAGATACAGGAGAGGAATTGGGAGCAACTAGATGGTGAATAATTTATAAAAAAGATGACGAAAGTAGAGGGATACGGTACTTGAGGGTAAGATATTGGGGATGGCAATATCAAGAGGTAAAGTTTGTAGGCTCATAACAGGTATGTGAGTTGTCCCTCATGGCTTGTCTTATCTTTCACAATTTAGCATAGACCTATAAGTTTATGATGTGCATTTCGATGGGCACTTTTTTTTTTTTTTTTAATGGGGAGAATACTAGTCTGATTATCGCTCTAAGAGATATCAGGTAGGGATGTCCTCTTTCTAACTACGTTTATATTATTTGTACTAAAGGCCTCACATCTCTGATTAATTCCAAACTAAATAAGGAAAGATACAAGGTTTCAAAGTCAATCGCATGGGTCCAATAATTACCCACTTTATGTATCCTGACGACGTTATCAACTTTAGGAGGGCTAAAGTGTAAGTCCCCTTAAACTTTAATAATCAAGCTAATACATATTTACAATTAGTTAGAGCATAGTTATGTTAGTTAGAATGTAATAGATCTCTGGAGAAAAAACTTAAAAAAATAGCTAAGTCCAAGCAATCGATTAAAAAGGTTGAAGGGGGTTTAGTTAATTAATAAATAGAGACTTAATTGCTAGGTATATAAGGTAGCTAAATAATAAAATGAATTAATTGATTAATTGATGGAAATCACTTAAGTCATTCAGTTAATCAATAGAATAAATTAATTTATTAACTGGAAGAAGTCACTAAAGTCATTCAGTTAATTGATAAAATGAATTAATCGATTTAATTGATAGAAATCACTTAAGTCAATTGATCGAAGAGATGAAGGGGATTGGATTGTGGCTCCACTTCCTTCGGATTGAGGGAACTAGCGTGCAGGAAGAAACTTCCCCAAATGAGGGAACCCCAAAAAAATGCTAATATCTTGGGGCAATTTTTTAAGCCCAAAGGGCAAGATGGACAAAAGCGTCCGTGACATCTTTTGGGTGAAAATTAAAGTTATTATTGTTTTGGGGCATTTTTTGAAAAGATATTTCTATATATAATTCTAATGGGGCATTTTTGCTAAACACTTTTTTTTAAAATGCCTCGATATCCTCAGTTTCTTACAGTGTATATAAAGTCGGGAGAAATGCTGGATTTTTCATCCACACCTTTTGTCACTTATTAGTGGCCTTAGAAGTTAAGTTGTAATAGGTTGTAGAATACAATATCTACACATAATAAACTAAGATTTCACTGCATGGAAATCAGTTATCAATAATCATATGGTAATACTCTCCTTTTGACATACGACACCAATTTTTTCTGGCAGACATTACCAGACTTACACCAATCACTGTCGAGTTTCAAGTTTTTTAAGGAAAATGGGTTGAACTTGATTATAAATATACCACATTCATGATCTTATTTCTAATACAAGTAATAACCACAAGCATTGACTACTAATGCCAATTTCTATTTCTATTTGGAGAAGACATAATAAACCTGGTGAATGATGTTGAGATCCAAAGGCAGGCATGTGCGTTATGATCTCATCGCACTCTAAATTGTGCTTAAATTGCAATAGAACCTCTTGCATACAACTATGATCGGATAAAGAATAAAGGAAGGAGAGGACTTTATGTGGAAGATCCCTCTATCCTTTTATATCAACTCTCTCTTTTTTTAACACCAAAGGGGGGCCCCCTCTACTGCTTTCACTATCTTTCCCTTCATCTCTTTAGCTCTTTTATTATTATTGGGGGGGGGGGGGGGGGGCACTTCATCTTATTTGTTTTCATTGCACTTTGTTGTAGCTCAAATTATGTCTCCTGAATATTCTTTTATTGTAAATGATTGTTAATTTGAGGGACTTATGATAAAAAAGATTAAATTTTCGATGACAACATCTTAAATATGCTAGATATAGAGACTTATTTATAATTCATTCTATTTACACTAACCGAAATCTAAAATCCAATTTTAACAATAAATGTTCATAGTTTTTGTATTCATGAAAATTATTTTATATGTATGGATATGAAGGACTTCTTGCACACAACTATAATAGGATAAAGAAAAAAGGAGGGATAAGACTATAGATGAGAGATTCTTTCACCATGTTTATCACCTCTGTTTATCTTCAACTTTTTTTTTTATGTGGATGGGGGAGATTTCCCTTCACATCCTCTTCCTCCTCCCCCCTTTCCTCCTCCCATGCATGACACTTCTACATGTTGGATGCCTCAACAATATAGTAAAGGGACCCCTCTTCCATGCTCTCCCTCTCTTTCCATCTCTTTTTTATTTTCATTAAAGAGAAGTGTAGTAAAGCCATATTACACATTTTGTTATATTTGTTGTAATTCATATTATATGTATATACTATAGGGGATTATTAATTAGAAATACTTACTACTGGGGCTTCATTTGTGAAGGTTTTGCATCAAAAACACTGTATTCATCTATGAACATCATCCCCCTATCTCAATTTTTTGGACTGTCTTAGGATGTTTTCCATGGCCTTTTTTGCTACTGTTTTATTAATATTAATTTGTCTAAAAAACGTATCACTTTTAACATGGCAGTCCCTACCCTCGAGTTACATGTAGTAGGAATTTTTCGAATTTCATTGTTAATAAAGAACATGGATGTGATTTCCCCTGGTATCCCTACTTATATATATATATATTAAGGAGAGCGGATGCCAAGTCTTATGCGTCCAACTGCTACAAGCTGCGATTTTAAAAATTCAATATCTTTTTTGTCATTTGTTTCCTTAACATGTCGTTTAATTCAACAACAATTAGAACCCTTGATGTCAATAGCAAAATGTTAACAAAGGCACCCTTAGAAGGACTAAAAGTTTATGAACTAAATTCTAAATGTACCAAATATGGAGATCTACTCACAATTCACTATCTCAGTACAATTTGAAAATCATCATATTTTTTGAAATAATATTAATACTTTATGTGTTTGTAAAAGACATGTAATCGTATGAAGATGAAATGTTGTCTACTTTCATTCTTCTAGTGGCAGTGACCTTAAACATTGATTTAAATATAAAAAGAGAAAAAGGTCATTAACATATGTATAATATTTTTTGTTTATTTTTTAATATATATATTCAAATTATTATTTTCAAAATGAGGTGTCTGATAAATTCACGTATTTTTCTATGATTTTTAAGCTTCCAGTAAGCATAATTCCATATTTGTGTGAGAAATTCTCATAAAAGTCATTGTTACACATGTTTTGGGTTTTCTTGCAAACATTCTTTTGAGAATTAACTTTTGAAAATTGCGTGAGGGCAGTTATTTGAGTGAGAGAGAGACAACTATTTTATTTAAGTGCATAAATTAGGTTGCCATCCTTTTGAGCACTTAATTAAATTAGTTTACTTAAAGGTAGGGTTGTGCATGATTCAGTTCAAACTAAAAAAGCGAACCAAACCAAGTGATTCGGTTTGGGGTCATGTTGGGTTTGGTTCGGACCGAAAAATCAAATAAATTAATTTTTAAATAAATATATATCTTATATTAACATTATATATATAAATACATATGAATAAAATAAAGAATTTCAGTTTAAACCAAACCGAACTAAAATATTTCAGTTCAATTCGCTTCGGTTTCAAGTGATAATTCGGTTCGATTCAGTTTAAAGAAATTTCCTCTAAAATTGAACCGAACTGAACCATGCATACCCATACTTAAAGGTGTTGAGTAAAATTTATTTTAAAATCAAATCGGGAGAATATCTTTGTTTTGTGGTGCAGCAGTATTACGATAGTCTTGCACCGTCAAAAGGTTGCCCTCGTCTCCCTCCCAGCGGTCTAAGCCATCTCTTCCAACGGCCCAAGTGCTTTTCTTCAGCTCCACAAAACAAATAAAGCCCATCCATAAAAAAAATTGTAGACTGGTCAACCTGCCACGGCCTAAGGAAGAACTGACCGGACGTAATAAGAAGAGGAGAGAGAGTCCTATTGAGGAAGGCCTTTCTATTTTGGACATCTCAATGAGAGAAGGAAATGATCCAAATGAGGGCCTATAAGAACACCATGGGGTGACTACTATATGGGGGAAGACAACGACATGCTTTAGGAGGAGTTCTTTGGAGGATGCGTACTCACCTTCTCCATGTTGCCATCTAGATTTTATTTTTTTTCATTATTGCAAGCTGTTCATTGCGTTGATGTAAGAAACAATGATTTGATTAAATAAATTTCAGTGCATTCCTTAAATTCATTTTTTGTTGTAGTTATTTTGCATCCGTGTGTAAGGTATCTTAAAAACACTGTTCATCCAGTTGTTGTCTTCTAAATTCTCCTAATTCAAATCCTCTAGGTTAAATCTTATTGTTATTCCATGATTCATTGGGCATTCAGTTAGAAGATTAATCCATTTTTAGAGCTCGAAATTAAGTAGATTAGTAGGTAGATGTTTAGAGGCAAATTGTCTTTAAATTTTTAATTAATACTTTTTAACATGTGTAATCCTTAATTATCTCAAAATTGTAGGGGTGAATTACATTGAATATTAATTTGAAAATAAATAAAAAATAAAAAAGTTTCAATGAATAGTGTTAGGGTGTATTCATTCTTCTATTGGAGTGGACCATAGTTCTGCCTATGATAGGAATAATTAATAATGCTGCAGTAAATGCACTTTCCCCTTCACCTTTCAATTCTTCTATTTGTACACATAGCCCTTTTACATGTTCCTAAGTTTCTATTATCCACACTACTACACACTTTCCTCCATAACCGTAAATTTTTCTTTATTTGCGCAAGGCATTTTAGTTTCATTTACTACCTTAGTGTAACTTTATTTTTCGTTGTTGCCCTTCGACTATGATTTTTAATTCAAGCGTTTATTTTGATTAGGAGTTATTTTCTGCACTTGCCACTCTATTTTTTCTTTAATTTATTTATTTATTGTTAACCATTACGTTTCTTTCTAAAAGAAAGCTCTTAAAAAAATATTTACTCTAAATCAAAGTTAACAAATCAGAGCTTGCACTGCCTCTACGTGGATTCAACTCGAGCTTGCTCTATTTTGTTGTTCTGTTTTATTCTGCGGTTCAGAATTAGATTGGCGGTTGTAATGTTTAAAGACGCACTTGTAAAACTGTCAGTATCCTTTTCAAAAAAAAAAATGTAACCAAATTTTTAGGGGTGTTCACTATTTGGCTCAAACTGAAAATCCAAACCTAACTTCTCATTTGGTTTGGTTTGGTTCAGTTTGAAGTTTAATTTTTTTTTATTTGGGTTGAATCAAACCGAATAAGAAAATTTGATTTGATTTAATTTCTACTTTTCATAAACCAAATCAAGCTGAACAAACTGAGTTACTTATAAGGGCATAAATTTAGTATAAATATTTAGTGGTTATTGTACATACTAAACTAAAATCATTGAAAAGTATGAAGGATAATAGAATACTACGATCATTTCTATTTAAATTAAGAACATCTTCCTCTATTCGTATGTAAAGCATAATATAAGTTTTTTTAATTAAAGTGTAAAGAGTGATATGACCCTTTATTTTAAAATAATCTAATGTCTTTCATTGTTATATACTAGACCATTTATTATAATAGTATATTGATTCTTTATTTATAAGAATTATTCATTTATTATATTGTCAAATTATTAAAGACTTATTTGAAAGATAAGGGCTAATTGTGATGGTTATTCGGTTTGGTTTGGTTTAATTTGGTTTGGAAGTTTGTTTGATTTGGTTTGAGTTCGCTAAAATTTTTCTAAAATCAAACCAAACTAAACCCTAAACACCCCTACATATTTTTACAATGGCCTACTTTGATCTTATTTAAATTGGAAGTTAAAAGTTGCCCATAACATTCAAATTTAATTCATGATGTTAATATTTGCCAAAGTATCGAATAGCATTGTTCACTTTTTAGTCAAAATTGAAGAATTAGATTAAGTTAATTCAATTTAGCTTGGTTCTATTTGAAATAGAAAGAGTTTGTTTCCTTTTGAAATGCATAACTTAGTTTAAAAGTTAAGAGAGGTAACTAAAATAAATAAAATAATTTATGCAATATATTTGAGATGCTACAAATTATACTTATATTTATGAGATTAGTACTTCTTGATTCTAATTCTAGGAAGATCAACTTGACATTACCAAAATGAGGTGTCCTTTCCAAAAAAATATTGTAACTATATTTCTACAATAACTTAATTTGATCTTATTTAAATTGCAGGTTTAAAGTTGCCACTAACATTCAAATTTAATTCGTGGTATTAATATTTGCGAAAGTATCTAATAGTATTGTTCGCTTTTTAGTCAAGATTCAGGAATTAGATCAAGTTAATCTTATTTAGCTTGGTTCTATTCGAAAAGGAAAGAGTTTGTTTTCTTTTGTATTGCATAATTCAATTTAAAAATTAAGAAATAAAAGTAAAATAACTTATACAATGTATTTGAAATGCTATAAATTACATTTATATTTTAAAAATTAGATCTGCTTGATTCTAATTTTAGGAAGACATCGATTTTGTTTTACATTTTTTTATGTTAATTATAGGCTCATTTCAAGTCCAAACCAAATCACAAAACAAGATATATATATATATATATACTTTAATTAAAAATATCTTTTAACCTAATTTATTTTTTATGAATAATTTTGACCAAATCATACCATAAATAATATCTAATCTACTATTCTTAAATAAGAACAAAATATTTTTCTTTGACAAATTAGTAACTATAACTGAATAAGAACTTATATAATACACCATTCTATAAGAAAAAAATAACTTCCTTTATAAGAACCACACATCCTTTAGCAACTTTAAATGAAGAAGAAGGAACTAAGATGTATATAAGAATATGTGTTAATAATTATTATAAGATAAGAAAGAGGAAAAATATGAAATTAGAAAATATACTTGAAAATATAAAATATGGTGGTCCTAGAGTGGTGCTAATTACTAAATTAACATGCATGCATCCACTTGTCACACGTATTTTACAATTCTCCTTTTTTTGCTTTAAAAGACAAGTATCATGTTGATACTTTATGAATTATTATTAATCCTTACTTATGGATAACCCTAAGAGGTGCCTACGTAATAGTGGTCTTTTTGTGGGTGACAAAGGAGACTCTTGTTTATTACCTATAAAAGATAAGTGTTACATGAATACTTTATAAGTTCTTATTAGTTTTAGATAAGATCTTTTGAACGTCTTTATATAAAACTTTCTATGACTCTACTCGAGAAAGTACAAGATCTACCTTATCATGACTGTAACTTTTGGTAGGTCAACTCAAGTTCGATTGGGCCAACCTAATGGTTGGATTATAGTCTTTTAAGCCAACTTTAAATGAATTTAGTTGAATTGAGGGTTGGTCAACGTGACATAATCTAAAAATGACATTAATGTATTTGAATACTAACTTAAATCATTAAAATACATTTCATTCAACTTGACATCCTTAAGAAAAAAAAAGATTATAATATGAACGGAAACATTCTCAAGTAGTAACTGTTAGAATAGTCTCACATTGGAAATGAACAAAAACAATTAAATACTTAAATAGATGGTGCCTATTCCACTCAATATCTTAAGATTTTGAGATAAATAACATAATTACTTTAATATGTTATTAGAGCCTCCGGTTATGAACGGGCCATTCACCCCGTCTTTGTGGCCTACGTGATATAACAAAAAATTGACCTGCACGAGGGAGGTAGTAGAATAGTTCCACATCATAAAATGGCAAAAAATAATTAAATATTTAAGTAGATGGTACTTACTTCGCCTAATGTCTTAAGATTTTGAATTGGATGATCTAATTACTTCAATAGTAACTAAGTAATTATATTATTGGCATTTAGGTTAAATGATAAAGAATGACCACCTCAAGTAGGAGGTTGCGGGTTCGAGGAGTCATTGGTTCGTAAAAATAATGCTCGTTGCACTGACCTCCTCTTCCAGTTCAGGTTATTTGACTTGCGTTAAAGAAGGCTAGGTCGTCCTATCAAGCCGATCAGATAGTTCGCTCGCTCTTCGTGGGGATGTTTTTTCCTTTTTCTTATTTGATTTTGTTTGTAACGTCTGATAAAAAATTAGACAGTACAGTCGGACAGTTTGGATCAATCTTGAGCTGACTATATATAAAATATTTTTCTTTGCATGCATATCGAAGTGATACCAAAAGTATTTTTCTAATAAAAAAATATAACCGGCTCATGACCGTGATCGGACGCTTCAAAAAAATAAAAAATTTGACAATAAAATAAAATAAAAGAATCAAAACAGTATGCTGCTCGTTGTCTGATTTTGATCGGACAGCACTACGTGCCGCAGTGTAGCAAGCATTACTCTAGTACGTAAAAATACTCTTTCATACAATACATGTAGTCCATGAGATTTCTTATATTATCATAGTTTTAGATTAAGAATATTTGTCTAAATAAGGTGGAGAAATTGCTTATACATGCAAAAAGTACCGTTGAGTGGATTTATTGTCACATTGAGAGGCTATCGACTCTCGTGAGAATTGAACCATGCCTACTTAGGAGACATTGCACATAACTGACAAATTTGTCTATCCTTAAAAATAATTAAGTATTTATTCTAGTACTTTAATTTTTTAATTATTTTAAGATATATAGATAAATTCATTTATCTTTTTGTACATAGAATTTTGACAGTAAAAATGAAAAGTAAAAAATATAGATTGATGAAGGACAATTCTTCTTATGAGTTCAGCCCATTAAAATAGAGGCCTACAGGTCAATAAAAGATTGAGATAGTCTTATTGATCTATAAATAACTTGGAGATTGTTGGTCCACTCGACCTATTAAGTTCCTCAATTTAAAAGTGACAAGGCTATTACATGAATATAGCAATAGTTGCATATCAGAATATATAAGGAATCTCACTTATCTTTCTCAACAATTCGATGGTGTCTAATTAAGATAAATATATTATTTTTGACTCAGCCACTCATTTTTTAACACGTATTCTATACTGACTTGAGTGTCGGAAGATGTCTTCCTAAAATCACATAGAAGAACCCATTGACAATTACTAATTATGCAAGATACATCCTCGATAAAATTGACAAACTCGTCCATCTGCGTGGCGCTTAACTTACGTCTATAACATATGCATCATTTGAAAGTATTTTAGCATAAAGAGATTTCTTAAATTCGATTTCCACCAATAATCGTGAATGGTACAAAATCACTATCATTATGTCTCCCCTTGAAATCATATTTGGAAAACTCAAGAAGATTGAGTATTTCAAAGTTTATACTTGCCAAAAAAGTCTATTGATTAATGGGTCATTAAATGGAAAAGAGAAGAGAAAGGAGTATATGTATCTTTTCCTTACAAAACTTGATTAACTTTTTAGAAAATCAGCCTTTGGCTTACTTTTCATATTATTTATTTTTTTCTTCCTATCAGTCTATCTCTTTCCGCTAATGTCAAAATATGATTTCTTCAAAATCGAAGACATCTTCTTTTATTTGGAACCACTTTACTCTATGTCCCATGATTCCAATGATTGGAGTGAAGCTACTCCGCTTTACCAAATGATGTTATAGATTATAAGGATATAGTTCAACTCATTTCAATCTAATCGGACGAAGGTGGATTACATGAGTTGGATTGGGTTGAGATTTTGTTTGATGGATTGAGTTAGAATCAATGAGTTTGAGTTGGGGGTTGACTTGATTAGGGTCGAAGGATCCTTGACATTAATTATGTTAGAATTAAACTTAATTATATATAATCTAAGTCAAGATGCACCCATGCATCTCATCTTAGACACATAAAGGTTGAGGTAAAGATGTTTAAAAGATCTTATTTCTATTAATCTCTCCTACGGTAATAATTTTAAGAATGTCTATATGACACTCATCTTTTATATGTGAAAAAATAGAGTGACAAAAAATCATAGCATTATCCTTCTTAATTTTGTGCATTAATAATTTTTGTAAATATAAATCCTGAAAACTAGCATATTTATATTTATACATTTAATCCCAATATTATCTGAAATACTCCCAAAAACTTCAGAAAGATTCTAAATAATTTACATATATATCTCAAAAACTATCAGAAGTTTGCATATATGCCCCTAACTTTACTAGAGTTTATGGGATCTTTCAGACATATTTGGTTGTAATTCATGGCATTTTGACTTAGGGAAGCACAACATTTCTAAAATTTTATGAGGCACCTTATAAAATATATAGGAGTTGGCAGATACAAACATAAACATTATAATTGTCCAGGGGAATACATGCAAAAATCCCTAATAAAAAGCTTTTTTAAAGTCTTATGATCGCATTACGGCTGCGGATCGCTGATGGGGGCAACCACGGGCTGGTGTGTTACGACTAACTAGACCCTCCAAAGGGTAGCAGCACGCCGTGGACGGTGCGGATCAAAAGCTGGGGTGCGTCGTCCGCTGAAAACCCTGACCTCCAGTGAACTCATCGCCGCCCCGAGCCGGAGAACCGAAGGCCAAACCCGTCCACGCCGCCGTTCCGTGCGGGTGTTGAACTGCGCCAGGAGGAAAGGTAAACCCTTTGATCCCTTCTATCCCTCAAACAATTCACGTATAATGGAGAGGATCTGGATCGTCCTCAATTAGGGTTTTCAGATTTGTGTGCGCATTTTCGTCTATTTCTGAGCTTCTAACCGGTGCATCCGATCATCCCGATTGCAGGCGAGTCGGGCGATCCTCAGCTGTCTCATTCGCAATGTCAGTATGATTTCTTCTGTGACGTTACTTTGCTCTTCCGATGATCGTCAAATTGGTTCTTTCCATTTGCATTTCCAAACTTGAAGAACATGTAGCATTTTGTAGATGTTTCGTAGCTTTCTGAACTTCGAAATTCTTGATTCTTGATCAGTTTTCTTTTTGAGTTTCTGTTGTAGATGGTGTGATATGGGGGAGAAGAGATAGCGTTGGTTTGATCTATGACCTGTGGAGTCATTTGCTTATTTACGGTTCATTTATTCAAGGATGTATGGACATAGATGACTGTTAAGCACACTTGTTCTCCTCTTGCTTTTAATATGAAAGCCTTGTTAAGCACACTTGTAAATTGTTCTCCTATTGCTTTTAATATGAAAGCCTTATTCCGTTAGCTGTGGTTGGCTTTGGATTCGAGTCCTGGAGTATTGGCATAGTCTTTTGGTGGGCTGCAACTGAATGTTGTATCCTCATTAGTCGTGTGGTGAGCTCAACAGGTATCAATTATCAGTTAGGGGAAAACTATCTGATAGAGAACGGGAAATCCTAACTGCTGCTGGTTGGCCAGTAGAACCATTTACTAGGACAAGGGGAAAATACTAATTTTGATACAAGAAAGTTGCAAGATAGGGAAAAAGAGTTTCGGAAGGCAAAGGACTAAATTTATAAGATATAAGTGAAAGATAGACAGAGCTGATCTTCAAGAGTGGAATGAATATGCAGATCATATGTATGCAATGTGGAGGAGTGCTAGTCTTTAGCATTTGGGACACTGGCCTTTCTTGACTTCAAATCCTTTAATACAAGTTCCGTTGGATCAGCTGTCCTCACATTCATCTAGTTTTTTAGGCCTCTTTTGGCTTTTACTGGTGCTGTTCCAAGTTTACTGTTATATTTTTATCTATAATATGTCCTTCATAGTCTCACCACAGCTCCACCCTAATATTCTCATCTCAGTTACCATCAATTTGTTCAGATGAGTTTTCCAGTTGTCCTAGACTCCATCAGACGTAGTGTAGCCAATTTATGATTATCTTATATAATTTTTCTCAGGCCTTAAAGCCATCCTAAGGCATACAATATACCACGTTCTGCCCTTCACTTCACTCAGGACATTTTAGCTCAATTATTGGCACCAACATCAGTCTCTCCATCCTTTTTCAGTGTTGAACCCAATATTGGAATCATAATGTCAGTACTGCCTTATTCAGGCTCACTTCTCCTGTATTTTGTTTCTGTTCTACTGATCGGAAAACCTTCACTTTCTAGAGCATCTCTCCAGTATCAAGCTCAGTTTGCAACTAATTCTTAGTTTTTTCTATCAAAGCTACATTATCAATAAGAAGCACACACCAAAGCATGACATCGTTTATTTTTGCTACCATCACACCCATCACCAATGCAAAAAATATATATGCTTAATGTTGAACATTTGTGAAGTACAATATTCACAATTGAGAGCTCTTTATTCCAAAGGGTTACTTATTTCTTTACTTATTGATCTATTGTCTAGATGTGAATCTTCCTTGACGTTTGCATTAGAAAATTCTGAAAATATTCCCTCCTCTGCTCTGTGAACTCATCCTGTACAACATTTTCTGGAACTTGGCATTAAAAGTTTGTAATGGAAATAATTGACTGTACATTCACACTTTATGGTTGCTACTGGGTAATTTAATAGATTTTTTTGAAAGTGGCTAATTTAACATAGTATTTAAATTGGAAAATAAAATATCCTTAAAGAACTTAATAGTATTAACTATAGCTGAAATTGAAACAGTGCATACAAATCCTCCTAAAGAACTCAGGTGGTGTTCAAGACTGGAATCTACGACTCATGTCTTAAATGAGTTAGTTAACAAGGAATTCTAAAGCTAATAGAATGATGTAATAGACGTTTCATAATTAAAAGGGCGATATCTGAATACTTGACATTTTACAATTTTACACCTCTACTTTGATGATAATATTTTACAAATTTAGAGATACATAATTTGTTTAGTAATTTCACAATCTAAAGTACACTTAATAATATAAATAAAATATATAATATTCATATATCATCAATGTGAATTCATCTAATTATATTTCCATAGAAAACTAACAAGGTATGGAGATGATCTTCATAGTTGCCATGGTACCCAAGTGTCGTTGGGTTTGCCAATGCCATTTTGCTACATCATGCATCGTCCTCGAGCTGCTCTGGGGCCATATAGGAAAACGAACAAGGAAAAAGGCAGAAGGACCTCCGTGGTGCTTCATGGTCCAACACAGGGTTTTCCTAAAAGCAGTCAATAGACAGGGATTGTGAAAAAAAACCTGATGGAAATTTGATCAGTTGTCCATGAAACAAACTTTGTGCTCCCTTTGAAGAGCTAAGCTAATCCTAAGGCTCAGTGCTTAAGAGGAAAACAGTCTGATATTGATTAAGAGTTTTTGTCAAGTGGTCTTAATTAGGTACCATCTGACTGCATCAGATGTAGGTGTTGTAAGTGTTATAATGTTATTGTAACGGTCCCAGTTAAGGACCTCCGACATGTGCATAATTCTAAAACAAAATAATAAGAAGTATAAAGGTGCAAGAGCAATAATGATAACATATCCATAATATAACATAAAGGTATAACAATTAAAACACATATTCCAACAATTTAAACAAACTGGCCATACATGAATTTTCTTTTATTTCAATCGCTCATTGACTTTGTTCCTTGTCTTCTATTCCTGAAAAATATTATTACATCTTTTATGAGAACTCGTTAATCAAGATCTTAGTAGAGATCATTTACATCCCTATTGTTATCCCGCATACACCACCCTATTCACTCAGCCCCAATTTGTTTGCAGAATAGGTTATCCGGATTACTTATCCGGAATAGCGTATACTAGAATAAGGGGTGCTTAACTTTGATAGTTTTGTGGGACCCACTGGCGGAATAAGAAGGATAAGCAATTCTCAGGTCTAAGGTCGAATTGCTTATTCTCCTTATTCTCCGAATAGGCTATTCTGCACCGGTATAAGCCATTCCGCTTGTCAAAGCTAAATTAAGCTTATTCTCTCCTTCTTCTCCTTTATTCTTCTCCTATTCTCCAATCAAAGTGGCGCTCAATCTTCCATATACATGATTTTGCTTACCCTTTTGGGACGCAAAATGATATACATGTAATTTTCACGTCTAACTGAAACAAGTAGTGGATGAAATATGAACAACAATTATAATTGGAAATCATAATCTAATATTGATCATGTTTCATGTTTTTTCTTTTATTTTCATTTATCTCTTATAAATGGTAAACTATATTTTAGTAGTAGCTATAATGAATGTTTAAAATATAAAAATTATTCTTTATAAGCTATCATCCTCGGGTTTTAGGAGTGAGCCTTTTTTTTATTTCTTTCTTTTTCTCTTTACCAGTCAGTAACTCATAGGCGGACTTCACACTGACAATGACTCACCCTTTAAACCACAGTGACGGGGATAATCATTAACTAACAATCGTAATAGTGAGTAGGTCATATCTTGATGCTCCTACCGCCCTACATCCTATCCAGCCTAGTAATCTCTGGAAAATCTACGGGAGAGGCTGGGAAGGGCTAAGATGGGTATGCAGTGTACTTGCTCACTCCTACTATAACGTCTATGCCAACTTATGAGTGCACTTAAGTAGAAATTCTGTCCTCTGCTTGTCGAGGTTCCAAACTTGGACTCTAGAACCGTAACCAAAGAAGGGATGCTCCATGCCTCGTGCCGCACATCGTTAGAGAATATAGAGCTTTCTATACGTCTCCTTATCTCTAGGGGACGTGTCGTCATCCCGTTAGCAATGATGTCATTTTTTTGTCTTATAATAAGAACGTCAAATCTTTGTAGGAAAACACTAGTCGTACACTTCATAACAGTTCATCATCATTATAGAAGGCTTCCTTACCTTTAATTTCATTCCTTTATAAGGAGTACGCCTCTTAATTTCACATTCTTTTAATCCCCTCCGTGGGATTATTATTGAAGTAAGTTCTTCTTCTTCTTCTTTTTTTTTTTAAAAATAACATTGTAGATACATAATAACCATAGTACGATTATAAGTAACACATGGAGTTTTATAACTCCAATCCTTTACTCACACGTGGCTTACATGAGCAGATGGACTCGGTCCATCATTTCTATTCTTTTTCATAACAAAGACTTTCCATTTAGGCATGCAAATCTGCTTTTTGTGATTGGCAACCTCCACTTGGGAGCTGTCCCCTGAATTAAGTTCATGTAGGTTTTATCATGGCCTCATAACTCTTTTGTAAACCTATAAACATGACATGTTTTTACTAGAAATACAACATGAAATCAGAAGTAAAATAGTGCTGTAAACATGAATTCATTTTATGCTATGACATGACTAGCAATCACTTTCATGATTTTACAAAAAGTCTTCTATAATTGCCTCTACTTTAGAAATAACCCTGACAACATCTCCCCTTATAATCTTGCAGCTTTCTGTGTTCCATAGCCCCAAAAAGATCCAAAAACAAAAAGGGACCGAAGTAGATGTATCACCTTACCTCTTAGGAAGGAAGATCCGAGCCAAGAGAAGTTCCTCTGCCTGCTTCTAGAGGAGAGGCGCCGCTGCAGCCTCCTTTTTTCACTTGTATCTTCCTCTCCTTGTGGCTTTCACAAGTATTCACCCCTTGTTAATAATCTTCTCATTTCGCCCTTCAATTTCTTCTTCTATCCCACCTTCAAATTCTCTCTCCATCTCACTCTTTTCCTCCTCTCACTGTTCGACACTCTTTCTCTCTCTAACCAGTCCTCTTTCTCTCGCTAACAAATTCTCTCTCTAGCTCTCTTACAATCTCTCTTGCTCTCTTTTTATTCTGCTCACTCCCCTCTTCAATTTCTTCTTCTACCTCACCATCAAACTCCTTCTCTATCTTACTCCTTTCCTCCTTCTCTTGTAGTTTCTCTCTCTTTTTCTCTCTCTTCTAAACTATAGGCAGCCAAGATGTGGAGTGAAGAAGGTCAACCACCTCTGTATATAGGGGCGTTAAGTAGGTGGAGAGGATAAAATCTAATGAGCTTTGTGGCCAGCGGTTTTTGTCCTCTAATGGGCTAAAATATAGTGATTTTGACTTGACCAATGACGAGTTGGTATGTCATTCGACCAATGAATGAGTGATATGTGTCACCCTTATCTAATCTTAGTTTGTCATGACACTCTACCTAATCAACAAGTGACATGTCGATCATAATGCCATGTGTCACCACATGGTTGGTCTGTGATAAGGAGGGATAATTTTACTTTAACCTCTATCTTAATGATCTTTTACTTTTCTACTCTACACTTTAATAACTTAAGTTTATAACTCTATAATTTTTAGATATACCTTTCTTAAGTTTTTTGGGGTTTAAAAAGATTTAACTTGGACTTTCTTCTTTTAATTATTTTCTTTCTATGTGAACCTTACAAATTTATATTTACGTATATGTCCCTATTTATTTTAGTGGGTTCTTACGGCTTATAAAAAATTCGTCCTCGAAATTCACAGTTATCTTATCATTTTCTGAAGGTTGTCACCCCTTTTTTTCCGTATCTAGCTTCATATTTTCATAAGATGCAACTTAGCCAAAAACTACGCTTGCTTATTGGTATTCATAAATTTTCAATAACTAAAGGAGGTCACTTGTTTATCACTCCACTACGCTTTTGTTGCGCTACTCTGTTCTTAGCAAGGTTTTCTTATCGCTTCCAAATCTTACACTTGACTTTTCAATTTGCTATTCTCATAAAAGCTCAGAAATCATAGTGGTTTTTTTTCTTCTTTAATCATCAGGTCAAATGAATATTTGTTCTTTATACCTCAGTTTCATGCAATAATATCTACAAACATCAACAACGATAGTAGATTTAGTAAGAACCCGCGTCGTAAAATCTATTGGTATGCAGGACTCGAAATGCTGCCTTAGTTCGTAGTCTCGGCTGGTAACCACTTACTAAGAACAACAAATCTTTTCACTGTCAGAAACATCGACACATCACCCTTATGGCTACTATATAGGATTTGATTACATGGTGTGATCAATATTGTGCACCAAACCTCTTATAGTATCATTTAGGTTTCGTGTAAAACATGCAATTGAAACACATGCACATGAACAACATGCTAAAATGTTGTCTATCTTTACTATTGTCCGTAAGATTATTTTGCTGATTTTTTCAACCTTGTAAAGTAAAATCTCTTCTGCTATGCCCAGTCATTTTTCTTAGGCGTCTTCTAGGCACACTTGTTTATCATCACCTAAGTTATCCATATTTGTAGATCAACTGTTTGTTCACATACTAAACATAACATCTCTTTTTAAGGCACAATTTCATTTTAACCATTAAATGTGTGTGAGGACTTTCTAACAATCCGTCATATCTTTCTAAAGTCCTAACTTTATTGTTTTACCCTTTATAATATTTATAAGGTATCTATGAACAGAGTTTACATTTTTTTCTTCTTCCGGAGTTTTCAGATATGCCTAATTGTGGGTCATAAGATCTGCATACTGATTGCTCATCCCACAGCTTATAATTGAAAGGACTCGCTGGTGGTTTAGTCCTTAACTTAAACTCATCCAACCTTGTTCCCTCTTTAGTCTTCTAGCACCATTCCCCGAGTCAAGGAAAAATTATTCATTGAAAGTCACACACTAAGTTCCTTTCATATCCTTCATATCTATTCGAAAAATATTAACCTTACTGTTATTATTATGATTGTATTTATTTCAGAATGTGCATAGGGCTGACATAATTTATTTGCACCTATCTCAAAGATCACATTTTAACAGCTTCCCATATCTTAGTTCCTCATTGGTTTTAATGTAGCCTTCTAGTTTTCTATGAGTACTTATTTAGTAAGCTTTCCTTATTATCTTCACTATCATCATTCTCTTAAACTGTCATTTGCTATCTCCTTTCACCAAGTTATTCCTAAGTAGTAACCTTTTACACTCTTTTCCAAATTAGAAAGAAATCATCTAATATATATGAGGTTCTTAACACACTCCTTACAATTGTTCAGAAATATTAGTCTTGCTATCTCATTCTCCTTTTTCTTTTCGACATTACATTTATCTAAGACACTTCTTACTTTCTCACAATTATCGCCTACTGCAACCTCCATTTGTCGCCTCTTTTTATTACGCTCCTCCTAGATACAACTCTTTTTAGGATTGTTATTAAATAAGAATCTTAGCTTTAAATCACATTAATAAATAACACAATCCCAATGCACCAGATTATTATAGTAGCTCCTCTTAGTTTCAATATAAACACCTGCTCCAAAAGGCTTCTAGGTAATCATTCTTAGATTTCCAAAAGGCTTCTAGGTAATTATTCTTAGATTTTTAAGTTTCATTAATAAATTTGCTTCATGGTCTTTGAATCTAACACATCATTACTCTTGCTTTCTTCCCTTTTGTTATTTTTCTTCCACATGTTTCAACATACACCTTTACCTTTCTTCTTCATTTAGGTTTTTCTAAAGTGACTTAACCGTCCTCCTATGTGTACTAGCATATTTTGTAACTGGTCGTTCTCTTTTAGGGTTAAGGATATTTGTTTGTCATCTTTCATTTAATAGGTGATCAAATAAGCTTATTTGCCTTCAACCAACTTGACTTTAGCATTTAACTATTACATTGTTGATGTTCATCTTGCTTCTTAGTGAAAACAATAATCACCACTCTTCATACCTAACCAATTCTCTCCACTTTATTGGTAATTTTCTTGAGGTTTCAGTCCAATTTACCTTTGTCCTATATGTTCAACCTACTGCATGATTTCCCATTCTCTTTTCCCATAACACATAGATATGTTCATCTATAAACTCTTATTTCGCATGTGAATTACCTACTAACATTCGTAACCATGCTAGGCCAGTGCTGTCGGTTTTCCTTCATCTGGACAACGAATAAAGTTCTTACTCTAGCCAAATAGGGATTCCTCTCCTCCTAAAATGCTTTGACTTATTAAGACTCCAACTTGTCACTTTTTTTTTCTTTTACTTTTGACTTCTGTCAGAAAATTTAACTTAAATCTATTAATACATGCATACTTGTAATTAATTCTTTATTATGGTTAAGAATATTTGTGGTTCAGTTTCCAACTAGAAGATAGCCGAATAGGGTTGCTTGTCTCTAAATGAATCTGGTTTGCTACAAGTCCAACCTTTAACCTTGACTACCATGTTTCTTGTTCACTCCGTGTCCTAATAAGGACGAAGATCACCATTGTCGATCCTAAACAATTCTACACACTTCATTTATAATTCCCTTAGTTTCTAATCCAACCCAACTCCAATCTTTCACGCCCCCTATTGTATGATTTTCCATTTCCTTTTCCATTGTTACTGCTAAATATGCCCAACTATTGCTTGTATGTAAACTGCCTACGATAATCTATTAGAATAATAAATGGTTGTTGCCAATTTTCCTCTATTTAAATAGCTAATAAGGTCTTCTTATCCTCATAGATTAAAGCTTCCTCTTTACTAAAACGCCTATGTGTTAGTAGGTTATCAACCTGTTACTATTGCCTCTTTCTTATTTTTCATTAACTACTTCTTTAACCAAAGAAATACACACCTATTCTCACAAATCCTACTGTCACTTGAGATCACCTATCACAATACAATTAATATTCTTTATCCTGAACTATTGTATTCATTTATAAGTAATGGCCAGTTAGGATACGTAACTGTCATACTCAGGACATGAGTTATTTATCTTATCATTTTGTTTCAACCTTGTGCATGTACTATCAGACCTGTTTCGATACCATATCTAACGGCCTCAGTTAAGGACCTCTGGCAGGTGCACAATTATAAAATAAAATAATAAGATGTATAAAGGTGCAAGAGCAATAATGATAATATGTCCATAATATAAGAGAAAGGTGCAACAATTAAAACACATATCCCAACAATTTAAACAAACTGGCCATACCTGAATTTTCTTTTATTTCAATCGCTCATTGACCTCGTTCTTTGTCCTCTATTCTTGAAAAACATTATTACATCTTTTATGAGAACTCGTTAATCAAGATCTCAGTAGGGATCATTTACATCTCTACTGTTATCCCGCACACGCCATCCTATTCTCTCAATCTTCTATATGCATGATTTTGCTTACCTTTTTGGGATGCAATATGATATACATACAATTTTCACGTCTAACTGAAACAAGTGGCGGGTGAAACATGAACAACAATCATAACTTGAAATCATAATCTAACATTGATAATGTTTAATGTTTTTCCTTTATTTTTCACTTATCTCTTATTAGTGGTAATTTATATTTTAATGGTAGCTATAATGAATGTTTAAAATATAGAAACTATTCTTTACAAGCTATCATCTTCGGGTTTTAGGAGTGAATCCTTTCTTTCTTTTCCTTCTTTCTTTCTTTACCAATCATTAACTCATAGTCAGACTTTACACCGACAGTGACTCACCCTTCAATCCATAATGACGGGGATAATCATTAACTAGCAGTCCTAATGGTAAGTAGGTCATCCCCTGATGCTCCTACCACCTACAACATACCCAGCCTAGTATGTCTCTAAAAACTTACTAGAGAGGATGGAAAGGGCTAAGCTGGGTTGGCAATGTACTTTCTCACTCTTACTACAACGTCCATACCCAGCCTATGAGTGCACTCATGTAGGAATTCCGTCTTCTGCCTGTTGAGGTCTCGAACTTGGACTCTAGAACCGTAACCAAACAAGGGATGCTTCGTGCCTCAGTGCCACACATCGTTAGGGAGGTTTCCATATGTCTCCTTATCCCCAAGGAACGTGTCGTCGTCTCACTAGCAATGATGTCACTTTCTTTTCTTATAACAACAAGAAAGACAAATCTTCATAGGAAAACACTAGTTGTACATTTCATAATAGTTCATCATCATTATAGAAAGCTTCCATGTGTTATTTTATTTTCATCATGAAAGCTTCCTTATTTTTAATTCTATTCCTCTATAAGGAGTACGCCTCCTCCTAATTTCGCATTCTTTTAATCCCCTCCGTGGGATCATTATTGAAGTAAGTTCTTCTTTCCTTTTTTTTTCATATAATATTGTAGATACATAATAACGATAGTATGATTATAAGTAACACATGGAGTTTTATAGCTCCAATCCTTTATACACATATGGCTCACATGAGCAGATGGACTCGGTCCATCATTTCTATTCATTTTCATAACAAAGACTTTCTATTTAGGCATGCAAATCTGCTTTTTGTCATGGAAAACCTCCACTTGGGAGCTGTCCCCTGAAGTAAGTGCATATAGGTTTTATTGTGGCCTCATAACTCTTTCATAAACCTATAAACATGACATGCTTTTACTAGAAATACAACGTGAAATTAGAAGTAAAACAGTGCTGAAAACATAAATTCATTTCATGCTATGACATGCCTAACAATCACTTTCATACTTTTACAAAAGTCTTCTATAACTGCCTCTACTTTAGAAATAACCCAGACAACATCTCCCTTTATAATCATGCATCTTTCTATGTTCTATAGCCCTCCTCCAAAAAACCCATAAATAAAAAGGGACCGAAGTTGATGTATCATCCTACCTCTCAGGAACGAAGACTCCAGTCAAGAGAAGTTCCTCCGCTCGCTTGTGAAGGAGAGACGCCACTGTAACCCCCTTTCTTCACTTGTATCTTCCTCTCTTTGTGGCGTTCACAAGTCTTCACCCTCTTTTTATAATCTTCTCACTTCGCTCTTCAATTTCTTCTTCTATCCCACCTTCAAATTCTATCTCCATCTCACTCTTTTCCTCCTCTTACTGTTCAGCCTTCTTTCTCTCTCTAACCAGTCGTCTTTCTCTCTCTAACATTTCTCTCTCTAGCTCTCTCACAATGTCTCTTGCTCTCTTTTTATTCTACGCACTCCCCTCTTCAATTTCTTCTTCTACCTGAATACTCCCTCTCTATCTCACTCTTTTTCTCCTCCTCTCATAGTTTCTCTCTCTTTTTCTCTCTCTTCTAAACTATAGGCAGCCAAGATGTGGAGTGAGAAGAAGGCCAGCCACCTCTTTATAGGGGTGTTAAGGAGGTGGAGAGGATAAAATCCAATGGGCTGTGTGGCCAGTGGTTTTGTCCTCTAATGGGCTGAAATATAGTAGTTTTGGCTTGGCCAATGACGAGTTTCTATGTCATTCGACTAATGAATGGGTGACATGTGTCACCCTTATCTAATCCTAGTTTGTCATGTCACTCTACCCAATCAACAAGTGACATGTTGGTCATAATGTCATGTGTTACCACATGGTTGGTCCGTGATAGGGAAGGGTAATTTTACTTTAATCCCTATCTTATTTTCTACTCTCAACTTTAATAATTTAAGTTTATAACTCCGATATACTCTTCTTAATTTTCTGGGGTTTAAAAAGATTTAACTTGGACTTTCTTCTTTTAATTATTTTCTTTCTATGTGAACCTTACAACTTTATATTTGTGTATATGTCCCTATTTATTTTAGTGGGTTCTTACAATTATCAAATACAACTTAAGTCATACATACTATAACTGAAACTTGAATGGTCTGTGCACTTTTTTTTAAAGGTGACAAAAGGCAATGTTTTATCGAGTAAATATCAGAAAAGATGATAGCAATTTTCTCTTCCCCCCCAAAAACCCACTTATAACATTTGAAAGGATTAAGCTTTTTCCAATTGCATAGTTCTTTTAGAAAAAAAACCAAATATTTCAATGTGGAATAGCTGTCACCAGATTCTTCCATAAAATATGAGATATAGAACTGATGTTACAATAGTGTATGGATTATAGAATTGATATTTAAAAGTCTGTTGTTCCTTTCTCTTCATATGGTCCATAGCATGGCTGCTAGCAGGCTCCACCATGTGCACTTGTCCTCCATCCATAGTTTAAAAAGTGTTGAGGCAGTTGGTCAGGTGCATTTCAAAAGCCTTACAAGGCGTAAGCCTTGAGATGCAATGAGGTGTAAGCCTCACTGTTTTAGGGAAAGGATGTTAAAACTATCAAAGAAAATTAGTTTAAAAAATACTATCAAGGAAAATTAGATAATGCTGATTTCCATTGGAAATAGCATCTAAACTTAATGATAGGGTCCCCATGCAAATGAACTATGGTGTGAAACCCATGGACTGCTAGTTGGCACTGAAGCATGAACTGCTACATGCCCACAGTTATTGCCCTCTCTTTTTGTGTTGGAAGTAGAAGAGTTGGGTTTAGTTTTAATCTATTTATTTTGTTTTTTTTTGGGGAAGTGGGTAGTATCACAATTGTATTAAATGAAAAAAGAGAGAATTACAAAACGAAGGGGGGATGTACAAGTATCCAACCACTCACCCCCTATACAAAAGGACATATACCAAGATGGTGCAACCAAAACTCAAGCTCCAAGAAGACAAAAGAGAGATGTCCTAACAATGGATCCTTTACAAAAAAGTAACACCCATTCCCCAACCCTTTGCAAGATAAATAGAGCAACTCTATTGGCCAGTAGTGCCTCCCTCTTGAATATTCTCCGGTTCCTCTTGTCTCGCCCCAGATGGCCTAAACTGTTGCATTTAAGACTTGCCACCAAATCTGACATTCCTCCGAGCGTGGCGTGTGGTTTCTCCAAAAACGGAGCAAGTGATGAATGGACTCCCACTGCCTGCAGCTAAGAAAAAGCTTGTCATCTAATATCTGCCAAATGTCAAGTGCAAACGGACAGTCCATGAATAGGTGGTCCACTGTCTCATTAGCCAAGCCACACAAGGGAGCATGAAGTAGGCATGTATTCCATAAAATGTGCTAATCTCTGACGTGTAAGCAGCCTCCCATGGCACACATGCCACAATAGAACCTTGACCTTTAACGGTGACTTAGGCTTCCAAATCAACGGCACACAGGAAAGCCTCAAACTGCTGTCAACCAACATCCGATACGCTGATCTGACAGAGAAGATGCCATTAGATTCCCATCTCCAGCCGCAGCAATCAGGTGATGAAGTATCAATAGAGGCTTCCTGAAGAGTGGTGAGCAGCTGACTTCCAAGAACTCCTCATTCTTAAGGGGTCTCCTGAAAGTGGGGTGTCAACCACCAGACCGCTGCCACGAGTCAAAAGATATTGGCCACTGTTGGAACCTCTTTTTTTTAAACAAAAGAAGGGGCAAAAGGGAGGGGGAGAAGCCCCCCACCGGTTGGGGAACCCCCCACCGGTTCCAAGAGGGAAACCGGTGGGGGGGGAAGAGAGGCTCCCTCCCTCTCTTTCTCCTTTAAAAAATTCAGAATGGGGGGGGGAGTTAATTAAAAAGAGGGGAGTTAAATGGGAGATCTTAACCCCATTCACATGGGTTGAGAATCCCATGCAGAAACCTGCTTAAACCCCCATCCTAAAACCCCCTTTCACATGGAGCCAAATTTGGATTTAAGGGGTTTAAACCCTTTTCACATTGGCCCATCCCCCAAATCTGCCACCAAGCTCATTAATGAGCCCCAAAAAAAAAAAACAGAAAAAAGAAAGAAAAAGTGGGGAAGGGAACCCCCCACCGGTTCCCCAAAACCGGTGGGGAGACCCCCCCCACCGGTTCCCAACCGGTGGGGGGGGGGGGTCCATCCGGTGGCACCCCCTCCACCGTTTGGGACCGGTGGGGGTGCCAACCGGTCCCCCCCTCCCTCTCTCTCTCTCATTTTTTTAATGTGTTCTCTCCCATCTCTCTCACCCATGTGATTAAAAAAATCAAAAAAGAGAGGGAGAGGAAGAGGAGGCAACCGGTGGGCACCCCCCACCTCAAGCCAAACCGGTGGGTACCCCCCACCTCAAGCATTCCGGTGGGTACCCCCACCGGTTAAGGCTTTGAAGCCTATAAATACCCCCCAAGGGGTAAGAAGCCCCATGCCCATTTGGCCCAAAATTCCCTAGGGGAAACTCTGCCAATTTGAAGACCAAATCCGGTGCTCTTGCCCGGGTTTGCTGCGATTTGGAGGCGATATTTTCTTGGAGGGCTCTCTTCCTAAGGTTTATTCCTAAGGGGAAGTTCTGCCAAATTTATGTTGTAAAATCACCGTTTTATAAGACGGGATTATGCCGAAATAATGAATGAAATGCCCATGTTGTTCTTTGAGCATATGTGTGTGCATGTATGTTCATGAATCTATTATTTAAGTAACACTATGTTACTATATTTTCATATGCAAAATAATTAGTTTTATAACTAATTAAAATACATAAAACATATAATTAAATATTCTAAAATATCATTGGCCTCATCCCATACATAATTAATCTTAGACTCATAATTAAAACTTAATAATGAAACATTAACTCATAAAATAATATACTTAAGTTAAAAATGACTTAAATATTTCAATATTTAATTAATTAATAAAATCTGCGAAAATTATCTAAAAATTAATAAAATAAATATAAAAATCAGAAAAATCCTGTAAAAATCAGTAATACTCAGTAAAAATCAGAAAACAAAATCTGGAAATTACATAAATCCAAAATATAACTTAAATATCCTTCATATACCTAATTAATTAATAAAAATCAGTAAAATTAATAAAAAAATCAGTAAAATTCAGTAAAAACCAGTAAAAAACAGAGAACCAAATCTGAAAATACATAAAATTCTGAAATGATTAAAATGCCCCTAAAGCTTAATACAAATTACAAAAATACCCTCATACATGTTAAAAATCTGTAAAAATCACAGAAAATTCTTAAAAATATCAAAATCTCTCTTATGTCCAAAATACCCTCCAAACCTTAATAAAATGGGTAAAATTACCAAAATACCCTCAATATGATAAAAAATAAATAAAAATCTCAGAAAAATATAAAAATAGACTTTAAGTCTAAAAATCCAATTTGGGCAAAATTACCAAAATACCCTTATAATCCAAACACACTTGAAATAACTTTAAAATACCTCCTAAGGTTTTGAAACCTTCCTAAATCATTAAAACTCATTTCATACACTTAAATAACCATAATCTCCCTATACCCTCCAACTTGACATAATTACAAAAATACCCCTATGGGTCTAAAATACTTGGAATCAATCCATAATACTTGGAGTCAATCCAATATACTTGGAATTAATCCAGATAGCTTGGAATCAATCCAAAATCATATAAACACATCTTAAACTTGGGTGAGGCCAAGAGCTTAATCTAAAATATACCTTCATATGCATGTGCTGCATGTAGTAGTAGTGTTGCATGTTATAAGGGCATCAACGGACGGTTAATCAAGGGTTGTCGAGCGGTTGCTTGACGTAATTAACACTGACCGAGGTCAGTGGAGAGAGGTCATATACTCGAATCTTCGCTTGATTCGAAGTCCCGGATTCCCTGAGGGCTAATCCCAAGCTCTCATAGTCCGATAAAATATAAAACCGACCTATAAATCCTCTAGATAAACAAAAAAAATTGGATTTCCGAATAATCCGACATAGGAGAGATGTGTCTAGGTCAGGTCCCAAACAGCCACCAAAGCAGATGGCTGATTAGCAACCTGAAACCGCTTCGGGAAACTGTCACTAAAGGGAACACCTCCACACCAAGTATCTGTCCAGAATAGGGACATTCACCCATCTCCAACAATAATGTGGGTTCCCACTCTGACAACATCACAACACAAAAGAATACCCTTCCAGATCGGATATACTGTATGCAACGAGGATGACAGCAAGTCCCAAACTCTCCCCCGAGTATAATACTTCTGTCTGATGATGCTGATGCATACACTGTTCTCTGCAGTGCCAAGCTTCCACAACCACTTTGTCAATAAGACCACATTAACTTCAGCTAGGCTTTTAACACCTAGCCTTCCAATGCCCCTCGGCTTGCATACTCTCCCCAACAAATATCATTCCAACACCCCCCCCCCCCCCCCCCCCCCCCTCCCCCTCTTCACTTCACTAGAACCCTTCTAGAAGAACCTGCTTCTGATGGAGTCAAGCTTATGAAGAACCCCCCTTCGGTGCTCTGAATGGAGAAGAAATAAGTCAGGAGACTATCCAGGACTGAATTACACAACACTAGCCTTCCTCCATATGACAATAGACAACCCTTCCATCCATCCATTCTTCTTTCAAGCTTCTGAATGATTTCCTGCCAATCACTGCTCCTCAGAGATTTAGGAGAAAATGGCATTCCCAAGTACTTGATAGGGAGCTCCCCAATTTAACGTCCAAGGATGATAGCAGCTCTATGTAACAATCTGTCCTCCAAATTGAGCCCTATGAGTTGGCTCTTATGAAAGTTGACCCAAAGTCCAAACACCTCCTCCAGCCATTCCAAGATCAACCTAGTAGAGTAAAGTCTCTCATCTTCATGGGAAAGAAATAGTATGGTATCATCAGCAAACTGCAGGTAGGTGATGCGTTCACCCTGAGAGGAAACAGGGAAGCCTGAGATAAGACCAGCCAACACTGCTATGTCCCACTGCTGAGAATGTGCGCCACCAACACAAATAAGAGAGGAGACATGGATCGCCCTGCCGGAGGCCTCTACCACTGTAAAAGAAAGATGTAGGCTCACCATTGACTAGAATTGTAAACCTAGCAGAAGTGACACAGTCCTTGATCCACCGCACCCACTTATCACCAAATTCCATCTTCTGCAGGACTTGGAAGAGGCATCCCCAGTTAATCTGTCAAAAGCTTTCTCAAAGTCAAGCTTTAGAACAAAAACGCTGCTCGTCTGAGTCTTCATAGCATGAATATGTTCATGGGCCACCAAGAAATTTTCCTCAATCTGCATGTCCTTAATAAAAGCTCCTTGATTTCCACTAATTACTCTGCCACAACGTTTACCATCTGGACTGCCAGCATTTTCGTAATAATCTTGTACATACTATTGAGCAAACTAATGGGTCTGAAATCAGAAGGGCAATCAGTCCCTTCCTTCTTGGGAATTAACACCAGGAAGGTCTTGTTCAGACCCATCAAGTGAGCTTTCCTATCATGGAATTCAGTAACAGCCTTTGGCAACAGATCTTTGACAATCTCCCAACAATGCTGAAAAAAGTGCATAAGAAACCCATCTGGCCCAGGGGCCTTATCTCCAGCCAGAGCAAAGACAGCAAGTCTGAGCTCATCCTCAGAGAAAGTTGAGGAAAGAATCTCTCTCCTCTGAGTGACCTGCGGCAGCAGATCATCAGCAAAAGAAGGGCGCCAAGTGTCCTCATCAGATAACAATCGGGCGTAAAAAGTAGTAACATGATCCCTGATAGCCTGAGGTTGAGAAAAAAATGAGTCCCCCTCTTTTAGGGAACGAATCAGATTGATCCTCCTACATTTCGATGCCACCCTCTGGAAATAAGTAGTGTTGTTATCTCTCTCCTTAAGCCACTTATCTCTAGACTTCTACCTCTAATAGATTTCCTCCTTGAGCAAGATGTCTTGAAAGTCAGCTTTCAACTTAGCATGACAGACCCTATCATCAGCATCCAACAGATCTGCCTCCTCTAAGACTTCAAAAGCATGAATATGGCACAGAATAGCCCCCTTAGCTGCTCTCCCTGGCAATGACCTGCTGTGACCCCAATCCCCTGGCAATGACCTGCTGTGACCCCAATCTGTCAAGACCTTAGCTAAGGACCTTAGCCTTTGAATAAACATAGACATGGCACTACCATTCAATGGTCCTCCGTTCCATGCAGCAGTCGAAACAACCTCCATGAACCCCTCTTCTTTCAGCCAGAACTTCTCAAATCTGATAATATAATATCATCATTGAATGATATTTTAAGGACAATACAAGCAGCATAAGCCTTAGGTCTACGTCAAAACATCTCATTATCTTGCCACCCCAAGACATAAGCCTCAAGTAAACGACAAGATGTGCATGCCTGCATAAGCCTCAGGTAAACAGCCTGAAGCGCATCCCTCAAGGTGTTTTTCTAGTGCCTTGCCTTGAGGCATATGTCTCAGTGCCTTGAGGTGCTGCCTTTAAACAACGCCTCCATCAATCTTCCATATTTCTCTAGCAATTGTTCAATGTTAGCTGGCTAAACCACTTAATCAAGGCAGATTTGAATACCATTTTTCGTACGTTAGTAATACCACATTCATTGATAGGTGTCTACATCTTCCTATGTAAGCCCACAGAAGGTGCAGATATCCCTGACATCTGGTTTAAATCTTTTCATGCCATCCAATGTAAATAACCTGCGGCCTGCCTAGTGCCTAATGCCACCTTCTACATGAACAGCTTGATTTTAAGTGGAAATTCCTTGTGCCAACTTATTCATTGCTTCCAAACTTTTCACCGTTCTGCCCATAAAGTGCATGAACGTTTTTAAGGTTGGAAATCATTTCAGACACAAAAGAAGTGGGGACAAGTTATAATGTGAGCAATTATGTTCATCTGTTAGGTATACAGTCCAGAAAACATAAACTGCAATTTGAGTAACCTGACAGACTCTAGGTTGGAATTTGCTTATTTAACATTAGCAGTTCATGTTTTCAATTCCATCAAATCCCATGATGGTCATTTTTCTCTCTTTATTATCATCTTCCTAGCTTCTTGTGATTTTTTTTTTTGGGCTGAGGGAATTGTTACGAAGCAGTCAATGATTTCTATTCCCATGTGTTGATCCTAGAAGTGTACGTTTTGGAAATCTTGGATCACGAACTTATCTGTAGGCACTTTGCTATGCTAGGATTAGTAGTTTTGTTTTTGCTATCATGTTTTAAAAGAAAGGTAGCATAGTTTTGATGTCATATCCATGCCAACTGCTTATATTCTCCACCTTGTTTTTGGGCATACATTTTTCAGTTCTATGTTCCAGAAAAATGCTCATTTCTCGGAATAGAAAGCCCATATTACAGAAGAACATGCTTTGGGCATAATTGACATATGTACATTGGATGGTGAGAAAACATGTGGCAAAGGGGATTTCCTGGCTTTCACATACTTTTAGATGGAATCATGTAAGACAGTTTAATGCCATTTGTAAACATAATATCCAACCAAACTGCGACAACATGCTTTGAAAGAGTTAAAAAGTGGTCTTTAGTCTTGACACACTATGTGTAGTGTTCTATCTATTACTTTATGTTTCACCATCCCCTCGTGTACCTTAATAATGATTTTCTTCTACCATAAGGATATAGACTTGTGACCTGAAAGAGTTGCAAGGTGTTTTTGAAAGAGTTACCAAGTGGTCTTACCATGTTTGCATGGCTTGGGAATTTCCTGATGCCCATGGACTTCATTGTGCCATTGTTTGTCAGTAGTCAAGGGTGTTTTAGAAGCTCCCTCCTGCATGGATGGCAGTGCTGGTACCGGTACCGGTACGTACCGGTACGTACCGGCCGGTACCGGCCCAGTACCAGCCCGGTACCGGCCGATACCCTTTAAAACATGGGTACCGGTGCCGGCCGATACCGGTACATACCGGCCGGTACGTACCGTATCGGCCGGTACTGCCAACCATGCCCTCCTGTCACACAGCTTGGTCCCATTGGCATGGTCTCTATAGGAAGGGGTAGGTCGAGTGTCTCTTGGCGAGGTTGGAGGGGGTTTCCCTCTTTGTTTAAACACCCTAAAGGAAAAGAACGACTATCATGTGCCCTATTTTCTACGTTTTAAATTTCCAGTCTTTTTCTTTTGTAGACAGCTGCGCAATAGTTGATAGGTGAACATCTGAGTGCATTGTTCTGCCACAAGTCTGATGTTTCATGAATTAACAATTTATAATGATTCCCTGTAGAATTATCATCCTGGATCTATGCAATCTAAGTCCCAAAGTTTTTTTTTAAATCTTTTAGTTGGTGGGTGAAACATGCCACTAGAAAACTAATGTAACGTAAAGAAATGGCTAAAGCAGGAACACCACAGGCTACACCTTCAAAAGAAGGAACACGACAGGATATTGTTTGTAAAGGCAGAATACTTAATAATTTCTACATGATGGATCTTTGTGACGTATCATGATTGTCATATGAAGGTTCAGCCAATTACTTTTTGTGGAACTCCTTTTTGTTATTGATTAGTTTATTCTGAAGTTTGCTCCTTAGGATGCTGCGAAAGCATCAAGGATATTCACGTTGTATAGACACATGTTTAGTGATATATGGGCAGAAATATCCTTCTCATTTAATGGCTGCAAAAAACTTTGTTGTTTCTTAAATTTGCACCACAAGACTGTATAACATCTCGTCTTATTGTTCATGTCTGCTTATTTTCCATGCTCTACAGGGCCGATGAGGAAATTGTTGACCCAAAAAAGCTTCTTGAAGAGCGCTGCAAACCCAAATGTGTAAAATACTTGTTTGAATATGGGGTAATCTCTTTTGAGCTTAAACTTCAAAAAGTTCAGCCCCCTTCTGTTTCAGTCCTATTCTTTAATCAATGAATGAGTTAAACATAGGCCTTATCCCATCAATGTGGGGAGAGCTAGCAGTGTTCTGTGACATGTTTATAATATTATAATATGCTATTAACTGTGGCTTTGCCACCTTCCAAAAAAATATTATAATATGTTATCATCTTCAGAAAATAAATCAATTTGTATTGAGTAATGCAGCCTAAGTCCAAGTAAAATTGCTTCGAACTTTTAGAAACTGTTTTATTTAACTGTAGTGACATATAATAAGGCTGACAATGTGAAGAATAAGTGTGAAATTATTTGTTTCCCTAAATCCTTATCCCATATCTGTGCCGAACTATTGTTGTCCTACTCTTTCATGCTTGATATTCTACTTATGCTATCATCTTCTGAAATAACTTTTATGTATACTATTATGTCATGTTTATTTAATTTGCTCTGCTAATTTGGTTGAATTTTCTGAGGCTTATCCCGTTTAAATTGTGAAGTTATATATAAGGAAAGCTGAAAAATGAGAATGGTTATGTATCATCAATACTATTTGTTTCACTACTTCTTGTTGAACAATTGTAAATTGATAACCTGTCAATGCTGCTATGGATTTACAGGTACTTTTGGAGATTTTTAAGCCTTGCAAAAAGGCTGAATGACTAGTTTATAGAGTCAGTTGGAAGTGAGAAAGAGTGTTTTTTTTTTTATGAGAACGAAAAGTAATACAAGTAAGGAAAGAAACGAAAGCTCCCCAAAAGCACCTCCTATACAGAATGATCACCAACATGGTGTGTAACTCACAAACCCCTCAAAAGGACAAAGGAGGAGGATTTACAAGTATGCTTTTTTTAAAAAATGGAGGCCCACTCCCTCACTCTCTCCCCTTCAAAAAAAGCAATCTTGTCAGTGATCAACGCTGCTTTATGGAAGACCTGACGGTTCCTTCCACCCCAAAGGGCCCACAGTGTGGCATGAAGAATGAGCCACCGAAGGAGAAGTTCCTCTTTGTTCACTTTGCGTCTGGACCAAGCAATGAAGAGATCGGTGACCGGTTGTAGAATGAGCATTCTAAGTTTCCTATGTTCCTGTGGAGAATAAAGGTGTTTGAATAACATGGATTGATGTCTTGGTGACAAGCCTGCCTCAAGGCTATTTGGGCTAGCATCATCTGCTCATATACATCACTGATGGAAGATGTCCATTGTGAGCTAAGCAAACAAGCTGTGCCTTTGTCTGTGTAGAATTTGAATCTGTTCTATGCTGGGGTAGCTTTCAGAATCTAGGTAATTTGATTGTATGATTTGACTATGCAGTACATGCATATTTGCAGTCTATTGCCTAGAACAGATCTACAAAAAAAAAAGTGTTAGATTTCTTTTCTTTCTGAATCCATTTAAGTCATATTGCATGAATTTGGGATTGACTGAAGTCTGCTGATATAAAAAAAGTCCTTGACAAGATTAATGACTGGCTACCAACTCGTGTCAGGCACCGCTTTCATTGATCTCCTTGCTATGCTTCCAAGGCTACATGATCCCTATTCCCAGTAGTGTTTGGATAAAAGTTCCATATGACAGCTAGTGTTTAAAACTGACTTCTAAAATGATCTTTATTTTCTCTGTCGCTAGTATCTCTGGTGCACCAGAGACCTTGATTGCGGTATGTGTATGACCTGGGGGATAAAGAGTGAGGGTGATTACCTATATTTTGAAGTAATCTCTACAAGGAAGAAATCATGCTGCCAAGGGACGTGCTGACAATGCTAGGAGTACATAGTCCACACCACATAGGTGTGATAGATCATAGATGACATTGGAGGTGGGAGATGGATGAGAGGTTTATTTTATGATCCACATACAGGATGATAGCAGGTGGAGGGACAAAGATGCACACGTTCAGAAAGGTTTGGTCCCCATGCAGCCCATTATAGGTGAAAATTTTTATTTGGAGAGTTGCATTCTCTAGACTTCTAGCATGTGACTGCCTGTCCTTGCTCTATGGAGGGAATCAAAATATTTGTTACCTTTGCAATGCTGAAGAATGATGCCTGGATCCTGGAATGATAGGGCGCTCTTCTCCGACGTTTGTAAATCAATGTTATAGAAATCAGAGCTGCTGTGGTCCTCTAGAAAATGTGGAAATCTTGCTAGAAGGGTGGAAAAGATCTTGTTGTCCCAGGGATGATAAAGCATGTTTGGTGGCCTAGCCTTCATGCCACAATCTGCGCCATTTGGAAAGAAAGGAAGAATTAGATCTTCAATAGTAAGAGCCAAGGAATTCCGGGTCGGATCGGGTCCCCGAATCAGGACCCGGTGATCCCGATCCGACCCGGATCGGATCGGCCGAGTCGGCCGATCTAGATGAAGTCTGGCCGGTCCGACTCGACCGGATTAACAAAATAAAAAAAAATCAGAAAAAAATCAGGAAAAAATCAGAAAAAATCAGAATTTTTTTTATACATATGATTCAATGAATGTAGAATAAAAATGAATGCAATTCATGTACATCCATAAAAATATATACATTAAAGACAACTAAGGGTCTTATGTCCGGAAGAGTGATGCTGTTTCCTTTGAAAAGCAAGTGAACAAGTGTCCCAAGGGCCGAACAATTGGAACAAATCGAAGGGTTTGACAGCGACTCTGCAAAAGTATGGAATTCCACATCTGTGTCAAGTTGACACTGTCAACCAAAGGAGCAATGTCTAATGAGGATCAAGCTTGGACTCCAAAGACTAATTCCGATAAAGCTGATGAGCCTGGTTGCTGGGGCAATCGTAGTGGTTCATTCCAGTAGAGAGATGCTTGGAGTCGAGAAAAGCCTCATGGTGGAGCACATAGTTCTGGCGAGGGAAGTGGCTGGGAGAGATCTATTGGGGGGAGTGCAGAGAACGGCGGATGGTAGCCATTCATAGCATGGCAATGTACATCAGCTTCTTGTTTCTGCTTTGATGGTTCTGTATCTATTGTGGTTGATGGTTATTCTCTTTTTGTCTTATATATTGATGATCATCTGTGTATATTTTCCTTCCAATGTCTGAAGCCAATGGCAACCTTTTTTTTGGATGCAGCCTATTTTGCATCTTTCAAGATAAAAGACAACAAGATTTAATCACTTCGTTTGTCCCTAGCCTATTATACTTGAGATTTTCCAAGCTGTAGCTTGTTTTGGGGGTCAAGTTGCCGGCGGCGGTGAGTGGCGGCGGTGGCGGCCGGGGGAGGGG
The DNA here is from genome assembly GCA_030544215.1 of Zantedeschia hybrid cultivar. Taxonomy (NCBI): domain Eukaryota; kingdom Viridiplantae; phylum Streptophyta; class Magnoliopsida; order Alismatales; family Araceae; genus Zantedeschia; species Zantedeschia hybrid cultivar. The sequence goes on along the minus strand of JARZZO010000014.1, from coordinate 19,751,090 downwards.
TTGGGGGAAGGGGGGAAGGCCAGCAGCAGCAGCAGAAACACTGCTGTTGCTGGCCGGATCGGCCCCCTTAAGGGGGGATCCGAATTGTGCCCGAATCGGGCCAAATCGGATCGGACCGGCCTGATTGGCTGGTCCGGACCCGATTCGGACTGATTCACATTTTTTTTTTTATAAAATAAATGAGGGGAGGGGGATAAATAGTGAAATCCCCCCCGAATCGGATCGGAACCCGCCGATTCCGCAATCCATGGTAAGAGCAGGTCCTTGGAACAGCTGGAGACATTCATTTATGACCGAGTCAAAGAATCGGCGATGATTTTTGGGGGTGCTAGTGCCCCAAGCTCTAGCATTTTGTGTAATTTGGATTAGTAATCAGCAACATGTCACATGGTGTGGACTTTGTGTGGATCAAGGTATGAAGAATTGGGGATCGGGCACAAATTGCCCAGGTCCAAACCGATTGGATCGGCCAATCTGATCTGATCCGGACCGATCCTGGGCTGATCCGGACCGGTCCCCTATTTATTTTTTATTTATTTGTTGAAAAATTGGTCCGATCCAAGTCGGATCCTGGACTGATCCTTACTGATCCTGGCCCAGACCAGTGGATCAGGGATCAGGATTGGACCGCTTTGGGTTAAAACCTGATCGGATCGGCCGATCCGGTCCAAGCCCGATCCTGCCTTCCTTGGTGTGGATGATACTTCGTGGAGAGAGCTTTTTTCATGTGGCGTGGAACTTCCCAAGGGATGAGAGTTTATATTCTTTGCTATTATACTTGTACTTATTTTTTTGATAAGATTTGGTGGTAACTAAGAAAAATGCTCTTTATAAAAATTATTCAAAAAATATACCTAGTTTCAACGTATTTGCTAGACTTTGCATGTTCCTTTCCATATTACAGACTTTGACGGCTAGGTAACTGTTGGAACATGTATTTTTTTGGTGTTTTTCTTGGATTACTTTCTTTGGTGTTTACAAAACTATGGTTCCTCCTCACCATATTACACAACACATTGATATCTTGGTTACACTCCGAACATGTGTTTCCTTGGATTATTTTTTTTGGGTATGTCTATGCTTCTTGTTAATATTATACACATTAATATTTATGTTACTGTCCAATTTCCAAAAAAAGGAAATTACGTTACCATCAGGAATATGAATTTCTTTGGCATTTTTCTTGGATTATTTGCTTGTTTGTTTGGGTTTTTCTGGGATTGTTTGCTCGGTCCTGTTAAGATAAATGCACCTCTTCTGGGGAAGAAAGAAGTGCATTCATTCTTAACAGGACCAACTGGCCTGCCTAGGCATTCATAGGGGTCCAAAGAAGGTGCTCGGGCGCCTGGCCTCTCAGTAGGCACCTTTATAACTTGGTATGCACCTTGATAAGTATAGGTATGCACCAATTCATGTATGCATGTTGATTCTTTTTGCCCCATCAGAAGGCATCTGAGTCTTCTAATTTGGATCCTCTCCACCAATCTGCAGATTGATGTCAATTACACATCCTTTTGACTCTAATTACATCCGTTTGACAAGTGAACCCCTTCATTTCTGCCTTTTAAATGATACCTTTGAAAGAAGGATAACATAATAAAGCAAGAAAAGAGGACAACGGTTGTTCATGCAGGTTTTGATGAGGTGTGGTGTGCAGATGTGGCACATGGGTAGCTCCAGTGATAGCTGCAGTTCATCTAATCTATATGCATGGATTGCAGGTGTACATTTCAATTATTGCTTAAACAGAAATGGATTTTAATTTGTTGGGTTTTGGTAATGTCAGTTTTCAGACCCCTCCCTTTGATGGTGGGTTACCCTCTGTGAGCATGGGCCACCATTGGTCTATCGAATAGTGGGGCACATCCTAGCTGATCTGGTTTTTCCCTCCAATAGGTTGGCTGTTTTTTTTTTTTAAAATGTGGACGGTACCATAAGTATTTTGTTAATCAACAAAAGACTTACAAAGGAATACAAGTCAGCTCAAAAGAACCTCATACAAAAGGGTACCAAAACACAAAAGAAACCCAAACACCAAGCTAGTGTCCCTCTCGGACTTCCCCCAACAAAACAAAAAGGAAGACGTATCAATGATTGAGTTACAAAATATGCACCCCCATTCACAAACCCTATCACACAGAAACTGAACAACTTTATCTCACACCAAAGCTTCTTTTTTGAAAATCTGCCGGTTCATCTCCCCCCAAATGGCTCATACGGTGGCATGCAAAATCAACCACCAGATGACGCGATCAGCCTTTGGTACCACAAGAGAAGGCCATTGTCGGAGTGAGGAGTCAACTGAGTCCGTTGGTGTAAAGGAAAGAAAATGTGACATGAGATGAAAATGTGATCCAACGACTCATCTCTATCCCCACATAAAGAACATGCACGAGGCACATAACACACAGACCTTCTCAACCTGTCTATAGTGGGCAATCTTCCATTGGCAATCCTCCAGATGAGAGTCTTTACCTTCAAAGGGTACTTAGGTTTCCAGGTCCGCTGTAAGAAGGGAATCTCAAGCCCCCATCAGATATGACATGATAGGCATGTGGCACTTGTAATGGCTTCAAAACCTAAACAGATACATGGAAGAGCCTCCCATCCACCTCTAGGATAAGTTTCTTAGGAATGGAACTTTCCTCTGTCACCTTCAACATCCCTTCCACAACCAGCAAACCTCCACTCTTCAAAAGCTGCAGATTGCCATCTTCCCAGCTCCTAATCCCCTTCACCACATAGCGGACGCCTTCCAAGTCGCAGAAGACCACCAGGACCCCTACCAACCTAATGAGCACCACAGCGACCATGATCCTTGGGTAGGACACCCAATGAAGTTCCCACCTTGCCATCTGTAGCACCATCCCCTCCCTTGCAACAACAATCTGCCGCCACTCGCTCCGTCTCCTCGTCTGTCGGGGCTATCGCTAAGAAGCATCCCCCCAAATCTCTAACCTTCCATCCTCTAGCCCCCTCTACCTGCTCCTCAAGAGTTTTTTTGATCCCGGACACAGATGGTCTAGTCTCTGGGGTCCTACCTGCCATTAGACTTAAATGCAAGCGCCGGTGCAGTTGTGGCAAACTAGGACCGAGGAGTTCCACCGGTGGAGAAGGCGCAAAGCAGACTAATTGCTGAGCCGATGGCCTGTCTTTGGAGTGCTCTGCACCGCCTCTTCGCAAGACCTGGTCCTCAAAGAGTAGGACCTCCAGAGATGGCCTTCCCGGCCACAACGAAGATATCTAACCTCGCTCTTGCATTCTCTACGACCTCCTCTCAGGCATCTCCCACAAGATCTGGACCCAAGTGAACCTTCCGTCATTCTCAATGGTGGCCATGTCTTCCGGTTGCCCAGTGGCACATGGTCGGGCATTGGAGGCGAAGGGCGACGACCCCTTGGAGCCCCTGAACCTCCCAAATTCTTGTTTTAATAGGTTGGCTGATTTGATTGGTTTTTGGCCAAATTGGTTCGATCCTGGTCCTGCCGTTGTCGATCCCAACTTGGACAAGCTGTGATTGGCTGGGATTGGCCAGATTGATCGATTCATTCCCTGGATCGGCCGATCCAGCTGATCCTAACTAGCCGTTGAAGATCCAATGACTATTTAGGTTTGGTGATGGCCTATAGGTTATAAATAGCCCCCATTTGACCTTCATCTCAAGACTCAAGCCCTTCTTACTCCTTTCTCTCTCTCTCTTAAGTTCGGCTTTGGGGAATGGCTCTCTACAGTGATCAAATTGGCTCAAAGAAGACATTGTAATGACTTAACTATGGCATAAGAGCCTATTATAATTAATTAGATGCGATGGTCATCATAGCACTGTGCCATAGTTAGGCGCAGGGATGGCAGTACCAGTACCGGTACCCGTATCGGTGGGTACCGGTACCGGTACGTACCGGCCAGTACCGGCCCAGTATCGGGCCGGTATCGGCCGATACCCTTTACAGGTATCGGGTACCGGTATCGGCCGGTACTGCCATCCAGACTTTAGGCGTTAGTGTCTATCTGGTCATCATGTTGCATGTGTTCCAAGTTGTGATGAAAGCTTGAGGCATGAATATGTTGCTTTTGATGCCCAGGGTGTTCTCGCAAGTTCCTGTTCTCTCTTTTGGTATGTGTGTGTGTGGTGTTTGCATACATTTGCTTTTGGGTTTTATGTTATCCTTTGGCGCAATATATTTTCAACTGCTTTCTGGGAAGACCTTGGAGATATGATTTTTCCAAGAACATTCACTGGATACTTTTCTTTGGACTCATTTCCAATGTATTTTGTTGGGGATTCAATTCCATCCGAAGCCAAGTCAGACTGGCTATTTTAAAGAAAGTGCAGTAATTTGGTCTCCTATATTCAAGAAATACTTTTATTCAGACCCATTGGAAACTATTAGCCACTGATCATGTTACTGACTGAATCATGTTCACAGAGATGTACCGAAAGAATCAAGGACGATGAGACAGGGCACAAACACTGCACTGGACAATATTTTGATTACTGGTCATGTGTTGATCTATGTGTACGTGGCTTCCCAGTACTTTAAGCTTATATAGGAGTTGTAATTATGGGAGTCTGATCAGCTGTCTGAAATTATGTTTGAGATGCAGGTTGCCCCAAAGCTCTTTGAGAAACTGAAATAGCACTTCTTTATTGGTAAGCTGCTCCTGCCTCCCTTTTTACCTTTTCAACCTTTTGCCTACGAACCTGTGGTCACTAAAACATGTTTCTGAGGATAATTTTCTCCTTTGTCATTTCCTTGGATTTATATGCCAACATCTACCAGCAATGATGAATTCTATTTTTCCATGTCCTGTTGTTTTTTGTTCCATGATTATTTTGATGAATCTAAGTAGGCATTACTGCAGGCTGACTCCGGAACATTAAAAAGAGACCCTGTATAGTTTTTGAGTCCGAGTGGATACGTTATGGTTGACCGTTTGTTGATTTATTTGTCAGTTGCCAATAAATATTCTTTTGTTGGTTGCATGTGACCTTTCCTGTGCTTGTATGCGGTAAAGCCATCAGACCATTGCACCATTCCAAATTGGTTGGAGTTGCATGTGACGTCTCTCTTATGTTTGCATGTTGTACCATCAGATGCTGCACCATTCCAAATCTGTTGGAGTGAAGGCCGCATTCTCATTGTAGCGAAGGCCACATATGTCATTATATCTTGCAAAATTTCACATGAAAGATCTCTGGTTTGAACAGTAATAATGTTAAACATTGGACGCTGTAACTATGGAAGAATTGATCCGTCGTCAATTTCTTGCTGCAGGTACTTGTCTTCTAGATGTTTTGAGAAGCATGGTTATGAGAATTACTCCTCAAAATCAGAGCTTAAACATTTTTGCCGAAAGAAAGAATAAATTTGGTCGTCTCCTATCAACTTGTTTTATTTGTTACCGCATGCAGAAAGGAGTCCTCGCTTGTATGAAAAGACTACTGTGATTTCACTAGTATCTGCTCATGTTTTGTATCATTTATAACGGATGAAATATAAAATGCCTCAACACTGTCATGGCATTCTCCTAAATGTTATGAATCTATTGGTGAAATAGTACGGTACTGTGATATTTTATCTGCTAACTAGCAATTTAGGTAAGTTCTTTTCAAATTTTCTTATAAAATAGCTTTAATCATGAACCATGTGCTTGACACTATTGGAACTTGGAAGCTACAAAAGCCACTAAACGGGGGCATCCAAGAAATTCCAACGGCCTTGTCACTTTTTGTGTTGGGTGCAAATATAACTTTTGTAAGCTGTATATAGCTGGAAAAGACCTTTGTTAATCGTTTGGGAAATCAGTATCCTCATAACTAAAGCTTTGTTCCGTCACCTTGGGGCCCAATCTTTGACAGTTAGAGGGAAGTTTCTTTGGTTGGTTATTGATATGATGTTCAACTCTCCCCGTAATGCACTGTAAATTTTGATTAGATCAGTTTTTCGGGTGGCAGGAGTCCTGTCATTTTAGGATTCGTTATACTCGACTCGGTTAGTCTGTAGAAATCCGTAGTTTTTGCGTCGTATCCAACGCAGGTGAAGAAGCGGAAAAAATTCCCAACTACACAGTGATCAGGACCCAGATTTGGCAGCGTTCCACATTCCAGTTGAAGAATTAGTGTTTGGCACAGCTTCCATTTAGAAGCATTTTAGCACTTTCATTTAGTTATTTTTTGTGGAAATCAATAAATCCTGAAAGTCATTTATATAGTATTTTATTTGTGTTTTGGCTTCCAACCAAAAATTATAAGAGAGAGTTTCCAAGATTGAAGAAAAAATAAGGTTGTGAAGAAAGTGTTGATTTTTGTAACAAACTAAAATTAGTCATAACCTCTCCTTCAATTCGTTCTATGTGAGAAGTGGAAGTCAAAAGTAACTTTAAATTAGAAGTTTTGTCGAATGTCTTTAGATTCTTTTAAAATCAGTCTTTGAAGAGGTGTGACAAAGTTTTCAGCTTTTTGATCATGATGTTTGGATGGTAAAAGTGTAAGTTAAAAAAATATTGAGAGTTAAAATTAATAGTTTAAACTCTTATGTTTATAATCAAAGGAGTCAATTTTTTGTTAGAAAAGACAAATGACTTTAATGTGGGCATTAACTAAATTTCCCTCCAAAAGCTAACCTTCCTATCTCAAAAGCCCACATCAGTGAGTTTTTCAAAAAAAATTTCTCTTACCCTTCATCGAGTCTATCTCTCGCTTCCATTTAAAAAATCAATAGTCGTCTCCAATGCACCTCACCCTCATTTCAAAATGGGTACAGACCTGTCAGAGGCCTTAGGCATTGAAAGCTCCCCACCCTGGATGCCAAATGATTAAGGATAGAAAGGCATCTAAAACGCAATTTAAGGAATTTTCTAGGGGTCATGCGTCATGGTATCAGCCACTATTTCCCATTCAATTTGGCTTGACACACGGTCGCACGGGCTGGTGTGCGCGCATACCGCGCGTTGATAGGCGTATCAGCGCACGATGTATGTGCGCACCGCTGGCACGGGTGTGCAGCAAGAGTTTTCCGTTCCCATTTTATTTGCAATTCACCGTTCGTCTAGAAACCAATGAAACGAGGCTCCAGACGCTTATGGGCTGCGCTTTTTGGGTAACCCCTCCCCCCACTTTTATTACAGTTATTTTATAATGACCCCAAAATGGTAACCGTTAATTAGCTCGAATGCTCCAGATTCCACTTTACGATGAGGGTCGCAGGGAGAAAACTTGCCGCTAGGACTGCAAATCGGATCGGATAGATCTGAACCCGACCCGATCAGATTACCTGTATGCGAATCCGGATCCTCCCATATACCCGCATTTGCAGATCGGAGTTCCCATAGATACCTCCGTCGGATCTCCATCGGTCCTCCGAAATCTTAATTTTTTTTGGCCGTCTTCAATCTCAGCTTCCATGCCGACTCTGCATACCTCTTCCCTCCCTGTCTCGATGGCCAGACCATGATGCCTCCGCCATTGTTGACGCCTGCAGCTGCATCCTCCCGTCCGGCACCACCGCATCGGCCTACTCCGTTTAGAGCACAGGGAGCTCATGTAACTGCTGCCGCGGTGGATCTGCCATCTCATTGCCTTGGACCAGACCTCAGATAATTCGGACCTCCGAATCCTTCGACAAGTATCCAGATGAAGTTGAGGGAAAAGCGGATCCGGGTCCCATCTTATGTGAGGAATGCGGGTCCTGTTCGGATCCGGGTCGAAACCCATTCGGATCTTACCGTTTTGCACCCCTACTTGCCGCTTGTTTCGTGAGATAGTGGATAGATAAAAGCAGCTTGTTCCCATAAATTTATCTTTCCCTAAACGGTGAAAGAACGAGCATTATGGTTGTTCCTTCTCTCTCATGCTTCTCTTTGCATCTTTACCGTAAGTTGCATATTCTTCTTCCGTCCCAAAGCGTATCGGTTAAGCTGCCTCACTAAAATGTACCTCAAGGGAGCTCAAACGGTATTTAATAAAAATAAAAAACTTTCCCCTCTACCGTTTAAATATGTAAAGCATTCTCTCGGAAAACAAAATAGTATACCATCGTTGCAGGCTTACAAAATTCTGAACATTGGTTTGGGCCGTGTGGCGTTACACCAGGTCCACTTGAGAAGCGAGGCCAGAAACATTGGAAGAAGCGTTTAAACGGGAGTTGGGGGTGGGGAGGAGCCTTCAGTTTCCTGCTAGTACCTTAATGATATGAAAACAACAGATTACATGAACCCACATATCTTATTTATCTGACTCATATAAGAAACAACACTTACATAAAGCGCTAGATGAGCTCCCCATTTGAAGAGAAACAGCTAACACGGATAATTAGAAGCTAGAACCTAGCAGTACGGTCCACTGCCTTCATGAGCCCATAGGTGACTGCCATGGCCATCCACCCCCCAACCAGAACCCTCGCCGCCGACCTTCCCACCGGCACACCCCCCACCTTCGCTCCGGTAAGCCCGAATACCAGCAGCGCCAACGTCACTGCCGCTGGCACGACCCCCAGCCTCACCCGGTAGCTCCTGATGAACCCGGCTGCCAGCAGCGGCACCATGGCGCCCACCGAGAACGCCAGCGCCGAGGCCACGGCCGCCTGTAGGGGGCTAGGCAGGTCGGCCTTCGCAGCCTCGCCGCTGCCAGCCTCCTCGACGCCGCTGCTACCGCCTCCCCTGTTCCTCTTTTCCCTCTTCATCTGCGCCACCTCCACGTCCACCTGCGAGTACACGGAGACGAACTCCCCGATGGCCATGCTGCATGCGCCAGCCACCAGACCAGCGAAGCCGGTCAGGACCATGGACCTGACATCCGTCTTCACGGCGCTCACGCCCATCATCATGGAGGCCGTGGAGACGAGGCCGTCGTTGGCGCCCAGCACGGCTGCCCGCAGCCACTGCGCCCTCTGGGAGTAGTCGAACTCCTCCCGGGCTTCCGGGGTGCTGATGCCGTCGACGGTGAGCTTGAACTCGTTGAGAGCCATGGCGTGGAGAACCTAGCTAGAGACTAAGGGCTTGTGAAGAAGGACCAGTAAGAAGAGGACGACTCTCGCTGAAGGAGGCGGAGTGTGGGAGGCACACGTCGCTGTGGGGGGTTTTATAATCCTTTTATAATGGTAGGATGACACTGTTAGGGTGGTCTGGTGTTGCCATCTTATTTAAAACTGACGTTAAAAATTAAAAATTAACAAATAGGAGGAAGAAACAAAGACCGTAACCACAACTATACGCCCTCGACATGTAGGCGTATTTGTTTTGCTCTAGCTTGCTTGCCTCTGTGAAGTAGAGAATTTAGTATGATTCGAGAGATATGGACGAAGAAATGATTTAGGTTCCAATGCCTTGCAAGATGGATTGAGATCCTCTATTCTATTTTTCTGCATCACTAGTATTTCACTTATTTGATTGGTTCATTCCTTATTGGAATGGAGAATAAGTGATACTTGAAAAGGAGGAACTTTTATATTCTTTAAAGATTCTAAGTCAATCAAGTCGGAATGGAGTATAATTGGTATAGACAAAGTGGAATAGAAGATGTGAATCGAGAAAAGATAATTCTCCGGCGTATGTTAAGTTTACGGCTTTCAGAGTATCTAGGACGCTAGGCATCAATGTCGTTTCCAGTTGTGTTCCTGTGCGGAACAAACTTTGGGCATCCCCTAATGTACTTCGGGCTTTGTCAGAACTTATTCCTCCAAGATGATAGCCAGCATGCATGGCAGCACAAGAATTAACCAAACATGAAAAGCAAAATTGAAAAACGAAAAATAAACTTGATCCCCACAGTTTCATGATGTGTTAATGTAGGTTTGGTTGATGTGCATGTAAAGTAGCATGCACTAAAAGTTGCAAGTTGGCCCACTAGCCCAAATGTGAGCAAAGGACCACTAAATATACTTTGGTCCGAAGAATAAATAATTAATGTTACACTTTTCTGCTTCCAGACAAGAATTTGCCCTCGGATTCGGATTCTTTTGATCGATATACGCATTCCTGAAGGAGAGAAATACAGTAGCTTCAGCTTTAACATTGCCCAAGCTTCTTCCCTGTTTTTTGAGGTGTTGTTGGGATATTTATCTCCCGGTATATGGAATTACTTCTCCAGAAATCAGACGGACCTGAAAATATCACCTAATTAGACGAATCTTTCGACCGAGCCGGAATTATCTCCATCTTTGGAGGATTATCTCGGGTTCCCGATTAGAACTCCGATCACTTGTAAATAGCTGTACATAATCGGCCTCTGGGCCCCTTCAAAAAAAAAAAAAAAAGACTGGCGTACTATAAATTATATATTATGGCATGGATCGGTTGATATTCTTGTAAATATGTGGACACTAGCATGTGCACAATGCATCAAAATGCCCTAAAACTATCCCACCCTCTCGAGGGGACGTCCATGTCAGTGTGAATCTTAATTCGACTAGGGTACTTGTATTCGAATCATTAATCTGCTATTCTAGGCCGAATCTTAATTAACTGACCTAAATGTTAAGGGGAAGGAAATAGTTATATTTTGGAAGGTGCGTTGCAAGGTGATCTATTGTTTTACGAAAAAAATTGCTTTCTCCAGGAAACTGTGTTTTGTCAAATAACATTAAGGATCTAGTTCGACACAAGCTGCATTTGTTTCTTTGTCTACTAGAATTAATGCCTCATCTTTGCTTCGTCTACTAATATAGACTTGCTCATGTACGATGAAGAAGTACATTTTTCTTTTCTTTGTCCCTTGAGTATCTGCATCCCTTCAAATAGAAAAGAACCAAAGTGTTCAGACGTCCAATTTCTTCTGTTTCTCCGGTTATAATTTAAAAGGCCATTAGTGCCTGGAATTTGAGGCACATACTAGACGAATTGGAGTGCGTTGGGTTGCTGAATAGACCAGCACTTGGTAGTGAGCAGAAAGTGCTAGAGCAGATATATGGCATTAGGCGAAAGAGGGGGGAGTATGCATTCCACACGACGGCCACCAACGCACTAATGTTTATTATCCAAAATTTGGAAGTGGGGGCGTATGGGTTCCCCAACAATGGCTGTCTGGTCCTTTCCTTCCCTTTTCCTTTGCCTCTCTAGATGTGGGTATGGCGACATTGCCTTGTTTGGCCAATGGGAGTCCTGGGTCTCCTACTCTTCAGGAATTGCCCATGTGATACGTCTGGTTCTTCTTAACTCTCTTTGCCATCTTTCTAATCTTAATCACCACAGAACAAGTTATCTATTCTTATGTTTCAATTCGTTTCAAAAGGATAAGCGTGGCGTCCACGCGCAGCCTATAAAGAAAAAGATCAGCATGATGGCCAGCTAATTAATGGGGATTAGTCGGGCATAAGGTTCCACAGCACTCAAGAATGTTCTGGCCTGTGCACTAATTTAATCCAACAAATAACCAACGTACGCCTGTCTTCTGGGTGCTCAGAGAGACGTTTACTGCCTCTTTGAAACAGCATTGGCCAGCTTTTCCTACTGCCACACATTCGAATTCATAAAGGCGATCGAGTGGTAATGCGTTGGCCATTAGTTGCAGACAGATAAAGAGTTCCCTGAGATAGCCACAGAAGGAAAGGAAGAAGGGTCACTTGACCCATTGCTCAACTATGATGGGTATCGCCTTCCCCAGTGTACAAGTCGGATGGCAAAATGTGCTGAACGCAAAAGCACGAGGGTAGACTGTGTTTACCATCGTCCACAACAAATGATGGTCCTTCAGAGAAAACACACACGCGCACACACGGAGAGAGAGAGAGAGAGAGAGAGAGAGAGATGACGGCAAAGTGTCCGCATATCCCACTTCTTCTCATCTGATCAAAATGCTTCCCATCGGAAGTACACAAACGAGCTGACCTAACCAACTCCGGTCGGCAAGAACTTAAACTACGGCAACCTGAGGAGCACCTGGTGAGGTCGTCTGTGTTCGGTCGCGGAATGATGTTACCGAGACGGAGGTGCCGTTGACGAAGCATCAATTTAAGACACCGCTTGCTGAAACAGACCGGGCCACGTTTAGTTGTCGTAGTTCTTGCAAGGGGAGCAAGTTAGGTCCTGTCGTCTACTTGCGATAGAAAGCACTCCAGTCTGATGAGATAGAGCAGTGGGAAATGCCGACATTTGCCGTCCTGCCCCACCTAGGGGTGTGCACGGTTCTGTTCAAATTTAAAATTTTTATTTTATTCGTATTAAATGTAAATATATGTATTTAACGTTAAAATTAAAATTTAAAAATATTTTTTTATACATAAATATGTATATGATACTAAAATATTAAAACATTTATATACATAATGTTAATATAAAATACTTATTTACCTAAAAATCGGTTTATTCGATTTTTCGGTTCGATACGATTTCACAACTTTGTGAAACCAAATCGAACCGAACGTAACCTCAAATCGAACCGAACCGAATCAAATCACTCGGTTTGATTCGATTTTTCGATTTGAACCGAATTATGCACGGCCCCCACCTCTCTCTCTCTCACTCACACACACGCACGCACGCAGGCATTCCACAACATACGCATGCTCGCACACACGCACATCACCCACACGCACACTCACACATGCACACGGGTACGGCTGTGCATAATTCGGTTTAAATAGAGAAATAGAAACGAACCAAATGACTCGGTTCGATTCGATTCGGTTTGAAGCCATATTTGATTTCACAAAGTTGTAAAATCGAATTAAACCGAAAAATTAAATACATTATTTTTTAAATAAATATATATCTTATATTAATATTATATATATTAATATTTTAATATTAAATACATATTTATGTATAGATATGTGTTTTTAAAATTTAATCTTAATATTAAATATGAATAAAATAAATTTTTTTGATTCAAATCAAATCGAATCAATATTTTGATTCGAATTGATTCTATTTTAAGTAACAATTCGGTTAGTTGGATTTGAAAAAATTTCCTTCAAAATCGAACCAAACCAAACATGGCACACCCCTACACACACGGGACACACATGTCCAAAAGAAAGAGGCAACCGATTCATTTGTATATTTGAAGGATTGGACCAATGTTGACTGTCTATTTTTTGAGAAATTTATTCGTTTAAGAAATTGTCAAACTGAATATTTTGGTGTCTGAACTTTTTAATAAGATAATTTATGAAAAATAAAAAAAACGATATAATCTTTTCCCTTTTTCTCCAAATTTGGAGACTACACCAACTCTCTGCAATCCTGCACTGATTACCCACAAACAATCACATCAACGAGCGTAGACACGGACACCCACCCAAGCTGAGCCGGCGGGCAGCAACTAAATGTCTTATCACACCGGGAGTTGAGATGCAAACTGGGCACACGTATACATCATGCGAAACATTTATTTAATGGGTGTAAGTTAATTCGCGAATAAGTATGTCATCCTAAGTGTATACTGAAGCCGTTCTCATTTATGATTTGTGGGACACAAACACGAGTGTCAAGTTGTCGACATGGACACATGTGTTAGACATAATCATATCTTAAAAATAAGATGAGGACATGGAGAATTTACGAATATATAGACATGAATACCTATTTATATATGTATATAATAAAATATAATTACTATAATTTATTTAAAATATAAATGATATAACTAAAATATATTGAATTTTATTATGTAAACAAGTATTTTGAGAAGAAATTTTAGATATTTTAAGAAATCTCTAATATTTGTTTTATCTTGAAATAGAAGTATCCACCAAAATACAGATTCTCATATATTTATCATTGACTAACAGAATCTACTACTGCACCCCCGCGAGTCACAACACTCACTCTTCTCCTTTTATTGGTCTTCTCCCTTTCGTTCTTCTCTTCCTCAGAGTGAGATAGGTTTTAGCCTCCACCGTAGTTCCTTAGTCACAAAATGACAACTAGGTCAAAGCTTAGGTAAAGTCGAATGATGCCAGAGTTACAAATTCAATAATATGATAGCATTTGGAGACACATGGAAAATATGTTGTTTCTGGAAAGATGAATATAGGGTATATGGCTATGATTGATTTTAGAAATATGAATATAGGAAATATAGCTCCAGAAGTATGCATTACTTTTTGGTAGGTGATTTAGAAATATGTATTAAAAAATAAATATTCATCGTAAGAACTACACACGAGGTTATACATGTCAAGAATATCCATCGGTCAGTCTGACTGAAGGACTGGGCCAACACGATTTGGACCAAAACCATTGCCTGGCCTGGATCACAAGAACTGGGTTCGTAGCTTCCCCAGGCTCAACCCTCTAAGGCGGGTGGAATTGTAGTCCCACGATCGAATATTCTATGAAATCATCTATTATATATGATACGACTCATTCAACTCAATGCTTAGACTTCGAGTTGAACATTGAGTGAGTTCAACAACAAAACTTTTACTTGATATCAGAGTAAGCTTTAAGTCTTGGATATCATACGTTTGGCCATAGTGTCTAATGTCAGTACCTAATGAGTGGAGGCACGTTGAAAATAATCCCATATCAGATATTCCATGGAATCACTTATCTATGTAATGATATATCTCTTTCAACTTAATGTCTAAGTTTTACAAATAAAAATATTTTTACACATAAACCCTTAAAAAGATTTATTTACAAATAAATCTTCTTAATCTGACTACTTACAAATAAGTCTTCACAATCTCAACTTTCTTACAAATAAATCTTTTTAAGAGTTTATTTGTAACACTCTTAGGGATTTATTTGTAAGCTTTAAGGACTTTCTCACCGATTCATGGTAGATTGTGGATACTTATTTGTAAATAATCAAATTAGTAAGACTTGTTTGTAATATCAAAAAATTATAGAGATTTATACGTAAAAATTCTTAAATAAAGAGAATGATACATTTTTTATTTATGCATGGACATAGAATATTACGTTCGCAAGTGTACAATTAATTATATTCTTTAGATGTATTAGGCACATGAACGAAAACATGGAACGTGGTAAGGTCATATATGAGCTAGGTAAATTCAGATTTACCCGATAGGCATAAAAGGTTCATAAAAAATACTCATTTTAAAAAATGTATTAAAAATAACTTATAATAATAATGCAAGTCCAAATTACTCACAACACTCTTTGAATCGTCAATTCTAATATGACTATCACAATTAACAATATAATGGTCATCAATGATCAAACTTATAAGTAATATTAGTTATCTATACTATCCTTTATATTTCTCCAACTTCTACAAAAGTTCTTCTAAAATATTATATTATATTATAATATAGATTCTTAGAAATAAAAGAACAATTAATCGAGTTATTGGATATCTTTTATTGTTATCTTATGTAAAAAAGGTTAAAAATATATATTTATCCCTAACTTTAAATTTGTATGCTCATGTGTCCTATAAACCTTGGATAAGGATACATATCTTGGGTTATCTTTTAAGGAATGTTTGTCATTTTTGACTTTATCTTATACCTTCACATGCCTTGTCTTCGGTTCATTTTATGTGTTTACTTATGCCTTATGTTCCGTGAATAACAAAAATTCCTTTAAGCCATTTGGGGGACATCATGGGGTCCATTAAAAGTGACGTTCGCTTGATCTTGTTTCCAGGGAGAAAAGACTCTGAAATTTGTTTTCCATCAGTCACATCACAAGTTTCTCATTTAAGATGCAATAATCATGTGGAACAATAATAACCTTTAAACTTCCCCTTTGCTATTTTTTAATATTTTTATAACAGGATTTAGATTTTTTCGATATGGATGCCCGTAAAATGACTTCAAAATAAATCCTTATTCTTGCATGTTTCAGTATTAGTCTTTATATATTTAATTTTTTTAATTTTTAATACCTACCATTTGCTTCCTTTAGTTTTTCTTAACTCTATCATAGTTAAACATAAGTTTAAGTTTAAGTCACTTTAGAAAAGTCACTTATATTCTTATATAAATTAATTTTACTTACCGCATCGGCTACCAATGCAGTCAAAATAAAAAAAATAAAAATTCTTTTAGGTCTCCTCAAAGTTGCCCCACATGTTTGTATAACTCGATCTCCGATTGAACGATTTCAAAAAATTTTAAAAATTAAAAATTATTATTAAGTTTGACCTATTAAAGTCACTTTTTACTGTTCATGAGGATTCATTTTTTATTTTTTAAAATCATTTCAAATATTTCTATCCATTTTAACATTAATGTGAAGAATATTCTATAAGTATTTTTTTAAATGATTCTTAATTAAAAGAATTTATTATTAAGCTGTATTCATTTTATAACAATATTAAAATATATAAGATACAATAATTTATTTCAAATTCACTGTGTTGATAGGTATCCATAGCAAAAAGCCCCCCAAAAGACTGTCATTTTTTCAAACACTGAAAAGTCTCCAACAACGAAATACCAGGACCTATGAAATTTGATTTCCAATTATTTCCCACCAGTGTGAACCCCCTCGAGCCCAAAATACACGTGCGGCCTACGCGTATGGATAGGACCGGAGAGCATCCCAGAGTGTCGCCGTCCACGTCGACCAAACATTAAAAAATATTGTTCATAAGTCAAAGTTCCCTATAATCCATATATCTATACAGGTGAATCTCTCATTAGATTATTAAAAACAGTAAAATTTAAAAAAATCATAATGAACAACAAGAAAATATATGAGTCGAATAATTGTTTTTAATTTTTTTAAAATTATTTTAAATTGTCAGATCAAAAGATCGTACAAACACACGAGGCGCATCCTAAAATAAAAAAAGTTAGAAAAATATAAGATTATATATATATATACTCCTCAAAATACCGTATTTGTATATATATTTTTAACTCTCACACATTATCATCAATATCCTTGAAATTTTTTAAAATGTTGCATTTGTACCGCTCTTCTCAAACTTAGGTGAATTTCAATAAAATACTTCGAAAACATTACATCAATCATGGTATCGTCAGAGGTGTCGAGGTATACATAGTGCAAGATTTTAATGAATTGAAAGATATATATGTAAAATATTAGCGAATTTAAGAAAATTTATGTAAAATTATTTGATTAAGGGGTATAAATATAGTTTTTTAAAATTTCAAAAATATTAATACCAATCGTGAGAGTTGGGGTATACATATAAATATGGTAAATTTGAGAAGTATATATATAAAAAACTTAAAATTATATTTATTATAGTATTTTACTGTGAAGATTCCAATTCCAATCAATACATGCTCAGTAGTACAGGGGAGAGGGGAAGGGGTCCGGTTCAGCAATGCACCGGCTGTAACTCGACTCTGCCATAAAACGTCCCTGTCAAATTGTGCAAAAAAATCTGGACTGCATGGCGTAAATGGTGAAGAAGAATCGTGGTTAACCAGCCCACGCGTCGCCGCGTTGGGGTCGGCGAGCCTAACCTTTCGGAGGCTGTACTCTTATATATCGCGACGCCAGCAATGGCCATTCTCCTTCCCTTGCGTACCAAGCAGCTATCTTCTCGTTTGGCTGCCCAAGGGCTGGGTGGGTCGGTGGTGAGAAGAAACTGGAAGAGTACTGAGATCTGCAGGACTATCCTCCCTCCTCCACTGTTACTTGCCGCCGGTGTTGCAACTTCGAACTCTGTTGCATGCGTATGCACGTAATTCCTTGCATGCGTATGCACGTAATTCCTCTCGCCAGATTGACCCAACTCCTCCTCCTCAGAGGTGCTTTAGTTTTTGCTCATGTGTTTCCGGAGAAGAGATTATCCTCTCAGTAACTGTTTAGATTAGAGTCCAAATAGTAACACATACTGAGAGGATCTCTTCTCGTGTTTCCGTAATTTCCGGGTTTCCTAAGTCATTTGGCACCGCCATCTTGAAATTGGTGCTTGGTTGTCTTGTTGGATCCTTTTTCCTGGTTTTCCTTCAGGTTTTAGCAGATCCTGAAATTTTCTTCTCTATCGCTTAATTTGGCTGCAGTTGAAGAGTAAAATCCATAGCTCGGGCTGTCGCGTTTCACCCTTGAGGATCATAATTCCCGGTAGCATGGTCGGTAAGTGTTGCAAATGGTTCGGGCAGCCTTCACGTCAACGGGAAAGTACTGAAGCCTTTGCCGGAGGAACTTAAACTAGATTTTATTCCAGAGGGTGTGCTCCCCAGGGTGGAGAATGGGGTGGGCAAGGACGGTGGGAAAGATGAAAAGGGGGAGAAGAGGGCAATCGTGCTCGGGAGGAACATGCACACGTCGAGCCCTACCATTTTGGAACCCGATGTGGACAACGAGGTGATTGGAGAGAGGGAGGCTTATATGGCTAGCGTACTGGCCACGTACAGAAGGAAGCTGGTGGAAAGGACCAAGCACCACCTAGGTATACAATAAATGCATATCCTTCTCTGTCCAAGTCTTTCCTGTTGCACAGTTCGTTGTTAAGACCTTTTCATAGATCTCATCACACCAGGGTTTTGTTTTGTGTGCCATTAATTAGTTCTTATTGTCCACTTTAATTATCTCTTTAGATCTTTACGTTCGCTATCATTTCTCTCATTTTTTTATTCTTTTCTTTCAACAGCTCGGAGAGTCCTTTTCCTACCGCTTCTGTCATCTTCGGATTAATTTAAGAATATTGCAAAAACTTGATTTCTTTGGTGTTGGATTGGTTTGCTCGTCTATGGGAACTGGAGAAGAATGAATAATGGGGCTACTTCACCAACTGTGGTAAAGAAGGCAACCTGCATGGTATCCTTGTCGGGTAAATAATATTTGTTCAGAAAACCTATTTCAATAGATGAACTATTCTTGAAAACTAATTGGTTTGTGGTGTATCTGTCAAATTAAGTTGAAATCTGTTACGTGTGAAAGTTTCTGTAGAAAAGTTATGAGTATCTTCAAAGTTGGCATCGATCCATATTATGATCAACTTCTCTGAAAAGTCGTAAAGATTTTTTATTGTACCAAACTGACCCTAATTAGTTTCACTGGGACCTGATTGATATATCTCCGTCCGTAAGCACAAATTTTACATGAGTGGAATTCTTCAACATTTCCGAATTGAAGTGTCTCTTTCTTCCCATTGGCTGCACAGGCGGGAGGTTTTCCCCGATGGCATATTGTATGCTTCAAACGAACGAGTCTCATTACTCGGTCTTCAAGGCTGCTAGGATGTACAGAATGGAATGCGTAAAGGTCAACACTCTGGTCTCTGGTGAAATCGACTGCTCTGACTTCAGGTTAAAGCTTCTCCAGAACAGGGAGAAAACCGCCATCATCAATGTTAATATAGGTGTGTGTTCTGAAATAATGAAACGTACTACTTCTATTGCCGTGATGTAGGGACCAGCGTTAAAGGGGCAGTTGATGATCTTGATCACATCATACGGATTCTAGAAGAATCAGGTTTTAAAAACCGCTTCTACATTCACTGTGATGGTGCTCTGTTCGGCCTCATGTTACCCTTTGTGAAACGTGTGAGTTCCACATTTTTGCGTCTGAATAATGCTTGCTACAATAGTTCTCCTTAATTGGGACAGGGCATTGCAATGTATACGCAGAACTTTTTTTCTTGAATTTTTTTTAGGTCGGGCCGGACGTGCGTTATCCGTCTATAGTACAATGTTGACGATTAAAAAAAAAATGAAAAAACGAAAATCGAACATAAAAAGTCCTTAATGGGCCGAGACCAATAACGGGCTTTTTGCCTTATGCCCATGCTATATTCTGCCATCTGAACCTACGAAAGTATTAAGCATTAGCTACTTGGTTTTATCACTACCTTTGTTGGTAGCATCATTCCATATTTCCATGAATAGTTAAGTTTAATTTAGTCTTGGACAGGCACCTAAAGTCACCTTTAAGAAGCCCATCGGAAGTGTGAGCGTCTCTGGGCACAAATTTGTGGGATGCCCAATGCCCTGTGGCGTGCAAATAACAAGATCAGAGCACATATCGGCTCTGTCGAGGAAGGTAGAGTACCTCGCTTCCAGGGACGCCACCATCATGGGAAGCCGGAACGGCCATGCTCCACTCTTCCTCAGCTGGTATATATACTTTGAACAGGAAGGGCTACAGGGGGTTCCAGAAGGAAGTGCAGGAATGCCTCCGGAACGCTCATTACTTGAGGAACCGCCTCCGAGAGGCGGGCATCGGAGCCATGCTCAACGAGCTCAGCAGCACCGTGGTGTTCGAGAGGCCTCAGGATGAGGCGTTCGTTCTTAAGTGGCAGCTCGCCTGCCAGGGCAACATTGCTCATGTGATTGTGATGCCCAACGTCACTGTGGAGAAGCTCGATATTTTCTTAAACGAGTTGGTTCAGACACGTTGGATTTGGTTGCAGGATGGCGAGACCCAATCCCCTTGCATTGCAGAGGAGATTGGACAAGAAAACTGTGCTTGTGTGCTGCATAAAAAGTGATGAATTCGTTGTCTGCAAACATGTATGATGTATCTTTTCGTTGGTTTATTTCATGGAGATCCCATTTTACATGTTACTCATCGCCCCTTCCCCCACATTGTTGTCTTCTGTATGCTTGGCCTATGTGTAGTCCTCTGTTTCAGTAGTCTTGAAGTGGCTGAACTAGTATTGGGTATTTGTTCTTTGGCATGCGAACAAGTGTCGGTGCGACAGCGTTGTCATCTTGCAGGGGCTTCCACCTGCAACAGAATACGATTGATGAAAACCTAGAATTTGAAGATTTCATGTGTTACTACCTCCAAGTCTTACTTGTACTTGCAGACAAGATGATGGATGAAAACTGAAATTTCCAGTTTAGCCAGACTTATTCCGGGGCACATGCGTTGCCCGCTGCCAAAACCCAAGAAACTATAGGGTCTTAAGGGTTCCTGTCGAATTAGCAGTTAGTCAACGGCAACCTGAGCCTAGGCAAGAAGGGAACATGCATGATCAGAGGCACGACTTACGTCAAACCTTGAAGGATCAAACTTCTCAGGGTCCACAAAAATCTCGGGGTCATGGTGAATAGAAACGACATCCAAATTAACAGCCCATCCTTTCTTTATTGCGTACCCTGGGAAAATCATAGTAAATAACTGAACTGAATCTATGCTTGCCTAAACTTGGACTGGGAAGTTGCAGCCTCTCACCATCGATTTCAAAATCTTGTGCAGCTTTCCTTGAAAACCAAGGTAAGATTGTGGCCTTCCTTAGAGTTTCACTGATAACCTGGATGTGAAGTAGCAAAATCAGACAAGTGGACTTCTATTCACAAACTGAAACAGATATATGGATAATGGAAGCGACACTACCTTGTTGGTGTAAGGCATGTTGTTGACTTCAGACCATGACAGGTGTAGTCCACCATTTCTGCGTTCTCGGATGCCCCTATGCTCTTCCTGTAAACCTACCATTAGACTCTGGTTTCCGTCACGAGAGCAATGAGCATACATATATATATATATATACTTCATTAGAAGTTTCTTTCTTACTCTTAGATTTTGCAGGATGTGAGTATTCTCTCCCAAAAATTTGATGAGCCACGTGAGAGCAGCAGTTGTTGTATCATGACCTGCGACCAACAATGTTAGGATGTTGTCCTTCAGTTGTGCATCGGTGAGCTTATCTTTGTCGTCATTTTGTTCCGTAGATCCCTTGCTATGTTTGCTCACAAGAGACTGCATGAAATCGGAATGTGTCGCGTTGCCATTCCTCCTCCCGGCAATTGCTGCATCCAGCATGGTGTACAGGCGATTCCTGGCCTGTTCCAACGATTGTTGGTCATAGGGGTTATTTTAAATTTTAAAGGTTGTTTAATTTCCTTTGCTGATTGCAAAGAAAGAAACAAAAATTGTTTCGCATCACGGTTACAATAAGGTACCATGTCATGGGTATTCAATGAAAAAATGTGTGAGATCTTAGTTTTTAGAAGATAGCCAGAGATCACACAGTTCACCAAGACGAAAGATCATGTTTTTAGTTTACGTGGGCACACTGATCTACGAAGCATTGGTGCACAGGGACCGGCTCAACCAAACTTAAATATGCACCCATCTTCCCCACCAATCCACCATGACACTCTCAGCTCCGAAGGCCAAAGGCATGACACACTCAGCTCGGAAGGCCAAAAGCAAGAGACCAGACGGTCGCATCGTGGGCAGTTTCCTTTGTTAGAAAAAAATATCAAGTTAGGGGTCGCTCATGTCAGTTCCTTATATGTCCATGTCAACGGATAAAAAGAAACAAAACACGCAGGCGTGCAATCCTATAGGCACTGCATTATAATTATGTAACATATTCATATAATAATTTGGGAAAGTGCAAATTAAATAACTAAGATGGAGTAAAAAAATGTAAACAAGCACATAATTCCACATTCAATAACTGGTAAAAGTCTAACTATATACATAGTAATTAAGACGAACTTCATATAGAATTAGGTGTAGAATTCGTGGTCATTTAGTTTAAGAATAGAGATCTTCTACGTCTTGAACTCAGTCAATAAAGAGAAGAGAAGATTTCAAAAAACTTCTTCACATGATGTTTTTCTCATTTTCAAAGAAGATTTTTTATGAAAGATTCCCTCATCTCTCTCTGAACTGACTGAATTCAGTGCAAAGACTCCAAACCCAGAACCCGATCTTAATTTAAACAGTTCAATATTTTCAAAGAAAATGCTACCTTGATACCGCGATGAAACGCAGACCCGGGGATTTTGAAAGGCAATGACGCGAACGAGGAAGATATGAGCTTGAAGTTGGAGCGGAATCTCTCTTGCTCCTCCCCTGATGGCTCCAAGCTCATGATCATGTTGCCTATCACCTTCAGAGTGAACTGCAAAAGCCACAGTTGTAACCCATCAGCCCGCTGCAGACCAGAACAACTACATACTCCTCATACTTAACCGTGGAAGCCTCCTCAAGAACATAGACAGTTCTCCCAGACCAACCATCTAATGTCTCCACCGCCAACGAGTCAATAAACCACAAGTATTTCTTGAGGGCGTCAATGGAGAGGGGCTCGGCTATCAGCCTCCGAAGCCTCCTATGTTCTTCCCCCGTGGTCTGTAGCAGGCTGGTGGGGCCGAGGACTTGCTTCCCCGTGTAGAACAGGTTCAAGCTCACCATCCCATCTTTTCCGGACAGCAGGATTCTGCTCGCCTCCCTGCCGGTCATGAAGACGGTGAACCGGCCCAAGACATACGTCTTGAAGACCTTCCCGTACCTGAGTAAGGTCAAGAGGGAAGCAATAAGATCCTGATATTGACAGTAGCTAGGTTAACGTACGTAAGGGAAGGATTTTAAGTTGGTTTTTCCTGTGGGAGTTAGAGTTGGAATGATGACCTTCGCTGCCTTTCAATGATAAAGCCGTATATTCCTGATGGGCTTGAGAAGGCTGATATGAACGGCAGGCTTTCTCCGAGGAGAGGCCAACCGGTGCGGCCCGGGATTCTTCCCATCTCCCTGGTGGACGCCCATAAGCACAGCCATATCAGACTGGAGGTCAGGAGGGCGGACAGAGGTATCACAAAAATCTGCAGGCTGCTTAGCTCCATCAAGGTATTCCCCAGCATGCAGATCACATACACACAGAGAGAACTTTGTCAAAAAAACACATACGCACACACATAGAGGTTCCAATTGGATGCTTAAATTGCAAATTCTTCGCTTGGGTCTCTTCTTCCTCACCTCGGTATTAACTGTGCTTTATTGTGCCGGCTTTCCTGCCTCGTCTGTTAGTGGCAAGTCCGCCGAAGCCACACAGTTCATCCATAGGAAATAGCGATAACAGGAATATTCTTTGTTCCGTTGGTTTCAAGATTTGTGATGTCATCATAGTGTCCTTCCCGCAAAATGCCTTACTTCTCTGTGCTTTTCTTTAGTGTTGTCCAGAATCTAACTTACTCGCCTCATCAATTGAATCAGACATGCGCACCAAATAAGAATGAACAAATCAGAAAGAGAGAGAAGAAAAAAAAGAGAGAGAAATAACACACAAT
The DNA here is from genome assembly GCA_030544215.1 of Zantedeschia hybrid cultivar. NCBI lineage: Eukaryota > Viridiplantae > Streptophyta > Magnoliopsida > Alismatales > Araceae > Zantedeschia > Zantedeschia hybrid cultivar. Next base: position 19,727,226 of record JARZZO010000014.1, on the reverse strand, counting down.
GATTTACGTGATTCGACAAGATATCTATGTCTACGAACTCTATCTCCTTTACCACCACTTTGAATTAATCTTTTTCAAAAACAAATATAAGAATACAGTCTCAGAAAGAACTGTCTGCCACCCTCTATTGTTTCCAACTTTAGAATAAGTTTTTTCGAAGTCACAATGTATATAATCTCCGAAAACAAATGTATCAAAATATCCCTGCATCAGGTCACATTAAGCTGACCCGTCTCGGACTCGAGCATACCGTATTGCAGGAGGGCCACAACTCAACACTTAGATTATTTTAAATTGTGATTGAGAAAATACATTGCGGGGATAGCTCAACTTCTATGTCATCAACTAATTTGCATGAGAAATATCCGCCGCAATGTCATAGATTGCAACCTTGTGGAAGATGAGATAGTTTACAATCCTCAAAAGACGTTAAAGCATGAGCTCGAGCCAGGCCTCAGTGCCCTCCATTTTTTTGCTTTTGAAAGCAAAAGAATAGAGTAGAGAGAAAAATGGAAACGTAGGCAAAAGAACGTTTTATGATGATTTTCCTATGACATTGTGTAACCAATGAAAGGTTGTTCACATTTTAACGAACATCAATAATTGAAGCATTAGATACAACAACGTACAAAGTATTCTATGATAGTTGAATTAAAGGTGATGAATGAACTATTGGAGTGCCAAACTTGTTAGCTTTAAAAATAATGAACTTAGTCATTTATTATATTTCATTCTTATAAATATATCGGAAATATGCTTTCTTAGGAAAGCACATAGCATTAATATTCATCAAGTATTAAAACATTTGAGAAACTAGATGGAACAACACCTCCAAGTTCATGTACAACAAAGATTTGGTGTATCATAATTGAACCTACGGTAACGTGGCGTGTGATGATTGGAAGATGTTCTTCAGAATACGGCCAAGATCGTCTAGTCCGGCATCCTTTTGATTCTCACATGCTTTCACATATTGAATCCTTTTGAGAATACAATCAAGGTCTTTGTAGGTTAATTATCTTGTATATAATGCCATCACATATTGGAAAATATTATCTTATTTGAATTTGTCCATTTGTTAGCTTCATTTATTTAATTTAATTTTGGTTTGTTAACTTCAAATGTGATGATTTTGAAATTATTGAACTAAGACCGAGCTTAGTGATTACCAAGAAGTGGGAAAAGATGAGCAAGCTAGAGTGGGAGTGATGAGTAGCTACCAACAACTAGCTTGAGAAGGATTGATTTCTTGGTGTGTCTGATGACTTTGACCCACGACAATCAAATGAAAGGTCAAGCCCAGGGTTTAATCTCACACTTGAATGCTTGAGTTAGAGCAAACCATAAATTAAAAAAATTATTTTCTACGATGTACACAACAACTATACTTATTCTTGATGGAGAGCGCAACCTTTTGATAACATTTGATTGGAATATTTTCCGAACAACATGTTTTGAAGCTTCCCTACGCGTAGTTGGAGATATTGAGCTACCTCTGTTGAACGGACCGACGTGGGCCAACCTTAATAGGCCAACAGGCTTACTACGCCTGATTGGGGATATCCCTGTTGTACTATCCAGAATCAACTGGGATCCTTTCAGTATATTCACCAACTGAAGTCAGTCAGTAAGTAAAAATAAAAATGATGTCCATATCCAGCTTCTCCCACGGACATGTACAAGTGGACAGCGACATATTATTTTTATTTTTTTAATTTTTTAGAGCGTCCAATAAAAAAAGTGTATAGTAACATCCAAGGAACTCAGGTGGAATGGGGGCTCGTTGTATATATACAAACAGATGTTCAGCAAGTTATGGCTGACTTGAACTTCTCGACTGTATTATTTGATTTTTTATCAAACACTTCAAAAAATTAAAAAAGTCTAACAAAAAAAATGTAAAAAACTGGTCAGCACTGCCATCCGATCGACCCGATGGGATGGCTGCCCTGAGATATTACAATCTATGTGGATTGCAATGTCTAACGACATTGCAGCAAATATTTCTCTATATCTTATTATAACATACACTTGATATTAGTTTTTATATTTTTTTTTGTGCCTTCTCCATGTCACGTTTCTTTATATTTTAGTCTTATGTTATTAATTTTGTCTAAGATTCTACATTCTTAACATCTTATATATAATGGTACTTGACATTGTAAATATTTCTAGAAAAAAACCTTAATAAATTTTTATGAGATGGAATTTTAACATATTTGCAAAAAATATCATTTTTAATCTTTTTTTCACATTGTGGTTTATAAGTTCATAGCCAGATTTCGGAACAAGGGCACATATTAAATTTTGTTACCATGATTTTAATTAAAAGACAATATCTTTCGATAATTTGATTATTTCACAAAATTATAATATAATCTCACAAGATATTTCATGTGATAAAATTAGTTAAAAGAATAAAATGCTTCATATATAAGTATCCTTATCAACAAGTTTCGAAACAATAGCGATTTATTCTTCTTTAGATTAAAATATTGGTCTAATTTTATATTAACTCCCAGTTTCAAAAGTGTACAGCGAAATATCTGTACCATGAATATCATCAAAACATGACTACACCGTTGTTAGTTTAAGGTAACATGCCGTCGAAATATCGTAAAATGTTATGCTTTATGTCTCATATAAAAATAGTATATATTTCACAATATCTTTAACCACCCCAAAGAAAACTGGTTACGTATTATCTGGTTAAAAGTATTAGGAAAGGAAACATTGAGAAGGATATTATCATGTGTTATATCTTGTGAAATGAGATTAATTACAGTTTGTGAAATAATCAAATTATAAAAAACATTTCGTATAGTCATTAAAAACATGATAGAAAATCTTTGAGTTGCCCCCTCCCCGGTTCAAGAAGCTGGTATGGGAAATTAGGAGAGATAAGTGATAAATGTTTCGTCTGGAATAAAAGCTAATAACTGCTTATTTTTCTTTGGTACTCCCTAGCTTAAGGGCTAAAAGGGCAAATCCTAACATTCAGCCCGTCAGGTATGGACCTTGGGGACATACATCCTATATATATATTTATACTAGGTCCGTAGGACCCACACTAGACTGGTGCAAAAACGAGAGCGCGCAAAAATGAGAACTACGGAAGACGCCCGAATTCGAGCCACCCCACCCCCGCCCCCCGGGGTGTATCTCCACGCTACTTGGCCGGGTACAACTAGTAATTGCTTAACCTATACGTGGCTTCAGTACAATAAGGGCTAATACTATTCAGACGGAAAAAGTACCTCAATTTGTTTACCCACCTGACATAGATGTACTTGATTGGTTGGAACATAAAAGGTGAAGATTACTGCAGTAGGTAAGTTGATAAATAAGTCTTTAACTTGAACTTTTAAAGATAAAAAAATTGAGAAAACTTTCTAGTCATACTAGAGGGTCGCTATCCTTATACGCATTCGTACAAACTGCAAAGTTTTGAAGACTTACACTCCATGAGGAGGTGAGTTGCGCCGATGCGTGCAAGCGTAAGTCCATCTAGGAAGAAAAGCGTGATATTCCAGGGAGGGGTGGCCTTCTGGATAATTTTCTATTCTAATTTGTATCAGTATTTCATTAGTCGGATATTTATCTGATTAGAACATTCGACGGACATATTTAAATATAGTTTAAAATATATTTAAGACGTGTTGAGTGCAGGACTTACCGACTTAAAGAATCGGACCGACTCGGATTTCCTATGTTTCGGTACGAGTCGGTGCGAGTTAGATCAACTCGCATAGAATTGATGGAGTCACATGAAAAAATTGCACTCTCCTCGCTTAAAAATGCATATCTAGAACCCTCACCTGAAAATCGAAGGGGGTGAGTCTCATCGAAAAAGACTAAGTAGGGATCCTTCGATTCCCACCACCCTTCAGAGAACCATCCTTCTTCCTAACAAATAGAGTTGGAGCACCCCACAGAGAAGTACTGGGACGGATAAAATCCTTATCCAGCAATTCCTGTAACTGCGCCTTCAACTCAGCGAGTTCGGCCGGAGCCATCCGATACGGGGCCTTAGACAAGGGCGCCGTACCGGGTGCAAGCTCGATAGAGAACTCAACCTCTCGCTGAGGAGGAAGGCAGGCAACTCCTCAGGAAACACATCAACAAAGTCGCAAACTACATGCACCTCCCAAAGACCGGAACTACTACTAACATCAACTAAAACAACAGAGGCAAGGAAAGCCTCACAGCCACCAACAAGCAATCTCTGGGCCTTAAAGGCAGAAATAAGAATACCACGAGAAGAGAGCTTAATACCTTGGAAGTAAAAAGTCGGAATGTCCGGAATAGAGAAATGCACCCTCTTCCTGTGGCAGTCCACCTCGACATAATAAGTCTTCAACCAGTCCATGCCCAAGATGACATCAAAGTTACGAATAGCAAGCACAACTAACTGGGTAGGTAACTCATGGTCCTCAATGGTCAAGGGAACTTCATTCAAATAGTTATAAGATAACATGAAATCCCCAGAAGGAACTTCTATCATCAGTCCATCAGACATCTCAATAATGGGTGCAGAAATGATATCTATGAACTGCTCAGAAATAAAAGAATGCGAAGCGCTTGAATCAATTAACACATGCGTAGAGTTCCCAAGGACATAAAGTGTACCTTCCACCGAGTTGGACGCATGAGCCTCCTTCCTGGTGATAGCTAGAACTCTCCCCTGGATCCTCGGCTTCTTCTGATCACCCGGCCCCTGCCCCTGACCATGCCCCTGCGAGTAATACCTCGCCAAATGGCCCTGCTGGCCACAAGTGTAACACCTCCGAAAAAATGCAAGACACTGAGTCCCACCGTGAGTACCACCGCAATGTCAACAAGCTGCCGGAAGCGTCTGAGCTGCCTCCTGCTGAGCACTGGACACCGATTGACTCTGTTGGCTTTGCCTGGGTCTGCTACTACTGCTGCTGCCACCTCCTCGAAAGAACCTCCTGAATCTAGAGCCAAGTGAAGACGATCCTGATTCGGACAAAGGAGCTGCTGCTGCTGCTGTCTTTCCCTTGCCATGAGCTGGCCCCTGAGTAGTCAGTCCCCTCTCTCGAGCTGACTGATCATGTTGTGCCTCTACTGCCGCAGCACACCTAACCGCCAATGCCAAATCTGTACAACAGTGGGACGCCACAAAACTCCTCAGATTGGACCTCAGTCCATCCACAAATCTCTCAGTCCGACGCTCCTCGTCTCCTGAGATAAAAGGCACGAACCTCCCAAGCGAAACAAATTTCATCTGGTACTCAAGCATTGTCATGCTTCCTTAGGTCAACTCCATAAATTCCCTCTCCTTGGCCCTCTGGACATGCCTAGGGAAGTACGGCGCATTGAATTCCTTCACAAATGTCTCCCATGGAATCTCCTTGAGATTCTTATCTGCATATGACAAACTCTTCAAAGTGGTCCATCAATCGTAGGCATCATCCTTCAACATGAAGGTAGCCAACGGAGTCCTCTCAATTGACGCACAATCCATGGTATCAAAAGTCTTCTCCAACTCCCTCAACCAATGAACAGCCTCATCAGGGTCGGGACGACCGGTAAAATGAGGCGGCTTCAGCTTCAGAAATCTCTCCAGAGCAACTGAAGGCCCTCCCCGAGCACTAGAACTCTCACTAGGGTCTCGGGTCTGGTATCTAGCCATTGTGTCCATCATAGCCTCCATGAAACGCTCTATACTCGGCCTACCGACCTCAGATCCACTAGGGACATCTCCCCGCTCTCTAATAACTGGCATCCTCTTCCTAGGAGCCATCTAATCGCCTACAATCACAAAAATAGAAAAGTTCTAATTAGAATCTTAAAACCTACACCACTGCCGTGCCTGTACGGGATAATGTAATTGTTTGCCGAAATTACAATATCTAACATAGTTATTCATTTATTTGCCAGACCGAATGCTCTGATACCAACTTTAACGACCCGCCACCCTATAATCGGGGATCTGATTACTAAATGGGTACCGAATCGTTAATTTGGAAACAAATCAGGATCTTGGTAAGTTTGCGAAATAAATAATAAACTAAGCTAAACATTCACATCGCATTGAATTAAAAAGGAAGTGCAAGAATTAAAAATTATTACAATGCAACTTGACTCAGCAAATAATTACATACTCCAACTGAAAGGAAATAATTAAGCATACAAGCCAGAAAATAACATAACAACTACATCGGGGCATACCCCGGATCAACGGCTGCTGGCGCACAATCCAAAGCAACACTCTCCTCGCTATGCCTGTCTGGAACCCTCACCTGAAAACCACAGGGGTGAGTCTCATCGAAAAGACTCAGTAGGAATCCTTCGATCCCCACCGCCCACTCATGCACCCACAAGTGTAGCAACACAATTAGAGATAATTTAAGCAAGTAAAGCAGTAAACACAATTCCTAAATTTCGATATAAAACACATGCAATCAAAATATAACATGCACAATTCTGAAATCATTTTACCACGGAACCACAACTAGCGTTTCGGCAAAACACGCCAACCACAAGGCCGAACGCGGGAAATACCGACCCGCTGAGACCAAACAGTAACCCCTCGGATAGCACGCTAGCTATTCCGGCCCAACTGGCTCTAGGTGGTTTCTGCTTCTCCCAGCACGAGTGACACTCCGAATGTACCAATCCCACACCGGTACTAGCTATACCCCAGGGTACACCAGGTGACCCTCTCTCAAGGCGTCACCCCGCCACTTCCACACCGGCGCCGTGTCACTCCCACACCGACACAGGGTGCCTAAGCGCTAACAACTGTCACTCTAGGCTCACGATCGCACAAAACACAATACGGTGCGATGCGATCACATAGAACCCATCGTCATCGAGTATATTTCTAAGCATGCAATTAATTAAACTATCTAACAATGTAAATACGTGTTAATTACAGGGATTAATGGAATTCTAGCTTGAATCACGTCGCCTAAGGCTGACGTCATTCAAGCTTCCTACTGGTTTATATAAAAACTGGCCCCGAAAAATGGCCTAAAACGCATCGTCATATGTAGCCGCCTTTTGAAAGGCGTCGCTGTCCCTAGTCGCATGATAACGATAGAAACAGAGATAGGCTTCAGGGTGATTTCACTTAAAACGTGTCGAGCATGCAAGTCGTCGTTCAAAAGGCGTCGCTGCCTTGGACGCTCATCAGTCCAGAGACAGAGTTTGTTATTTGGGCTAAATCGCGTCGCGGGTGGAAGCTGCCTTTCTAAAAGACGTCGCTGTCCCCCGACGCCATTTAACCCTCATAGGCAGGTTCTTCTTCTGCTATCTCCCAATCCACTGTTAGTTTTAGGTGGCCTACAAGCCAATCTGACTATGTAAATCTCGTTCATTTATTAATATAATGACATAATATTCATTATGTGTAAATCACATTAATTATCGTTTCATAATGAAGTCCGTGAATATGTGCTATAGTGATCAGATTATGATGAGATCATACTAATGAGATTGATCACTTAAACACACATATTCTTAATCGTTCATAGTCGGAGGATATCCGAGAAGGACATCGGATATCCGGTTAGACTAGTACAGATTACTCCTGCTCATATGATGAAGGTGACTGATCTCATGAGTCACTTGTGTGGAGACACTAAGGCGAATCTGTAGGTGCTCATTGGAGAATGAGTTCACTGAACTGATCCAACTGAATCGCTGGATGGTATTGTACCTCACTGTCAACCAGCTTGATTCTATTGTCGCAGTTGCGTGGATGGTCCTCGGACCTGAGACACCAAGGACACCTTGTCGGTGGACTTATGTGCTTTGACCTTGGTTTACGAATCTCTAGCCACGGGATTCTAATACGCCAAGGATTGGGTACAGCGGAATACCGTCGAAGGGAATTGTGTGTCAATAAGGAATCATTCGCTCTCGGTACTTAGAGAGAGAATGCTCTAGGAAGGATGCGCGGAAGTCCCTGCCTAGGGTGGACGATAATATCAGGAAAGCAGTTTTCCGATATTCATCAGCGGCATCCAATCCAAGTGAGTCGACCGGTTAGGATTTGACAGCTCGCCATACCCTGAGTTAACTCGAGAGCATTGTACGAATGAAGGATTATATCAACGCGGTAACTGTCGGCGGAAAGGTTCTAAGAGTGGGTTACTTAACCCCAATATCTTCCGGGTTCACGCGGTGTTGCTTGGCACCCAACGTGATCGAAGGCCCGGTCGAATTCAATGTGCGACATCAATTCGATTGATTAATTAATTAATAAAGGGTTATTAATTGATTAATGAAGCCAGTGGGGAGTCACTGGGCTTGTTGGGCCATTAACTGGACTGGTATTTGGGCCTAGAAGGTCACACGCACATGATTCTCAAGGCGATGGATAAATAAGTGGGTTTTATACAAACCGGGGGTTTTTATGAAAAACCGCGCGATTAGTATAAAACATAGCGAACGGGCTGAGCAGGCCAAGCTGCTGCTAATCCTAGCCGCCTCTCCTCTGTTTCTCTCTCTCTCTGGCGTCCAGACAGACCCAGATCTGCTCCGTCGTTTCTCCGAATCCCGTTCAACGGGAAATCGTCCGCGTGTTGCGGCGATCGTTGCGGCGACCGGCGGAGGTTTCGTGGGCTGCGAAGAACGAGGAACGTGAGGATATCCGTCGTGAGGAGGATCGCGTGGACTTCGCTAGAGGCCGGGGACTTGCGCGGCTTGCGGTGTCTCACCGACGGAATTGAACGGTTGCGGATTCGAATCCGCACACGGTGAGAACTTCGATTATCCGATAATCGATTTTTGTTTTTTGAAACGGGAAAACGGATCGCTGTTTTATTTTATTTTCCGCTGCGTGAGCGATCCGGAGAAACCCGAGAAACCCAACATCCACGGGGTGGGATTTCCTCCCCTAAATCGTGTAAAACACTAAGAAAAGTGGAGAAGGAGGAGAAGAACTTAAATACCCATTAAAACTCCCAATTTATCATTTCATGCAATTAGTGTTTTCACAAAATAAAAAAACCCTAAACATGCTTCAAAGCGGGAAAAACATGGTTTTTAAACATAATACAACGGGGATCGTCACCCTACCGGTTACTCGAACTCCTCTTAATTCCAAGCCGCCAACCCGCCTCACCATATGCTGCTGCCAGTACCGCTGTGGACGTCTTTACTCTACCGGGACGTCGGCCGCCGTCCGGAGAGAAGTGCGCCGCGGAGGAAGTGGTGGTGGTAGTGGAGGAAGTTGGTAGGTTAATTGAGTGGAGGGAGAGGAGGAATGGAGAGAGGAAAGGAAAGAGAGGAGGAAAGGGTTCGCCGGAGAGTCGGAGGGAAGAGAGGAGAGAGAAGAGAAAGGAGAGAATGAGGGAAATGAGGGAGGGTTCGCGGGGTCAAACAGAAGCTAGGTAAAACGCGTCGTGCAAGTCCGACGTCATTCAGACGACAAGACCGGGCCGTACACTGACAAACCAGGGTGGTACTCTAAATGGCGTCGTCCATCCAAGGCGCTATTCAGACGATAAGACCGGGGCCGTACTCTTGCGGCCCAAGGCCAGCCCACGTGGCGCCCACGTGGCACAGCCTAAAACACGTCCACATTGCTGGACGCCGTTTGAACCGCGTCGAGCAAGCTTGACGTGAAAAGAAAACTAAGTCTCAGCCCCACTAGGGCCCAAACTAAGGGATCCGGCCTCGAAACTGATCCGATAACCGGATCTGAAACCTCAATCCTTACATCCATGCTGGTTGTCACCCCTCCTTTCTCTCTCCTCCTCTGGGCGCCCCGTTCGAGATGTCGGGACTGTCTCCGTCTCCACCGCACGTGATTCCTGAAACTCGGGAATTCTCGTCAGCGGACTTTCGACAATCGTTGCGGCGACGGATCTGCAGCAAGCGAGCTGATACGGACGAGGGAGCGAGGACGAACCACCGCAGAGGATCGCGTGGATATCGCTGGAGGTCGGATGCTTGTGCGGCTCGCGGCATCGCCTTCACGGAATCGAGACAGAAGCGGATTCGAATCCGCACGCGGTAATCGGATTACTTCCCGTTAGTTTTCGGTTTAGTTTTTCGTTCCGATTCGGATCAGCGGGCATCGGGCGGGATTTTTGTTCGTTGTTTTCGCTGCGTTATTCGCATCCTGCCCGAATCCCAAAAGGGCCGTACTCCCGCGGTCCAACATCAGCCCACGTGGCACAACTTAAAGCGCGTTCACCTAATCGGACGCCGTTTGAACCACGTCTCGCAAGTTCGACGCGAAAAAGAACTCAAGCCCCAACCCCACAAGGGTCCAAACCAAGAGATCCGACTCCGAAACTGACCCAATAATCGGGTTCGAAATCTCAATCCTTACACACGTTGTGCGACCTTTTTGCTACTCTGTGAAAACTTTTCTTTACATTACTTATATTTGGTATAGATTACATGTGCATTTTGGAATGATATTTATCATTGTTATTTGGACATATTGTTTTTAACTTGAAATTTTTTTACGGATAATTTCAGTAAAATTTTATTTATGAAAATATTTCTTAAAATCATAATGTTACAAATAATTTTCTTAGCAAAAAACTATGTCATCATTGTCTTTTGGATGTGGTCTACATGGTTGCAAGTAAAATGTATAGTTTATAGGAGATATATTCATGGCACTAAAGGAAGTAACTATGATGCCTCCTGATACCACAGCAATACTATTTTAAAAGATTATGTAAATAATTTTTTTGCAGAAGTATTGTTGTAAAATATTGTTTGACTTTGGAGAAGACGATCGCATGTAACCTTAACTAAAAACCGTGTTCTTTTTATTTTGTATAACACTGAAGTTCCTTTTTACTTTTGGTCAAGAACATTGAAGCCCTTAACGATAATATGGGTCCCACATGACATTTCTGTTGATACATGTCATTTTCCTGCCCTGGTCTTCCAGCCTAGGAATGAAGGTCTTCTCCGTAAACAGAGGAATATGTTGGTACGATGCAGGCTGTATCGTCATCATTTGTGCGTGGGTCAGGATCGCCAGGTTTACCGCTCAAACGGAACAGAGCACAGCGTCTAATCTGAGTACACAAAATCACACGAAGCCCCACGATCAGAACGGCCGAGTGGCCTCCACTATAATGGGAACATCGATCCGAAGGCCAGAAGCCGACGGCGAAGCTTAATCAAGCCGATCCAAGGGTGGGGGACTTGCCTTGGGGCGTCTCCCCAGAGGCCACTTCCTTCTAGTTGTAGAACATTCTTTTTAATCCGCCGCCCAGTTCGCCGAGTTCGCCCATCTTTCCACCGGGTGGGAGAGCACGATCCTGACGTAGTGACACCTAACGTCCAAATTTCCCACCGCGTCAAACCAAACCAAACCCTCCGCTCCACCGAGATTCTTGTAACCGTCAAATATCCTTCTCTCCCTCCGCGCAGACCCGTCTTTGCTCTCACTCTCACTCTCGCTTCCCGCTCCTTCTCTTCTTCTCTCTGCGTCCTCCTCACGAAAACCACACCGGGGGCGCGAGAGGGGCAAAGATATAAGCATTGAGAGGGAGGGGTTTCGGTAGAGCAGGGGAAGCAGAAGGGAGAGATAGAGCTGCCGGATGAAGCGGGGGAGGGGAGCGCCTCGACGCCGGAGCATCGCAGCAGCGTCGATCCCTACACCATTGCCAAGGTCATCTGCGACAGACTCGTCAAGAAGGGCTACGAGGAGGTCGTCTCCGATCTCAGCTTCAAGCAGAAACTCGTCGCCCATTTCCACCGACTTCCGCCGAGGTGTGCCTTCTTGCGTTCTTGTTTGCTTCGTCTTCGCTTCTGCGCTCTTCTGTGCTCTTCTTCTCGAGTTCCGGATTCGAGCCGCTCGTGTGAGTTCTTGATCTGTCAGAGTTCTTGAGTTTGTTGTTTTGCTCGGAGCAAATAGTCTCCGCATTCTTTGTCATTGTTCTTGAGCGAGAATTGGAGCGTCTTCGCGCTGTTTGTTATAGATATTCAACGGGAATCGGGATGCAAATTAGATCATCTCGGCTTTGCCGCTAGGCCTACTTGATTCTAGATTCTCGGTGTTTCAGTGCTTGTTTCGTCTTTCTATTTTTGATGGACTCTTTGTGTCCAAGTTGTGATATCATAGATCCCAGTTAGTGACCTGCCTTCCCTGTTTCCAGAGACCGGTAATTGGTACTTGTTTCCAGATCCGGTAGTTGTTACCACGCCTTCTGTTAGTGCTCTGTTCATATGCTTGATTGCTAAATTAGCTATGAGAGTTTTGTGTTCTGTGGTTAGCTAGGTTCTGTGCAACTTTTTGGTTATGTGCCATCCTGTCAATCGCATTGTTGATTGTCTTGCTAGATTCTGATGCATTTCTGTTCTGTTCATGTGGTGTTTAGATTTATCGGTGAAGTTTCTTGGTAGTTTTCTGCTGTTATCCTTCAATCCGCAAGATAAATTATTATGTTGATTTATGTTTTCCAGTTATGCATTGGATATGAATGTCGACTCTTGCCGAAGCCAGAATTTCGGAGAAGCGTCCTGTCACCTATTGCCGCTTTATGCAGGTATAATTTTGAAGCATCTCCTCTGGGATGACGTGTGCAATGTGAATGTGTGGGAAAACTTTTGGTCAACCCTGTTGTCTTTTGTTTATGATTTGTTTTCTTCACATTTGAGTTCCTCATGCGAGGTCCACATTTCTTTCTTACGCTAGATCCGGCCTGTCTCTACAGAATGTCTTTATGTTTGCTTCATCTGCATGATTTATTTGGCATGACCTCGGGATGTACATTAAGTTGTTTTGAATTTATTTCATAGGTTGCTTCCTCCTACTGTTTTGACATGTGTGCTGTGGTATAATTTCCTACTTATAGTCATAGGATGTATCCCACGTAGCAAGATTTTGTATCAACCATGATATCCAATTGTTAACATGTCTACTGTGTATCTTGGCATAGATGCTAATTTTTCTCACCTATTAATCAACGTGAAGAGAGTTTGGCCCGCTTGACAGACTCAGTTACTTTGACCCTAATTTTTAATTATCTAATAATCAATGTAAAGACTGTGTGTGCCACTTAACACATTCGGTTTGTTTGAACATAAAGAACATTTGCCTTTGTACTTTTATTTTATATAATATATCAGAAGAAGTGCATAGTGCTTAATAAAAGTGGCCGAACAAACTAATTTTGGACACTGAATTTAGTTAGGTTAAACTGCATCTTTAGGAATTTTTTAATGCATTTTAAGATGGATTGTATGGCATTTTTTTGAAGATAGTGGAGTAGAGTGTTGAGAGAATGTCACTACGAGAGTTCAAAAAAAAATCTCACGCTTTGTGGTGTTGGTCATACAAATAAATTTGAGTTGTAATAAAGTGGGCATAGAAATCCCATGCTTTGTGGTATTAGCCATACAAATAAATTTGGAGTGTAATAAAATGGTCTTTTTCATTCACTAGGTTTATAATGATTTCAAGTGAGTTATTATATTCCTGGGAGGAATTAATCACTAATCACTGTGGGTACATATATGGCTAAGTAATTTTAGTATGTGGAGGCATATGAAAAAGAATACCTCAAACAAGAATTATTATGATGGTACTGTTTTACTTTAAAGTGACTTTGATTAAACTATGAATGGGCTGCATTTCTCATAAAACCAGGATAAACTGTTGGAGTTGGTTTCTACTTGAAACTGAGGGTGTATATAATTCTGGAGTCGCTTAAATCAGAAAACTGAGTGGGATCAAGCTGTCTGATGGTCTGGATGAAATCATCTGGACTAGCACTTGGCGTGCCCACCCCCGTTGCCATGCTTCCCTGCTGTCAATGTGGCAGGCTAACCATGTGGATTGTGGGGTCTCACTTATAGGCTGGGCGTCTTGCACTCCAGTTCAGAGGATATCTTGGATAGGTGATAGGTCACTATCTGTTTTTTAAACTACACTAGTCTTGGCGATGAGTGGAGGTGGACCGTCTAGCCTTCTTGGAAGGTTTGGTACCTTGGCAATTTCGTGTTCTTTTATGTCTTGAATATGACTTTTAAGCATGAAAGATTTTCATGTTCTAGCGCAATTTTGTCTTATTTTGCATTTTTCTCCATCATATTCTTTTGTCACTTGTGGTTTTGTTTATTGCATGTGTATGCACATGTTTCCCCCTAACAATCATATATGGTTAAGTTTTAGCATTGCACTGAAATAAACGTCCCATGCTTCTGTTGTCACATTTAAACAATCTTGAAACAAAACAAGGAACAGTATATCTGAAGATCATGATTGACAAGATTGTTGTACTTATTGTACTTGATTCTTTCTTCATGTCGGGTGTATATTCTATCTTAAACAAAGCACTTAAGGTGGCCAACCATTTGGTTGCAGATTTTTTTTTCTCAGTTTCTTTTCCTGCTATGCTGGACAGAATATTCAGATCAAACTGGATGAAGGTTGGGACCTATTGCAAATGGGTACTCCATTTACTTCAAGAAGGCACAGGATTACTGAAGAGGAAGGGCGCATGTCATCAAATAACAGGTTGTCTGTCCTTTTAAGGTCTTGTTTTATATTTTATCTTTCTTGGTGTTTCATATCTCTAGTTTTAATTCAACAAGATAATAATATGCGATGATGATGCTAGTTTTTTGAAGCTGAGCTGTCCCTACTCCGTAGTTTGAGTATTTTCTCTTGTCACTTGATTATGCAGTAGAAAACTACTTCTTGCTTGATAATTTTAGTAGAATCAGGGATCGTAAGTTCAGTTTTGAACCTTGCTTGAAGCTTGAGGACTTGAATCTTGATATAAGAAGACATTGGACATGGAAGATATATTAGGGAAGCTTCATCTACGAGTTGCCACTTTGCTTAAAGGGACAAAGGATGTTGACTTTTCTGGTGAACCATTAGCACATCTACTGATTCTTTCCCCCACCCACAAACCCATCCAAGAAATAAAGAAATATACTTAGTAATTTGTTGAAAAAGAAAAAACATTGTTCAGCATCTGCTAATCAACCTTGCTCTCTGTGTAATAGGGAATCCTGGAGAAGCAGGAAAGCATGCAAATAGAAAAGTTGTCCGTGCTTCCGAAAAGAGTAACCATGTGGCTTTTGTGGGAAATCCTCAATATCGTAGAGCTTTTGGAAACCCTCCAGCAGCAGCGGACTGGTATTCGGAGGACAAACACTCAGGTGTGGAGGTGGATGACTCATGGAAATTCTCAATTGATCTTGATCTGTATACAGATTCATTCATGATGGAGGAATTCATTTCATGTTAGCCAAGCGTTTTGGATCGCCATGAATCCTTTGAAGCTTAACATTCTCATGTGTGAAATTTCTCATGTCAGGTTGTCAACTTATGATTGGTTAGCATAATTTTGGAGGAAATTGACACACCACACAGAGGAGGTAGAGTCCATCCATGGATTACTTGTTCGTTAGATGCTCTTTCTCACTGGAGGTTTGGCAGTGGATTACAAGCTTCGCTGCGTGAAGGCTGGATAGTGTGGAAAGGCTTTTGATAGATTGGAGCCAACGATGGACTTCAAAGGAGACTGCATGGGGTGGCTGATTTACATCCTACTCTGTGGGCGATTTGGGTGCAAGGAGTGATATGATTTTCAGAAGCGATTCCAATATACCGGAAAGGATGGTCTCCTTCTTGTAAGCTAGAGGCTCCTAGGGGATGTAAATGAGATGAATTCACCTTATTGGTTTTTTTGGGAGGTTAGGATGTCAAACACCACCTTGACTGTTGAAGGATTAATGATTATCACTGGCAAAAATTTTGAGGATGGAATAAATGTGATTGCAACTGCTTTTCATGGATCATTGCTGATTCTGTTCTTGTTTCTTGCTAACATGTTTAACTTAACTCTCCTTTCCATTTGTTTCATCTAGTCCTGGAAAGTAGCATGATTGCTTACATATTTATTTAGAAATTTTGCTTCTAGTCCGGAGGCCAAATCAGAATGTTTTGTTATAAGCTTGAAGCTGGCTTTTAAGTGACAGATCTACCAACATGCATTGAGTTATACATTATCATCATTGAGTTAACAGCTTGCATTTAAACTTCTTTGAATTACAAGGGGATCTGGAGTAAATGTGAATAATATGCCCTAAGAAAGCTAAAATTACATAGCTCCCAAACCATCCACTTTCAGTCCTTTAATGTTTCACCCTTAATAATGTATTCTTCAAAATATTCACTTCTTTTTTCACCATGTTGCTGGTTTCTTTTCAAGATGTTAAACTAATCTAGCTAGATGGAAGTCTAATAAATTAACTGATCAGTTTTTTCTCAAAGAGCAAAATTGCAGTAAGAGAATGGATTAACATGATTTGATCTTTTTTGTCCATTCAATAATGGTAAACTTGATTTTCTTCCAGTCTCCCAAATGATGAAGCTAGAGAATGTCTCATCGACATGTTTGGCATGAATACTTCTACATTTAGTTTCACAAATAGCAGCGCTTAAATGAAGGATAATCCTGTGTTACTCAACCAAATATGATTGTAGAAGGGAATCTTGTAGCTTGTTAAATATTAATGACGTTCAGCACATATATTTTCAATGTAAGGTCCTGTTGGACTTCTTTTCTTCCTTTTCCTTGTTCTGTATGCTAAGACAATACCACTTGGTTAGTCATACATGTGTACAATTCCATGCTTGATTCTTTTTTCTTGAATTTGTTTTGGCTCATAAATTATATATGTTGCATTAGATCTGGGACTGTTGTTCAATAGCAACATACAGATGTCAAATGTGAAGGTTCCTAATCATTCCTAGATATATGCAGATGATTTTAAGATTTGTGCAAGGAGACTAATTTTGATTGTTTTGCAGACAGGATCTCTTACATATTCCAGTGCATCAGATAACAATCTCTACTGTTGACAAGCCAAAGCTTCTTCACCAGGTAATCTGCAGATAAAATCCTTGTTTAGTCAAGCTTTCATAATGATACTTAGGTTCGGGGTAAAATATGTATGCTGCTTCCTGCTGCTCCACTTAACACATAAATATGCAAGGTAATTGGGGAAGTATATCTGTACCTATGATGACTGTAGCCGGTTGGAAATATGGGGATAGTGGAGAATGCAATTGGGGACCCCTTATACCATCATGATTTGTGAAGAATATGTTCATTGTATGAGACTAAATGGGTGGCTTGTGGCTTGGTTGGCATAGAAACACAACAGTGGCAGAGCCACGTAGGCCACCAGGGGGGCCGTGGCCCCCCCAAAGGTTCAATCATTCCCACAGACGCCCCGCTACTCCGATAACAATGCCCTCCTTACCGCGATAACCCAAGTACAAGAGATAAAGAGATCCACAAATCACGTGGGGTGAGGACTTCCCTTCTTAAGCGGTTACTGTACTTGTAATTTTACTGTCTTACCTGGGTGTTTTCTCCATCCCTTTTAAGATTTTGTTACTTTCCATCTGAACATTGTTGCCATGGTTAAAAAGCTTATGCTTTACCCTCTTTTACAGTCTTATTTTTGAGAGTTTCTAGTTGGATTTATTTACATGTAACCTCCCCCAAAAAATATATCCTACTTTCAAGATCCTGTTTCTCTTGAAAATGAAGTAAAAGTTTTATTTCACATAATCATATTAAATTTTTGTCACTTGTCTTTTTCCTTCACTAAAAGAAGTTTGTCTTTAGATATGACCAATTAATATATTCTTCTATTTGCATGTATATCCTCGACTTTTACTATTATTATAATTTGTAAATATTCTTGACACCTTAAAAGGGTCACAGTTATACCCTTCTATTAAAATGTATGCAAAACTTTTTGACATATATATTTGCCCCTAACTTCATCAAAGTTGATTTCTTTCGTTAAATCTTTCTGGCATATTCTATTGGGTTCTTGGTACTTTGGCTGGAAGATCATATAACACCTATCTAAAGATGTCAAAGGAATTTATAAAAATATATGGGATGTCAAGAGGATGCATAAAATGCGGTACAATAAAATATATTTATTGGTTCGAATATATATATATATATATATATATATATAACCAATAAAATTTTATGTCAAAAATTGAATCTTGTTGAGGAATGTGCACTAAAATTGATATTTTTCTTTAGCAAAATTTTATGTTATATGTATGCCATGTCAAATAGAGTTAATTTTTTTTTCAGGATTTGTGGCACATTTTTTGAATTCGATTACAAAGTAATATTCAAGTCAACTCAACTTAACTAAACCTTAATCTCAAATTAATTAGAGTCAACTATATGGATTCTCTGTCTCCACTCTAAACGGTTTTGGGCTACCTTTTTTGAAAGGTTTAAAGCCTCCAAATCATATTGTACTATCTTCCTCCATGTTAATTTAGGTCTACCCCTTCCTCTCTTCCATTCTTCTATCTTAATATGTTCTACTTTTTTAATTGGAGCCTCCTTAGGTCTATGCCTAACATGCCCAAACCATCTAACTCAATTTGTCCTCAATTGATACCACTGCCACCTTTTTCTCTAATATGTACGAATTTTATCTAACCTAGTATGTCCACACATCCACCTTAACATTCTCATCTCGGCAACACTTATTTTGGAGACATGTTGCCCGTTCATTGTCCAATAGTCACTACCATACAACGTTGCAAGTCTTATCGCCGTACGGTAGAATTTTCCATTCAACTTTGTTGGGATCTTACGATTACACAAGACTCTTATGGCAAGTCTCCACTTCACCCATCATGCTTTAATCTTATAGTTAACATCCTCCTCGCACCTTCCATCTTCTTGAAGATCAAAGCAAGATATTTGAAATGGATGCTTTCGGGTATTGCCATCCCATCCAAGCTAACTCCTTCCTTTTCGCCTCTCCGACCTTCACTAAACTTATGATGCATGTATTCTATCTTAGTTCTACTTAACTTGAATCCCGTAGACTTTAAGATGCTCCTCCAAAGCTCTAGCTTTCTATTAACTCCCTCTTGCATCTCATCTATCAACACAATATCATCCGCAAATATTATACACTACAGAATATCCTCTTGTATATTTTTTATTAAATCATCTATAACTTATGCGAAAAGGTAAGGACTTACTGCTAATCCTTGATGCAATCTAACTGAAATAGGAAAATTTTTTATTTCCCCTCTAACCGTACGGACACTAGTAGTTGCTTTTTTATACATGTCTTGTAACACTTGTATATACTTAGTAGATATCCTCTCTCCCCCTTAAAATTACTTTAACCCCCCCCCCCCCCCCCCCCCCCCAACCAAAAATAAAATAAAATGAAAAAAGTGAAAAATCTTAATGAGACCAGACATTTTCTTGTTTGTTTCAATGAGTATCCTACCTTGTCCTGGTCTGTCCTAGCTAGAATTTTATATTATAACCTGAGGTTTTCTAACCTCTTAAGCTCCTTGTAAACTTACTTTGGGGAGTTCGTTTGATGAATATACTCCTTTATAAACTTTAAAACTCATCCTAACTGCTTTTATTGCATTAGTTTGTGTTATTTACATGTGATATGTTTATTTTGATATTATTTTTGTGTATATGTTCTATATTGGTTGGAATATGTATGGGAAAAATTACGAAAAAGGACACCAGAATTGTCTAAGAAATTAGGATGTTCCATCATAATAGAAAAATAGGATGGGGCCGGGATCAAGGAATTTCGAGTCAGGTTAGGTCCCAGGATTGGAACCCGCTGATCCCGATCCAATCTGATCCGGATCGGTCAGATCGGTCGATCCTGATGAAGATAGGCTGGTCGAGATCGGTCCTATTAAAAAAATAATAAAAATTAAAAAAATTAAAAAATAGAGAAAATAAAAAATCAGATAAAAAAATGTACACATTATTGAATGAATGTACAATAAAAATGAATACAAATCATGCATATCTATAAAAAATAAACATTAAAGACAAATAATTTGCTAATAATTTGTTGTGCACTAATTAAAAAAGACATTATAAAGTATTTTACATGAAATTAATAAAAAAATATCTTAAAAAGATCACATTTGTGATCCTTCATCATTCGGCTGATAAGTTTGAGCTGGTGGCCCATAATCTGTCGAAATATATGCTAAATACTTATAGCCAAATAAGGAGCTAGCAAGGTCTTTGAATCCCTTTTAAATATCTTGAGATGTGTTTGCTTATTGGCTTGAGCTTTCTCTTGATTGTGTTGGAGGGACATAAATGTCATACTGAATAGGTGGAGGTCCAAAATACCCCTCGGTAGTGCAGCTGATGTCTGAATACGACAGTGTAAGGAGGTGAAAAATGGACAGATAGAAAGATCCATATTCCCAGTTGGGCCAATCATATCCTGTGACCCTGTCTGTCTCTGTTGGCCTTCATATCCCCCCTTATTGTCTTTAGCTTTGGCCTTAGGTTTCTTCAAAATGACCTAGAGGTGCAGAGTAACCTTCGTATCTTGAATAACTACTCTCAAGTTCAGAAAGTCCTGATAGTCCAACAGCAGTAGCAACATCTAATTAATCTTGAGTGGAGTCATCACTCCCCACTTAGCCTGTTTTCGCCAGCCACCTTCTTCTACAGTTATAGGTTTGTCCCTCTACCTCGTACATGCTGGCCAAGTGAGGTGGTAAAATTAGGGTGTCCTCAAGTGTCTCTCTAGTTTACTGAATTCTAGATGTATCTCCCCCTTGTTCTTCTTTTGACGGGTCCACTCGTTGTTTAGACTTTTGATGGAGGAAACGATGCATGGTTTATGGAGTTCCATTTATCTACATGTATTATGACCATTTATGATCCATTATGAGTTTTTTTATTTCTAAGAGTTTTAGAAACGTGGGAGGATAATGACGAAAGTCCAAGAGTCATGAGGAGTTACAAGAACGAGTCTATATATATGTATGTGTTCCAGAAATGAGGGAGAGAATATTTGTTTTCAAAGAAAAAATACCAGAGTGTTTTTTCCCGAATCAGTTCTCTGCGAGAGAGAGCCCCTAACCCCAGCCTTGGCATGGATGGCAGTTTCGGCCGGTACCGATATGTACCGGTACCGGTCGGGACCGGTATCGGTACACCCATTAAGGGTCGGTACCATAAAAAAAAAAAAAACAATAAACACTGTAGTGGACCGGTACCAGTCCAGTTTCGGGCGTATCGGCCGGTACGCCCGAAACCGGGCCGGTACCGCCCGATACGCCCGTGAGAGGGGTGTTTCACTTTCCCCTCTCACAGAAACAGATCTGTGAGAGGGGAAGTTCGTTTTTGGCAAGGAGGGGAAGGAGCCACCGCCGCCGCCGCCGCCGCCAGCCGTCGTAGACGTTTTCACCCTTTGTCGGAGACGTTTTCACCGTTTTGGGTGGAAGAAAAAAATAAGGTATGATATATATTTTAAATGTAGTGATTATTTTTTAGTTGGTAAGTAATTCTTAGATTGTTTCTGTTCATTCTCTTAGTAAAATAGACAACCCCCAATTTTGACCTTAATTAGCGGTTAAAATTTGGAGCTTTTGTCTAATTACTTAAATTAAATATTATTTGAAGCCTAATTAAGCTTTATTGCATATTTTAAAGTAGGAGTGTGCTGTGAATTGCGTTGATCGACGGTTAATTAGGGAAAATCCCCAATAGTATCTACGGGTATTGTTTGATTACGTTAACATTTATTATTTGTAAATGTTTAGTATATTAGCATAATTTTTTTCATGTTTAATCTGTATGAAAATAGTCATTTAGTATGTGTTACGTGTACTTCTTTGTCTTAACCCACTTTTGTCACACTTAACACATAGCTAATTATTTGTTTATATTTTTTTATTTTTTCAGATTTTTTTCCCTTTTTTCTGATTTTTTTGGGCCCTTTTAAGCCCGTACTGGTCGTATCGGCCGGTACTGGTACCGGTATCGGTACGTACCGGTGCCGGCCGGCATCGGTACTGCCATCCTTGAGCCCTGGTGTGATGTCGGAGGAAATCTGTCGGTGCGACGCTGACCCCCTTTTTCCCTCCCTGGGTGCGACGCCAAGGATCTTCCCTCTTGCTGGTGTGAGGCCGGCAGGATCCACTCCTGTTTCCCCCCTCTTTCCCCTTTGTCCCGCATCAAGTTTGGTATTAGAGCCAAGCTTTTGGGTCATTCCCATGACCCAAGTCCTGTGAAAACCCTCCCTTCTTCTCTTTCCTCTCCGTCCCCTTCTAGTCCCTCTCCTTCGGTTTGGTTCAAAGCAAAAAAAAAAAAAAGAGAGGAGGAAGACATGAGAAGCAAAAGAAGAGGGAGAAGAGAGCATGACTCGCTTGGGAGCCTACCGACGCCGTCGCCATCTTCAACGGCTGCGGGCATTGCCACCGGCCCAGCCTCCCGCCGCCATCGCTGCCGTTGCAGTCGCTATAGGAGAAGAGGAAGAAAGGGGGGCTCGGGACCCCCAGAGCTGTCGTCGCAAACGCCCGACTACACTGGGGGCGTCGTCGCTGTCACCAGCCGCCTCCGCCACCGCTAGCCGGCGTCGTCGCCGTCTCGTGCCACCTGGTTCGTGTGAAAAGAAAGGAGAAGGAAGATTTGTTTTCGAAGAAAAAATATCAGAGTGTTTTTTCCTGAATTGGTTCTCTGCGAGAGAGAGTCCCAAACCCAGGTCCGGTGCGACACCGGCCCCCTTTTCCCCTCCCTGGTGCGACGCCAAGGATCTTCCCTCCCTGCTGGTGCGAGGCTGGCAGGATCCACTCCTGTTTCCCCCTTCTTTCCCCTTTGTCCCGCATCAAGTAGTCACCTTGTACTTAAGTATTACTGTGTTAGCCCTTTTGCGAAATGGGACCATTCAAACACTTCCCCTTACGGGCAGACTGATTTTAGGTTTTCTAATGTGGACTACAAAGATGAGGTGCATGGGGAGGTTCGTGACCATGGGTTCTGATACTTATTGAAGTTATCGGGCCATCCAACTCAAAACGTTAATGTATTGAGTGGAGTAGGCACCGCAATTTTAAACACATTTTGATTTGTCTCTTTTCCAATATGGGACTATTTGAACAATGGACTCAAAACACTTTTCATGAAAACTTGAGTTTGTAAGATATTTTACTGGATACCGAGTGGACCCTATGTTTCAGAGATGCATGCTCTTTTCTTGTGAGTTTAGTCTTCTCCAAGAGCTTGTGACCACTTCCTCTCATGTATTGATCTGTGCTTCAGATGATTGTTCTCTTTCTTCTTCTCTCTTGGAAACTGCTAGTTGACGGCATCACGTTCCATAGATGCAAGAGATCTCTTTGTGGAATGTTCCCTTCTAGCAGTAGCCTCACTATGCAATGTCTGTGGACTGATCAATGACTCTTGCTATATTGCTCTCTTTTTAGGCTTTTAATTGCAAATGGCTGCAGCATTCAGTGACTTCATGTGTTTATTTCTAATAGCATCTTCTTCTCCGACAATTCTCTAGTGAGATTTCATATAACCAGGATTTAACTCGGGCATGTTCTTTCAGCTGTCTGCCCTGCTATCTGATATAGGACTAAACATTCGAGAAGCTCATGTTTTTTCAACCGCTGATGGCTACTCATTGGATATATTTCTTGTAGATGGTGGCACAGTGAGGTGAATTCTGAGTACTGGCTAGTTGTCTTTGATGCAATCTATTTCTTCAATACATGTCAATCGCTGATTTTGAACATGATTAGCAACACAGTGACTATTTATTTTAATAAAATTGGTGGTACACCAGAAGTTTCTTTAAAAAAACAGTGACTCTATTTATTTTTATTATAGATATTTTTTGTCAGCTTGTAAATTGCTGATTTTTCACATTTGCGCTCAGGATACATATGATCTGTATAAAGCACTGGAGCAAGCAATTGAAAAAGATGAGGTACGTATAAATTTTGCTTCGTTTTGTAACCAGGCAGTGTAAATGCACGAAACTTTTATCCAAAATGGAAAAGTGTGGAGTTGAGGATAACTTATTTCTTTTGCCATCATTCATTTAGAGCCTCTAATGTTATAGGCCGTGGTTGTGATCTAGTACGTAGTCTAATAACCAATGTAGGTATGTGAAGAAGAGGCCATCTTGTCATTTAAACGTAAATAGCTCCAATATTGTCTAATCTGAACATTTCTTTTTTATTATAAATGGACTGACCACATGCACGGATTGATTAAATGGTTATGCCTGATGGTTTTCACATGAAACCAAAAAGTAAATGAAGGTGAGAGGAAGAAGGAAAGCTTGTATAAGCTCTAAGGGGAAGAACATGGCCACAACTAATGATTTGAATAGGGTGGAAGAAAGTGAGAGAAATGAAAAAAAGAGGTGACAAAAGAAGAAAAATGAAGGCAGAAAAACTATGAAATTATATGCAGAGTGTATCACATTAGCTAGGAGAGGACATCATCACATATAGATAATAAATATGGTTTGAACTGTAGTGTTGAAAAGATGTGGAGACCTTGAGAAGTTATTCATGTGTGTAAAACTAGGATATGGGAATAAAGAGAAAAAATCCAAATTATTTTATAGAGAAGGGGAAGGGGGTACTCTGATTGTTCAGCAACTTGTGGGCAGGAAAGGACCGAACTAAAAAACTGATTCATTATAATCAGAATCAGTTGGTAATTTCTTAGTTGGATGGACCTGTAACCGAAATCAATAAAATAACATGAACTTGATAATTAGGTCAATTAAATGCTCAATTCCTTGCAATTTGGTTCAATTTTATTAAACAATACTTCATCAGAAAGGAAATTCCAATTTTTGGTTCACGACTTCATATATTGAATCGACAAAGTGAATATACACATAAGACATCATAATATGAAATGCCCAAGTGAACACAACTACTTGAGACTTAAGCACAAGAAGACTATGTGGACAGCATGAGCATAACTCCTCTAGGCATACATTGTAGGTCTCTTAGCATGAGGGTGATGGGTATAATTGCTCATCTTTGTGTTGATATGGCTTTCTTCTTTGATGTTTTCGCGTTGTTGCTTTCTAAGTTGGTATTAGTATGCACATGTTTGCACAGGATTTGTCACTCCTTAAAACATTCATATGTGAGAAAAAAATATACACATGTATGCATTGAAGGAGGCTAGGGGGGGGGGGAGACCTTCTGGTGGGGGCATGCCACCGGTCCGCCCCCCTCGATCCCTATCTCTCTCTCTCTCTCTTTATTTGTCTCTTACTGTGCACCTACTGGTGGGGGTGTCCACCCCCCCCCCCCCGCTTTCGATCCCTATCTCTCCCTCTCTTATCTCTCTCTTTTATTCCTATCTCTATCTGTCTCTTACTGTGGTGGCACCGGTGTGGGGTGCCACCGGTCAATAAAACACCCCCCCCCCCCCCCCCCCCCAAATCGGTGGCCACTTCAAGCCTATAAAAAGGCCTTGAGGCCAAAGGAAAATGTGTGGGAAGAGAGGAAGAGAAGAAGGAGCAGACTCACACACTCAAAGTTGCTGAAAAAAAGAAGAAAAGAAGGAGCTCTTTGCCCTTGAAGATCCTTCGCGCGAAGAACTTGTTTGTGCATAGAATAAAGAGGATACAAAAAAAGGACTTATTTTTTACATTAATGTTATTAAAAAACTTAAGGGTTTGTTTCTATTGGTGAAACATCCCTCATTTTGTTTGTGGTTTACTCTTATTGGTAGAGTAATCATGTATGTCTTGGTACATTCTTAATGCTAGAATGACCATGATGTTATCGGATTGCCCTTATTGGTAGAGCGGCCAAATAACATATGGATCATTTTTGTCATTAGAATGACCGAAACCATGTAACTTGGACCAACTAACGGAAGGATATTATATTGTTCTATTTGGATTGTTTCATTTAAGTCTTTATGGTTCGTTCATATTGGTTGAACGGTCGATTTAATGATGGTTCCTTCATATTGGTTGGAGGACTATTAAAGAATATCCTCAAGTGTGTCGTGGCCTTTATGTTCAATTAATCGAGGTTATTCTTTAGGCTTATTTTTCCTCCTAAATGAATCTAAAAAGAGGGGAGATGCTGTCCAAAAGTTCAATGGCCTCTAAAGGGTGCTTTAAAGATATTTTTAAGTTATTTGATATCCTCTAAAGGGTTTTAATGAAGATTTTTGTCCAAAGACATATCTTCTTAGCACCACTTGAAGACCATGGGTTCTCATGTCTTCGTGTGAGTCTATGATCCTTTAAGTGTCCTTTAAGGTCTCCTGTAGGATCCTTAAGTAAAGAAATCCTTAAAGTAATACCCTCTATGCATTGCATAAAAGTGAGTAGTTGTTTTCATTCTTGTTGTCTTAATGGACTTTAATGGACGGTTAATCAATGGTGGCCAATCATTGATTGGCATAATTAACATTGACTGAGGTTAGTGGGGAGAGGTCTAATGCATAGATCTACACTTGATCCAAAGCCCTAGACCCCCTACGGACTAATTCCAAGTTCTCAAACTCTACATTTTAAAATAAAAAGAACTCGGTTTCAAAAACCTCAAAATCCAAATCTTTTTAAATCAAATTCTTTGAAAAAAAAATGATGTCTCACAGCACATAAGCTTGGCTGCTGGCTGCTCAAAATCCTGTCGAGGTACCTTTCTCTGCAGCATGCATGTTAGCATCTTAGCATTCCTTCCTCTAACAGTCATGATGAACCTTTCCCCAATGGACTAGTGGTTGTGGAAGTTAATCTCTGCTTAAAGTTCTCTTCAGCAGGGAATAATTATTCTTAGTACTAAAGTGGAAGCATCTGACATGAATAACATGTTGATCCTTCAGTGATAATATGTCATCTAAGTAGGGATGTCTTGAAGATATTTGTTATCTTCAGTCCACTTTTGACTCCATGCATGAAATTTTCTTATATAGAACAAAGAGGTTGCTGGAAACCCCTGCCCATGAAAACTGTTGCACCTGGGTTTATTTTTTGGTGCTAATTCTTGCAGAGAAATCAAAGAAATATCTGAAGCAAACATACCTCTATTAATTCTCTATGTTGTATGCACGCTAAGTTTTAAGAATGGGTACAACTATGAGTCATCAGAGGCATCTCACATCCAATTTTGAGTACATCAAATTAATGCATCATTTGTTCTTCAGAATTTAACATCTTACCTTGAGGAAACTTATATAGTCAAAATGGCTTCTCTTAGATTATCTATAGGCATCTATTTAAATTGAAAACTGGTACATTATTCATGGAGAGGCTTGAAACATCAGATAATTATGCAATTACATAAGTTAAATCATTAAAATACTTGAATAATGCAACATCGTATTTTGCAACTCAATGTTTCTTTTCTATAGGTTTGATCTGTTGACTCATTTCAGACATTTCTCGAGAAGGTACTCTATGATCAGCCAAGGCGTGATGGGAAAATTGACATAAGGTTTTTGAAGATTGGAGAGAAGATTGCATCTGGATCTTCTGGAGATTTGTGAGCTATGAGCCATGTACTTGCTTCTGTTTTATACAGCAGTTTCTGATAGTTACACTAATCTGATTTTAATGTACAGATATCATGGACTCTACCTAGGTGAGGATGTTGCTGTGAAAGTTTTTAGGCATAAAGCATTTGACCAGGCATCAAGAGTAGAATTCGATCGGGAAGTCGGCATTTTAAGGTAAACAATGCACTTTATTACTTAGCGGGTTAATACATTTGTGGATGATGCAATATATAGCCTATTTGGGTAAACTTTTGTGATAACAACATCTTGGCATTATCTATCCTAATTTAACTAGATCATCTGATTCTGGAGATATTTTCTCTCAAGAGACCTTTATTTCTTCTGGTTAATATCATATTTCAGGCAAGTTCAACATGCAAATGTTGTTCAGTTCGTTGGTGCTTGCACAGAGCTGCCAGACTTATGTTTAGTAACAGGTACACTTCGTTTTCATGTTAATGATTTGTGAAAACAGGAAAGTGGACATTGAAAGCACTTTGATCCCTGTGCCCTTATATTTCTAAATCAGGCATCTCATAGATAATAGATAACATTGCAGGAGAAATATTGACACCGTCTGTCCATATTATATTCAGAAAGAAAAATGTTCAATGGGACTTGGACTCACATCGAAGGATGAGCACTGAAGACTTTTATTAACCTTTCTTGCTTACTTTCTCACTTGGCTGTTATTAACCTTCTGGATTCAAACCATGGACTTACTGTTGCTTACACTTAGCTTCAGGATTGAGGATCTCAGTGGCCTCACTTTAAACCTAAAGCTAACACTGAGCACAAATTCTCCTGCAATGAAGTGTTCATCCACTCTCAAAAAAGGAAAAAAAATCTGAAGCACTTAAGTGGTCAATGGCTTCTCTCACACACCATCAGTAGAAAGCCTCGAGGTCCTGTTTTTGTGTGGTACATTACGTTATGCTGACATTCAAACCCAAGATGGGCAAGAGATGAATAAATAACATAAGTCAGAACATCCCACATGACACTTTTTCTCTCCAGGTTCTCTTATTTGACAAAACGACCGATCACACCACTCCTTCACCTGTTTGCCTACCTTTCCCCTTAATGTATTTGAACCTCTTGAATTGCACACAAGCCATTGCGTATTCCACCCTCCTGCGCTAACATCTCAGCCTTGGGAAGCTCTGCTGCTATAGCTTTCTATCTGGAACCACTGATTATGTTCGCTATCGGGACCAGGGCAAGTGTCCTGATAGCAAAATTTGTATGAAGTCAAACCTTGTTTATTCCACAATTTCCAAGATAGCATTCATTTGGTGCATGCTCCACTGCAACCAGTAGCGGCTCAGCAGCCCTCGGCCCAGTAGGCTCCAGCCCACAAAGCAGCATCTGGCCCATCAGCGGCCCAACCCCCTTCGGCTCAGTAGCAGCATCCGGCCCACTCCGGTGGGAGGGTTAGGCACTATGGCGGTTTACCAGTAAACTCAGAACATAGTCCTATATCGGCTGCCACCATTAAGCAACCTCTATCCTCCGCCATAAATACACGGCTATTTATTACCAAATGTATGTCTTCGAGACCCCAAGGACTACAGTCCAAAAAGTATTAAAGCTACTTCTTCCACTTCTCTGACTTCTGAATCGAATCATCTTCAGAAGCTAACTTAACCGTCGGAGGGGGTTCCTTAGAGCCGAAGCCCGGGACTCCTACTGACTGGTTCTTCTTTCCCTCCTTCTGCAGGGGCTCGGTTTGAATCTTCGCCAACCTCGGATCTTCTCCCTTCGGTCTCGACGCCTTTCGCAGGCTGGTTCGCCCCCGTCCGAAGGAGCTTCGGCCACGCCTTCCGCAGGTGGGTCCGCATCGTCCGAGGGAGTCTCGGCTTCGCTCCTGGCGAGTTCTCTCCCGGGCACCTCTCGGCCTCGAATCCTCGGCCCCGTCTCCGCCCGCGCCTCGTTCCGGATCCCCGTCGGTCCTCTTCACCGATCCGATCAAGCTTCGGGTCCAATCTTCGGATTCCTGCCCCGGAACCCGACCGTGATAGCTTCGGGTACATCAATCGGTAACATGTTTTGTGCCCTATTGCACTACAAAAGATAATCTCTTCCTGGTTTGACCACAAGGAAACATGGGTCCTGCTACAACTAAAGAACCTCTTCCACCCTGGTTTAACAGGAGGTTAATGTGTTGCCACCAACATGTCTTATAGGCTCAAGTGTTCTAGCATGATTTCAGTTTGTAAAATCTCGATCAGTTTACAAATATTGAGCTTTCTGTTCTATTTGCTCTTGAACTCTATGATCCCAAGTATCTCTGCATATACATGACCATAGATTTCATTGTTTGACAAAGAGTAGCTTTTTTTTTTTTATATACATTTGTTTATTTAGTCTGTTATCTAGGTATATGTGGAAGGTAAGACAACATACTGGATGTTCAGTATGATTAGCTTCATTGACTCAATTCATGTTGGTATGCACCAGATTTGGCAATGTTAACTGCTTAACAAACATATGAATGACCTATTTTTAAGTTCATATAAATTAAAACTGTATTTAATTTGACATTGATCCTCGGACTACCCTTTATTTGGGATGAGGATCCAGCTGGAATTAAAACTATGATCTGCAGAAGTATCCTTAATTGTAATGATTTTTCTTAAAATAAACTCAGAGCATACCCACAAAGCTGTATTTAATATAACATTGATCCTCGGACTACCCTTCATTGAGTCCTATTTTTCAGATTGCACGGAGAACAGGCAAGCACACAAACATGAATGATGAAGAAATTATGGTGAAGTCGATTAATTGAGAGTCAACCTCTAGGATATTTCTTTTCTTTCTTCATATATCTCTCATATATCTTTGGTATAGCAACTTCATGTCTTAGGCTAAAAGAGTTAAGGGTGGGGAATAGGGGTACTAATGAACCAAGCCAAGTTAAGCTTAAACAAGTTTGAGTTCTACCAACAAAATATGTTGAACTCGAACAAGAGCTAGAGCCTTTATTCAAGTTCCAAATAAGGTTCGAACTCAACTCGAATCCAAGAAACTCGAACTTGAGTTGAGCCAACCCAACTTCCTGAATCTAAATGTTAGGTAACGGAGTGGACACTAGTTGGAGGGTATCATGCAAGTTAAAGACGATCCCAATTATAGTAGATTCCAACAGAATTTTCTTATATCCAGTGCGAGACTGAAGTCCCCACCGCCCAGGTCCCCCCTGTGGGGTGCTTGCCTCATTCAGGCAAAGCCAAATTTAAACTAGATTTATTGATCCTCTATCCTTTATTTGGGATGAGGATCCAACTGGAATTTGCCAGGATCAGTTGATTCTGGGACTCTTTTCTCTGGTTCTTGGCATGGGGTTTTGTGGGTATTGCTCTGAGTTTAGTTTAAGAAAAATGGTCAATTAAGGATACTTCTGCAGATCATGCCTGAAAGGGGGAGGGGTGCCCCAATCTTGGTCTGCTGGTTCTTCATGTGGTTTTGTCTAACGTCACCCAATGTGAATTCGTGGAAGATATCTCCCACGTTGGCTGAAGAAAGTAGACTAGAAAAGAAGATGATTAAAGAAGGTGGGAGTCTGCCAGCATCCATAGTTTTGGTTGTGCATAAAAATTCTAGGAATTAATAGCTCTGACAATAATTCTTTTAAAAAATATCAGGCAGCTTTTTTTGAGAACTGCAGTTTTTTTATTCATTGTCAATATTTTATTGCGTTGATTTGTTAGCACTTTTAAAGATTATTTCTTCGTCAATATTGGCCATAAATTGTGGTTTCCTTGTCTTTTCCCGTACATTAAAGATTATCTTCACAAACATTTTGTTGATGATATGCACCATTTTTATTCATTGGATTAGCAACACAATATGCTGTGTTTTTCTTTTGGCTTACTACTTGCAAAAATTTATTGGCTCTCTCCCTTATCTTCCATCTCTTCTTGCTGTGAGGTAAACAATATGGAGGCTTAGATTTGTGAAATATTTGTATTTCTGATCTTAAATATCTTGATTTCTATGGTCTCTGTTTTTTAACCTCTGTTTGGGAGGTCAGTTCCTTTTATGCATTTTTGGTTTGAATTTGATTCCACGATTTTTTTGGTTGCAGATTCCACAGCTAATGAATTGAAATACCATTTAAAAGATGTCAACTATTTTTGTTTTTAGCATACTTTTGACGGGTCATCCTCTCTATGGGTTTGTGCACTCATTCACCTTTTGGGTGATAACCATGCTGCCTTCTGAAAGATCTAAATCAAATATTAAAATTTTCTTTCCCTGTTCATCTAGAAAGGCTGGTATGGTCTTTAATCAAATATGCAAGGACGACTGCATATGAAGGCAGTCTTTTACATGCTAAGTACTAACACATCTCATGGGGTATTTAATAGCCTCACCTCAGGTCGTAAGTTTCCGGGTCGGGAACTTGATGCCAACCTGTACTGGTGTCATGTCAGGTATGGTTCTGGTCACAGAAGTTCGGCATATTCTTGGATACTTAAGATGATCTGACTGTAGAATGAGAGGACATGACTCACAATTGATGATTGCATATTATGTTTGGTCGAGCTCCTTGACAACTATGGATAATCAAGAACCCCCTGAATCATTTGCACTTCTACGACTTGTTGGGAATTTTGTTTTTGGTTCAGTTGCTTAACTCTGGTCTTTCTTATTTTATAGCAAACCTATTGTCAAAATGATTTTATCATTGGATTACTATCAGGAAGTACGAACATTCTTCTCCAACTGAATATTTAAATATTTCCCTCTTTTGTTATCCAGTTCAACCATGTCTATATGTGAGATGTTTTCGAAATATTTCAGTTGCTATTAGTCTGCTAAATGGGGTCACTTTTCATATGGGTTTTCTTGCAGAGTACATGCATGAAGGCAATCTTTATGATTTTCTGCATAAGCACCATGCTGCATTGGAACTCACTTTATTGTTGCGGCTAGCAATTGATATCTGCAATGGCATGGATTATTTGCACCAAAATAACATAATTCATAGGGATCTAAAGACAGCCAACTTGCTGATGGACGCCAATAATAATGTATGTAACTGTTTCTGACTGTTGAACTCTGAATAAATCCCAATGCAGTGTACTTGTTTATGGTTACCTGATCCTTGTATGTCTTAGTCCATTATGTTCCACAGAATCGGTGTTTCTTGTTGAAAATGGTTGTTTATTTCCTAAATTGACAGAAACTTGGGTTTCTGAAGAAATTGATGCTTGCGGTTGTCCTATTTGGTTAGACATATTGCATGATCCTTCTGTCTCTTTGGCATGCCCTGAAAATTAATAGGCATGGAACTTCTTTTTTTTTTAAATGATCCATTCAAAGTTGGCCATAACTGCTTTCTTGTTTACTTTACCCCACCCATCACCCATCCCAAGGAGAAGGCAAAATAAGAGAGAATAAAAAATAAAAGGGGATAAATTGAGACCTTTTACATGGGATCATCGCTGTATTCCAATATGTTGAGAGAGTTAACCATAGAAGCTTCATTTGGTCATTTGAGGGCTGATGGGGATGAATTTGAAGCAGCCTATAGATGCATACATAAGAACTGAAAAAATAAGGAGTTCCAATGCTGGGTGTGCAGTTTTCAAGCTGTTAGAATAGTCCCACACTGAAAAAGGGTCAAATCAATGTATGTTTAAAAGATAGGTGCAATGCCTTAAGGCTTTGAACTGGATGGCCAAATAACTTCAATACGGTATCAGAGTCAGATTGCAAACCGGCCCACACACTCTGAATTTGTGGTCCATGTGACATAGCCTATGTCAGCCTGTACGTGAGAGGCTGTGTTAGAATAGTCTTACATTGGAAAATGGATAAATCAAAATACGTTTAAAAAATAGGTGCAACACTCAATGCCTTAAGATTTTGAGTTGGACAACCCAATAACTTAAATGGAAACTTCTATGATTAGTGGGACGATATGGAGATTAAGGATCTGTAAAGGTGGTATTGTCTTGAGATTTTCAAGATGCATTGCTTTTACTTGAGACAGATACTCGATGTTTTGATGCGGCACACACTAGACAGACGTGAGAAAGCTTTGAGATGGTGTTTCAAACAATAAGAGTAATCTAGTTTTTTTTTTGTGGAGAGAGAGAGAGAGAGAGAGGGAGAGTAGCATTATCACATTCATACAGTTATAAAACAAAGGTAATTGGGTGACCAGGGGAAAAAAATTGAACAAAAAGTACGTGCTATAAAAACACCAGACTATAGCTTCTAGTAAACAAAAAAAGAACAAGTCAATTCTGATTCCCCTTGGCACAGTATCTGTCTGTGAGGCACACTGTTTTGCTTTAGTCAAACTAACCCCTGGAGATAGATGAGAGTGTTGGGTTCTCGGGTTTCTTCGGATCGCTCATGCAGCGGAAAATAAAATAAAAACAACGATCCGTTTTTCCCGTTTCGAATAAATAAAACCGATAATCAGATTATCAAGGTCTTACCGTGTGCGGATTCGAATCCGCAACCGTTCAGTTCCGTCGGTGTGACACCGTAAGCCGCGCAAGCGCCCGGTCTCTAGCGAAGTCCACGCGATCCTCCTCGCGACGGATATCCTCACGTTCCCCGTTCTTCGCAGCCCACGAAACTTCCGCCGGTCGTCGCAACGATCGCCGCAACACGCGGACGATTTTTCGTCGAATGAGAGTCGGAGAAGCGGCGGAGCAGATCCGGATATGTCTAGGACGCCAGAGAGAGAGAGAGAAACAAAGGAGGGGCGGTTAGGGTTAGCAACAGCTTGGCCTGTTCAGCCCGTTCGTTATGTTTTATACTAACCGCGCGGTTTTTCATAAAAACCCCCGGTTTATATAAAACCCACTTACTCTAGGCCCAAGTACCAGTCCGGTTAATAGCCCAATAAGCCCAGTGACTCCTCACTGGCTTTATTAATCAATTAATAACTATTTATTAATTAATTAATCAATCGAATTGACGTTGCACATCGAATTCGACCGGGCCTCCGATCACGTTGGGTGCCAAGCAACACCGCGTGAACCCGGAAGGTATCGGGGTTAAGTAACCCACTCTTGGAACCTTTCTGCCGACAGTTATCGCGTGGATATAATCTTTCATTCGTACAATGCTCTCGAGTCAACTCAGGGTATGGCGTGCTGTCAAACCCTAACCGGTCGACTCACTTGGATTGGATGCCGCTGATGAATATTGGAAAACTCCTTTCTCGATATTATTGTCCGCCCTGGCCAGGGAATTCCGCGCATCCTTCCTAGAGCATTTTCTCTCTAAGTACGGAGAGCGAATGATTCCTTATTGACACACAATTCCCTTCGACGGTATTCTGTTGTACCCAATCCTTGGCGTTTTAAAATCCCGTGGCTAGAGATTCGTAAACCAAGGTCAAAGCACAGAAGTCCACCGACAAGGTGTCATTAGTATCTCAGGTCCGAGGACCATCCACGCAACTGCGACAATAGAATCAAGCTGGTTGACAGTGACGTACAATACCATCTAGCGATTCAGTCGGATCAGTTCAGTGAACTCACTCTCCAATGAGCACCTACAGATTCGCTTTAGTGTCTCCACACAAGTGACTTATGAGATCAGTCACCCTCATCATATGAGCAGGAGTAATCTGTACTAGTCTAACCGGATATTCGATGTCCTTTTTGGATATCCTCCGACTATGAACGATTAAGAATATGTGTGTTTAAGTGATCAGTATCATTAATATGATCTCATCATAATCTGATCACTATAGCACATATTCACGGACTTCATTATGAAATGATAAGTAATGCGATTTACACATAATGAATATTATGTTATTATATTAATAAATGAACGAGAATTACATGGTCAGATTGGCTTGTAGGCCACCTAAAACTAACAGAGAGGAGACTGAGTACCCTCTTCTCCCATTTAATTCCACCCATCGCCATCTGATCTGAACTCCCTGCGCTGTCTTTATAGGCACTTTTCACTTCCATGGCGATTGGTTAGTGTGTTCCCTAAAACTTGGCCAGAAATATCCACATGGTGGATTGCTGAACTCCAGAAAGATTCAGGTCCGTACATTGGGAGATGGAACGTGCTTTGTGTCGAAGGTTAGAAACTGGATTGTGGAGCCAGACATCACCAAACATGTTTGCTTCTGATTCAAGCAGGGAAGCAGCTGGTTCCTGATACGTACTTGCTAGTTCAGGAGGAGATGATGCCGAGGAATGAAAGAAAAGGATAGGAAAAAAGGAGGAGGAATGAGAAAAAGAGGAAAAACGTAAAATGGTGCAGTTGGCATTAGACCAAGTATGATCGTGGGTGGTGGCAACAGTAAGCCGCAGAAGTCAGAGTGGCAGATGGCATGGCTGGGTGGTCCAAGGTGCAGCAGCTGCAGGCCTTAGAAACCCAAAACCTGTGTAAATAGGATCATAAAAGAAAAATGAATGACAGTGCAAAAAAAAATTAAAGAAATTTTGCTAGTAAATAACATCCTCACAACATACATGATTTGTGGAATCACAGTTTTCAAAAATTTTGATCAGTTCTAAGCACGCAGTTGTATGAATTCTGATCCAGTGCGGTTCTGGACCACATCAGCTGTTTATAAGACCGTAGGCAAACGTATAGGCCTTTGAGTGGATTGATGGGCAGAAGATTAGACATTTTGTTCCAGGAAGCAATCTGTCATTTGAGTGGATTGAGAGGCCATAGGATATCCCACTTGGGCAGAAATTCTCTTGCTCCTTTTTCTGGGAGGTACCATCCTTTCAGATAGAATACACTTTAAATTAGTTGCCAAATAAAGGAGATAATTCTTGGAATGCAAGGGACAACAGAACACATAGGAGACAAGGAAAGTGATAGATTGGAGGAACAAAGGGAATTCTGACTTGAGAAGTAGAACCATTGCTTTGAATCCCAGAGTTTCTTTAATGAAAAACCTGAGGGGAACCATTAATTTGTTTATCTTGCAGCAGTTGATGCCTGATGGTGATTACTTTTAATGTATAGAAAATGGAGTTTTCTTGTCTATCCTGCTGCCCACTACATTTGTGTTGTGGCCAAGTATGTTGTATGTTTTGGGGCATGCATAGAAAGTGAAACTGAGTTGGGTTTGAATTGAAGCGTTTATAAAGTGAAAGATTGTTGGCACGTTTCCGTTTGTTTCCCAGGAGAAAGCTGTTCTTCCCACATTTGGGTTGCGCACTTTAGCAGAGCAGGGGTATAATCCTTCTTAGATTTCTTTGGCTGCCGCATGGAAAGGGAGAGCTTTGGCACGTGATTTCAGAAAAGCTTTATCAATGTTTCACTCTTCGGTGTCGGAGATCGCAGCTTCTTCCGAAGGACAATGCTTTAAGGCTTCATTTTCTGGTGAACTTGTCCTGGCAGATAGAGCAGAAAGAGGCTACACACAACACATGTAGATCAACAGCCATAATAATGACCTTTGTGAAATAGAAAAAAAAGTTATTCTTGCCTTGGAGTATGAGAAGCTTGCACTATGGCCAACCTTCATCTCCCTATGATACGTGGGACACATACCAGATTGTCAAATGTAGATACAGGCACATATCGGATGCGAAGAATATACGAGTATATACACATGAATATATATATATATATATATATATATATATATATATATATATATATATATATATATATATATATATATATATAATATAAAATGTGATTACTGAAATTTGTTTCAAATGTAAAAGATATAACTAAAATATATCAAATTTTATTATATAAGCAAATATTCTATGAATATATGCTAAGTATTCTAAGAGGTCTCTAGTATTTACTTTAAAATCGTGAAATAGAGGGTTAGACAGGGGTGTCCGAGTGTCGTGTCATGTCTGAGTGTCCTACACGACTCTCTAATATAAATAGAAATGTCCACCAAATCACAATCATCTGGCTACAACATCCCCCAACCCCCAAATGGCAAATTATGAAGGATAGTATTTTACTAAATAGTCGGAGCTTGATAATTGTGACTTGGGATCGGATACAGTCACAACCTTGTTAAATTTGTTGGTAACCTGCAACTTGAATGGTCCCGATGGAGTTCTTGGTAATTGGATTCGTGCTTAAGGATTCTCACAGGATTTTATCCTTTTGTAGCTGATTGGATTGTCACCCCGCGCATGATGCTGTCATAAAGGTGCACCTTCTCTTCTTCTAAATTTGTAGCAGAACTAGTATTAGTTTGGAATTTTTACATATATCCTTCTGAAAAATATCATATTTGCATCTATACCCTCAACATTCATCTATTGTTATCAATACCCCTGAAATCCTTAGAAAATTGCCGTAAAATCAAATCCAATATATATATATATATATATATATATATATATATATATATATATATATATATATATATATATATATATATATATATATCTTAAATCCACTAATATTTTACATGTATATCCATAAATTCACTAGAATTTTGCATATGTACCCCTAGTATTATCAGGATTTACAGAATCTTTTTGATATATTTGATTAAATTTCATGTTATTTTGATGAAGGGATGTAACTGCAACATTTTCTGAAGATTTCAAGGGTATTGATAACCATATGTGAGAGTTGAAGATATAAATGCAAATATAAGATTTTCAGGGGTATAACTCTAGTGTGCGGGTGCATGCGTTCATGTGTGCGTGCGAGTGCATGCTTGTGCCAGACATGTTGCTCCTTTCTTGTCTGGACTCTGGAGACGGAAATGCAAGACATGCCAGAACAAGATCGTCTGGACCCTTTTGTCTGAACCATGGTGTGCCTTCAGACACACTAAGAGGAAGGTGAATAAATCATTTATCTTTGAAGTGATGGACTAGGCAAGTACATCTCCTTTTAGACATACCACGGTCCAAACAACTTGGTCCAGACGATCTCATTCCAACATGCCCATTCCTTTACTGCAGAGCAGCTGCTGCTCTCTCCATGCCCACGGTGGGCGGTATCATGCTTCTGCCACTATCTGCCACCAGCGAGGAAGAGAAGCGCGATCATGCGTCTGCTCTCCCAACTACGGGTAAGCATGGCATGATTGTGCTTCTTCTACCCAGCATGAACAGGTTCCCCAGTGTGGCAGGATAACATCCTGGATAATCAGATGAAGGTAACAGACTTATGCTTAAACATATCTGTTTCTGAAATTTGCAGGATTTATTCTTTTTGAACACCAAAGTTATCTACGGACGTTGTATACATAAAGAGCTGCATGTGTAGCTCGTGTAAAGATGTCAATAATCCACTACTGTTTCTACTGATTTATTTTGCCAGTTATATGCTTGTGTCAGACATGATTTGCCTTCTGTCATGCTGTTCGGTAGCTTTATTCTTATTGCGTTGTTCCTGATTGTGGCATTAGAAATGGTGCAGAGGTCGCCCGCTTCCTGTGGGAAAAAGGGAAACATCGCACATTCCGTTAGCGATAAAAGGCTGTGCTAATTTATCTAACTGTTTTGTCTATCTCTATTTCTATGCAGGCTGTGAAGGTGGCAGACTTCGGTGTATCACGGGTCCAAAATCAAGGGGGGAGAAATGACACCCGAAACAGGAACGTATAAGTGGATGGCTCCTGAGCTTGTTGCCCTTTCTCTTTGTTAAATTCCACAGTTATTTAAAAGGTCATGGAAGAACGTAGAATTAAAACATGCACAGATGAAGGGATCCAAAATTGCTAATGGATATAATATGTCAGAAAACAAAAGAATTTCATGGATTCACTCCACTTTGATTGGAGAATAGGAGAAGAATAAGGACGAATAAGATAAGAATAAGTTTAATTTTGCTTTGACATGCAGAATGGCCTATACCGTGCAGAATAGCATATCGGGGGAATAAGGAGAATAAGGCATTCCACTATAGATCCAAGAATTTCTTATTCTTCTTATTCCGTAGTGGGTCTCACAAAACTATCAAATCGAAGCACCTCTTATTCTAGTATATGTTATTCCATCAGTGGGTTCTACAAAATAACTTATTCTCCAATCAAAGTAGTGTCAAACTTAATTTCATTCCTAGGGTCCACGCTTGCTATTACTGGTTTCTTTAATTCGTTTATCTTTTCATATTCTTGAAGGTTATGAACCACCAACCTTATGATCATAAGGCGGATGTTTTTAGCTTTGCGATTGTTATTTGGGAATTGGCAACATCCAAGGTACTTTTTGATGTTCCAAGGAGTTCAGGTTTCAGCTAACGCCACATATCGGTGTGAATTTACAATTTTTCAATTGAATGATCTCGATATATATGTTCCTGTTTTGCAGATTCCTTATGATGGATGGACACCTATACAAGCTGCATTGAGAGTGAAAATGGTCCTTACTTTACATAAATATTCTTTTACTTTATATAAACCCTTTGTTAGTTTTAATTTTTAAATCGAGCTTCTTCCTCCAGCTGGTAATCTTTCTTGTGATCTTACGTTTCATGTTTCTGCTTTAATGTGCATTTATTGATTGTGTAAATTGTCGGCTGCAAGATGGTTCTCATGAAAGCTTTACAAAACTAAGTTTGAAATACAACATCTTACGTTGCAAGAATTGGCATGCAGATAATTTAGTGCATAAGTATAGTTGTTTTAGTTTTCCATTCCAGATGTAAAGAGTACACGATGTGCTCATCTAGTCTCTTATGTGTTCGTTTATACATGTACGCGTACATAAATTTGTTTTTTTCTGGTGGTGCACTCGCAGGGTGAACGGCCAGAACTTCCACGTAATGTCCACCCGCGATTGCTAGGCTTGATGCAGAGATGTTGGGATCAGGATCCATCTAGGAGGCCTTTGTTTTCCGATATCACCAAGGAACTCGAGGAGATGCTACTAGAAACTATGGTAATGATTTTCACTCATCAAAACAGTTGACGAAGATAAGTAATACTTGCTAAGTCATTTTGGGCAATACAAGATGTTATTAGTTCATCTAAGTAGGCAACATATAGGTTAAGAATAACTTTTTCACAAGTGATCTGATAAGTATTTAATGTGGATGTAGGTTTTAGATATGACAAATATATATATCGACGTGACAAATACTTCGTAGGCACAACAAATAGGTTAAAAATATTTGTCATTTTTATGCATGTACATATAAATTTTTTGACATAACAAATATTTTGCAGACATGACAGGTACTTTGTTGGCTTGAAAAATAACATGAAAAACATGTCATCCATATGCAGGCATGACAAATACTATTTATTAGGTCCACAATATTTATCATATTTATATACATTTGTCTAACCCAGAACTTGCACTTGTAATAAGTATTTATTAGTTAGGATGGATACCCAAGTTCCGATTATCTGTTCTGTTTCCGTTTTTCATTAATGTGATTTTATGGTGCATGATTTGTGTATATATATATATATTAAATTTCAAAATTCTACATTTATAGATTGCAAGAATTTACATAAATTAAAATCTTATAAATTTAAAATTTTCAATTATTAGAAGAAAATTTACGAAAGTGAATAATAATAATGATTTAAAATAGTTCTTACAATGATGACAATAGGGAAAACTTATGTTTACTTCCATTTTCGTTTGCAAATTCTGACTTAAAATGAAAATGGATGCAAAAACAAAAACATTTATTTCTATTTTTATTTTTATCCTCGATAAATTTTATAAAAAATAAAAGTAGAAAGTGTTATTTTCGTTTTCATCTCCGACCTACAATCCTATTGTTAGCGAAGGGACGCTCAAGGTCTAATATTAGCCCATTGAACGAAAGATAATCGATGCTTTCTTTGTTGTCTGGCCTTTCTCTTACAGTTGGGAGAGGTGATCAGTGAAGAAGTAGAAGGGTCCTCTGGGCCCGCGGAGTAGAGGAGAAGCTAGACATGCTGCATACTTGGTGCCTTAGTGGGTTAAAAATGTTACAGGCTCTTAGATTACTGAACCGTAGGATAATAGTATACGGATCTTCTACATCAGTAACTAGAAAATTCTCCCCAGGATTTTTTTAAGGTGAACGGCTGGCGCGGATGTGGCGGGCGGCACGGTTCAATCTCCAACTGACGGACTGGTACAACACATGGATGGCCATTATTGAAGATTCCTTCCCTTGATTGAGGGTTTTTGGGGCAAACCCAATATTACTGTCATTGTTGCAAAGGTTTGCAAAATGCAAAACACTTGTAAATGCACTTGTGAAGGCACAGATCTCGTTTTTGAAAAATTTCAGATGGCCTTGTCCATCATTTTGGTTTCAATCGCATCTCCTTTCCTGGCCGTTGAAGTGAATTTCCAAGGAGGGGAGAGAGACTGGGTGATTTGCTAGCTCCGAAGAAGCTTCTGCTCCATTGCCTCCGTAGCTACCAACCAAGTTTCTGCTTACTTTGTTTGTGGACTAGAGCCGGAATAACCGGTGTAAAGGCCTTATGCTAATTTGATTGAGGGTATGCTTAATTCCTCTAATTCTTTAAATTTTTCAAACTCTACCTGAAATATCTAATCATCAAATTCTCTCAATTTTACTTTTTATTTCACTCATTATTCTATTTATTCCTATCAAATCACTTGGAATAACGCAGTGTAATTCTCCTTATTCTGGGTAGAATACCAACAATTTACCAAGTCAAAATACATGTTATTCTGATTTAAGAAATCTCCAAAATTTTATTTTGGTTTAAGTTATTCTGCAAACAAAATCACAAGGATTAGGAAATCTCGTGTGGTTAAAGTTATATCGTGTTGGCATCAACCTTACCGATCAAAGCGTCATGGCACGACTTGGATATCTTATTCTTCGTACAGGCGGGGGCGCCTCCTGTTCGGTTACGCGTGTGGGGATTCACCCTTCCGTCGCTAGATTCCCGACGAGGGTAATCTTTTCCTTTACGACGCTTTTAAATGCCTTGTAGCATCGTTTTCTCCTCCTTTATAAAGGAAAAACGAGTATCCGTGTTGTTTCCATAGAAGGGAAAAGAAAAAAAAATCTCGAAACCCTAGAGGCCTCACCAGGCTGCACACGAAAACCACGGCCGCGAGACAACCCCTTCCAAGGCTTCTCCCTCTTTTCATCTGAATTATCTCTGCCTATGATGTCCGAAACGGAAGAGGAGATGGTGGAGAATGGCGACGAGGAAGACGAGGAGGAACCTAGCTGGGGCGGTTCCCCGGGCTCTTCTTCTTCGACCCCTCCTTCCCCATCTGGCCCTCAGAAGCGGCCGCTGTCCTCCATCTCTTCCCATTCTTCTCTTCCTCATGCGGATCCCTTCAGGAAGAAGACTCGGGATCTCCCTAATATCTACAACTGCCACAGCTGCGGTCTCCGTTTTCCGGACAAAGGCAGGAGTGAGCGGCTGCAGCCCTTGGACAGCCAGTGGCGCATCGTCCTCCTCTGCAAAGCGTGCCTTCATGCCATCCGATCCGCCGAGGCCTGTTCCTATTGCTTTGTAAGCTTCGCGGAAGAGGGTGAAGGCTTCATTAGTTGTCGAAAGTGCTCCGGCCGGGTCCATCTCGACTGTCTGCCGAAGCAGAGAGGGTACCTTGCCGCCTCGGACCTTGACCCTGATTTGTTCGTCTGTGTCGATTGCTGCGCCTTTCCTACTTCACCGATTAAGAAACCTAGCAATTTTTGCGCCACTAGGGTTTCTAGCATCTCACCGGAAGATGTGGTGAGGAGTGCAAAAGATGCTGCTGCGAAAAAGCTAGAGTTGGCGGCTAGGGCAAAGGAAAAGGCACTGGCGAAGGCTGTGGCGGCAAAGCATGCCGCCGAGCTGGCAAGGAGTGCATTGGATTTGGTTGTCGTGACAGGGAAGAAGCCACCTGCGTGCACACAGGCAACTGTGACCGACGAAACACTGGCTTTCCAATTGCATCGTGCTATGAATGGCTCGCAAAGGATCTCAAGGAATTCCTGCCCCGAAAATTCAGACTGTTCTATTGATTGCAATAAAGGGCGATTCGATATGAACTTGGCGTGTAAGGACTCTGAATCTGGCAGTAGTAATATTTATGGAACGGTGGAGCTCTGTATGGCGGATACACTTTATGAGACCTTGGGAGTTCTAGATACTAAATTGTTAACTGTTATCGGTACGTCCGAAGAGAACTATCATGTCCATATAGGCATGGGAGAAGGGGTGCATCAAAATAAGGAAGCTAACAAATATGGGAAAGGTAATCCACAAGAGGTTCCCACATTAGAGGAACAGGGCAGCTGCTCTACTGGAGATGATAACAGTGTTGACTCTGTATCAATGCCTTGTCCAAGTTCTAGTGGGCCAAGCACCTTGCTTTCTACATTCCAACAAGATGCGAAACGTAATATGCCTGATCGTTACCTGAAGAAGTACTGTAAGAGGCCATCAAGGATGAAGGATACAAAGCAGAATGGTGGATCAGCCTCTCGACTTGTGCCTGTTAGCCAATGAGCTAATCCCTGCTGATGCTCCTTGCCACTCGTCTGCAGTTCTTCGACATGCATCTGCACATACAAGTGGCTCAGGCATGTGCTGGTCAATATGGGAAAGGTGATGGCAAATGGCCTAAGCATTGTTTCGATGTTCACTTTTTCAGTTGTTGCATGAGTTGTATCTTATGAATGAATAATTATTCACCTGTTATGTAGCAAGCATCAGGAATTAATAGTTTTAAACAAACAATCAAACATAGTTATCAAGGGTTACTCCTAGGTGATGCCCAGACACCACCTAAGCAACAAGGCTTACTTTCAAAACCTACACAGTTAAGCGCCTTATTAGGCCTTGAGAAAGCACGCCAAGGCACCACTTAGGTGCGCTTAGGTAGGAGCACTTAATGTGCTTAGGCAACGCCAAAGCTAGTTCGCGGGTTAATCAAATTAGATCCATTGGATCCCAATCCTAATATTTGCATGGTTGATTGAGTCCTAGTTTTTAATACTCCTTTATCTTGTCTTCCTCATTATTTTATCTTCATCTTGTATTCCTCATTATTTTATCTTTCTCATTGTCTTTGATATCATCCCTCTTTTGTGAACAAATCTTGGTGTTAATGATGAGGCATTCCCATATATTTTTTCCCTCTCACTATAATGGTCATGATAAGGCAACAAGCCCCAATTGTCTATGTCCACAAACCTGGAATGTCTACAGTTTTCTATATGCCCATCCTATCCTTTCTTCTCCCTTCTTTTCAATTATTTGTCTCCTTATTCATTTGAATTCAACATCCCCTTGCCACCACCCGAAAACCCACCCTCCTGGGTTCATCTCATCTTCGGAGCTTTAATTTTCACCGTCCGGTCTTGACAATCAACCAAAGCCATCCGATCAGGCACATATAAAAAATTGACATTTAAAAATGCTGAAAAATAGTTAAAAAATAAAAAAATTGCCAGATTGGCCGTTATGGTTGATCCCTTTCCCTGGGGTTTTAGTTTTAACCCCCAAAATGACACATTTGATTGGACATCTACAATTAAGTTTTTCTATCCAACGATGAAAATTAAATACAAAGGGGTGAGAAACAACCTAGATAGGGGGTATTTGAATATTTTAAAGTTTTAGTGATTTTTTTTTTTTTGTGAAATCAGGATGGAGGTTTT
The DNA here is from genome assembly GCA_030544215.1 of Zantedeschia hybrid cultivar. Lineage (NCBI taxonomy): Eukaryota > Viridiplantae > Streptophyta > Magnoliopsida > Alismatales > Araceae > Zantedeschia > Zantedeschia hybrid cultivar. The sequence continues at coordinate 19,682,386 of JARZZO010000014.1, read as the reverse complement.
GAGGTGGGGCGCATCTAAGTTAGATGCATGCGAATGCTACAGTCCATGTGGATAAATCACACGTACTGTTTTGACCCCTTCCCCATGTTTTAAAAAAAAATCATGATAAATTTTTAAATATTCAATCTCTGAAAATAAATTTCATCCCTTTTGGCTTAAGTTTCATTGTTGGATCATGAGGCTTTCAACATAAGCCGTCCGATTTTACATTCGTAAATTGGTGATGAATACTTAAACCCCAAGGGATGGGAACAACCCTAGGGGTTAATCTGACGAATTTCTTATTTTTAGACTATTTTTTCATGATTTTTAGAAATCGGATTTACATCTGCCTGATGGACGGTTAAGATCGAGTTTCAAGATCGAACCACAATCGGATGGTCAAAATAAGGCCCCAGGAAATGGAAACAACCTTAAGGGGGGTTATTGAATATTTAAAGATTTATAAATTCTTTTTATTTTTTAGAATATGGGGATGGGGCTCAAAATAGTGTGTATATATATATATATATATATATATATATATATATATATACACTATGCGCTCCCCTATTTAGGTCTACTGGCAGTAGATCGTATTGTTTAGGGATGTTGCGGTGCCTTTGGCATCTCAAATTCACAGGAGGGCAGGGCCTGGCAAAATAGAAAAAAAAAATTGACAAAAAGACTCCGTCTGATCTTAAGATCGGATGGTGCTGGCGTGCGAGGTGGCCCGTGTGGGGCAGGGATGTGCTAGTCGCCCTGCATGCATATGTATATATATAATGGAAACTATTACAATCTGCTGCCAGGGTTCGGTCCGGTGGCAGCGGACTGGAAGAGTGACCATCTGATTGAGATTAGATGGTATTAAAAAAAGAAGAAGCCATGCCCACATGCAGGGAAACCGCCCGCGTGCATGGACGGGCAGGCGTGCCCCACGAAACACTTAGCATGCCATGTTTCGTGGGGCGCTCCTGGCCCCACACCCGCATGCGGCGTTTCTGTCCGCAGCACGTGCGCAGGGAGCCGTATGATCAACAGATCGGACAGTTCAAGTTCTTTTGTTTAAAAAAAAAAAAAACTATTCTCTTGCCAGGCTTTTCCTCCGTGAAGTTCAGGCGCTGAAGGTGCTGCAACACCCTGAAATATAGGATATGCTGTGAGCCGTACACAAACTGGGCAACGCATAGTATCACGACCCTCATATATATATATGTATATATATATATATGTATATATATATATATATGTATATGTATATATATATGTATATATATATATATGTATATGTATATATATATATATGTATATATATATATGTATATGTATATATATATATATGTATATATATATATGTATGTATTTATATATATATGTATATATGTATGTATATATATATATATGTATATATGTATGTATATATATATATATGTATATATGTATGTATATATATATATATATGTATATATGTATGTATATATATATATATATGTATATATGTATATATATATATATATATATATATATAGAGAGAGAGAGAGAGAGAGAGAGAGAGAGAGAGAGATGTTACCTCAAGGAACAAGAGGGGAAGTTCATATTCTGATACATCTGGTTGGGGGAAGACAATGGTGATGTCAAGAGTTAGGCAATTCAAGGGAACTATAGTTGTTCCTGAAAGCTGCCACATGCAAAATGTTTGGGTAGTTTTCATGATTGATTGCATGCTGTTAGTTGTAGTGGTCTAGGTAATGTTAGGGTAGCTGGTAGCAACAGCTATTGATGGAAGAAGTAGGTGTAGTTATTTTATCCTGGTAGATGTGATATTTGGTGACAGCTTGAAAGGTGCTTGCAGTGGCCAGGATGATAGTGTTGGTGGAGTTAGGCAATGACATTGGTGAGAAGATCTCAGTGGACATTTTCTCGATGCAATGGCCGCTATTTCTTCCCCTTAATGGCAAATCCTCCCTTTTTGTAGGCACAGGATTATGCTGTTGGTGGATTTGGGAAATGGCATACAGAGGTGGTCGGGCACTATAATGATGTGATTGTAGCTTTCTCTTCCATTTAGCCAGCTAATTCTCACTCTCCACATCTCATTCTCTATAAATATGCAGCTAAATGAAGTTTTGCAGTGGACTGTTTAACTTTTAGGCTGGAGAACTTAACATGAGAAATGATAAAGCTTACCTAACAAAAGCAAAAATGCATAACACCATTAGTTTGGTGTTCATGTGTGTTTTGGACATTGAGAAGTATCATGGTTCAATAGCTAAAGTTATTAAAGACCACAAATGACACTAAATTGAAGGGTAACAAGAAATCATTTTTGTGTTCCATGTCTATCCACTTATCCCGGTTGGAATCTGATCTTTTAGCTCGTCATTACACAGCCTTATCCCTTGACTCCTGGGTCAGATTAGCACTGCATGATATTTTCGAGCATATATATGATCTTGTCTTTAACCTAGGGTTCACTAGTAGCTGTGTGAATGGGCAATCTGTGGCAGGATTAAACATTTTATCTGCAGTCTTGAAGGCAAGATGAAATATTTTATCTTCCCAAGCATCTTTTGTTCATTCAACTTGTCCCCAACCATTTAATTCCTTCACACTGATCTTTACAGAAAGTGTGAACAATAAGTTCTTGATTGTGGTAATTGCATCGTGTTAGATTCTTGATGAAAATATTGGAGGAAATTACAAGCAATATTGAGAAAGCGGTAAGTGATGCTTGAAAAATCCACTTGTGAGAAGTCTGTCCTCTTTTTTGTGGAGGAAGGTGAAAGTGTGCACACAGTTATCATATTAAATAAGGATATTTCAAGAGGCGGTAGAAATGGCTATTTGAAGAAATGACAAAGTAGGGCATTGTTTGTAGGATTTGCCAATTTCAATTTGGATTAGCCAAGCCTAAACCCTAACACCCCCCCCCCCCCCAAAAAAAAAAGAAAAAGAAAAAGAAAAAAAAAAAAGGATATCTTGGGGCTTGGACAGCCTGGCCCAAAGGTGCTTGGCCAGCCTGATCAGGTCAGCTCATTTACCCTATTTAGGGTTCTTAACTCCGCGAATGTGAAGAGGAGAAGGGGGAAAAAAACAGAACTGAAGAAGTGAAGGGAGAACAAAAAGCTTATTGGTTCCTCAGCTTCTGTCAAGTGCCAACATTGCCACTGCCATCTATCGCCACCCCCAAACTTAGCCATGGAGATGCCAGTCCGCCATTGGCTTCATCATCCTTTTTCTTCTTTTCCAAGTTTCCATGTGACCGGTCCACGAGGGGAGATGAGGAATGGGGTGTCAAGTCAGGGAGTGGGTGAGGAGGCATCAAAGAGGACCGTAGTTCTACGCAAACTGCATTACGTGTAAGAGGGTAGATTTCCTATTATCAAAATAATTAGGAACGTTCCTGTTAACACTTTCTAAACCATCTGATCACACATCTGCATGATCAAATGGTTTAAAATTTTCATCTAAGTGGTCATTTGGTGTGCCATAAAGTGCTGTAAAGCACCATAAAATGCCATAACACAGCATTTTCCTTATGCTTGGTGTGCCATAGGTTGTTTTACAGTGTTTTCCATACGTTTGGTGCATCTTAAATTGCCGTATTTCAAAATTGATTGACTTACGTTGTTTTACAGTGTTTTCCATACGTTTGGTGCATGTATTTCAAAATCATTTGACTTAAAATTGTTTTACAGTGTTTTCCATATGTTTGATGCATCTTAAATTGGTGTATTTCATAATCAGTTGACTAATATGATACTCTTTTTGGCTAATTTTGCTTTTCACCCCAAAATTACTGAAAACTAACACCAGGTTTTTTAAAATCAGATATTTTATTCTCGTTAGTTTTAAAATATGTGATTTCACAACCAATATTTTACGGCATCTTATGGCGTACTCCACATGCTGTTGGGCCTACCCATACTGTGGCAGCCTGGCGCCATAAAGTTCATGGAGGGAGTGGGGGTTGACCTGGCTGGGGGTTGATATGAGCTGGGGATCCCATTCTGGGGTCCCATACCGGGCTGGTGTGCCTAGAGCTCCTGCTGGGCACCTGGGTGGGAACCGTCCAGGTGATGGACCTTGTCCGGCATGGTCTAGCACTGGGCAGTTTCCGCCTGCATTGGGTGAAATTCCTGCACAGGCGGGAATCCCACCCAATGGGGGCAGAAATCTCACCCATGAGCATTATCATGGAATCATCTCTGTGGGGAGGGATAAACAGTTTAGGCTATCAGATTAGATTTGATGGTCTTGAAACATGCATTAACAAGAAAGTTTCCTGTTACTAACAGGAACATTTTTGCTCTACATATGGATACATATGTATGCACACTTTTTTGTATTTGTGAGAACACTACTAGTGCTTTTCATTTATGAACATACCCTCTCATGTTTTTTTTTTTATTCATCCAAGTCGGTTTCTCTGGATCGATCATTCGAGCCAATCCTAACTGACCTGGATAGGGATCAGGCATATTCCCAAGCCGGGTGCCTGATCTGATTCTACAATCCTTGAAATAGAGAGGATTAGAGGTTCCTAGAGGTTGTTCGATGGTAAAGCGATATGGAGGAGGTAATATACTATCGGATGTTAAGGTAACTTTCATCAGCTCCTGTAATGGCCGGGTATAGAAATGTGAAAAACCCTCTTCCCCTTTTAATCTGCGAAGCAGCAAAAGCAGAATTTCAGGTTAGCAAACACTATGGATTGTGAAATGAATGAGGGTTAGGTGGTGATAGCTGTAACAGGGGAGTTGTAGGATATCACTCTTGAGAATCCTCCATTTCATCAACTTCTATGACATTTGGATGTTTGATTCATGTATCATTATTTTGCTAATCCCTGTACATTCTCTAGGTACTGTGAGTAAGAAATATTTTATCTATTAGAGGTTTATTCAGTTTGAAAGCTAGAAGCGTATAGATATAATCCCTGAAAGCTATTGAGACAACGTGTCTTGAATGAAGAAGTGCAAAGTTAAATGGTTGTTTGGTCTGACATCAGTTATCATACGAGGGTTTTATGGTTTATGGTTTGGTGGAGTAGATAGAGAGATGTGATTACTATCTTAAATCCTATAGTCGTCTTTTATGCCAGGAAATCAGGCATGTCTAAGTTATTGACAGAGAACTTTGAAGCAGAGTAGAAGCCGGTTCACAATTACAAATATGGGAAGAGGCTATAATAAGATACTGATTAGTTTAGTAGGGTGACTATTTTTTTATTGACTGGTATCGTGGATAGTTGAGTCTGCTTTTATGCTGGGAAGTCGAGCATGTTATTTTTCTTAAAGTTATTGATGGAGAAGCCGATTTGCTTGTTTACCAATACGAGAAAAGGCTATAGTAAGTTATCAATTAGTTTAGTGGCTAAGCTTTCCTTTTTCAGTACCTTACACGATCCTATTTTGTTTTTTTGTTAAATCACCAAAATGAGGAGGTGATGGAACTCTGTCACCCCTTGGAAGGCTTCAAGTTTGCTGTTGGGATCCTGCTGGTGCCATAGTATCATTTACACAATAACCGCACTTTCAAATGCTTCTTAGTTCACGCAAAGACCACCTTTGCGCAGGACTCATGCTGACCAGAGGAAGTGGCTCCTCCATTGCCGTTTACCCTGTGATGGTTGGCTGTTACCTGCTGGACGAGGCATCCATGCCATTGGCATGGGATTTATTTCTCCACATCAGGTCACTGCCTTTGGAGAAGAGTGGTGCACTATTTGGAATCTCTTCCCCTGGTGGGTAGGGGGAGAGGGAATGGGGGTGGGCGGTTCATCGAGGTGTTCCTCTGGTAATGGAGATAGCAGTCTGGGATCACATGGGTATGGGAAACTTATACCTGGATATGAGCAGGATAGGTTCTATTAGCAGGACTGGGAGACTGATGGGTGCCAATCTATGATCATGTTGAATCTCATAGAAATGCACGTGTAATTCAGTGGCAGATGGGATGGTAATTCATGTTTCTTTGCACAAGAACAGCAATACAAATAATAAACAGTGATAATGATGACAACAAGGATAACAACTGAGTAAAGCAATTTTCTTCGGTCTGTTCATATTTGATTGTGAGCCAATTTCTTACAGGCTCAGGAGATATACTTGAAAACATAAACGAGGGACTGCAATTTTACAGGATCTCATCATGATTTTGCTGGCATTTGATTACAATGGACAAATAATAATGCTGCAATCCCACTTTCTTAGTGAAAATAAATAGGCAGCATCACGTTCCCAAAATAAAAATAAAAATAAATGAGCAGCATGTAATGTGCAGTTGTAGAAGATAACATGGTAATACATTTGTTCTACATTTCATTAAATTTTAAATACATTTGGATTGTGCACATTGTGATCTTTTGCAAAGCATTTGGCAAATGCTTCCTCTTCTTTCCTAATTGATATATTAAGATAAGGTTTTATGCTGTCTTCATCGGTTATTCTTAACATGAAGTTGAGTGCATGAAAAGATCTATCTATGTTCCATAAGGTTTTCTATGTTCCGTAAAGTTTTGGCATACATTGGCCAATGATCAGTGGACTGGATTTGATTTAGCCAGTTTTTTCTAATAAATTATTTTGTAATGGATTTAGGCTGCATCCATAAGCACTTAGACTGGATTGGACTTAGGTATGCAATGTCCATTCCGAACAAGTGGAAACTAAGTTGCTCAGATCTAGTTACCCTTAATAATTTGTTTTTCCATTATGTGGTGGCTTGTTTTAGATCGTATGAGCCCTTACCTTTATTCTGATTTTGTGCTTAGAAACAATTCTTCCAGTTTATCCATACAAATATTTAGGTTATTAAAGAAATTAGAAGTTGTGTTTGTTTCTCTAGACAATCTATGTCCTCCCTTTTCTCTTTGCCCGGATAGATCATCATTTATAGGGTGGCATCTAGGGAATTTAATCATTTTGGGATCCTGGTCCATGACATTTTTTGGAGGTCTGCAATTTAGCCATTCAATTCATATTCTCTATGATGTTATTTAGTATTAAATTATGGTATCATGTGATTTTCAAATTGTAGATAATTATCTCATGCTTTGGACAATCTGTGATCTTCTTGTGTATTCACATGACAATTTTCAGTTGCCGAATTTTAAGCATACATGTTGCTGTAATATGTTAGGATTCTGGGTGCTTTACAGGTCGGCAGTTTACTGGGCCCCTTGTATGCGGGTCTCAGGGATGGAGTTCTCACATTCCGTGTGATCTTTTTTTCCATTTTATAAATATGTGGTACCATTCAATTTGAAGGTTCTCAAAAGTTATGTACATATGTGCTGTTTCATATTTATATTCAGATAATCATTGGTCTAGGAAACTAATCTTCATTTTTTTTATAACGAAAAAGTATCAGTATAGGGATATCATAGATGAACTATATTTGGTAAAAAGTACTTGAAAAAAATTTCAGATTTGTATATGACTTCACAAGACCACAAGTCGTTGAACGACCTGGTATACCTTTTTATGAATTATCTGAACTGGATAATCTCTGGGTGAATACGGATCTTTTAGAACTGTATATATTGGTAAGTGCAGAATGCACATTTGCACCCATATTTAGAATGCATATGAAAAATCAGATAATAGATTTCTTTACACCCCTACTGAGGGTAGTCCAGCCCAACCCAAGTAAATGAAGTTAAAGAGCTATTGAGTTACTGGTGCTAGCTAGCTGATAAGATAGTTCTTTTTCTTAGATGCTATCTCAGCCAATGGTTCAGGAAGTAAAACTTATTATTGTGTCCGAATGCATGTCTTAAGTCAATTTGTCCCTCCTTGCAGAAAGCAGCTTTCAACCGAAGTGCATTGAAGGGAAGACATTTTTTTTTTGGGGGGGGGGGCTTACTTGCCTAGTAGTACAGTTCTGTTTCCTACATTGTACTATGCGTTTCTGGATCCGAGCTATCGGAGTCCGCCGGAACATGAGGGTCAAGTGGCATGAAATGTCACTGCAATTCTTACTTCACCACAAAGTTGTCTATTACGGTTCATTATACGTCAATTCGTTTTGGGTATTTTTGGTCACTTGAAGCCTAAATTGTGCCCCATTTCTGTTGTTCTTATGCCTTCTGAAAGGAATTTTTCCTGTCCTTTTAACCTGTTTCCAGTAGGGCTGTCGACGGAAATCCGATTTTTCGACCTGTTACCGAGAAAAAAATTATATTTATTTTTGATAAAAGAATATCCACCCGATAATTATCAGAATCGGAAACAGATGTTTCCGATATACATGTTTTCCTACCCATTTTTTGATTTTTAATTTTGATTATTATTAAGTTTATTATTAATCTTTGGATTGTTTTTAATCTAATGGTTGAGGAGAAGGACTTTTGTAAGACTGGAGGATCCTAATAAATTTTAAATTAATTTTTGATAATTATCAAAGATAATATCTGGTTTTGATATCGGAATTGGAAACAAATCGGAAACCGAAAATGTACTTTTTGATCTTATTAGAAATGAAAATGAAAAATGCATCTTTTGATTTTATCGGATTTGAAAACGAAAATAGATTATTGTTGTTGAAATGCGAAAACGGAAACACTTATTTCTGTTTTCATATCTTATCCATCTACAGCCCTAGTTTCCAGAGTGTTTTGCCCAAACTCTATAGAAAATCCTTTTTTTTTCAAGAGTGCGTGGTTAGAGTTATGGTCTTCAAAGGCCACAGCATCCGAGAAGGATTTATGATCACTTAACAGACTTAAGGATGCTGTCACGTGCGCGTGGTTTCCTTCCGGACTGTATTTGGTATCACTCATATTTATCGATTTCTATGTCTAAATTCTCAAAAAGAAAAATATTATTGGCTGGAGTGTTACTTAAGATAAAGTTGTCACATCTAGATTTAAAATTCTTTCAAAAATATAAACGTTCATGAAAATACAAAAGGTAAAAGATAAGAAAAACAGATTACTTCTCAGCCGTTGTCGTACGCAGCCGATTAGTTTTCCCAACACAAGGGAGACGTTAAAAAATCTTTGACAATTTAAGTCTGCATGATGCGAAGGGCGCCCTTGGATTTATGGTCTTAACTAAATCAGGCTTTACTTGGATGTGATGTTTTTGGAATTTTGGAGGATTTTTTAACATAATCGTTCACGTGGCGAATAGCCTGTGCTTGCCTTTGGACCAAAACAGATGACGGCCGCTTAAGTACCCTAACGATGTTAATTAAAGAATGGCATTATTCCCACTCTTCGTTGCTATCGGTTTCGATGGTCCTGCGGTGTCCGTCGCCGAATCGGGGTGCCGATGGGGTAGGGCTGCAAATGAACCAACTCATGAGACAATTAGAGAACGACTCGATGAGACTCATTTATTAAGTTAAATATGAACAAAAATTTAAATTCGGTTTATAAACAAGTTTAAACTTGAACATAGGTGAGTTCGACTCAATTATATTCGTGAATAAGTTTGTTTAAGTCTCATTAAAAACTCGTTTATTTCATTAAGAATGTTTCAAGAGCTTATTTATATACTTGTTAAGAGTTTATTTAAGTATTTATTAAGAACTCACTTAAGTATCCATTCAATTTTTCTTATACTCAAAAATAGGGATTTTTTTACTTTTCAATCCTTATAATCTATCAAGATTGTTTATGAATTCTTATTATTTTTATATTCTTAATCATTCCTTATAATTATTTAAAACATCCGTAAAAAGCCCATCACCTCTCCCCGAAAAGTCCCTCTTGAGGGACTTCTTTTTATTTTAAGGGTGATTTAAACATTGCAGGGGGTTTTAAGCAAATATGAAGATTCCACGGATCTACAAGAAATTTTGGAAGATTATAGAGATTAAAAATAAAAATATTTTAAATATATAAATTAAGTTATAAAAGAATTTTATTTAATAAATTATTTAAATATGTTTTAAAATTTTCAAACCAACCGGGAGTGCTAGGTCCATGGAAGGAAATGCCATCCTACAGTTGTGCTTCCCGTGTAGGATGTTTAGGGTGTGTTTAGCAAACATTCTGTTTGAAAGTTATTTTTTGGTGAAAGTCAAAACACAAGTAAAATACTATATAATTTATAAAATCTAAATACTTCCAAAAAAAATAATTAAAGAAACGTGCAAAAGTATTCCAAATAAAAGCTGAGCCAAACAAAGCCTTTAACCTTACGTCCGAAGATTCCAAGAAACCCAAAGCCGCATTAAAAGGGCATCGCCTGGCGCCGCACTCAACACAGCTGCGCCCACGCCGTGCACCTGGTTGCCCTTTTCTTGGGCTTTGGGTTCGGTGTCCAATAATAACTGCAGCCCATTCTTTAAATAAAAATTTTTGAATGTCAAAGTTCTTGGGCCAGCTTCCTGGACTCGGGGATGAGTTGGGCTCGTGAACTCGGCTCAAACTCGTTGAGATCTTAAATGAGCTGAGTCTGAACAGTAATCTTAAGTGCTCGAATGAGTTCGAACCGAGTTTGAGTTCAACTTTCAGTGGCCGAGCTGAGTTGGAACAAGGATAAATTCAGCTCGACTTAGTTTGCACCCCTAGCTGCGGACAAAAAACACAACACCCCTTCAAAAAAGCCAAAAAAAGAAACCATGTACTGGACAGTTATACTCAGCATGTCATGGCCCGAGAGCTACCCCTTGAAACCACTGGCTAAAAGATACGTCAAGGGTATCTGACGGCTTAGGAACGGCCTTATGAAACAGTCAAGATTTTCTGTGAGGACTATCTCGTTTCAAAGAAAAATACGTGTAAAAACTCCCTATGTAATCATTGGATAGGGATTCTTCGTTATCAGACAAAAACTTTCTGTAAAATTTGCCTACGTAAAAAGTTTATCATGTCATCAGCATATATAGAGAACTTTTTTATTATTGACTCTAACTAGTCATCACTCACATAGGACTTATTTCAGAATAAAACCAATTGAGAGGCTTTCTGCATATGTATTATACATGAGATGTCTTACATATGAGATTCTTCATGAAATTTATTTACTAAACTTTCCTTCTTTGACATGCTTCCCATGTCCTATTCCAGTGATTAATCTCGTGCAGGTCGTGCCTCGGAACAGGATCGGCCAACGGAAATTTGAGCTCCCTCTGCCTGCCCGTAATAGTGGGTGGGAGGATATGCGAAGTTAACACAGCAGAAGCTGTCTCTTGGAGACATCCGATATCATAGCAGCAAGCGAAAAAGATTGATGTGTCGCATCTGCGCTAAGATTGCATCGGAGTGGGAAGTGGTCCGTACTTCAAGACTTGGTATTTCATAAGCCATTAAAAGCCAGGGTCTGTTTGGATTGGGTTTATTAAGAGGGTTGAATTGCTTGTATTTTTGTTTCAAGTGTGGAGCTGACCTTTGGCAGCTAGCTAATGTAGATTAGGTGTCGAAAGACATCGCCAGACTCTTGTCGAACATGTTGCAAACGAGGCACTTCCGGAGACTTTTATATTTTAGTGCTAACTAAATATATTTTAGTGCATACTTGTGCGTAATCCTTCTCGTGTCTGTAAAGGCCCGGTGCACATGGCCACGAATCTGGGTCCCATTTCGATCTCTGTGTCTACGGAAGACTTTTGTCAAAAACTAAAAACAATGTGACTAGGTTGCCTGTTTAAGTAGTACAGATTAGAATCATCACATTAAACTATCACATAGGAGAAGTATAGTTCTATTAAATAACAGCGGCACACACATGAAAGCTTTATAGTCTTGCTACATTTGCTTGCACGCCCGAGTGGGGGATTCGATGAGGACAAGTTGACCACAGTTTCTCAAAGGAAAACGACTCTTTCCGAGCTAATTCGAAGCTTAAACCACTAACAAAACAAGACATACCCTACTAATATTTTATTTAATGGGCCTTAAGAGACTGCACTCGCATTCTGCACCGTGCAGACTAAAAAGACTCGCCTGCGATACTTAACAGACTGCCCTTCCTGGCTCTTGTGCATCCCGCTTCTAGATGTTGCCGCCGCTTCCCGCCGTGACTCTAGGCTCTCTAGTGGTGCGGCGGCGGAGGTGGTGATGCGTAGATGTAGTGAGGAGGTGTTGGTGTTGGTGACGGGGGCTTGTAAACTGGTGGCGGCGGCGGCGGAGGAGATTTGTAGGCGTAGACGGGGTGTGGAGGTGGAGGTGACTTGGGGTGGTATGTTGGCGTCGGGGGAGTTTGCCCGTGAACTGGCGGCGGTGGCGATGCAGGGTGGTAGACTGGGGTCGGCGGCGGAGGGTAGGTGTACTTGTGCACCGGTGGGGGAGGGGATGGAGAGTGGTAGACTGGCGTGGGAGGCGGAGGGTAGGTGTACTTGTGGACTGGTGGCGGAGGGGACGCAGGGTGGTAGACCGGAGGTGGCGGGTACTTGTGGACTGGGGGTGGTGGAGGGAAAGGTGGGAACCTGTCGTATGGGGGTGGGGGAGGGTAGTGGTGGTGCGGGGGGTGATACACGTGGGGTGGCGGAGGCGGCGGCTTGTAGTGGAGCGGAGGATGATACACGGGGGTCGGTGGTGGCGGAGACTTGTAGTGATATGCGGGGGAATGCACGGGAGTTGGCGGCGGCGGTGGGGGCGACTTGTAGTGATAGGGTGGATGGTATACGGGAGTTGGCGGCGGCGGTGGCGGCGACTTGTAGTGATAGGGTGGCTGGTATACAGGAGTGGGCGGCGGTGGTGGCGACTTGTAGTGATAGGGTGGATGGTATACTGGAGTTGGCGGTGGCGGTGGCGGCGACTTGTAGTGATAGGGTGGATGGTATACAGGAGTAGGCGGCGGTGGCGGCGACTTGTAGTGGTAAGGGGGGTGGTACACTGGAGTTGGTGGTGCTGGCGACTTGTAGTGGTACGGCGGCCGATGCACCGAAACGGGTGGTGGTGGCGACTTGTAGTGGTACGGCGGCCGATGCACCGGAACGGGTGGTGGTGGCGACTTGTAGTGGTATGGGGGATGGGGCACTGGTGTCGGTGGCGGCGGCGACTTGTAATGATACGGCGGTTGATGCACGGGAGCGGGCGGAGGCGGGGACTTGTAGTGGTAAGGCGGGTGCACCGGTGTTGGTGCCGGCGATGGCTTGTGATGATACGGCGGTCGGTACACCGGAGTTGGTGGGGGGAGCGGTGGCGACTTGTGGTGGTAAGGTGGCGGCTTCACATGGGGCGGTGGCGGGAGAGGAGGGTTGTGGTGGTGGCGGTGGTGGCGGTGGTGGTGACTTGGAGGCGGTGAAATGGGATAGGAGTAAGGCGGGTGAGGCGCGGGCGTAGGCGGAGGCAGCGGCGGGGGGTGGTGGCGGTGGTGCGGGTGATGGGGAGGAGGGGCGGTCGTAGGAGGGTACTTGACGGGAGGAGGCGGCGACGTGTAGTGGTAAGGAGAGGCAGTGGCGTTGCACTGGAACGAGGACAGGGCCAGCAAGAGCATGCAGAGGCCTACGGCCTTGGAGGAGGAGGAAGACATCTTCTTCGTCCCCATCTCTCCAACACTTCTCTCTATCCCACCACCATGAGCCGGAGGGAAAGCTGGTCTCTTCTGGGCGTCCATGGCCACCTTTTATAGCTGGGGAGAGCAGTCCCCATCTAGCAAACCCTATCTTTTGCTTGCCAGGACGAACTAAAATAAGATCCTAACAAGAGTGTTCACATGGGTATCGGATTCACCCGATCTCATCTTAACGGGTAATGTTGGGTGCACTGAAAGGGTTACCTGTATAATGTATTCGAATCTAATAACGGTTTTTAATTTTTTTTTAAATTATTTAATTAAAAATTAATTTGTCTGAACGTATAAAACACTTTAAAATACACTTAAAAAAAGTTTAAAAAATATATTTCTTATTTACCTACTATACCAAAGACGGTGCAAAATTACACTTTGAATGCAACAAGTATTATTCCTGACTTGCCGGTCAAGCGGATTACGTCTTCTATTTACCTCACAGGAATCAATCGCCTACACTGGCTGCGGCGAAATATGTGATTCGCGTTACATCAGTAATATGATCCGGAATCGCGATCCACGTCTGAAGTGGCTTGGCGAGCACGTTTCCGTGGCCCTAAGAGGTCGAAGGATCTCTAGCTCACCGGAGTGGTGATCGGGTATAGAGTTCAGACATCACTTCACATGGATCAAGGCGTTGTTTACTCCTGTCCGTCCATCCGCGTGGGCCCTCGGAGCACACTAATCATGCCACTGAAGTCGTACGCAGCAGACCGAGGACGTTGTCCGCTTGGGTACATCACAAGACACAGGATGGGCATCCCGGCGAAGCCAAACATTGTTTTCCATGTGGTCGCTCTACTGACCCCCGCCATTTAAAATGCTATCTTCCCGTTGAAAATTTCGTGCTCGCCGCTCCATTCCGCCTTGCGACGCGCGGAGTGAGGCCGTGTTGTGCGGAGTGTCGGCCCCGCGATCGAGCGGGAGAACTCGAGAACCTCCACGCCTTCTTCTTCCTTCGTGCTCTTCTCTTCATCCTTTCCTCCATCTAACAGTTGCGCTTAGTCACGTACGCCTATTGTGCAATGCTTAGTGTAATGCTTTCGCCTAGATAGGTGGATGATATCTTATGTGTTTTTTCTCTTAAATTTTATCTGGTCTACAGAGGCAAGATAATATATATGTATCTTATGATTCTCGTCTTAATATAGACATACGTGTAGGAACTTACGAATTGGTCTAATAAGAGGGCGACTGCTACACTCGAGTAGCGAGTACTGGGACAGTAGGCCGTGCTCCTGTTCCCGGCCGAGACAGGTAATCCGGGGAGGAACAAATAAATTAAAGCTGCACTGCAACTTTCATGTAACTGGGCCATTGACGCCAGACCTCTCCCGGGGGCGGGGCCCCTCCTCTCCCTTGCAGACCCTAACCACTCCCACCAATGATTCTAGCTGCCACCTTCATGTACGTTGCTTGCTGCATGGACCTTTTTCTTTTTAATTTCCCTTTCTTCTGTATATAAAGAACATGGAGTTGCCATCAGTACTGAGCACTGTGCGCGAGGCCCACCATAGGTCAAAGAGTCAAGGACCTGGTTTTCATACTGCTACTAGTAACGTCATTGCTCATCGATTTTTGAGGAAAAGAACAAAAAAGGGTAAAATGAGTAGAAGAGGGAGGTAGAAAGAGACCTGCGATTCCTGGCTCTTCCATCTTGAGCTTTCGTGGCCTTGCGTGGTTTGCTCCCGGTGAAAAGGAGAGGTGAAAGGAGGACTATTGCATACACTCGAATCATATTTGGCCGAGAAGACATTTCTGGGTTCAACTTTTAAGGCTAAATATATTTCATCAAAAAGAGCTGTACTTAATTAAATTTTATAGTAGTTGTAATTTTATTTTAGCTAGGTTAGAATTTTTAACGGTTATTGCAGGTTAGAAACTCATAAAGATGACATTCAAGTTTTAATATGTATCTACTTTACAACAAATAATTTAACTTGAAATTTGTAAAAATTTAAATATACTTTCGACTGAAAATTGCTCCATACAAGAACTTATACCGGTGAATCACCTTGTAAACATCTTTGTTAATAAAGTAGACATCGAATGAACATTGCAAGATCGTTTGCAAGAGGCGTGGTCACCTAATTAAGGGCCTTCTCACATATTTTAAACTTTAAAACGCTTTAACCCACGGTTTACCTACATTAAAGTTTTAGAATGTTACATGCAAAGAAGTAAGAACAAAAAAAAGACACAAGATTGAAGCGAATCAAATGTTTCTCAAAAGCACGCGCGGCTGGCTGCCACGAACATCTCATCCACTGCAATGTTCTCCCCTGAGATGCCACGGCTAGCTGCATGCAACCGGGTTCACACCCAAATGGAGCGAACAAACACCACTATAAAAGGGGATTGCCTGCGAGATCGTGAAAGGGAGCACATGATCTTTGCAAAGAAAGGATTTGTGGAAGGTTCCAGGACCCTTCGGCAAACGAGATGACCAGGTGGGCTTTTTCTAGCTTTTTTTAAAGGCTTGATGCTGCATGTGCTTTTCCCGACTAACACCGGGAAGGAACCCTATAATGTGGTGAGGTATATACTATGGAGGAGGCCCAAAAATCCAGCTATTACTTCACCTAATCCATCAAAGTAGAGCAAGAAGGAAACAAGGTCAGAGAACCCGGAGATAGGCAGCCAGTATTAAATAAGAAGGAAGATGTTTGGTCCAGCTGACTTGGGTTTCTTACTGTCAAGTCGAAAATAGAGAAAAACAGGGCGCAATGAGACCATGTTGGCCTGTGACCCTACCCTCCAGTCAGATTGCAATAGCGAGGTCCTCTTAGCGTTGTTTTGAAGAAAAAAGCTTTTGATCACTATCACTATAAGATTTGTGACATGAACTCATCAAATCAAACGTGGACACGACCTCATTAATGAAAGAAGGAAGCACTCTTTTAGGAAGAGGGAATTCGTGAAAGAGCAAAACTGATCACCTGTGTAGACTCCATTGAGCAATCAAATCGTAATATCTCCAATAGTAATATAATACATATAGATCTAGCTTGCCTGGTTATAGTTCTTGACGTGCAAAGTGAGATATAAATGAATTTTCCTGTTGAACGTTGGAACAGAATCCACAGCGTTATATCATAAGATCGTTTTGATTGATGTTAAATCTTTGATTTTGACAGCATTGGTCTCAAAAGTCAAAACTAGTAAAATGAAGATCTCGTTTGTGAATTGACGTAATTAGAGGTTGAAATTTCTAGATTTCTTTTGTTGGGATCTATATGACGGCAGTCACGGCACCAAC
Organism: Zantedeschia hybrid cultivar; assembly: GCA_030544215.1. NCBI lineage: Eukaryota > Viridiplantae > Streptophyta > Magnoliopsida > Alismatales > Araceae > Zantedeschia > Zantedeschia hybrid cultivar. Next base: position 19,665,676 of record JARZZO010000014.1, on the reverse strand, counting down.
AATAGTTAGGGGTTGATGACTGAAGTAGATGTAAGACTATTACGTAGTCGGTCCAACACTCTTCCTTGCGACCGTAGAATGGGACGTGAAAATTAAATCAGAGGAGGCGGCACAAATTTGATGATAAATTTGGAAAGATAAGGTTGGGTCAAACTCCTGTTTTAATATCATCTTACAAATCACAAAATTCAAGTGTTAAATTTGAAGAACTCAATATCATAAATACTGACACCACAACTGAAATTAACTGATGTAAGACAGTATATTACATAGTCGCTCCAACAGCTTCCGATTGGCACTTGGATTTTAACCACGCTTCCCTTAACGCCATGCATTATTTATAATGATGCCTTCTTTGTTAATTCTTTCAGCTAAGAGGCATAATGGGGCTCACAGCATTCATCTGCCAGAACATTTTAAATTGAAGAGGCCGAAATTTACTCAAAAGAGTCAACTACTGCTGAATTTTAAATGAGCAGGAGATCGGGAAAACGCGAGGACATCCTCTATGAACCCAACAAAGACCCAAGGGGAAAAGACAAATTTAATGTGGTAGTTCAAGAAAACGCAGACATGTTTAAATTACACGCATAGCATATGGAGCTCTATCGAATGGGACATATGAAACATGCTACCTCCATTTTTATTACGTTTTCTTTTCTTTTTCACAAAAAAAGTCTATAGCTCGGCGATATTCGACTTTTCTTGTAAAAGTTAGGTCTCATGTTCCAATTTCACTGTAAAAGAAGAGGGATTTGTCTCTCGAAATGTAAGAGTTTATATCTTGGTACTCTTTGCAGGTCACTGGATGGTGAGAGTTTATGTTCGAATCCTCTCGGCAAGTGACAAAGCCTATGGAAATCCTTATTGTGGGACTTTCAAACTCGAAATGGTCGTCCAAAGAAAAAGAATATTAAATATTAAATTATATACTTTCTACACTAAAAAGACTATAAATACTTTTGATGAAAAAAAAAATCTTAAGTGAATCAAGTATGCAAATTTTTCTCGTTAAAGAGAGATTCGACAACTATTTATTTGTAGAATCCTTTTGGCATCACAGCGGCTGCTCCATCTTAGTCAAGTAATTAATTACTTGAGATAAAAGATACCACGTCGTAAAATAAGATTTGATTTACGTTTTCTGCTGCAATTTGTGAAAAGCATTCAAACATATGAGATTTGATTTCAAAATTTTCCTCTTTAACTATTTGCTCTTATATTGTTGAGCCACATACTCAGTTGGTCATCATTAGTACGTGTCCAACCTGAAAGATCACCGTTGCCAAAATTGTTGAGCCACATCAAGGTGGAAAACACAACCAGCTGTCGTGATTACATATATACGTGCAGAGTAATGTTTATTGTAGTAAGTGGTCAATGCAATAAATTAAGTTATCTTGAAATACAAGATGACATTGGTCCACATGAGTTGGTGACATATGGGTTAGATAAATTTTTATTCGAACGAGTCAGACAAACATTAAATGTGGGTATAAGATTCTAAATATAACAAATACATGTGGACAAAACAAATAGTTTACGAATTATTTGTCATGCTCGAAAATATTTATTACGTACATAGATCTATATACACATGTAGAGATGACAAATTTTTTTAAACATGATAAATACTTCGTAGGCATGACAAATACTATTTACTATACCTACGGAGTATTTGTCACAGCTACAAAATACTTGTCATGCTAAAAAATATGTACACAAATACGTAGAGATGATGAATATTTTTTAAGTATGACAAATACTTCGTAGACATGTCTAATATTCAAAACTTCAAACCATATTTAATACTTGTCTAACCCATCCGAATAAAAAATTATCCAAACCATGTACATCAACATCATCTTACGACATAAGATGACTCAGCTTACTAAACTGACACTCAGTATAACTAATATTACTCAATGTGCAATGATTTTCTACCCGATGTGACCATTGGATGCAAATTGAGACAATGAGATAACACTAGTAAAAATAGAAATATTCGAGACGTCTACAAGTCGTCGTGAATAACATAAAAATCAGCGTTAATATTATTTACGACGACTTTATCCTCATCGCAAATGTGGTCACTGAAAGTTCCGTCCCGAATGTTTGTGACGGGTATAAAAATATTTGTCGCTAATAGGCCAAATATTAGCGATGGCTTAAAATTATTTGTCATGAATAATTGATTATTAGCGACGACTAAACAAAGAAACTACTGCAAATATTTTAGCATATTAGCAACGGCTGAAATCTGTAGCCATCGCTAGTATTCGAATATTAAAGTTGTCGCTAACATTTAGATATTAGTGACGGCTTGATTACTTAGCCGTCGCTAGTATTCCAATATTCGCGACGGATAAACTATAGTTTCTCCTTCGCAAATATTCGAAGCGACGGCTAGATGCTAAAGCTGTCACTAACATTTTTTAGTCTAAAATAAAAAAGTACATTATAAATACTTGTGAATACACACAACAAATACACGATACAAATTATCAAACAATACATAACCACAATACAAACCCTGATGCGAAAAGTACCATACAATACAGAACGTCTATCAATCTAAGCCAAAATCAGGGTCCTCGTCATCCTCTCCCAATGACCCCTCAGCCCCTATGTCCTCCTCTTGCAGGGGCTGCAGCTGCTGTTGCTGAGATAGTTGTTGCTGCGGGGACTGCACCTGCAAGGGCTACGGCTGCCTCCGCTCAACGAGCTGACAAGCTACCTCCGCCATGATCTCCGCCCTCATCTTTGCCTGCTCCTATTGCTGTTGGTACTAGTCAAGCTCAGCCCTCAATCCCTCTATATGCTCCTTGAGGGAATGAACAGCGCCACCGCTGTTGCTACTGGTGACCACCATTATGGGACGCCGCCTATGACCTCAACGTCTCGCGTTATCCACTACAGCAAATACGAACTACAGCGAATACGACCAGGCTTATCTGAACCTATCAGATTAGATGATCAGGTATCCGTAGACTGTCCAACATGATAATTTAAGATTTTATACTCAATATGTGTCATTATTATAAAAGAACAGTAAAAACATATATCATAATAAAAATTTTGAACAGGCCAAAAAAAGATAAATTCACGTCCACAACTGCACCAGTAAAAAAAACATATACACATCCACATCTACATCTACAATCACATCCACATTCACAACTACACCTACATAAAAATTTATATTTACATCCACATCCATATGTGTATCTGCAAAAAAAGTAAAATCCACATCTCCGCAATATATGATATCGAAAGACTCACAAACAAAATTTGTATAGACTAGACAAGTATTCACATTGCATTGCATTCACATCGACATACAAGTAGACAAATAAAAAAAAATATAATTTTATATCTCTCTTGTTTTTTTTTTGAAGGGGTCCAGAAGTCGATTATGTACAGCTATTTACAAGCGACTGGAGTTCTAATCGGGAACCGAGATAATTTTATATCTCTCAAACGTATGCAAATGCAGGCAGTAAGATGACTCCGTATGCACACTGATGTCTCGAGCAACTTGCACAATAAAACAAGTGTTTGTCAAATACACACACATAGAACACACAAAATTCAAAAAACTAATTAAATGAGTTATTAAGTATACTTAAAACTATACTTAAGTTGTACTTAAGTATATAACTTAAGTATTTAAATATACTTTTAAGTATACAAGTACCAAAGTTATACTTATATACTTAAGTATAAGTTATACTTAATTACACATAAGTATATAAGTGTACCTAAGTATAACAAGTTTACTTGTGTATGTCTGTGTGACAGAGAGGGAGAGAGAGAAGAGAAAAAAAACTTAAAGTATAACTTATACTAATGTATTTAAGTATAACAAGTAAACTTGTTATACTTAGGTATACTTATATACTTATGTGTAGTTAAGTATAACTTATACTTAAGTATATAAGTATAACTTATACTTATGTATATACTTAAGTTATACTTAATTATTCTTAGTGTTCTACATATTTTTATCTAAAAAAAATTATTGTGCTACCATATTTTTAGTGTTCATCTCTCTTTCTCTCTCTCCCTCACTCTCTCTCTATCTCTCCTTCTCTCTCTCTCTCTATCTTCCTCTCTCTTAGTCTCACTCTCTCCCTCTCTCCATGTCTGCTCTCACTCTCTCTCTCTGTCTAACTCTTTCTCGATGTCTCTCTATTTCCCCTTCTCTCAGTCTCACTCTCTATGCTCTCAATCTCTGTGTGTGTCTCTCTCTCTCCCTCTCTCTCTCTTTGTGTGCGTCTCTCTCTCTCTAAGTCTCACTCTCTCTCTCTTAGTCTCACTCTCTCTCTTAGTCTTACTCTCTCTACAGAGAGAGTGAGATTGAGACATAAAGAGAGGAGAGAGAGGAAGATGGTGGGGGGGGGGGGGGACAAAGAGACGGGGGGAGAGAGAGAGGGGGGGAGGGAATATTGATAGTGGTAGGGGAGGGGAGAGGGGTGGGAGATTTTCCAAATTAGGACGGAGTGGCGGGGTTGGGCGTAGATTGGGGAAAAAGGAGGAGTATTCGTTGTTAATAGAAACTGTTATGTTTAGGTGTTGCCTTGGTTTGGAGATTTCGTTTACAGCTCCTTACTTATTTGGGGGTTCTATATGTGGACCTCACTTTCTGTTCTTTGTACATGTAAAACTGTATATATTGACCTTAATTGAGAACATGTAAAATAGTGTTTTTCCTTCTCTCCCTCTCGTGTTTCGCTTGCTAACATGGTATCAGAACAGACGTATGTGTGCTAGTCGCTTCTAAGATCCGCTTGGTCACCTGCGTTCCATGTTGTTCGTGAGGAAGCCCTCTTGCTGCTGTTGTTTTCTGCTAGGTGGCCATTGGTGGTCATCATCTCAGGGCCTAGTATTATTTAAGAACTAATATCATTACCTTTGTCCTGTTCTGGTTGGCATCACGTCCGGAGGAGGCCCATCTTCTTGTTATCTCATCCAAAAGGAGTTTCCACCAGGTTTTGTTGTCCTCTTGTCTTTTGTTGTGCCATCATTATCTTGTGAACCTTGTTTGGTGTTTGCACAACAATCGCTGTGATTTGGCCGTTTTTTATTCAGATTTGGTGTTGTCAATATTGTTCTTCATCTTTTTTTTTTAATTGTTGCACAATTCTTTGGCTCCATTACACGCCTTGGCACCTGCGGTTAGTCTTTGTTTTGATCAAATATAATGGAGGCACATGATGAGTTGAAAGCTATAAGCACTAGATTGAATGGAACAAATTACTATTATTGGAGCTATGTGATGACACACTTCTTACGCGGTAAGAAGATGTGGAAATACGTCGATGGCACAGCTGTTCTGCCTCAGGTTGACTCTTTTGCTGATAAACAAACTGAGTATGAGCAAGCGTTAGAAGAATGGCATGTGAATAATTCCAAGATCCTTACATGGATTAATAATTCTGTAGAACAGCATATTGGCCTTCAGTTGGCAAAATTTTCCACTGTCAAGTCTGCATGGGACTATTTGGGCTTACTTTATACGCAAACTAATTTTGCTAAAGAGTATCAACTTGAAGGTGAAATACGGTCTGCTCGTCAAGGGAGCCAGTCTATTCAGGAATTCTATTCTCACTTCAGTGTTCTTTGGGATCATATTGCTCTTATGGAACCACAGTCCATTCAGGGTAACTTTGACTTTATTCGATATCGTGAAAACAAGAGACTCACCCAATTTTTGATGGCTCTTCGCGACGAGTTTGAGGCTGTTCGTGGATCTTTGTTGCATCGGTCTCCTCTTCCTACTGTTTTTGCTGCACTTAATGAGTTAATTGCTGAAGAGGATCGTCTCAAATCAGTCAGTTCCACTAGTGTTCTGGGTGTTGCTCCCATGGTTGCTGCTGTCAATAATAGTGGCATCCAACTTTCAGGCAAGCCTATGCCTCACATATCAGATGATGAATGTAGCTATTGGTTCAACTTGTTTTGTGCTACTCCCTGCAACTGAGCGTACTAAGTTATCTGCTCGCTCATGCATGTGTGTTTTCCTTGGATATGGTCTTTCTCAGAAGGGTTACCGTTGCTATGATCCCATTTCTTGTCACTTTTTTCTATCTCGCCACGTTATCTTTTTAGAGCATATCCCATATTATCTCATCCCTAAGGTTTCTCCCCGTATTGATAAGTCTGAGTTACATTACATTGATCCCTTTTTTGAGATCCATAGATCTCCTACTCTACCTATCACACAGGGTTGCTCTTTTCCGCCTCCTATTGAAGGACAATCCATTGAGTCTGAAGTTGATTTTAACTCGGTGCCTACTAGCTCTGTGGACTTAACTACTCTACCCTCATCTGCTAATCCATCACCTTCTGCCTTACCTGAACGTCGAGTTCTTCCTGTTCGAATTCGGCGACCTCCTGCTCGGTATGCTTCTTTGCTTACTCTTTCCTCGTCATATTCTTCTAATTACATTTCTTTTCTCTCTACTATTCATTCTTTAGTTGAGCCTAAGTCCTTTAAAGAAGCATCCCAAGATTTGAACTGGCAAAACGCAATGACAGAGGAGCTTGATGCCTTGCATAAAACTGGCACTTGGGACCTTGTTCCTCTTCCTCCAGGCAAACGTGCTATTGGTTGCAAATGAGTGTATAAGATCAAGACTAAAGCAGATGGGTCACTTGAACGCTACAAAGATCGACTTGTGGCTAAAGGGTTCTTTCAGGAGTATGGGATTGATTATGCGGAGATATTTGCCCCTGTTGCTAAAATGACATAAGTTCGTGTTTTGATCTCTGTTGCTGCCTCTAATGGTTGGCCCCTTTATCAGTTGGATGTTAAAAATGTCTTCCTCAATGGAGATCTATCTGAAGAAGTGTATATGTCCCCTCCTCTAGGACTTTCGCATCCGAATGGCTATGTTTGTCATCTTCGACGGGCATTATATGGTCTCAAACAAGCACCCCGAGCCTGGTATGAAAAGTTTAGTACTACCTTTCTTCGTCTTGGATTTACTGCCTCGTGCCATGATTCTGCTTTGTTCACTTCTTCTTCCTCTCGTGGTCGGATTATACTACTACTGTATGTGGATGATATGATCATTACAGGAGATGATTCTAAAGGTATTACCCACATCAAAAAGCAACTTCATACCCTATTCGATATGAAAGATCTTGGATATCTTCGCTATTTTTTAAGTATTGAGGTTGTGTAACGACCCGCCACCCTATAATCGGGGATCCGATTACTAAATGGGTACCGAATCATTAATTTGGAACCAAACCAGGATCTAATCAAGTCTGGGAGATAAATAATAAACTAAGCTAAACATTCACATCGCATTAAACTGAAATAGAAGTGCAGGAATTTAAAAATTATTACAATGCGACTCGATACAGCAAATAATTACATACTCCAACAGAAAAGAAATAATTAAACGTACATGCCAGAAATAAAATAACAACTACGTCGGGGCATACCCCGGAATAACTGCTGACGGTGCTCAACACACGGCCGCACTCTCCTCGCTAGGTCTGCTGAGAGTCCTCACCTGAAAACCGCAGGGGGGGTGAGTCTCAAAGACAAGACTCAGTAGGGATCCTTCGATCCCCACAGCCCACGCACACACCCACAAGTGCAAGGTACAGTTAACGGTAAAGTGATAAACACAGGAGGTACAATTCCTAATTCTTAACGTGAAATCGCATGCAGTCGGAATATAATAATCATGCATATTTTAAACCAGCCGACTAGAGAACCCACAACTGTCATCTCGATAGAACTCGCTAACCACACAACAACGGTGGGAAAACCTCGACCCGCTGAGACCAAGCAGTAACCCCTCGGATAGCACACTAGCTACTCCGGCCCAACCGACTCAGGTGGTTACTCCTTCCCTCAGCATGAGTGACTCTCCGAATGTACCACTCCGACACCGGTACTAGCTGACCCCGGGGTTCACCAGGTGACCCTCTCTCTCTAGGCGTCACCCCGCCCACGCCCCCACCGACGCTGTGCTCACGCCCCCACCATCACATGGTGATAAAGCGCTACAATGTCACTCCAGGTCCACAGTAACAAAAAACACCATAACCCGGCACAGTACGATCCGGTCACGTGAAAAGCCCGCGATCGCACGACACCCACACAGTGCCATCCGGTCAAGAAGAATCCAGCATTAACGAGCGCACGAAAGCATGCATTAACCCGCTATCTAGCAGTATGAACACGTTTTACTGTCATGATTTAGTGCTGTTCTGTCTTGAATCGCGTCGCCTAAGACCGACGCCATTCAAGCTCCATGTACTGGTTTACGTAAAATTATTGTCTTCAGAATCAGGCCCTAAAAGGCGTCGACACCAGTGGTCGTCTTTTGAAAGGCGTCGACATCTTCAGACGCCATTTAGCACAGAAATCCAAGAATTTCCAGAAAACATTACCCAGGGGATTTCTGCCTTAAAAGGCGTCATGGCTATCCGACGCCATTCAAATCGCATCGCCCACCCATAACGTCTTTTAGTCCCAGAATCCCCGAACTGGCAGACTCTCAGCAAGGCGATTCCTGCCTAAAAGGCGTCGCGATGGCCCGACGCCCTTCAAAAAGGCGTCGTCCATGCACGACGTCTTTTAACCCCAGGAACCAGAGTCTGCATGAGCCCGAGGGCTCCCTTTTCAACCCAAACAACCCCAAAATCACCCAGAAACGGAGGAGAAAGAGGGGCAATCCACTCCACAGGAAATCACATTCATAGAAATCCCCCATATCATCAAGAAGAACTCCTAAACATGCTTGTTCTACCCCCCAAAACCAAAGATCCATAACATGCTCAAACGGGGAAAACATGGTTTAAACACAATACTATGGGAACCGTCACCCTACCGGATACTTGAACGCCTCCGAGCTTCAAGCCGTCCACCCGTCTCGCCCCACGCCGCCGCCGGTACCGCCGTGGTCGTCCTTACTCCACCGTGACGTCGGCCGCCCTCCGGAGAGTAGAACGCCGCAGTGGAAGTGGAGGTGGTAGTGGTTGGAGCTAGGTAGAGGATGGAGTGAAGGGAGAGATGAGACGGTGGAAGGAGAAGAGGGAGGAGGAGGGATCGCCGCCGAGCTCGCCGGAAGGGAAGGTGAGAAAGAGGGAAGGAAAAATGAGGGAAAGAAGGAGGGTTCGCGGGGTTAACCAGAGACTGGCTAAAACGCGTCGACATCGACGGACGCCTATCAGGTGACGTGACGGCTGCTCTGACAAGATTCTGAAACGCGTCGTTCGAGGCAGACGCCGTTCAGACGACTTGTCAGGGCTGTACTTTGACAATCCCAGAGTCGCAGTCTGAAAGGCGTCGACACACGTGGACGCCGTTCAGGCGACACGACAGGGCCGTACTCTCGCGGCCCGAAGCCAGCCCACGCGGCACCCACGTGGCAGGACCTGAAACGCGTCTGCAACGGTGGACGCCGTTCAAAATGCGTCTAGATGTCCTGACGCGAATCGCCACAGAATCTCAGCCCTCCCTAAGGTCAGAACTACAAGGTCCGACCTCGAAAACCGAATCCGAAGGTCACAATCCTTACAGGTTGCCTCCTCTCCTCGTGGATACATTCTATCCCAATCTAAGTACACCTTAGCTTTGCTTGAGCGTGCTGGGCTCACAGATACGCACACCGTTGATACTCCAGTTGAGCTAAATCTTAAGCTTTCACATGATACTGGTATTCCACTAGAAGATCCGACTCGTTATCGGGAAATTGTTGGTTCTCTTGTTTATCTGACTGTTACCCGGCCAGATATCCAATTTGCGGTCCATATGGTTAGTCAGTTTAGTTATGCACCCCGCTCTACTCATTGGGCTGCTGTGTTACGAATACTTCGCTATCTTCATGGTACTTGGTCTCGTGGACTTTTATTTTACTCAGCCTCTACATTGACTCTGCGAGTATACTCTGATTCTGATTGGGCTGGTGATGTTACTGATCGAAAATCCACTACTGGATGGTGCATCTTTCTCGGTGATTCTCTAATTTCATGGAAGAGCAAGAAGCAAAATGTTGTTGCTCGCTCTACTACTGAAGCATAGTACCGAGCTATGGCCTTCACAGCTACTGAAATTGTTTGGTTACGTTGGCTTCTTGCTGATCTTGGTGTTCATCGGAGTGCACCTACCTCTCTTTATTGTGATAATAAGAGTGCTATCCAAATTACTCATAACTCTGTATTTCATGATCACACCAAGCACATCGAGATTGATTGTCACTTTATTAGGCAGCATGTTCAAAATGGGACCCTTACTTTGCCTTATGTTCAATCTTCTTTGCAGCTTGCGGACTTCTTTACCAAGACACATACTATTTCTGGTTTTCAATTTCTCCTGGACAAACTCTCGTTGTTCACACCATCGTGAGTTTGAGGGGGGATGTTAATAAAAACTGTTATGTTTAGGTGTTGCCTTGGTTTGGAGATTCCGTTTTACCGCTCCTTACTGATTTGGGGGTTCTATATGTGGACCTCGCTTTCTGTTCTTTGTACATGTAAAACTGTATATATTGACCCTAATTGAGAACATGTAAAATAGCGTTTTTCCTTCTCTCCCTCTCGTGTTTCGCTTGCTAACATTCGTGATGGCTAAAATTATAGCCGTCGCAAATAATATTATTCGCGACGGCCAAAGATGTCACCGTAGCAAGTAATTTATTTGCGACATTTAAAAATATAAGCATCGCTAATAATTATTTTTTTGAGACGGACAAAAATATCATCATCGCTAGTATATAAATTAGTGACGGGCACATTTATAGCAGCCGTAAATACTTATATTTGCTACGACAAAATTTTCAGCTGTCGCAAAGATTAACATTTGCGACGGAAAGTATTTAGCCGTCGTTATATGGTAATATTAGCAACGGATTTTATTAGTCGTCGCTAGAAATTCATTGCTGATAACCAGAATTCTACTAGTCCAATCATTTTAACATGTTACATTTCGCTGCAATAACTAATTCAAGTAGCTTAAAATTATTCACGTCTTGAGTTTCTATTCTCACCTCTGGCAATGCGCAAGTGAGTATGAGTTTTAACCCTTGATTCATGGGGATTAGATAGTTGGAAAGGATTTTTTTTTTTTAGTGCAACTCTCGAAGTCAAAATTCATACTCAAATAAACAAAATAATCACAATTTATACATAAATTATTTTCTTAAAAAGAATTCAATTAATTGTTATTTGGATTTGAATCTTCGTCAATAAGAGAATTATACATATCTAAGTCAATTCTGCCACTTTTTCCAAAAAAAAAGAAAACTATGTAGTGCTTCGCTGTAGCATTGGCATTGGGCATGTTTGGCAAAAAGCCACTTTTGGCTCCACTTCTCACGTATAATGAGTTAAAAGAGAGAGGTTATAATTAATTTTGGGCCATGTTTGGTTTGAAAGTACTTTTGTACTTTCATTAGTTATTTTTTGTAGAAGTACTTAGATCTTAGAAGCCATTTGTATAGTATTTTATTTGTGTTTTGATTTTCAATCAAAAGCTACAAGGTTAATTATAAAAGAGTAGAAGCTAAAAGTGACTTTCGATTAGAAGTTTTATCAAACAACTCTTTGATTTGTTACAAAAGTCAACTCTTTCATGATAATCTTTCTCTAATTTTGAAAGGTCTACACGTAGATTTTGATCGGTAGCCAAAGTATAACTAAAATACTACATAAATAACTTTTAAGATCCAATTGTTTTTACAAAAAAATAAAATTAAATAAAAGTACAAAAATATTTCTAATTGAAATTTGTGTCAAACGCGACCTAACACTCCGGACTTTTCCAGGGAACAAAAGTCCTCTTTGTTTGGTGTTTTTATCTTGCATTGCTTGGACTGGAGTCTCGAATTGGCCAGTTTCTCGGCCGGGTCCAAATCATCAGATAACGAGTCAAGTCAGTTGGTTCATGTCAAGCTGCGGACTATAAAGTCAAAAAAAATAACTAACGATGAGAGAGAAAATTCGGCACATTCGGTGCCCATCCCTTTCTCTGTCTTGTTCGTTGGATTCGGAGCAAAGCCAACTCGGAATTCTATTCTAATTCCAAGATGTAGTGGCACAGCTCGACTTAGAAAGATTTTTAGGTTTTTCTTTTCTTGCTGAGAAAGGAGAGTGAAGTTTTTTGAATTAAACCCGAGTTCAATGCCCTCAACTCGATCAGAATCTCAGACGTTCATTAAGAAGCAAATGTTAAGGCCGAAATGACCTGCAGCACTTGACAAATTTAGAAGAACCAAGAGAACAGTGGAGAAGAAAGAATCAAATACATAAAACTACAAAAGATTTTACATGATTTGGCAAGAGTTTCTCTATGTTCACGGCCGAGTTTTCTTCTTTTTCTAGAACTTAATTACTAATATAAGAGATGATAGATAAGAAATGATACATCTTCCTTAAGTACAAGGTATCTAAGACTACTCGTTCATAATATACACTATTAAAATAATATTTAGTTATCTATTTAATTATTAGTTTATAGAACGGTTAACAGATAATATTTATAAAATAATAGCTTAACAGATACAGTCATGATTACTTTATATATATTAATGCCATATCCAACCTGTTTACATTTCTACCTGCAGCCATAGGTTTTTTTCATTGACTAAAAACATATATTTGGTTATCCATATCTCATACACCAGTGATTTAACGTTTTGTAGCCAATTAATGGTAATTTGAGTTTTGCGCGCTCACACACTCGAGTACTTTTGCTTCGCGGATGCATCACTTTTCCGACTCCACTAATTTTATCTATCGTGTCAAAAGAAAAGAGCTATACTAGAATAAACTAGATCGCAAGAACTGTAACTACGTCATCAATGTCTGTTATAGGATTATCTTCTGGAGTCTGATTCCAATTATTAGATCGGACTTCAACGGTACAGTAAAAGGAGGAGGAGCCATTTTCAAAATATTTCTTTTTCCCGTCCAAATCTCCCCCTCCATCCTTCCTCTGCACAATTGGAATCCGTCCAACAAATCCAACAATATACTGATTGGAATCGAACTCTATCCGTTACCGTGGGACCTGCAATCCAAAAAATTCTTACCAGAGTTGAACATAATTTGCACAAGAGCTAGGCAATCTTTTGGAAGAGAGCACAGTGGAGTAGCACACATCCATCGAGGACCACACTCCAAATGCTGCCACCCGTTGTGCTCAGAAAGCATCATCCTATGCCCTCGTGATCTCCAGAGATTAGCAAACTGAACAGATACTGTGTTAGTGTGTAGTTTGGTTCCCTTCTTTGGCAAGGGTGGTTTATCTGTCGCTCTCCCTTTATTCGGCACCATCCCATCAGCCTTTGTTAAAGGCATACAGGGTCCCCGCTCGCGAAGGTAAAGTCGTAAAGGCCGAACAAACACGACTGATTCCCTAATTAGCCAGCGCATAATCTTGCACGTTTTTTGAAGCGATGCTGCGAGATGTTTAGATTGAGATCGTCTGCTTCACTTTTTCTATATTATTGATGTTTCATCTTATTACTTCAATTATTGTGGTGGGAGGAAAATAAAATTTAAAAAAGAGAAAAAAATTTACTTTTTAAAAATTTTAAATTAATCAAAATGAATGAAATACAAACAGTATAAAAAAAATAAAATAGATGATCTCAATCTCAAATGCTTACCTTTCCGTGGCGTGTGGAAAGTCGCATCACGAAATCTTATAAGCGGGAGGTGGCAGCGGGGCATAGTGTTTGATGGAGGTGGAGACCTGTATTTGTACACCGGAGTGGTAGGAAGTAATGAATGTGCATTCGGTGTAGAACGGAGGAACTTTGCGAGGGAGCATTTTTATGTACCTAATAATTTAATTAATGATAGGTTACTGTTTGGTCGAAACGCCCAAGCAAAGACGCGAAGTTCGCTTCCAAATGACGCTGGCTGTGCAGTCCCGTGGTTCATGTTGGTCATCTTTATGCTCTTCTGGTTCAAAAATGCAGACCAGTTGGGCTTAAGGAGGGAAAATTTTGAGCGGACGCATGTAGCCCAAAGTGGCTGAGTGGAGGTGATAGTAAACTATCTATATTTATATTGTCTGTGGAGGTAGCCAATGAGTTATCCTCTCTCACCAGTTTAGTGATCTTAAAAAATTAGAGAGAGAATAAAAGGGACAAACCTATCCTTCTTTATCTTCGATTTTGATTTTAAAGTTGCGAACAAAACATTTCACTTCACAGAAAGAACAGCTCATCTCTAAGTCATTTTTATTATATTGATTTTATTTGTAAATGGTGAAGAGTTATGACTCAAAATGTTTTATATCTTTTTCTATTTAAGTTATCCTGATATCAAATATAGGCGAAGAATTTCAACAGGCAAGTTCAAGCAATTAACACACACAAAGATAAATTTGAGATAGTTTCAAGTACAACTAGTTTTAGTGCCAAATTGCAGAGTTGCCACTATTCCATACAGCTGAAATCAATATAATTAAACTGCTTAAGAATAAATGGAAAAATACATATATAATCACTTGTTGTTTAAGGACAGATCATGCATAACAAGAAAGGATATTTTTGCACTTAGGTTCATGATGTGAGACGCTTTCACACTGATTACTTGAGATGTTATAAATATTCCATAACTCTAGTTAGAATTTATGTTAAATTAACTGCATTCATCTTACCACAGGTTGCAAGTGCATAATGTCTGGTATATTTTTGCACATGTACTTGCATGGTAGATTTATATTAATCAATGTGCACGTAAGAGTGATAAATCCGTAATTCTGTATGTAAGAAACTTATGTCTAGCTATAAATATTCTTAAGGTTTATTATTAGTTTATATGTACGTCATGTGAAAGGAAGTATAATAAACAAAGTGAGGAAACTAATATATTAATAAAAAAACGTATTTCTGACCAAAAAAATAAACAAAAAAGGATGAAATTCACAGGCATAAATTTGTAATGTGTAATGGTTTTTCTCATCTTGCCCATAAACTGAACTGTAACATCGATAATAAGATAATAAACAAATCCCTGTTCAAATTGAACCAGTCTTTTATTGTTTGATTCAGATGTCCCGTCAAGTTGTGCACTTGAAAATTGCGTCTTGAGAGGGTTCAGTCATGATATTTTGCTACCGTGTTCTTGTTAAACAATCAAAAGATACCCGACCACAAAAAAAAAAAAAAAAAAAAAAAAAATCAAAAGATAAGCTCCTGACATGCTTCAAGCAAATATTTACAGAGAAAAGAGACAAGAAAAAAGGCGAAAGAGTTAGAAAAGCTGGGGATGGTGAAAGCAGATATGAACTGTGAAATCTGACAATTAAAGGATGTAGTGTGGGGTTGCCATGGCAGGCAGCTGGGAAAGTGAAGAGGAACCGGGCATGGCATTTTGTCCGCGCCATAACGAGAGTAGCAAAAGAGATAAAAGATGGTGCAGCGCGAGGAGCCAGGGTCTCAGGGCAGGCCACAGGGTGACAGAGATATGCCATGGGGAATGGTTGAAGGAGACGTCAGTGTGGGCCTTTTCCTGTTCGACAACAAGTGCGAAACGCGAGAGTTTTCACCTCCTGAGCTCCTCTCCATTTCAGACGAATTCAGATTTTAAAAAGAATCATTTTTTAAATTCAAATGTTATGATGAATTGATTATTTTTTAAAAACTCATTGAAAATATCATGAAATTTGAAGATATATCAAGTCACTTTTATCCGCATATTTATTCCAGTCTAAACATTTTAGGAGGATAAAAGAAAAAAAAGAAGAAGATATTATTTTTTAAAATTCTCATATTCTCCTCCTTTTTTTTTTTCAAAAGATTCATGAGGAATCAAAAAGAGGTTTTTTTTCAACATAAAACAAAATTTGAATTCTTAAAGAATCTATCTACTATTTTTTCATTTGATTTTTTTTACAATTTTCATATTTCTGCCGATCTGAGGACCTAGAATTTTTAGCATCGTTACCAAATAGAGCTTTAAAGATGAGTTATACTCGCTGTAATATCTTGAAATATTACAACTATAATCACTGTAAGAATTATGAGATCAAATGATCTATGAATTTTAAATTTTGTTGCAGCATTTGCAGGAAGGTGCAATTATTGCTTTTGGGCCTCCAACTTAAAACCTTAAGCCCCCTTTTCAGAACGAATAAGTGGGTGGAATGGAAAGTTATTCCGTCATTCTTGTTAAAATACTATTTGACGATTGGAATATTCAGAAAGTTGAATATTCCATCAGGTGTAGAATCACCCATTGATTTCTATTCAGAATCTCCCTTGAATAAAAGAAAAGGGGTGGAATATCCCACCCTCTGGTAAAAAAAGTTATTTATTCTCTTCATCTTATGTCAAAGAGAAAATTGACAAATAAAAGAATAACTGACGAGTGAAAGGATATTTTTCTCCAGATTAATTTCGTTGCTAAACAGGGCCTAAGACTTTGAGTAGAGTAGGCACCATCTATTTAAATGTTGATTGTTTTTATCTCTTTTTCGATGCGAAACTATTCTAACATGCCCCCTCATGTATAACCCGATTTTAGGTTCTATCACATAGAACAAAAAGACAAGTTGCGTGGCCTGATTCATAACTATGGGTTTTGATACCATATTGAAGTTATTGAACTATCTAACTCAAAACCTTAAGATTTTAAGTGGAGTAGGCACCTTCTATTTAAGTATTGATTATTTTTGTCTCTTTTTAGATATAAAACTATTCTAACACTTGCTATCGGACCTCATTATTGGGCGGTGATTACAGCGTAACTAGTGCTCCACATGCATTTGTTGTCATCGGGCCCAATCTATCCCAAGCCCAAAAGTTTTCATTGAAGGCCCAACGACGGATTATGGTTCCAATTGCATGAGGCGATAAGAGCTGTGCTTGGGGTTAAACCAGTGATTTCTTGGCATAGGGTGGATTTCTAAATATAATAGTTAATCAAACAAACACGCTCCGCGCATATATTTTATTAAACAATATTTTTCAAATAAATTAGTTTAATATTAAATTAAAATTAAACCAAATTTAATAAAATAGATTATATTTAAGGACTTTTGCAATAACCCTTAAAAATATCACATAAAGAATCCTTCTACGATCAAACAAAACACCGCTTGTAAGACATGTATATGAAAAGAAAACCTTCTATACAAATAATTTCTATACATAGAGAATTCCCTACCATGAAGTTTACTATCACTCAGTCACTTACAAATAAGAGTTTATTTTAGAACAAAAAACGCTTAGATGGTTTTTGTTGCATACACATCATTCTTTAGGAGTTAGTTGCAAAAGGCCCAATATTTAATTTATTATTCATGTTTGACGGAAGAGTATTCATGAAATTATCTTTTTTATAATGGCGCTAGTGTCTTTTTTTAAAGACTATATATACAAATTCTTGAAGCAAATGCATGCCAGAAAAGTTCAATCAATGCAATATGTACTAATATAGCTTTGTGATAGCAAATAGTTAATTTTATAATGGTGAAAGTTGAATTTTCATTGAATAGGACAATTATGAAAATAAATCAACATTTTGCGAATATATCCTACTTAAAATTTTATTTACATAATTGATGATCTTATTTTCGTATTATTCCAAAACCTCACATCATCTCAGTGTCTGTGAAAGTATCCCGATAGTTAAACTTACTTAAAGATTCAGTTAACAATCTTTCTTTAACTGTTCAACTTAATATTGAATGAAGATATTAGAACAAAAGGAAAAAAAAAAATTGACGGGCATATTGTATAAAAGAGAGAGAAAGAGTGAGAGAGAGAGAGAGAGAGACAGATCGATATCGAAAGAAAGAGAAAGACCGTTAAGAAAAGAATGGGACATGTTAGACTTTTTAAATTTTGGTTAAAAGTTAAATATAGATAGGGAATTCATTAAAACTAATACCAAGATATGATTCTCCTTTGTGCTAATACAATTTTAAGGAGGGTATATTTGCAAATATCCCACCTAAAAATTATACATCCAATATTTTTTTGGATGGTGACAATATCATGTTACATTATATGCTAATTTTTTTGGTCATTTTTTATTTCTCTAGACCAATTTATAATGAAAAAAATAATCTTTATTTTCATTTCAGTTTATGCACAAGGAAAAAAAAAATTTCTTAAAATATTTTTATTTTGAGTGCCTTTTGTTGGCCTATCGAGAAAGGATTATCATAGTGGTGAAGATATAATTTCCATCATAAAATATATGTGGTGCAAATACAACTTTATTTTGCTATAAATAACACGATCTATGCTTTTGATAGTTAAGATGCGTGGACAAAAAATATTTTAAAATTTGAGCATATAAGCGACATGTTTGCCATGTTAATGTAAAGCCTATATATAGTTAAGACGCGTGGACAAAAAACATTTTAAAATTTGAGCATATAAGCGACATGCTTGCCATGTTAATGTAAAGCCTATGTGATGTAAAAAACATTGCTCTACAAATTACTCTTGAAAGTATCTTGAAACTCTAGAGAGCATAATATTTTAGATAACATTCTAGGACACTGTAATGTTGTCTAGAGCATCACGCTCTTGATAACATCTAGAAGCTCTTGAGAGCATGATGCTCAAGAGTTTCAAGATGTTATCAAGAGGTTCTATATGCTCTCGAAAAATAGTATAGTGGGTAATTTTTTTATTATATTTAAATCGGCTCTGCTTATATGTGCTAACGCATGGGCGACATCGATGTGCATTTAAGACGAGACAAAGAACCATGTGTGCTTGTTAGGTGACACGAGTAGATAGTGGGACTCATTCCAACTTACCTATTCCCCCACCTATGTAGCAAGCATTTATCTTGATAATTAACAGACACACACATATGTATCCCTATTAAATTTAGGGATGCCAATTGGATTGGGCGGCAAAATTTGGCTCGGCTCAGCCCGACCTAAGAATTAAAAGGGTCGGACTTGGACTTTGGTTGGTCCCAACCTAATATGGCTCGGATATATCAAAATTTTGTATGAGTTAATTTAAGTTTATATGTAAACAATATTGTGTCAATATAAGTTACGAGAATAATCAATGAGACGTGATTTTGATTGTATAAAGTAAGTATTTTACATGTTTATATTACGATGCAAATATGTTATATGTTCTAATTTTATTAGGTTGATAAAAATTTCTCATGAATTTTTGCATTAGGAAGAAAAAAATAAAAATTCTTCAAAATCGGACCGTGTCGGACCTTAACCGAGCGTCAAAAAAGAATCTCCCGAACCAGGCCAAGCCCATGAAAATTGGACTGGCCCGGGCCCGAGTTTTTGAGAATTTATTCAGGCCCGACCCAATGACACCCCTAATTAAATTTGAGTAGATAAGCAACATGAACAACTTGTCAATGCAACACCTATGCTTAAAATTTCAGTGCTAAAAATATATTTTTGTATCAATTTAGACTTACATGTATAAAAATTGTTTCTGTATTCTTTTACCCAAGAATACTATATATATATATAGATATGTATATTATTATGTTTAATATATATATATATATATGCAAATATTTTTAAATTTGAGTCTATGTAAATAATATTCTAATATATTTTAAATTTGGATGATAAAGTGAAATGACAAAAAGTGTGGTGTACTGTAAATATTCAATTTTACAGGTGTTAGAGCTGTGTGAATTGTATAATCTAATAGGAGTAATATTTGTTGTACTAAGGGTGTCATTTGCAGTGCAGTGGGTAAATAAAAATTTATTTTTAAAATTTTTTTAGGTAGGCCCCAACGTGTCCTACATGTCCGTATAGATCGATCTTCGATTGGACAACCGAACAGAATTTGAAAATTTTAAAACTATTATTGGGCTCGGCCTATTAAGGGCATTTTTAACTGTTCATTGGGGCTCAATTTTTTTATATTTTAAATTTTTTTGGATCGTCTAATCGGAGATCGACTTATGTAGATATGTAGAACATCTCGGAGCCCACTTTAAAAAAATTAAAAATATTTTTTTATTTACCCACTGCACTAAGAGGTGGCACAAATGAGGACCCACAGTGCAACAAACATTACTCAACCTAATAGATTGTACAGGTGGAAAATACAAAGCGAAGTAAAAGTCGGGTGGATTTGTGGGTGTAAAAAAACCAAAGTTTATAGGCGGGAGCATTTAACTAGCGGATAGAATGAGAGACACTGCGTCGGATGATTAGGGCCAGTTTATTTTGATAATAAGTGTCCAATATGACACATTATTTTGCGCTATTCCACTTTCAGTTTGAGAGTTCGGACATGTTATTCTTTGAATAAATAAAATAAATTATTCTACATGAAATGTTATTTATTCCGATAAATCACATATTCCATCTAAAATTAATTCTTCTTGTTCTAGTAATAAGAAATTCGGAAACAAAAAATCCAAAATACTACATGGCACATACTCAAAACAAAACCAGCCTAAAGGTACATTGAGCAATTGGGTAAAACGGATAAAAGCCGAACAAGTGAATTAACAGAATAAATATATGAACGGTACCAGAGCTTTACCTTTTCTTTTCTTTTTTTTCTTTTTTTTTTGCACTCAAACAGAGCTTTAACTTGAACCGTGCAACGGAAAACCGATGCATTGGTTTCAGTAATATAGGTTATAGATTTTAAGAAAATTTAAATATATATTTTTAAAATATCATATTTATATCTATACTCTCAACTCTTACTACTTGTTATCAATACTTTTGAAAACTTCAAAAAAGTTACAATTATACCCCTTAATCAAAATAACATGAACTCCAACCAAAAATGTCAAAAATATTCTATAATCTTGATAACCTCAACGGTACATATGTAAAAATCTAACGCATCTAATAGTGTATATGTAAAATATTAGTGACTTTATGTGTATCCATTTAAAATCTCACGTTCGATTTATAGTGGCAATTTGACGCAAGGCTGTAACTGTAATCTTACCGAAGATTTCAGAGATTTTGATAACAGTATACAGAAGTTGGAGATATAAATGCAAATACAGTACCTTTTAAGAATATATAAGCAAAAATACCCTAAATCCTATAACTGCTCTTACTCCCCGGTTTGTCATTAAGTTTTGAATAAAGATTCCACTCGAGGGTTATCTCGAACGTTCCAACTGATCCATCTGATGATATTAAGTACAATTGGATTCTCAATAAGCAGCTCTCAATTAGATTTTAATAATTTTATTAGATTTTCATATTACTTTATAATCTCTTCATCTTATAAACTGTTCCAAATGGGTGATCTTTTACTTTGATACCTTTATTCATATTATGTTTCAAATAAAAAATAAATAAACTAAATAAAATTATCTTTTATTTTAACCAAAATATTTGAATTTATTAAGTTTTTATTTTAATCAAAATAATTCATTCCTAAATAAGGCATTGGACTTTATATCAAAGGAAATGAGGAACAACCGGAAAGGAAGAATTTCATTGGAGCATGTTTGTTTTGAGGATGTAAAAAAAATGATTTCATTTTATGGTGTTTTCGGTTGTTGAGCTTGATTAGTTTCCTAAATAAGGCATTTTATTAGTTTCCAATAACGCCGGGTTCCGATCGGTTTCTGCGCTGCTCTCAAGCGAGAAGAGAGAGACTACTGTTGTAGTCGACCGATTCGAATGGCAGACGAAGAGGTCGGAGAGCGTCGCGCCGGAGGAGGAGGAGGAGGGATGGGCGCCATGGGGGATTACGAGCTGAAGGAGAGGATCGGCGGGGGAGGGCCGTCGGCGGTGTGGCGGGCGGTGCACGGGCCGAGCGGGCTGGAGGTGGCGCTTAAGCGGGTGCGGCTCTCGGGCCTTACCAGGAGCCTCAGGGAGTCCCTCGACTGCGAGATCGACTTCCTCGCCGCCGTCCGCCACCCCAACATCATCCACCTCCTAGACGTCATCCGGGTCCGTCTCCACTTTCCCTTTCGTTTAATCTTTTCGTTTTTTTTACCGGTTTCTCCTCTTTTTTGTTCCCCCTTCGATCCAATCTAGTCGTTCGAAGAACGTCCTTCGCGCTCTGACCTGAGCTTCCGAGATGATGGCAAGTGGGAAATATCATGGCTGGGGCTCCTCGATTGGTGCCCTACCGGAAAGTTTGGATATCTAATCTAATATATAGAAGGAATTTTTTTAGCTGCCCCGAGTGGGGTGGTTTAATTGGGTGAGACTAGAGTGGTCTCTTTGCACACATTAGAAGTGTTATCTTTCTGTTACGTTTTTAGGACTAACAGTTCATGGTTTCAGATTTGGGCATTTCTATAGTTTTGGTTAATTGCGACCAGTTCAGGTAAATTGCCTTTCCGTAGTTCCATAATCTTGAGGAATTTGGCATTTGAGCTTTTGACCCTTCTGCTTTGAACCTGAGGTATTAATGTCTTTAGGTAGTATACGTTGCCTTTTGCTGGAGTCTGGGAGGGCAACCGTAACTGGGCTAGGGTTTTCTCTTCCGCCGCCCAATTGGATGCTTCCAGAGTTTAAGTAAAACTCTAAGACTTCAGTTATGATTTTTGGATGAAGAAACACTGAAAATGGGGAACATGGAAACTATATCCTAAGCTTAAAATCAACAACACTTCCCTTTTCTCCCTCACTGTGAATACCCCAGGCATTTGGTAATAACAACTTCCCCAGGGAATTATTTACTCCTGTTTTCAATCTTGTTCTATATCACTGGCCTTGTAGTCCATAAATGGTTTGCATCTCAGGCTGATGAATGCATATTCCTGGTATTGGAGTTCTGTGCCGGGGGGAACTTAGCTAATTACATTCATCAACATGGTATGATACGCGAACAGGTTGCTAGGAGATTCATGGGACAACTAGGTAAACTACTTCCTTATTCTAGAAGAGGAGAGGAAGATTACCTTGTTGACTCTCCTATTTGAACTAGTGGCATAATAGAATTCCATGTTCCAGGCGCTGGTTTGGAGGTGCTACACGCTCACCATATCATCCATAGAGACTTGAAGCCAGAGGTAGGTTTTTAGCTTCCTCTGAAGTTCTTCAAGACTTCACCCCTTGATACCAAATCTGCTGAATTATTCTTGTGCAGAATATCCTGCTGTCTGCTTCAGGCAACAATGCAGTGTTAAAGATAGCCGATTTTGGCCTATCAAGGTAATTATGAAGCCTCAAATATTTTTTTCCCTTCCCAGAAGTGTAAGTATTGTTATTCACAAAAGTCAAAGAGAAGAATGATTTGCAAAGTAAAAGAGAAGGATGAACTTTTTGTCAATTGCCTCTGGTTGCCGTGCAGAGTCATGCTTCCAGGTCAATATGCGGACACAGTTTGTGGCACACCCTTCTACATGGCTCCTGAAGTAATGCAATTCCAGAAGTATGATGAGAAGGTGAGACTCTTAGCTCTTCCTGGCAGCATGCAACAAAACAGCAGCCGATTGAAGGTCTTTCTTTGTGCATAGGTTGACATGTGGAGTATTGGTGCTATTCTCTTTGAACTTTTGAATGGTTACCCACCTTTTCATGGCAGAAGCAATGTCAAGGTAACTCTATATTCATATGGCTGCAACTAGGCAACTAGCTAGCAATCCATTTATATTCTGTCTCTAACGTCCATAATGTATGTCAAATTCTCATCAGTTGTTAGAGGACATAAAGATGAGCACCAGTCTCCCGTTTTCTCAGCTGATACTTCCCCAGCTGCATCCTGACTGTGTTGATATGTGTGCAAGTCTTCTATGCAAGAACCCAGGTTTGTCAAGTCAACCTCAAAATGTTATTTTCAGCAAATCTTGATGCTGCTAATATGCCCATCTATCTTCACAGTCAACCGGTTGTCCTTCAATGAGTTCTATAGCCACAAATTCCTGAGGAGACATGGAAGAAAGACAGCAACATCCTTAAAAAGAGTGGAATGAATCATAAACTAGTGTAAGTGCACATCTGAAGAAGTCAATTTCTGCTATGTTCATCACACATCATACTTGCCTTGTTCAACTTGACTCCACAAGATAGCTCAAACGTCCTTGAATTGTGCTTGTATATGGTCATTTCTGGCTAGCTACACCAAGAGTTATCTTCAGATTTGCTCATCAGTTCCTTCAACCTAGATTCACCTTCTACCTACCAGCAGCAGCATACATAAAAGAAGTTTGTAGTTTCCATGTCTTCTGGCTTCAAGTTGAGAGGGTGCTCCATTTCAACTATGGCGGTTTTACTATTGCCCTGAGCTCTGCAGACGTTGGCAACACTCCCCACTTTGATGCATACAGTGGATGTGGCATTTTGTCACAGGCTTGAGGGCATGATTAATTCATCCTGGATGTCTGGAGAATCAACCATGCATCTATAATGTTGGACACCAGAAGTAAGATCATTTATTTTTGTCCAAGTCAAGAAAGTACAAACGTTTATCTAAGGAAAGATTCTCTAGATGTAGAGCTGGGTCGATGCCCCCACAGTTGCTTTGGGTCTCATGACAGCACTGCAGCAGAACCTCTTTTTCCAACAACAGCCTCTTCTTTTCAGGATACATGTGGATCCGTACATCCAGACCCAGGGTTTTTTGGCGTGCAGAAGTAGAAAAGGCCTGTACTGATGTTATAAGGTTGCCTTCCTGCCAATTTCATCCAATGGGACATGTAGATAGCATAAGTGAGATGAGATCCTCTTGACATCTGTCTCAAGACTTTTGTATGTCCCCGTTTATACAAGGATGAAGATAAAGAAGTCATTTACACTGAAGTACTATGTTCATCTCATCCTCATGTGAGAGAGGGCATAAAAGGTCCAGAGAATCTCATCTCGCACCAAGTAGGCAGTGGAATAAAGATCACCATCTTATGATCATCAAGTGTTCCATGGGACTGCAAGCGGCCTCCATTCCATCCAACACCCGATATTTACATAAATTTTCGCAGCCAGTGTACCGCCCAGTAGAGGAAGTCAGATAATTATAATGACAATTGTTAACTTGTAAGGACCTGGGTGCTTTGTATTTCACTACGCGCAGATTGCAATGAGAGGATAGCTGATTATTAGCTGGTTAGTGTCAAGAGCCAAATGCATCTTTATGTGCGTAGACACTAGACATCCTATCCAAGGGAGGAAGAAGACCATGAATGGAAAACGGCAAATCTTTGGATGAGATGGTAACTTTCGATCGTTATAAAAATTTCGATTACTGCTAATTTTACCTCATGGACGGCAGTGTTGCGCAGTAGCCTGTTTTACTACTTTACAGCTCAATGTTCGTATGGCACTGTATAAGATGGAACTTGAAAACTCCAGTTTTGGGGTACATTAGAATTCTCATACGTTGTTACCGAGATTGCTTGTAATGTGTCCGCATATGCGATTGTTTGAATTGTTCAGAGTATGAAAACCAAAACTTGGTTTTCGTCTACCGTAGTTTTTTTTCCCACAGAGCTAAGTTGATCAGATTTTATGTTTTACGTTATTTTTAATGTCGAAAGCCAATGAACTTGGAAGTCGTTAAGGTGACCACACCAACGAAGATATGTTGTACGTTCAATTCTTGCTGAGTATACATATTTTGGGGACTTTGTGACTGGGGGGTGTTTTTGGTGCTGGCCGTCTTCGGCAATCGGCACCTTGCATTTCGCATAGAAGTTGGAGGTGGCAATTATAGACACGCTAATTTTGACATCATTTTGAGTAAATTTCATATCATATAATAATGCCTCAGAATGGTCTGATAATTAATCATTGATTAATTTTTATTAATATTTTTAAGTGTCGGGTTTAACAGACATGTTTAAGTTAATCAATTGAATTGATTTTAGCTCAAATTTCAGTTAAAATACGAAGAATCCTAAAAGGCGTCGACCCATGTGGACGCTATTTAGAGTTTATTCCTGTTTTAGCGTTTAAATTTGAATTTTAATTAATTGATTTATTAGCTAAAAGGCGTCTGTTAAGGTCGACGCGATTTAAGTTTCCTAAGCTGTCTTAACTTCTCTTCCGGATGTTTATCCTTATCTTAATTAGAGTAAAAGACGTCTACACATGTGGACGTTTTTTATATAATAAAAATAAAGATAAGTTTTCCCGGATATTTATCCTTATCTTAATTAATCTGAAAGGCGTCAGCCAAGGTGGACGCGTTTTAGATAATTACAGATAAAGATGAATTAATCAGTGATTATCTGTCGATTAAGGTAGATAAATCCTAGATTTTTCTATGTTAATCGCGAACGCAGAAAATGCCTATAAATACCTTGCATCTCAAAGAGTTAAAAAAAAAGAAGAGAGAGAATTATTGAGCCACAGCGTTATAGCAATTTGGAGATCGAAGCAACCACGCCGGAGCGCTGCCATTTCCAGAAGACGGCATCCTTCTTCCAGATCTTCATCCTTCAAGGCTTCTCCAACTGGACTGGGCATAAGTTTTTCATATCTGAATTTCATTTACATTCTTTAGTTTCATTCTCTCATACTCACTGCATGCAACACACACCACATCATTAATTCTCTAAAACCCATCTGTTCTAAAGGGGTTTCAAAGCCATCTAAACAAGTGAGTTGCTGTTTATACATGTTTCTGATCATGGTTAGCTTTGATATTATTTCCATTTAGATTCTCATCACTATTTCTTCTTTATTTTTCTGTCTCTCTGTCTCTGCTGCTCCCAACAACTGAACAATAAGAAATCAAAAAGAGGGAAATCAAGCACAAGCCAGGAGAACTTCTGGACGATCCTCAACATTCAACAGCAAGAACAAAAGAAGAAAGGGCTCTCTTTCTTCAGCCGGCTGAAGGAGGGGAACCAAGGATTCAATCTTCCGCGTTCGAACAGGTAGGCGATCAAACTCTTTTGAAGCTTTTTTTTAGTTAAAAGTTTCTGGCGATCACAGCACCTTAGTTGCATTTTTTTAATAGGTTAATTTACCCTAAACAACATAGTTTTTCACATAAATCACACGAGCAAATTTTCAGCACCTACAGCTCTTTTGGCGATCACGGTGGGACTTGGTCTCGCCGTCTTTTAATTTCTTTTGTTCTTGCTATTATCATACCGGGCACCCACGGTGCACCACTTGTGTCTTTCGACACGTCCTCACCGATTGGTGAGTGTTTAGTTTGTTTAATTTCCCTCGTGCACCACGTGCACACCCCAGTGGCAAGATCTTGCCTCCCCTTGATTAGTTCAAAAGCTGTTTTTTGTGATAAAATGCTGTGTGATTGCGTGATTTCTTAGTTGTTTAGATAGTAAATCATCCTGTCTAAAATCTGAAACTAAAAATCTTTGCATAAGTCGATTGTTTACTGCATTTTTCCCTGTTTAAGGAGGATTCGACCCAGAAAATCCTTCTGGAAATCTGTTTCTGCGAACTAAAAAGCGTCCAGGAACAGCGACGCGTTTCAAAACCGCGTCTGGACACCTGGACGCCTTTTAGCCTCCAGATTATCTCTGTCGTCTACATCTGTTTCTGCGAAATAATTAAGTTCTGTGTTGAATAGCGTCGACCATTATCGACGCGATTCAGACAGTTTTTAGTTATTTTCCAAGCTTTCTCTGCTGTTTGCATCTGTTCTCTGCGAAAGAATTAAGTTCTGTTTTGAATAGCGTCGACTATCATCGACGCGATTCAGACAGTTTCTTAATTATTTTTCAGTTTCCAGATTTCTGTGTTGAGTGCTAGCTACCCATTACTCTATTAAGCATTAGAGGCCATCCAGGTCGCAGGGCATACGCATTGAGGCTAAAACCCTCCTTTTCTTAGGAACACATTACTCGACGTTAGCAACTCTCTCTGATTGGGTTGGTCCCTTGATCAGACTAGAGAAGTTGACGTTGAGACCTCCATAAGTCCCCAAAATCAAGGTATTCCTCCTTGATCATCGGGCTGGTTGTACCAATTGAAGTCCCGGCTAGATTCTGAAAGCGTTGTGAGAGAAAAACCTTAGAGAATAACGGTGGAAATCAAACTGAAACTAGGATCCTTCCCTGAGCGAAATTGTGGTTTAATCCAATTCAAATAATTCAACAAGGAATCCTGAAATCACGTTAAGCATCCACTTGTTTGATTAACCTCTGCACAACTTGTTTGATTAATTTTTTTTGAAAAGAGAATCTAATATAATGTTGCTGCGATCTGGCAGAGATTTGAGTATGGCCCAAGACGCCATTATCAACTACGAGGGAGATGCTAATGCCCCTCGCAATTCTGATTTCAACTACGAGAACGGGAGAGATGCTGATGCCTCTCGTAATTCTGTACCCATTCCAGTTCGACATGACGGGAATGTACGAACTCCTCTTTTTAATCCGCACGATCAATATCATGATCTTCCTCCGCATGAATATGCGATTCCCAATCCTGACTTTGAGGGGGACATGAATCAGCATGATCCCTCATCCTCCGATCCTACGGATCTTGTCAATGCTCTGGGAGTTCTTGCCTCCCGACTGGACCCTCAGCAGTTCGAGGTGATCCAGTCCATCTTGAAGGGGAAGGCACCCATGCAGCCTGCCGAGCCGAATCATGTGGCTCCCCCCGTTGTTCCTCAACAACCTCTTCCTCCTCCTCCTTATATCCAACAGGCCATGGAAGGCCTTCATCTTACCTCTCGGCCAACTGGGCCACAACTTTCTTCATCCAGGCAACCGGCTAGACCGCAGACGCCCATTTACCAAAATGCCCTCGGGCATGGCGGAAGCTCTGCCGGACCTCATCCTTATTACCCTCCTTGTCCAACGTACTCTAGGCAGCAGGCCTATCAAGTACTTCCTCCTCCTCCTCCTCCCCAGGCAGATCTAACCACGCAGACGTTACTGGCCAAGATGGAGCGCATGGACGAGCAGTTTAACAATCTTCAGAAGATGATGGGGGTTAAAGCTGTGCCAGAAATTAATTTACCGAGCCTGCCAGTGTTTCATCTGCCACCCTCTGAAATGCCAGTGTATCGAAAGTATAACGGTACTGGTAACCCTTTCACGCACCTGAAGGAGTTCATGTACGAATCCTCTTTCTGGCAGAATGATAAGAGGTCATTGGCTTTCTTGTTCAGGAGATCCCTAGAGGGACCAGCCCTCGAGTGGTTCTTTTCTCTGGAACCCTCAGAAGTAGAGGATTATGGTATTGTTTCACGTAAATTTATCCAACGATACCAGGACAGAGTTGCACCCTCCTTGTCTATCACGGATCTTATTGCAGAAAAGATGAAACCGGACGAGGAGTTTGTCAGTTTTGCTGACAGGTGGCGGGGCCTGGCTGAAAAAGTGAAAAATCACTTGTCCGAATCCGAACAAGTGAAAATGTTGATTTCCAACGCCACGCCCCAGTTCAAGCTAGTCCTCTCCTTGAACAACTTGACGAACATGGCAGAGCTCTATGAAAGGGCACGGTACTGCCAGAATGCTTTCAAGGACGCTACGTTCTCTAGCGTCTTTGATCCTCATAGACCTAACAGGCCTCCACCTCGGAAGCCTGCAGTGCCAAATTCTCCTAGCTCAGGTCCAACTACTGAGGGCACGCTCTCTCACGAGCAGGTCAGTACCATGAACAATAATTCGCCCCAATTTGTGAGGAATCAGCAGTCCAGAGGCCGCCACAGCCGAGCCAGCAGGGGTACAGGCAGCAGCAGAACCCCCATTACCAACAGCAGTACCAGCGGCCCCAGCAGCCGAATCAGAACCAGTTACAGCAACAGCCGCAACGGCAACAGCAGTATCAGCAGCCACATCAGCAGCAACAGCAACAGCCACAGTACCAGCCGCGTGCACCACCGGCGTACCACAATGTCCCTCCTCCTGGTGACTACAACCAACAAAGGAGACCTCCAGGCCCGAAAAGGGCAGAGTACCCGGCCCTCCCAGAATCTTTGGCAGATATTTTCAGTGTTTTAATGGCAGCCAATGCCTTAGTTTTGCCGAGAGAGAAGGCCGTCTGGCCTCAAAATGCCGATACGTCCAGGTATTGCTACTTCCACAGGCAACCTGGGCATACCATTGACACCTGCTTCCAATTCAGAGATTATATCCATGATCTCAATGAGCAGGGCGGCATTGACTGGGAGGAAATGAAGAAGTACATAACAGCCTTGAAGGCGAGGAGACCGCAGCAGCAGCAGCAGCAAGCAAGACCACCGGCACAAGCAGCAGCACCACCCAACATGGGAATAGTGCAGAATCCACTCCCGGAGCATCAGAACCAAAACCAGGTTGCTCCCATCTTGACGAACAGCCAGTCTGAGGCTGGTCGTGGGCAGCAGTGGAGAGTAGAGGACTCTTCCTCTCTTTGTTCAACGGGTCACGTTCAAAGTACCGCAGAGCGACCACCACGCCGCACCATCCACATACCAAGGCCACAACCTGTTACCATTACCCCCATACCCACACCTACATACCACTCGCCCACGCCCAATAATCCATTACCACTACCCACCTTCCTAAGACCCATTACACCCCGCACCACTACGCCTCCATCATATAACCCCCCGCAAACCAATAACGCACCCCTCCTACCGTCCAGGCCTTTATTACGCATACCGTTTCCTACTTCACCCGCTACCACCACCACTTATCCAGATATGCCTTTACCATCTAGACCGCTATTACGCGTACCATTCCCCACTTCGCCAACCACTTATCCATCCACCATCCAACCCTCTAGGCCTTTAATCCGCACCGCGCCATCACCACCTAGCCCTACGCCTAGTCCTACGCCATCACCTACCTACCAACCCTCTACGCCATCCGCACCGTCCAACCCTGCGGTACTTAAAGTGTCACCCGGATCCTCCACGGTTGAGGAACACGCGCTCCGGAGTGGAAGGATTTTCAACAAGGTCTTCCCTCAGTCCACAGTCAGAGACGGCCCATCACAGCCGACTGAGGAAGCCCACAATGAAGAGAGTGCACCAGGCACTCAATATGACCTGTTGAAACACCTGGATCGGACACCGGTACGGATCACTATACTCGAACTGATCAAAAGATCCAAGAGTCACCAAGAAGCTCTGATGGAATATCTGCAGAAGGTGATGGTCAATGAAGACGTGCCGGTAGAGAAGATTGCAGCATTACTAGTTCCTCAGGGGGATCAGCTCTCTATAACATTCCATACATCGGAACTAGCACCGCCAGCAGCCAGAAGCATGGCTCTGAGTATCACAGTCAATATCTGTAAGAAGGCCGTGGATGCATGCCTGGTCGACACAGGAGCTTCGATCAATGTTCTACCTCCGAAGACCCTGGAGTTATGCGGTGTGCCCAAAGAGAAATGGCTGCCCAGCCCCATATCAGTAACAGCATATGACAATTCTACTCGTTCCCCTCTGGGAATGGTTTATTTAAAGGTGGAGCTGGGCCCTGTAAGTCATGCGGAGGTTGAATTTCACATCTTGGAAATCGACCCTTCCATAAATGCCATTTTAGGTCGTCCTTATATTAAAACTCTTGAGGCGATTCCTTCTACGAATCATCAATGCCTCAAATTTCCTTACAAAGGACGAATAATTAAAGTAACGAGCATGCCGATCCTTGCTGCTGCTCATTCCTTGAACATTAAATCTACTGTTTTACCTGGCCGACAACCTTTTCTGTCGGTATTACAGGTCTACCGTCCAGTGGCTGATCCTCTGAAAGCCGCTACTATTTCTCCATATCCATTAAATGCTATCAAAAGGGGGAAGTGCATGAGTACCCCAGGATGGAGGATCGTGATGAAGAACGGCTACGAGCCTGGGAAAGGTCTGGGCACACAATTGCAAGGCAGGACCACTCCTGTCAGAAATCATCGAGCAGCACCTGGAAGTGGTCTGGGCTATAGGCCAATAAAACTGAAACAAGATCCGGTTCAGAAAGCAGAGATCAAAGAAGGCCCGAAGATCTGGCAGGCAATGTCTACACCATCTAAAGAAGGCCGAGATCCCTTAACATGGACCCTGTGTACGTATTTTGTGAAAGGGCCCATACTTAGCTATGACAATACGGTAGTCATTACTTCCTGTTTTGACTTCCATGATATTTATGGGAGGGATTTGGCCAGACATTGCTCTGAACTGCTTACGTACCAATCCTTGGAGGCTCTGCGGCCTATGAAAAGGAGGAAATTTCATGATCCTGAATGTGAATGGTACAGGTGGTTCGATCTCAGAGACCTGTATATTGCACTGAACAGACTATTTCTGGATCCTGCAGAACCTAAGTGGCCGCCGCAGATTGATGAATTGATTGAAAGCCCTGGTACTATATTTGACAAGCGGATACTGCTGTCCGAAGAGACTGATGAAGGGGAGCCGGATGACCCATATCAAGCTGGTTATACAACAGATCTGCTCTGGAGGGGGACATATCCTTCACATGTCTTCACGCTCCATACTCTTTTCCGCACACTGCTTTTGACCCCGACTTGGTCGCGGGTCATAATTGAAGATATTCCACGGGCTCCGCCCGTCATGATTACTATGTCCCCTCGGGACATTATACCACAACCTCCTCTCGATCTAGAGAGGTTGTATGATCTGATCTGGGACATATTACTATATGATCCCCCTAATCCTCTGGCCTTGGTGCCTCTTCCTCCGTCTGATCCTCCTCCCATTTATATTCATTCTTGCTTTATGTTTAATTCTTTCATTTTCCAAAAAAAAACGCCAATTTGGCAACAAATTCTTTCCAAATCCTCATTGAGGAAACATCCTACTTGTCCGATTGCACCCCGCCGCCCGGGTCCTTCGGTCAAGACTCTCTTTTAGATTTACTCTGTCCCTCCCCTCGGGAGGATTCTCTTGTATTTCCGCTTGTATCACAGGATTTTCATCCTGCCTCGTCTTCCTTAGGTTATGATAGTGAAGTTAGGCAGTCTAGTCAGATTAGTCAGGTTAGGAAGTCTAGGAAGCCTAAGGGTAGGCAAATTCCAGATAGATACCTCCAGGACTTAGCTGATAAGTGCTCTTCTTGCTCTTTGATCCCTCAGCTTTTAGAAAATCCAATTCAGATGCCAGAAGATTGTATGGACGATGAGTCAGTCAATGATGGGTACGGGGTATATGAATTAGTACATGAAAAGGACCCCATTGTTGAAGAAGAAGATGACGAGGATGCGGCTGAGGCATATGCTAGTGGAGTGAAGAGATTTGATGAACCCTCAGCTGCCGTAGAAGAGCCCACCAAAGAAATTAATTTAGGGACTGAAGACGAACCTAAGGTTGTCCTCGTCAGTAAAAATCTTTCTACAGAGGATGAGAACGCAATGGTACAAGTACTTAAAGACTATAAGGACACTTTCGCCTGGAGTTATGAGGATATGCCAGGGTTAGACTCGTCTTTAGTTGAACACAGGTTGACATTAAAAGACGGAGTTAGCCCGGTCAAGCAAAAATTAAGGCGATTCCACCCACAAATGGCTCTAAAGATGAAGGAAGAGGTCGATAAGTTGCATAAAGCTAAATTTATTAGAGTTGTCCTCTATCCACAATGGGTGGCCAACATAGTCCCGGTTATGAAGAAGGACGGGAAGGTCAGAATTTGCATTGACTTCCGTGATTTGAATCGGGCATGTCCTAAAGATGATTTTCCATTGCCTCATATTGATGTACTCATCGATAACACCGCTGGCTATGAGACGTTATCATTCATGGACGGATTTTCAGGATATAATCAGATTAAGCTGGCAGAAGAGGATCAAGAGAAAACTTCATTCACTACACCTTGGGGAACATACTGTTATGTTGTCATGCCATTTGGATTAAAGAATGCTGGAGCCACTTATCAAAGGGCCATGATGGCAATATTTCATGACATGATGCACATAGATCTAGAAGTGTATGTGGATGACTTATTGGTTAAATCGAAAACAAAGGCTGAGCATGCCAAAGTTTTGGCAAGGGTGTTAGAAAGATCGAGAGAATATCAGTTAAAGATGAACCCCAAGAAATGTGTATTCGGGGTATCTTCAGGAAAATTGCTTGGATTTATCGTCAGTAAACGGGGAATTGAGATCGATCCTAACAAGGCGAAGGCTATTAAAGAAATGCCACCTCCTAAAAATTTGAAAGAGTTGAGAGGATTAATCGGGATGTTGCAATTTATTCGCCGTTTTGTCTCTCAGCACTCACAAAGGTGTAAGCCTTTTTACGAGCTTACCAAGCCGGGAGTCAAATTCGATTGGGACGATAAGTGTCAGGAGGCGTTTGATGGATTAAAGAACTATTTAGCAAGTCCTCCTGTTTTGAGACCACCATCTCCAGGAAAACCATTGATACTTTATATTTCAGTCCTGGATGATGCTGTGGGGGCTGTCTTAGCACAAGAAGATGAAGAAGGAAAAGAGAGGGCAGCCTATTATCTCTCCAAACTTCTCAACCCCGCTGAACAGAGATATACGGCGATGGAGAAAACATGTGCAGCATTGGTCTGGGTTGTGCAGAAATTAAAACATTATTTTCTGGCCCATGAAGTCCATCTCATCGCTAGGATGAATCCGATCAAATTCCTTCTGGAGAAATCTGTTCTTACTGATAGGTTAGCGCGATGGCAAAGCTTTCTATCTCAATTCGACATCATCTACATTCAGCAGAAAGCGATCAAGGGCTATGCCATAGCAGAACATCTTGCTCATCATCCCCTTCCTCGATTTGATCCAGTCCGATCAGAGTTTCCGGATGAGGAACTGATGTCCGTAAATCAAATCAGAGATGATATGTGGACTCTGCATTTTGACGGAGCTTTGAATTCTCATGGAAAAGGGATCGGTATTGTTCTGTTATCACCTGAAGGTATCACCATTCCACAAGCCTTTCAGCTTGATTTTCCAGTTACAAACAATATAGCTGAATACGAGGCACTTCTTGCTGGTCTCGAGGCTGCTCATTTCCATGGTGTTACCAAACTCAGGATTGTAGGTGATAGCCAACTAATTCTTCGCCAAGTGTTGACAAAGTATCGAACTCTCGATCCCAAACTCAAGCCTTATCAAGAGCTGACTTCTGCTTATTCAAAGTTTTTCACGAAATTGATCTTTGTCCATGTCCCTAGGAATCAAAACATCTTAGCTGACGCTCTAGCTTCACTTGCATCTTCTCTTGATTTTCCAATCAGCAAACAATCTGAATCAATCATAGTTCATAGGCGTCTTTCACCCGCCGTGAAAGATCCTTCATTCCTTAGAACTAAGGAGAAGTTGCTGAAGAAAGTCAGAGACGGAGATATCATTGAGAGAAGAGAAATCATGCTGATAGAGCTGTTAGAAGAGATGGATGATGAACAGAAGTCATGGTATTATGAAATTGCAAAATATTGTGAAGATCAATCGTATCCTGAGGAAGCTACAACTGAGGAGAAAAGAGCTATCAGGAGAGTTGCTCAACGATACACCCTAGTTGGGGGATCATTATATAAGAGAGGTTTTGATGGAGTTCTTCTGAGATGTCTAGACGAAGATGAGCTTTGGAAAGTTATGGAAGGAGTTCATAGTGGAGTTTGTGGTGGTCATGTCAATGGACAGATGTTAGCAAAGAAAATCCTTAGACAAGGATTTTATTGGCCAACCATAGAAGAAGACTGTGTAGGGTATGTCCGTAGGTGTGCTAAGTGTCAACTTCATGCCGACAAAATTCATTCTCCTGCATCTTCACTCCATCCTGTTTCTTCCCCATGGCCTTTCTCCATGTGGGCTTTCGACATTATTGGACCTCTTGGTAATCCAGATTCTGGCATCAAGCAAAAATCTTTCATTCTCACGGCAACGGAATACTTCACCAAGTGGGCAGAAGCTGAAGCGTACGTGGAGATCAAAGCATCAACCGTCTGCAAGTTCATCATGAAGAACATCATCACCCGATTTGGAATTCCAAGCACCATCGTCACCGACAACGGACCGCAGTTCGTGTCACAAGAATTGAAGGATCTCTGTAACAGGTATAAAATTGCATTGCATCATTCATCTCCTTATTATCCGCAAGGCAATGGCCAAGCAGAGGCAACAAATAAGACTTTGATAAAAATCATCAAAAAGACGTGTAAATCTAATAAATTCACAGATTGGCCAGAAAAATTGGTTGAGGCTCTATGGGCCTACCGAACTTCAATCCGCACGCCTGCTGGACAAACTCCTTATTCCTTAACATTTGGAATGGAGGCGGTAGTTCCATATGAGATCCTCATACCGTCATTAAGAGTACAATTGAATAAGGAATTTTCTATTGATGAACATCGTTCAGCACTCCTTGCTCAATTGGAACTTTTAGACGAGAAAAGATGGTCAGCTGCTAATCATGCAAAAGTTTATCAAAACAGATTAGCACGTTTTTATCAAAAGAAAGTCATTGAACGTAAGTTCAAAGTCGGTGAAATGGTTGTTAAAAGGATTTTTATAAAACCTGGTGGTCCGCGTTCTAAGCTCCAACCCAACTGGGAAGGACCTTATGTTGTATCGCACGCTTTTCCTGGTAATGCTTATCGTCTTGTTAATGCAGAAGGAGCAGAGCTAAAACATCTCTGGAATGGTTTACATCTTAAGAAATATTACCCTTAGGTTAAAGAGTCGATCAGTATGGTACAAAGACCAGTGGAATCAGAAAGTTTATAAACTCAAATTTCCTTATCAGTCTAGATAACTTAATTTCAAGCCCATTAATGCACACACTAACACGTTTGATTCGTGAGTAACAAGAGATGCCAAGTCCTAAAGAATATCGAAAGCTTGACCGAAAGTGTAGAGTACAAATCGTTCCTTTTAAAAAAAAAATTCTGTTTTATACTCGGCCCATGATATCGGAACGAGGCTTAGAATAGATTACCAAGAATACCCGCCATCTTAGTAGGAGGCCGTCATAAAAAAATGGGGGAGATCCGTCCCGAAGAAGAAAAAAAAGAAAAGCAAAAAGCAAAGGCAAAAGTCAAATCAAAAGGCCATTACATTACAAACGTTACATCAAGGCCATGAAATGAAATGAAAGGGAACGCAAGGTCGATAAATACCCCGGAAAGAAAATGACCGAACCCCAACGGATACTAGGGTAGGAAAGGAACATCTTTTTAAGTCTCCGGAACCTTCTCATGGGCTTTCTAAACTTATTCATCTTTTCTTTCTAAAGAGATGTACTCCAAACTTAAGGAATGGTTTAGATTGACTAAGGGTCAAATCATCAAATGGGATCACGAATGGAAACACAAGTTCAAACACGATGGGTTTAAGTTAAGTTGTTAAAGAACAATTTGGAAATTAAGTTAATAAATGAATATGATCTTTTGATCCAAGTACCATGCTGATCTTTTAGTCAAAAAATCCAAAAAAAATACATATGTTTCAAAAAAAAAAAAAAAAAAAAATACATATGTTTCAAAAATCCAAAAAAATATATATACATAAAAAAAAATACATGTTTTCAAAAATCAACAAAATCAAAAAAAATACATATATCAAAAATTCAAAAAAAAATACATATGTCAAAATTCAAAAAAAAGACATATATTTCAAAACCACAAACAAAAATGAATATTTCAAAACAACAAAAATATTTCAGTTAGCATCTGCTTGTTGCACTTAGTGTGTTTCATTTCTTTTATTTTCAGTGAGCATCTGTCTGCTTGTATGTTGCATTTTTACTTAAGTTTGATTATTCTTATTACCTTTGTTAATAAAGGCCATGCCCCTTGACCCTTCCACTAAGAAAGAGATTGATCGACCGTTCATTTGGTCAGGCAAGGGACTAAGCCTAAACAGATACTTAACATGTTTGTTCAAGTTGTATACAGGACACAAGGCATTGATAGAGTTGGAATTCGAATAGAGAACAGCCAGAAACCTGTTTCTGTGAGTAAAAGGCGTCGAGGATAAACGACGCGTTTCAAAGTTAAACGGCGTCTGCACGACACGACGCGTTTCAGATCTTTATATGTGTTCTATCCGAAATTCAATGTTTTGATGTTTAAATTGAATATTGGTTTGGAATTACTAACAATTTTGATTGCAGAAAATTCAAGAAACCTGAGTGAAGCAAGAAGATCCCACTGTGGGAGTTCAAGAAGTCCTAACCGTGGCTAAAAAGACGGTTATTTCTACCCTTGTACTCTTTCATGTAATTATTGTGCATCAGCATTATTACTATATGATAAATATTTATTAGAGCATATCAGGGACCTTGTGTTTTGATGAAACTGGAATTTGAGTTCCCCTTCAACAAAAACAGTGATAATTCCAGAGGATTCTTAATCGCATGGATAGGCCGTTGGATTGTTAATCAGTGAGGACGATGGTTCCACTTTTGTGAAACGGTGCGTGGACAAACGAGCTTCGGCTTAGCACTGAATTACAAGAGTTGGTATCTTGACTCATTAATGACAATTTAACAATATTATCCTTAATTAATTAATATTTTATTTGACTTTATATTTTTCTTTTAGTCCAGCATGCATCATGTAGGACTTTGAAATCATTGTGATAAGGATTAATTATTGATTAAGTTTCAGACCATTAATCAAATAATTTCAACATGATATGAAATATTCCATTCCGAATTGAGTATCTTGATTATCTTTGAGGTTCGCTTGAAGATATCATTGGAATTCTATTCTATCCTTGATTGGATTCTTTATCCAATATTCTTGTTTTCTTTTAAGATCCATCATGGCTGCAGCACGTCCACATTGGCTGGCAAACGCTCCCCATGATGAAACCTACAGTGTCTATGACCTGGGGTACTTCCCACTCCGAGGAGGTTGATCGACTTTATTTTATTTCCTTGTCTACCTCATCCAGACAGGATTGATTCCATTGATTTCATTGAGCTATCTTCATTGATGATTTTGAGAAAAATTCTAATCATGTGATGTTAAGAGCGTGTCTCATCACACCTTGGCATCACCTTTTCAGTACATTCCATTCCATTTCACTCCCTTGCAAAGACGATGCCAAGGTGAGGCAGCTGTAGACACGCTAATTTTGACATCATTTTGAGTAAATTTCATATCATATAATAATGCCTCAGAATGGTCTGATAATTAATCATTGATTAATTTTTATTAATCTTTTTAAGTGTCGGGTTTAACAGACATGTTTAAGTTAATCAATTGAATTGATTTTAGCTCAAATTTCAGTTAAAATACGAAGAATCCTAAAAGGCGTCGACCCATGTGGACGCTATTTAGAGTTTATTCCTGTTTTAGCGTTTAAATTTGAATTTTAATTAATTGATTTATTAGCTAAAAGGCGTCTGTTAAGGTCGACGCGATTTAAGTTTCCTAAGCTGTCTTAACTTATCTTCCGGATGTTTATCCTTATCTTAATTAGAGTAAAAGACGTCTACACATGTGGAC
The DNA here is from genome assembly GCA_030544215.1 of Zantedeschia hybrid cultivar. Classification (NCBI taxonomy): domain Eukaryota; kingdom Viridiplantae; phylum Streptophyta; class Magnoliopsida; order Alismatales; family Araceae; genus Zantedeschia; species Zantedeschia hybrid cultivar. Next base: position 19,626,466 of record JARZZO010000014.1, on the reverse strand, counting down.
GCTTTTTATATAATAAAGATAAAGATAAGTTTTCCCGGATATTTATCCTTATCTTAATTAATCTGAAAGGCGTCAGCCAAGGTGGACGCTTTTTAGATAATTACAGATAAAGATGAATTAATCAGTGATTATCTGTCGATTAAGATAGATAAATCCTAGATTTTTTTATGTTAATCGCGAACGCAGAAAATGCCTATAAATACCTTGCATCTCAAAGAGTTAAAAAAAAAGAAGAGAGAGAATTATTGAGGCACAGCGTTATAGCAATTTGGAGATCGAAGCAACCACGCCGGAGCGCTGCCATTTCCAGAAGACGGCATCCTTCTTCCAGATCTTCATCCTTCAAGGCTTCTCCAACTGGACTGGACATAAGTTTTTCATATCTGAATTTCATTTACATTCTTTAGTTTCATTCTCTCATACTCACTGCATGCAACACACACCACATCATTAATTCTCTAAAACCCATCTGTTTTAAAAGGGTTTCAAAGCCATCTAAACAAGTGAGTTGCTGTTTATACATGTTTCTGATCATGGTTAGCTTTGATATTATTTCCATTTAGATTCTCATCACTATTTCTTCTTTATTTTTCTGTCTCTCTGTCTCTGCTGCTCCCAACAACTGAATAACAAGAAATCAAAAAGAGGGAAATCAAGCACAAGCCAGGAGAACTTCTGGACGATCCTCAACATTCAACAGCAAGAACAAAAGAAGAAAGGGCTCTCTTTCTTCAGCCGGCTGAAGGAGGGGAACCAAGGATTCAATCTTCCGCGTTCGAACAGGTAGGCGATCAAACTCTTTTGAAGCTTTTTTTTAGTTAAAAGTTTCTGGCGATCACAGCACCTTAGTTGCATTTTTTTAATAGGTTAATTTACCCTAAACAACATAGTTTTTCACATAAATCACACGAGCAAATTTTCAACACCTACAGCAATCTGATTTAATTTTAATGTGCTTGGTGGAGGAGTGCATTCCAGGCGTGACCCACCTTTGTTTATTTCTTAATGGAAGTTGTTTTAATCAAATAATTAAATAGTTCTGTATGAATGTGGTAAAGAAGGTGGAGAAAAACTGGTTTTATGATAACATTTTTTTATTTTTAAAAATTTCTGTGCATTTTTTAGTAGGCAGCACGTGCGGCAGCAGATCACACACCACTCATGTAAAAATCAAGAGATTCGACATAACAACCATTTACGTAATAGGTGCCTACTTGTGTAGCTAAATGTCTGACAGGTAATACTTCATCTTAGAATCTACCCTAGTTAATGATAACTCCGTAAAGAACTTCCGACAGATTTATGGACGAAGGAAAAGAACATTACATTCATAATATGATCCGCTAAAAGGAAACATTACATACATAATATGATCCGCTAAAAGGAAACATGAACTAACAACTGCATTGAAGCGGAAGAAACTTTTAAGAAAATCCAACGTCTTACCAATGTTAATCCCATATTATGTAATGTTCTTTCTCCAAAGATGAATACCACTAGATTTATATATAGTCCGTGGCACATGTGAATCCCATGACTTAACATGTGTGTTCATATTCGAGACATATTTGGCTTTAGTGTTTAACTAGGAGTGTCTTTCAAATAAATTAAACAAAGTAAATATCACTTCAGGCTTTATTTGAAAACACAACTTATGTATATAGAGTAATGCTTGTTGCACCGCGGCAAGTTGAGTTGGAATGTGCCGTTTTTGTCACATGAAACTTTCACATGGCCATGTCCCTCGTTAAATGCTCTCCCGACATTATCCCGCATCAACGCACGTGAGGTGGATCCGGATTAAAAAAATAATAAAAATTTTACATTATAAATTATTTTTCTAGAGCATCAAAAAAATTCTCGAGAACATCTTGTAATTCTCAAAAACATCTTGAAGCTTTTGAGAATATGATGTGCAAATATTCCCAAGAGTTTCAGAATGCTCTCAAGAACATATCTCAAGAGCTTCAAGATGCTCTAGAGAGCAATATACTTTCTCTCGAGAACATATTGAAACTGCTGAGTTTTGGGTAAAATTTCTTATTATTTTTAGTCTGACGCCCCACACGTATGATTGACGTCAAAACTAAGTTAATGAGAGACAAGAACCATGTACAATTGCCAGGTGACACTAACGACGGATAGGACATAGGAGAATTCATTCCATTTCACCTCTTTTACCCCAGGACGTATAAAATAGATGCATGAGATGTGCATTTGACAAACAAACTATATTCGACCTCAGACTTCCAGTCTCCAGCTCTCCCTCCACCTCTACTTCGATGCAGCGAATGTTTCAGATTCCTGCAAACGACAGCAAAGCGTGCTTCGAGAGAAGTTGCCGAAACCTTCTATCCTTCCTTTATCCGCGTCGGTGTTTTGGCTTCGTCGTGGGCAAAGAAAGCCTACGCCCTTCCTTGTACTCCACAAGCAACGCAGGAGGATGCGAGAATGGATCCTCCTGATCGGTTCTGCCATTCCCGCGGCTTCTCGGAGCTCGATCATCACCTGATCATCCGTTTGTCTATTGAAAACCCTCGCCCCCCCGGCCATGGAGCGGCAAAGGCTCGCCTGGCTCCTTAGGGGCTGCTCGAAGAGCTCGATGCTGGATGGGGGTGTTCAGCTGCACGCAGCCTTGGTTAAGCTGGGTCTTGAGTCCGACCTTGTTCTGAGCAACGACCTCGTCGACATGTATGGCAGATGTGGTGAAGTTGGTATGGCAAGCGAAGTGTTTGGGAGAATGCCCGAGAGGAATGTCGTCTCCTGGACAGTGCTCATGGCTGGATATCTGCAGGACGGTCGTCCCGAGGAGTCACTGCAGCTGCTGCGGGGGATGTGTCTCTCAGGAATTAGACCAAACGAGTTCACGTTGTCGACCAATTTGAAAGCTTGCGGCTTCCTGGGTCCCCCAGAAGCCGGGATGCTCGTGCACGGGTTGTGTTTGAAGACTGGTTTTGAGGGGCACCTTGTGGTTGGCAACTCGATTGCTCACATGTACTCGAAAGCTGGAATGATCGAGGAAGCAAAGCGGATCTTCGGTAGCATGCCGGTTCGGAACCTTGTAACCTGGAATGCCATGATTGCGGGCATTGTCATTGAAGGAGATGGGAGGAGTGCCCTCCGTTTGTTTGAAGAAATGCAGAGGCAAGGCGAGGTGCCTGATGAGTTCACGTTTGCAAGTGTGCTGAAGGCGTGCAGTTGTCTTGGCATGGCTCGCCTTGGAAACCAAATTCATGCTTTGCTTATCACAAATGGTTATGCAGCGTCAGATAATTCAATTTTGTCAGGCGCTCTGATCGATCTCTATGTGAAATGCAGGAACATATCAGAAGCAAGAAGAGTTTTTGACCGGACAGTGCAGAAGAATGCAATTATGTGGACCACTCTAGTTGTGGGTTATGCCCAAGACGTTTGCCTGAAAGAAGCCATGAACGTGTTCACCCAGATTAGGAGCTCTGGGATTCACACTGATGGGTTTGTTCTTTCAAGTGTGATGGGGATGCTTGCAGATTTTGCTTTGGTGGAACAAGGAAAACAGGTTCATGCCCATGCTATGAAACTACCTTCTGGATTAGATGTTTCTGTCGCTAATTCAATTCTTGATCTGTACTTCAAGTGTGGTTTGACAGAACATGCAGATCAGCTGTTTGCTGAAATGCAGTTGAAAAACACTATTTCGTGGACAGTGATGATTGATGGTCATGGGGAGCATGGGAACGGTCGACAATCTATCCAACTATTCAAGAAGATGCAAGAAGAAGGGATAAAGCCAGATGAAGTGACCTACTTGGCCTTGCTCTCAGCATGTAGCCATTCAGGGCTTGCGGATGAATGTTGGTACTATTATTCAAGGCTGAAGGAGGATGCCCGCATGAAAGTGAAAGTTGAGCACTATGCTTGCGTGGTTGATCTACTTGGTCGAGCAGGGCGGTTAAAAGAAGCTAAGAATCTCATAGAAAGCATGCCCATGGATGCTAGTGCTGGCATATGGCAGACACTGCTGAGTGCCTGCAGGGTACATAAAGATTTGGAGATGGGCAGGGAAGTTGGTGCTATCCTTATGAGGTTGGATGGCAGAAATCCTGTGAACTATGTAATGATGTCTAACATCTTTGCACAGGCAGGCCAATGGGAGGAGTGTGAAAGGTTGAGGGAGGCAATGAAGAGGAAAGGGCTGAAGAAACAAGGGGGATGCAGTTGGATAGAGATTGACAAGGAAGTGCATTCTTTCTATGGAGGTGATGACTCGCACCCACTTACTGAGAAAATTAGGGAGGTACTGAAGGAGGTGGAAAGAAGGATGAAGGAAGAACTGGGCTATGTTTCTGAGGTGACATTTTCGCTGCATGATGTCGATGAGGAATCTAAGGTGGACAGCTTGAGAGTGCACAGCGAAAAGCTTGCCATCGGATTGGGGCTGGTATTCAATGGACTGGAGAGTCAGAAAGTGATTAGGGTTTACAAGAACCTAAGAGTCTGTGGTGATTGCCATGGGTTCATAAAGGGTCTATCAAAGATCCTCAACAGAGTATTGGTGGTGAGAGATGCAAACAGGTTTCACAGGTTTCAGGATGGTGCTTGCTCTTGCCATGACTACTGGTGACAAGTGCATCCAGAATCCGTTACCATGACAATAAAGATAGGCGCAAAGTGTATAGCATAGATGACAAGTTGAAAGGTTGAAAATTTTGTCAATTCAGCATCAAGGGGAAAACATGGGAAATTCCCAAAGGTTGAGAAATGGTGGAAAATAGAAAACACATATATTGACATATGATTGAAAATAAGGTTGACTTTCAAATTGAATCTTACCTTCCTCTATATACAATGGCATGCTACCTTTCTATTTGAATCCAGATCCCTTCAGTACATTCGCTGACCGAACTCAGTCAGTGTAGTGAGGGAGAGGGTGGGGACCGCCGAGCTTTCATAGCTTGGGGGATGCTTGCAGATTTTGCTTTAGTGGAACAAGGAAAATAGGTTCATGCCCATGCTATGAAACTACCTTCTGGCTTAGATGTTTCTGTCACCAATTCAATTCTTGATATGTACTTCAAGTGTGATTTGACAGAACATGCAGACCAGTTGTTTGCTAAAATGCAGTTGAAAAATATTGTTTCATGGACAGTAATGATTGATGGTCATGGGGAGCATGGGAATGGTCGACAATCTATCCAACTATTCAAGAAGATGCAAGAAGAAGGGATAAAGTTAGATGAAGTGACCTACTTGGCCTTGCTCTCAGCATGTAGCCATTCAGGGCTTGCGGATGAATGTTGGTACTATTATTCAAGGCTGAAGGAGGATGCCCGCATGAAAGTGAAAGTTGAGCACTATGCTTGCGTGGTTGATCTGCTTGGTCGAGCAGGGCGGTTGAAAGAAGCTAAGAATCTCATAGAAAGCATGCCCATGGATGCTAGTGCTGGCATATGGCAGACACTACTGAGTGCCTGCAGGTACATAAAGATTTGGAGATGAAGTTGGTGCTATCCTTACGAGGTTGGATGGCGGAAATCCTGTGAACTGTGTAATGATGTCAAACATCTTTGCACAGGCAGGCCAATGGGAGGTGTGTGAAAGGTTGAGGGAGGCAATGAAGAGGAAAGGGCTAAAGAAACAAGGGGGGTGCAGTTGGGGTGACGACTCGCACCCACTGACTAAGAAAATTAGGGTGGTACTGAAGGAGGTGGAGAGAAGGATGAAGGAAGAACCGGGCTATGTTTCTGAGGTAACATTTTCGCTGCATGATGTCGATGAGGAATCTAAGGTGGACAGCTTGAGAGTGCACAGCGAAAAGCTTGCCATCAGATTGGGACTGGTATCAATGGACTGGAGAGTCAGAAAGTGATGAGGGTTTACAAGAACCTAAGAGTCTGTGGTGATTGCCATGGGTTCATAAAGGGTCTATCAAAGATCCTCAACAAAGTATTGGTGGTGAGAGATGCAAACAGGTTTCACAGGTTTTAGGATGGTGCTTGCTCTTGCCATGACTACTGGTGACATGTGCATCCAGAATCCATTACCATGACAATAAAGATAAGCGCAAAGTGTATAGCATAGATGACAAGTTCAAAGGTTGAAAATTTTGTCAATTCAGCATCAAGGGGAAAACATGGGAAAATCCCAAAGGTTGAGAAATGGTGGAAAATAGGAAACACATACTGACATATGATTGAAAATAAGGTTGACTTTCAAATTAAATCTTACCTTCCTTTACTTACAACGGCATGCTCTCTTTCTATTTGAATCCTCACTGCACTAACTAAGCTCGGTCAATCAACGCACTGAGGAGATCAGGATTCTTTTTATTTTCAGACAGCATAGACCAACCAAATGGATATTTATTTGGGCGGCCATTTGGAAGATGGCATTAGTACTTACCAATGTATGTTTCGGCCACGCAGTACTCTTATGTCATCGCCAGCCCATTAACCGACGTGAGCTAGGTGGCAAAGTTAGTAGATTCCACCATTTGTACTAGAAAAACTCTTGTAAATAAGGGGTTTTTTAGTTTTTAGTCTTTGGAACCTACTTACTTTTGAAAATCTCTCTGCATTCTTTCTATTAATTTATAACCTCTCAAAATCGAGTTATTTGATGATCATCTCAGAAAATTAAAAAAAACCTAAATATTTTCAAAAGAACTCCCTAAAAGGAAGTTTCTTTTTAGTAAAACTGGGATTGAAAGATTGTTGTACTAAATAGAGAGATTGCATGGAATTTTTCTCAAAATTAAGTAAATTACAAAGACTACAAATTAAAAAACTATAAGTATCTCGTACCTATGATCCTAACATCTTTGTACGCACCTCGTTCATAAAACTCCCCAAAAGAAATTTTACTTTAAATAAAAGTGAGATTGTAAGATTCTTTTACTAAATAGAGAGATTGCAAGGAATTTTTCTCAAAATTAAGTAAATTACAAGGATTATAAATAAAATATATATATAAGTAAGCTCATACCTATGATCTGAAAAAAATAAGTAAATTACAAGGAATTTTTTTCAGGTCAAAAAACTCTTTATATACACCTCATATAATAAGAAATGAAATTATGTAACCATTCAATATTCGGATCATACCACGGAAATTATATCTTACATGCCGGATGGGAAACAAGTGCCTTCCCCGCTTCAAACGAGCCTCTCCGGCTTGTAGCCCCTGGGCAGTGCAATCAGTATAACATAAATTTATGATTATTTTAAATAGGATAATTTAAATCTTATTTTTTATTTAAAATTAATTTTTATGAACAAATTATGATTTATTGAAAGAATCTTCAAAAAAATTAAAAGTAATAACTCCACGATTTAATCATGTCTTTTTTAAGAAAAGTATATCTTTTTGAATTGAACTCATCTACTTTTATAATATATATTTTAAAATTATATTTTATATTAAAAAATAACATTTCTTTCACGATCTTTTTCTCAAGTTTTCAAATATTTTACGGACTTGAGATTTTTTAATGGGGCAGATTTTTCTCCAAATCCCAACTTGGTGGCACGACGAGCCGGCGTGAAGTGGACGAGACCCGGTTCGGGCGTCCTCGCGGCGAGTTAACGCGCCCCAGACTCTCACACGCGCGCGTATATATGACAGGGTGAGTCTTCACGTCAGTGGCGAATCGGATCCATGGCGCCCCCCAAGCGAGGGAAACCGAAGACGGACGCTGCGACCCCGCCGGCCGCCGCGGGGCCGGCCGCCAAAATCCCGGGCTGCATCCGCCTTGTCCCGCCCTCGACCGTCGCCATAACCATCCACGCAAAACCAGGCTCCAAGATCGCCACGATCACAGGTGCGTGTAACCCCTTCCACCTCCTCCCCCAATCCGGAAAGATGGCGCCTCTCCCCGGCCGGCGGCTGCTGATCTCTTGCTGAGACCCTGTACTTCATGTTCAGACTTCGATGACGAGGCGCTGGGCGTGCAGATAGACGCGCCTGCGAGGGACGGCGAGGCCAACGCGGCGCTGCTGGAGTACATCAGCTCGGTAACCAGGGTTTCCTTTTTTTTCTTTTTGCTTTTTGTCATGCCCTAACTCCGAATGAAAGATGGAATTCGTGTTCTTATTTTCAAACGGTTCAAAAAAAAAAAAAAAAACTCGTTTCAATCCTTTTGTGCAGTTGGTTTTTAATTGATGATCACTGATGAAGAGGGAGTTCATCTTAAGTATATCTCCTGCCTAAATTATTGTTTCCCGGAGAGTAAAAATGCTATTTTTATAATTCCGTTGGGTTGAGATAGTTGGTAGATTGTGTGATGAGATGGTCGGCCAGGTAAGGAGTTGTTAAATTCATTTTCCAATGCCCAAGAGTTTGTGTTAACTTTCTAGAACCACTTGATACTTGCCTCTGCTGTCTTTGGTGATTTTTATTAGAAGAGTTATTTATGGGAACATACTCTTGCTGATCTATTAACAAGTAGTTGATCTACACCGGGGGAATTAGTAATGTGTTGGAAGAAATTGGTAGAAGAAGCGGTAGAATTGGTTATCATACATTACTTCACCATGGACGAATAGCGGGAATTGAACCCACATCTTCTCCTTGGCAAGGAGAAATTTTACCAGTCAACCATATCTGCGTTGGAGTTACCCTTTCTATCTAACACTTATACGGAGATGGTGAAAAGAGATATATTTTACATCTCAGAGGGGTATAATAGGAGATACCATTGCTTCTTGTGATTTTTTCTTTTCTTCACACCTTTTATGCTCAACCTTTTCATTTTCTTATGCTTGATACATTCTATGCAGGTTTTAGGAGTAAAAAGAAGGCAAGTGTCTATTGGTTCTGGTTCAAAGTCAAGGGAGAAGGTTGTGCTTGTGGAAGATGTATCCCTTCAAACTGTATTTGATGCTTTAGATAAGGCTTGCAAGTGCCGATGACTGACAACGGGTGAAATGAGAGAGTTACAGCTAAGTTGTAAAAGTTTTAGCCTAATGTAATTTTGTGTAAATATTTGTTGTTCCTCTACAACAAATGGATCTTCTTCTCATTTTCATTCTCTGATTTTGTTCTGGCTGTGGCTGATAACATTTAGAAAACTAGAAGCTTTCATCGAACGTCAGCTCTGCTTAATTTCAAGCATCAAGGAGGTGTGGAATTTGGATTTTTTTCCCCTCTAAATTTGTCCTAGTTGTGGCTGATTGCATTTAGAAACTAGAAGCTTTCATCGAATGTTGCTCCACTTAATTTCAAGCATCAAGGGGTGGCAGGATTTGGATTTTTTTTTGGTTTGAATAAATTGAAAGTTGTTAGCCTAAATTACAAGTAAATATGATTTGAATGCTCAAAGCAACTTTCCTCGCCATAGTAATGTTTCTGAGAATCAAATCTAATGTCAGTCTCTGGCATTTAGGATATTGAAGAATTAATCAATGATGACTTAAATTTATTTTCAAGCTGCCTGGGAGACTTTTAGGATTGCCTTCATTCTGCAATTTGTGTATGTTACTATTTTCCAGACTATGCGCCGTACATGGAAGTGCATGTTGTAAATGTTTTTAACCGGTAAGCCAAATATTGTAGCATCTATGAGAAACTTTCCTTGATTGTTGATCTGGAGCAAGCATGTTTGTGTAGAAACTAAATGTCCTTGGCTCTTAAGCACCCATGAAAAGGAGTGGGATGAACTGTTGCTTACCGTCTGTATAGCCCTGTAGCATCAGTCTTTACACCACGTTAAAAATGGTATTCTCATTTTAGTTCTGGATAGGAGGTTTTTCTCATACAAGCAATCTAGTTATTAGTGAATATATGGGTCATAGATGCTTTACGTTTCATTCAACAGATTGCTTTCCAAAAATGTTTTAGTTTTGTGCTTCTTTCTAAATCCAAGTTTTTTGTAATTGATTTATGATTAAAAGCTTCACGCAGGTTTTCATGAACATGGGATTATGAGTTACCTTTTCATAATGAATTCCAAATGGTGTTTTATATTTATGGGATCCCAAACGCAGGTGCAAAAGCATGTTGGCAAGTTGTAGTTGAGCTGTTTCCTTTTTTTTTAGATCATGGCTCAGTTAAGAAGGTCCGGAAAGATGCTCATGATGCGTATGCACTATGATTATTGATTTTAAAGTATTGAAGATGGAGTAATACTTGCTGCAATGACGGTGCGCGCTGCACGCACTGTCATTGCAGTGGGTTAAAAAAAAAAAAAAAATCTAGGTCGCCTCCGAGGTGTCCTAACCGTCCATACTTTTTGTTGTCCGATCGGACGACTCAAAAAAAATTGAAAAATCAAAAATCGAGTCTAATGAACAGTTAAAAAGTATATTTTTTTATTGTTTATTGGGTTCAGTTTTTTATTTTTAAAATTTTTTGAGTCATCCAATCGTATTTTTTTATTGTTCATTGGGTTCGATTTTTATTTTATTTTTAAATCGTCCGATCAAATATTGCACTGTACGGACGGTTAGGACATCTCAGAGGCGATCTAAAAAGAGATAAATAAATTAACCCACTACAATGACGGTGCGTGCAGCATGCACCGTCATTGCAGCAAGTATTACTCTTGAAGATGTATTCAAGGTTCCTATATCTACATTACAAGCATTGCTTTGCATCAGGAAAAGTCAGTGTATCTGTTTATATTGTATAAGTAACCAGACTATGCTTTTGAAGTTTACAAGCAGTCTTGGCACGCATCGTCATTGCAGTGGGTATTACTCTTGAAGATGTATTCGAGGTATATCTACATTCCAAGCATTGCTTTGCATAAGGAAAAGTCAGTGTATCTGTTTATATTGTATACGTAACCAGACTATGCTTTTGAAGTTTACAAGAAGTCTTGGCCGTGCGTATATGCTTGTCTAGCAAGGCATAACCAAAAGCAGAATTTGCTGGTTCCTCCGGAAGCAAAGAAAGCAACTTAAGCTTAAATAAACAGACCAGGACATGAGATTCTCAGGTTCGACATACTAGTTGCCTGATCGCTGTACCGAACCTATGATCTGGATTCACCGAAGAACATATGGACTGAGTATTCTAGAGTCCTTTCTTGGTGATCTTTTGCAAATCTGGTTCCCAGATGCAGATCCTGTCAATTCCGTGGACTCTTCCAACGATCTTTAATCACTGAGGACAGTTCCAAGTTTGCCGTAGAAATGCTCCTGCACAAAGACTGATCGGCCTAGTTTTTTTTTTCTTTTTGTTGTGCGTGTGTTGTCAAGTCATTTGGAGGTAAAGCATTTGGGTTGCGTCCCCATGTGATCAGTGACGAAAGTGAGGTCCCTCTTTGATAGCAGAATGGATTATTTAGAATTATTTATACTAAAATTGTTTATATAAAATAAAAAACGTTTCATTTTGATAATGGTGTGGAATCCATTGGTAGAATAAACAGAATAAATAATTCTTGAGTCTAAGGTGAAGTTGTTTATTCTTCTTATCTAGAAAATAAGTAATTTTGACGCAGTATAATCTATTCAGCCTATCAAATTCGAATTAATCTTGTTTTAAGAATAAGATCTCTTATTTTTCTCTTATTCTCCTATCAAAGTGGCACAAGGAAATAGGGATGTTCATGTTTTTTGTGTTTCCATCATTTTCGACTCTCAGATCATGGACCGCTCAAAGCGCTTTTTGGTGACCTGTGTTAGCCAATGCTTTTTTTTTTTCAAATCTGTGTCAGCCAATGTGGATGTCGTTGTATGTCTCTATCTAATCCCCCGTTCAATGAATGTAAGAGCCCATCTGGAGTCGGACTAGGGAAATCCCGACGGCGACCCTGGCATACTGAAATTATTTTTTAATTAGTTTTATATTTTTTAAAGGTGTATTGCTTTTAAAATTTTAAGGGTATATAATTTTTAAATTTTTGTGAAAATATTCTTAATTAAGTTTTATGTGTTATCCAAACATAGGTAAAAACTAATAGGGAAAATAATCCTAATATTCCAAGCCTAATTATTTTTGAATTTTACCTCATCATCACCCTCTATGAGAAAATATTTCTCTCTCTCTCTCTCTCTCCCTCCCTCTCTCTCTCTCTCTCTCGGGTTGAAATAAAAGTACAATAGTAGCTATGCCTTGGGTTGATTATCAATCACGTTGAAAATAAGGAGACAATAAAAAGCACACGACTCTCCTTTTTTTAACATATTTTTACTAATTATTAGTTATATATTATTTTAATTTAAAATTTTAATCTTAAATCTTATTATAATATTTTAAAAATATTGAATTTAACTGCAATGGATAATCTCAAATATGATGATATCTCACATATGACGATATAAATGTGAAATGGTGAAAATCCTGAAGCCTAAAAAATCAACTTTGGAAAGGCCCAAGGTAAAAGAGAGGCGTCCCACTATTGTGTTGTCTGGTCCCAAGGGCTTGGCGAAGAGGCACAATGCTAGAGGCTCATGATAAAAGCGCAGAATCACCAATCGATGCAATTATCCTATGCTCGATACAATGCGGCTCAAAAGGTCTAGAGCCACATGAGGCCTCAAAAAGTATAAAGGATCCTCAAGAAAACCCGACCAGCAAGGAACTGATCAGAGCTATGGGAAATTAGAAGTTCTCAGACCCAAGGGAAATAGACTTCTTGACCATCTAAGGGCTCAGAACCTAACACGTGACAATTCCCAATCATAAGGACCCGACCACCATAAAAAGGTTACGAATGGCATGGAAGGCACCACCAACCATCCGAGAATCGCAAGGCTAAGCAAGCGCCATCTAATCTAATAGTTCTTCCTGACCACTTGGCACAAGATCTCACCTAGCACCCTCAGAAGAGCAACAGATTATAGATGTTGGTCGACACATGGCATGACCATTCTTATAGCGCTCGATCACATGACATTTGTCCCTGTAGGGATATCGCTACTATCTTCATATGCCTGGAAGACTACCCATAAGTCACATAGTCTTCCTTCTTGAAGGAGGTACAATAAAGGAAGACCACCTTCTTAAAGAGCCTATCCTTTACTTAACCCCTCTTCAGATTCACACTAATTAATGCATCTAAGGGTCAATCCCATTAGACCGGAGTCCTCCATGACAGCCTAGTCTTCATTTTGAAAGGAGGGGAATATTACGAAGGACCCACCACATAGGATCAACAAGACATGTGGCCCTTCTCCGTTGGCTAGTGTCTGTTTAGCTGTCCTACTAATTTCTCCCCTGCATAGCATATTCTATTTTTCAGTTATTTGCATGTGGAGTTTATAAACACATGTTTCTATTTTTTTAAAAAAAAATTTACTTTAAAAAAAAAATCCCATGATTCTTCACTTTTCTGAAATTTTTGAGAAGACAAATCTTGTCTTTGTTGAAATTCATTGACTCTCACTTCCAACATAAAATAGATCAAATAAGAATAAGATAAATTAAATTTTGATGGTGACAAAGTCAAACCTTCCTTAGCAATCTTATTTTTATCTCAATCTAGAAAGTTGAAAGCTAAAGAAATAATTAACAAATTACATAAATAATTTCTAAGACTTCATTTCTTCTCCTTGAAATAATTAAGTAGAAACCTAGAAGTGCTTTAGCTTTTACTTTGAAGCTGCACAGAGGAAAAGAGAAAGGCTTGCTGCACTACCAGGCCCACCAGCACCGGGTGGCAGTGCAGCCAAACAAAAAAAGTTTATTTTTCTGTTTTTTTTTTTTTTTATGTGGGTCCTTTATGAGTTACACGCTCGCATAATTCGATCACTAATTGAATGCCTCAAAAAAATATGAAAATTTAAAAATTGAGTCCAGTAAACAGTAAAAAATATGTCCAATCATGTAAAACGTGATGGATTCCACCTACAAAATGTTTATTTATTTTTAAACGAAAACACCACTCGATGATATAGAATCGTCTGATTATGCAGAAGTTTTACTCACGAAAAAAGGGGGGAGATCACTGATATGTCAGGCCTACGAAAAACCTGATACGAGTAATGAATTTTACAGGCATCCTCAGCGCTTTTTTCTCTTGATGACGGTACCGGGATCATCTGGACTACCAAGAAACCGATCGGAGTAGAACTGGTGATCGCGTTTCAAGCCTAAAGAAAAGAGCTGCCCCGTGGTCCCGTGGAGGAACAAGATTGCTATCCGAGACCGTCAACTACTGCTGTAGGACAGCAATCTTCAAGTCCAATATGCACCACGGACCTGTAATGTTGCTCACTCACTACCTTGCAGAGTTTGGAATCAGTTCCAAACTTGAGCAAATCTGGCCCATCCTGAGTGCCCAAATTGTAGCTACTCTTAACAAATCTAGCACCTCACCCAGTGAATGCAGTGGTAGTGTGCATCACAGCAGAGGCGACGGAGGTGGGGGAAGAGGGACCTGCATATTCCCTTCCAGCATCAAGATCACGCTCTTCATAGAAGGCCGGGACGCCGGGTCGTTCTGAACGCACCAGATGCCCGTCTTCACCACCCTCTCCAGCTCCATCTCGTCGACCACCTCGCCGCTCAGCAGCTTCTCCAGTTCGCCGGCCTTGAAGAGCTCGTAGACGTACTCGGCGAGGGTGAAGTCCTGCCCCGCCTCTTCCAGCTCCATGTTCCTCCTGCAGCACACGATCTCCAGCAGCACCACCCCGAAGCTGTAGACGTCCGTCTTCACGGTGATGGGCGAGTTCTTGTGCCACTCCGGCGCCAGGTACCCTCTCGTGCCCCTGATCCCGGTGAAGGTCCTCGTCTGGTCCGGCATCATCAGCTTCGCCAGCCCGAAGTCGGAGATCTTGGCGGTGCGGGTGCTGTCCATGAGGATGTTCTGGGGCTTTATGTCGCAGTGGATGATGTGGGTCTCCAGTTCCTCGTGCAGGTACTGCAGGCCCCTGGCTACGTCCACTGCGATTCTGAGCCTCTCCTCCCAGGTGGGTTGCTGGTTGCCCTTGAAGAGGAGGTCCGCCAGGGAGCCGTTGCCCATGTACTCGTAGACCAGGAGCCTGTTGGAGCCCTCGTTGCAGAAGCCGAGAAGCCTCACCAGGTTTCTGTGGTGCGTCCTCCCGATCGCCCTCACCTCTCTTTGGAACTCTTTCTCCCCTTCTTCCACCATTTTGTCCAGCCTCTTCACCGCGATGATCCTTGCGCCCTCGGCCAAGCTCCCCTTGAAGACGGTCCCGAAGGCCCCCCTGCCCAGTTCTTCCGTGAAGCTCCCCGTCGCTGTTTCCAGCTCCTGGTAGGAGAAGGATCGCATGGGGTTCTCCTCGTCCAAGGCAGAGGACTCGGTTCCAAATGGTCTTGTGTACCCTTTCACTCTCCGGTTTCTGTAGAGCAGAATGGCGGAGATGGCGAAGATGACAACCGAGGCTGCGGCGAGCACCACGCAGATGACCAGGACATCCACCCGCATCTTGCTCTTCTCGTCCTTCCAAAAGAAGTGCTCATCGGGAGGGGCGGCGGCGGCACCCACCTTGATGAAAGCCGTGTAATTCTCGCTCTTCCTCCCGTATCTGAGTGGAAGCAATTGTTTGGTGCACGTCCCGTCCTGGAACAGCGCGGCCCCGCAGAAGCAGTCGCTCAAGCATGCGGCCCTGCACTCCTCTGCGCTTGTCGACGACAGGACAGCATACGGCTGGTCCACCCAGAAGGTGTTCTCCATGGTAGCCATCGAGAACGATCCTGTTCCTGCCTTGTTTTCTCTTTCCTCGCAGCCGTCTCCACTGTAATTTCTCTGGCAGCCAAGGAACCTCTCTGTGGGATCGACGAACTCAAAACTAGGAGGGCAGAGGCAGTTGGGCACACCATTTGCGGCGGGCTGGCAGAAGCTGTTGTAGCCGCAGGTGCCTTTCACCAAGCACCTGTCTTTGAGAGCCGCCCATTCCACAGTATTCGTAGAAGAGCTGCCGCCGCCCTCGAACCTATGCGAATACAGCCGGAAAACCCCATCCGTATCAAGAGTGGCACGGTAATAGACTTCTGTCCTGTTCCCGGAGCTCGACGGTGGCTTGGCTTGTGTCAAGTTCTTCAGAAACCTGCTGTTGTTCCCGGACAGGTACAGGGAGCCGTCGCTGGACAGGTTCAGGGTGAGGGGGAATCCCACCATGAACGTGCCCGTGTCCCAGTAAGCATCGTTTGCCGTATCCGTCGTGTCCACCGGGTACAGCACCAGGTTGCCGTCGTTCTGCATCTTGAGTCGGAACTTGCCGGTCGACCAGTCCCCCTCCGAGGCCCTGGAGAGCAGCTCGTCTCCGGCGAGCAGACTCTGGCCGGGAAGCATGGTGTCTGTTGGGGAATCGAAGGTGGACCAAACAACACGATTGCCGGAGTTATAGAGAACGAATTTGCCGGAATCCAGCATGGCGGCCGAGGCGCCGGGCTCGCGGGCGCCCTGTGAGATGAGCTTCTCCCGGCCACCGGGAGCGCTCCAGAGCAGCCTGCCGTCGAAGGACAACCTTACGGTGCCATCAGCGACTGGCGGGTCGTCTCTGTTGGCCGTCCACACGACCGTCCTCTGCGGCGCCGTGGTGAGCCAGATTCCGACCTTGAAGCCACCGTCCACGGCGTAGAAACCGAAGGCAAAGCGGCCGGAAGGGGAGGGCCACGAAGCGCCGACGCCTTGGGCAGCGAGGGAGAGAGAGGAGCCAGGGAGTATGGTGGCGCTGCCCTGTTCGGTTTGGGCGTTAGCAATAGCTGGGAGGGATGCCAGCAGCAGGAGCAGAAGAACAGGAGGAAGGAACAGGGAGGCGGCCGCCATTGACGAGTGAGTTGCTCTGCGATCCTGCGCGAGGAAGAAGGGTGTTGGATTAGAAGACTAAATGAGAGGGATTCGTCACGTGACGTTCTAATTGGCCTACCAGAAGACTGGTCTCATCTGTGGGTGGCGCCATGGAGGTGCCCAGAAGTTTCCCTCCTCACGTAGAATTGAGATCATCTGAAACATTTTTTTCTTAGTAAAAAAATAATAATACTTGCTGCACGGTGCCGCACTTGCGATGCATCGTTAGGTTGCATGATCCGACGGCTCCGGTCACGTGCGTGTGCAGCCTATTTATTTTTTAAAATTTTTTAATTATTCGATCTAAAATGTAACGGTACTAATGTTGCATTGGAGACCTCCTCCGTATCAGTAAATTTAAAAAGAAAAAATAACAAACTCGCACAGCAAGTATTACTCAAAAAGTTCTTTCGTATCTTTAGGAGAAAGATCATGCATAACAACAGACATGAACTGATGGCAGGAAAAAACAAGAAAACAAACAATAATTTTACTTCTTTATTAGAGTAGTTGCACTGCTACAATGACGACTTGGCAATATTAGTAGGAGAAATTCTTGAGGCAATGTTAGTAGTATGTCACTGTTCATTACAATGACTTGATATCAACCCATCCGAATGCTGCTGATGAGAGGCCTATGTCATTCTCACAGGCAACCAAGGCCGGCAAAACTCTCCCGCCCCACCGGTGTTCTTTATCTGTGCCCTGATGTGTAATCTTCTGACTTGAAAATATTAATGTTAAAATAATTTAATTATTATCTTTTACAATATAATCAGAGAGAAATAAACATCGTGGCTATTGATTGTATTTTAAAACTTAAGTATTTATACTATACCAGACAGGGATGCCAAGAGCAATTAATAATCTTATTATTCAATCGATTACTGGTTTATAAATCAATTAATAAATAATCTTTATAATTAATATTGATAAGGGATAAGCTAACATATATAAATCTCTTCTAAACTGTACACCTATGCCACATTCGGTATCTGATTATTAAGCCAATTATTGATTATAAATCAGTTAACAAACAGACTTTCTAAATCCATAACATAGAAAAGATAAAATCATAGGCCTATTTTAGATTCGCTACAAATCCGACCCACTTGCATGGTTGGTACGAAATGTCAAGAATACATCAAATATACTTTTAATTAAATGGGCCATTTTACCTCCGTCGACCCAACTAATTTATTTAAGCATGCCGTTCCGGTTGGGAGAACTGTGAGATAGTCGATACTTGGACCAGCTGATGTTAGCTCCACTGTTCGGGTTACAAACGAATTAATATGTTCGATGAATAATTCGTAAGAGTATCTGGTAATATAATTCGGCTCATCTTGTTTATTGAGTTAAATAAATAAGTTTAAACAAAATTTTCAACTCGATTTATTAAACGAGCCACAAGTAAATTTGGCTAAATTATATTCGTGAACAACCGCATTTAAGTATTCATTTCGAGCTTGTTTTAATACTTGCTTGTTTAAGTACTCATCAAGACTTCTTTTAAGCACTCATTTAATTATTATGTTCATAACTAAATTTAGTTAATAGAATATTTAATATGTTATAGAGCTTTCTATCAATAATTAGAAGTACAAGTAACTTCATTACTCATCATAATTTGGCCTAACTTTATAAATTTAAATTTAAAAAATTAAATTAAACGTATCAATTATCAAAGATTCATTGAGCTTGTAAATTGCTCGATACTCAACTCAAACTCGTTTAATATCTAAATAAATCAAACTTAAATGATCATCATAGATACTCGGCTGAAATTTGAATTTGAAAATTTATCAATCAAGTTTTAACAAGATAAAACTCGGCTTGTTTGCACCCCTATCCACTGTGACACCATTATATAGAAAGGCGAGGGGAACATTTATTTATTATTATTATTATTATTTGGAAAATGACAACAACATTTGTTGACAGACTCTCTTTATCCCCCCCCCCCCCCCCCAACTTCACAGTTAAGTTAATATGAAATTGTTGTTGTCCGTTCCATGGAAAGCTTTCTGGTTTGTCTAAGAGACTCCTAAAACAATCGTGCGTCATCAAAAAGTTATTGGCCTGAGGAATGGTTGAAAAAAAAAAGTGGGATTTTTGTATATATGCTCCTGTACAATATTGTATTTACATATGTACCCTCAAGTCCACATATTATTTTCGATATCCAAAAATCTCAAAAGTATTCTGATAATATGCCCCTCTGGCACAATAATATGAACTGTAATTGAACATGTCAAAAAGATTCCTTAAATCTTGATAACATTATGGTACATATACAAAATTTTAGTGAATTTAAGAGTGTATATGCAAAATAATAGTAAATTTAAGAGTATGTATGTAAAATCTTTGGATTCGATTTAACTACATTAAAATGAAGGAACATAACCGCAACATTTTTGAGATTTCATGGGTTCTAAAATGAATATGCGAAGTTGGGGGTGAGTGCAAATATAGTGTTTGTAGGGTATATATATGTATATATATATATATATATATGCCAAAATCCCAAAAAATCTTATTATATATAGTTATGTAAATTGAGTGCTTCTGACATGCTCAGAAAGTTGTATTTATACCTCTCCATATATATATTTGAAATCAAATTCAATCAAATATGTCAAAAAAATCTGTCAATTTTGATAAATGTTAAGAGTATGCTTATAAAATTCTTAGGAATTTAAAGATATATAGATGAGAACATACATATTCAGTTGGAGTTCATAATATTTTTTATCTAATTCTTCTAACACCACTTTGATTGGAGAATAAGAGAAGAATAAGAGCGAATAAGGAGATAATAAACTTAATTTTGCTTTGACAAACGGAATGACTTATACCGATGCAGAATATCGGAGAATAAGGAAAATAAGTCATCCCACCTTAGACTTAAGAATTGCTTATTCTTCTTATTTCTTTAGCAGGTTTCACAAAACTATTAAAACGAAACAACCTCTTATTCCAGTATACGTTATTCTGTCAGTAGGTACTACGTAATAACTTATTATGCAAACAAAGTAGAGTCTTGTCAAGAATATTTATAATAATAGGTAAGAGTATGGGGCATGAATACAAATATACTAATTTACCAGAGTACGTGAAAATTCCCAAAAAAGTAGTAGTTTCGAATCCTTACGGCGAATTAATCCACGGTGAGAAGAGGTCTAGTCGTCCGTAGACCACAATCATTATTCATTAGAGTTGAAGACTCTTCCACAAATAGGCGCTATATTATAGAATATATATACGACGCAGTCTGCTGCTTGTCAGGTGGATGACGACACTTTTTAAGTTTTATGTTTAAACGTTCACTGATTAGAGAATATGAGAAGAATAAAGATTAATAAAGAGAGAATAAGTTTAATTTTGTTTGGACAAGTGGATTGGCTTATGCTGTGCAGAATAACGTATTCGGAGAAAAAGAAAAATAAGTCATTTCACTTAAGACTTAAAAATTGCTTATTCTTCTTATTCCATCGGCGGATCTTAGAAAACTATCAAAGTCGAAACATCTCTTATTCTAGTATACGTTATTCCGTCCGTGAATCTCACGTAATAACTTATTATACAAATAAAGTGGGACGTAAAGATTGATCAATAATTTCCTCTAGTTAGATGGAAAATTTAAATCCACCTGATCACCGGAGAAAAAAATAATCTTACCAAATAAAGATAAATATCTCCTGAAAAATCTTAGATTTCAACAAGAATAAAATCTAAGGTTTAAAGCACTGGACAGCTGATTCAATAACACTCTACGTCATTAAGGTTTAAAGAAAGCGTCAGATGATTAGTTTAACGTCTGCAGGGGCTGACAAATTCTCCAACTCCACGAGATTAGATTAGGTGACCTCCATTAACTCTCCACCCTCTTCCGGACCCATCTCTTCCCGTTGATCATGTCATTACCAAAGGTTTACTCCATCTATTTGAGTTACGTCAATCTTGTTTCTTTCATCTTAATCTATGTGCTGTCGTACTTGTGGTTAGATATAGAAATCCTATTCACATTAATCCACTTACAAATAGGGAACTGGATCACTCGCTCTTTGTTTTTGTTATCTCATCTCATTTTATTAGTTCGTGTGTACCATTAAATCATCTTCGTCACTCATTATTTCTTCTCACATGTTACTTTATAAAAACAAAGTAGCATAATTGTCGCTATTTTTCCCGTCATCTGTTCATCTCTTGTGAATTTAATTAGATGCCAAAGATGCGGCCATATATATATGTACGATCAATCCATTGATTGTATACTATAGTATCTAATTAGGTGTCCTAATTAATTAATTAATTATAGAGAAGGCGAGTGAATAAGATCTCATTATACAAAAATAACGATTGAGATGATGATTTAGTTGTAGATATAGACCAGTAAGATAAGATAAATTAGAAAATAAGATTAAGAAAAAGTCGAACACATGATCCGAAGGGGATAGGTTTGTTCGGAGAGGAGAGGGAGAGAGGTGGGAAGAGACGTGCATTGGTACCATAGGCGAACCAGAGAATTCGTCTTGGGCGCCCTCCAAAAGAAGCTTCTACTCTCGTCCATCTTCTTCTTTTCGGTTGTGTTCTTCTTTGTTGATGGGTCACCATTAGATTTTTGGTTGAATAATGTTTGTTACATCATATGCACAGAAGTAAGGATGACGCAGAATATAATATTTAATTATTTGCATCATTTATTTATTTTTTATTTTTTTTATTTTTTTGAGTAGAGAAAAAATATATATAATTTTTTTTATAGTATTTTTTTTTTCTCACTTCTTTTTAAAAAGGTCACTTACTAGTTTATCACTTTCAATATAATTTTATTACTTTCAAACATAAATTTGTCATTTCTAAACGTAATTTTTTCACTTCTTAAGTAATTCAATTTTATTACTTCTACATAGTTCGATTTTATCATTTTATGGACAACTATCATTTTTCATGTACAATTTTATCACTTCTTAGTACGTAGGAAGTGATAAAATTGCGTAGGAAATAACAAAATTAAAACACGTAGAAAGTGATAAAATTACGTAGAAAGTGATAAAATCGAACTACGTAGAAAAAGATAAAATTACATTTGAAAGTGATATAATTATATAGAAAGTAATAAACTGATAGTTAGGCGGCCTTTTCAAAGGGAGATGAAGGCCAAAAAGTAATAATAAATATTGTTCGTAAAATTGCATGTTCTCTTTCTTTTTACTCAAAAAGATCAAAAAAGTAAAAAAGAAAGTGGAGAGATGATGCAAAGGAGTTAAGTATCACATTTTATGTTACTCTTATTATATCATATGTGGTATAACAAGTACTACTATTTTTGGTTTGGACAAAGTCCTACATCTTTAATTCCACACAGAAGAACCATCTGGTGGGACTTAGTTCCATGGAGAATGCACGCCCAATCAATTGACTTTGATGTCCAATGGCCATTTGAATCAAGGGTGCAATAATGTGATGTCTCCTGAAACAATGTTATTTTCAAGTTCAGGGTTTTTGTCAAAGAAGTAATTCTACAAAATCCACGTGCCATGCGAAAAGACACTTTTTTATGTTAAGACCTTTTGGAAGTATGATCTTCCTCTTAAAAAGGGAGATTTAAGTTATCCTGCGTTAATCATTTGGCTGTATCATATAATTTGTGACTCAATAATTTATCTGTTGGATGGTCGACGTCTTTTATTTCTTCCAGGGAGGGTGTCGGTTGTAGGCTCCAAACCCTAACCCTTCCGGATCCCTTCATAGTTCGTTCCAAGCAACCATAGAGTACCTGCGTAAAACCGGTAGTGGACTGGACTGCTTTTCTTAACTAATTAACTAATATATAAAAGAATATTGCATATATTTGTATTTAATTATAGGGTTGTTTAGTTTGATATCTTTGCATTATTCATCTCCGGGAATAAATCTTCGTGACGTGAGTGGAGAAAAGACTTGCCCTTAGAAATAAGTCCTTGTTACCGCCCACCTTAATTTGAAAGATGAAAACAGACAATAAAGATTATACTAAACTAAGTTTAACAGAGTAAAAACTAAATATGCAAGATACATGAGTTTTTGTTAGATTCGATAGTTTAGGGGAGTCAAAACTAAAAAATCCTACTTTTTATTACAAAACTCATTATGGCCCAATGATTCGTGCTTCATCCTTAGATCGATCATGAACTTGAGTTTAAAGTTGAGCACTCTCAACTGATGTTTTATTAAAACTAAAAAAAATATTATATAATTTGATCTTGAACCAGTCAAGTTTCGGACAAACTTAGACTACACTAACCAGCCTTAGATTATTTGCCATGACAATGGCTTTTTGATGAATCGGATCAAGATTGACTGTTGTAGTTTTTTTATAAGTTTGACCGGCTGATCCAATCCAATTTAAAACACTAGTTCATCGATCCTAACGCATGAAAGCTCCACGTTCCCCACGATGCAAGAGATACCCTCGCACCCTCAGCCCCCGATCACACTCTCCACCTTCGCACTGCCTTAATTCTCATCTTTTCCATCACCTACCCTTCCTGGTCAACCCTAGCTCCATCTCTTATTCGTCTCCGTAGACGGCACTCCATCTTTTATATACACAGTTTTTCCATGTTAGTCTTTTACAATCTTGTTCCCTCATATGGCATTTCTTTCTTTTTCAACAAGTATCGATGTGTCATTAGAAGTTCTTTTTCCCTGTGATGTAGCCGAAGCTATCACGACCGGATTCCGAAGTTGGAATCCGAAGAGATGGATCCGGAGCTGGGTCGGATCGGTGCTTGGAGGCCCGACGGGGATCCGGAAGGCGAAGGATGCAGAGGCGAAGCCGAAGGTCCGAAGGCCGAGGGGTGCTCGGTCGGTGCGGGCTTGTCTTCGGGATGTCGGGGCCGAAGTTCCTTCGGCGGACGAAGGGGCGGCGCGACACCGAGTCTCCTTTGTTGCGGGGCAGCCGGCGCACGGCGTCGAGACCAGAGAGAGGAGTCCGAGGTCGGCGGCCGAGACCGACTCGGAAAGATCGGCGACGATTCGAACCGAGCTCCTGCAGGAGGGAAAGAAGAAGAAAACCGGTCAGCAGGAGTCCCGGGCTTCGGCCCTAAGGAACCACCTCCGACGGTCAAGTTAGCTCCTGAAGATGATTCGATTCAGGAAACAAAGAGTAGCTTTAATACTTTTCGGACTGTAGTCCTTAAGGGTCTCGGAGACTTCAGAGAGCATCCCTTTGGCAATAAATAGCGGTGTATTTATAGCAGAGGATAGATGATGGTTAACGGTGGTAGCCGATATAGGACTAAATGCGGGCTTACTAGTAAACCGCCATAGTGCCTGGTCCGCCACCGGAGTGGGCCGGACTCGGCTATCGGGTCGAAGGGGGTTGGGCCGCTGATGGGCCGAAGTCTGTTGGGCCCTGGGCCGCCGCGCTGCTCCCGGGCCGTAGGCTGGTGGGCCGCTGATGGGCTGAAACCTGTTGGGCCGGGAGCGACGGTGCCGCTTTCGGGCCGAGGACTGTTGGACCGCTGATGGGCCGAAGGCTCCCTAAGGACCTTGTACTGCTGCTGCTGGACTGAGCGGGATTTGGGCTTGTTTCAATGGACCGAATCGGATTCTGCCTCATCACCCTGTATAACTCTTGAGGCAAGATGGGGACTTGGTAATCTTAGAATATTAATTGTGAGAACTTATAAAGAAGCTTCTCAGCCTCCTCCAGAAGGGAACCTCGCCGCTAACTAGGGTCAATCTAGTATCCCACACCCGCTTCAGGGTTAATAGTTTGGGCACTTTTTTCATTCAAATGAAGGCTTTTTTTTTCTCAATAAAAGATAAAAATCATCATACCTCATTTGCACACTAAACTTTGCACAGCAAATTAAAGAAAACAATAATACTTCGTTTAAAAATTTGTACTACTTCGTTTAAAAATCTGCACATTAAAATAAATATGACAACAATAAGGATAATAGATTTCCAATTCTCAATCACCCACCAAACTCAATTTGTTAACTTTTTCTACAGTCCCACGACAGTAAAGTTTGACACGGGACGTTGATCACATCATACGCTCAGAGTTATGTATTGTTGGTCCTTCCTTCACGAAGCTGCCGTTCATGGTGTAACCCTTCTCCAAGGATCAACTGAACAAGATTCCGATGAGACAGGATTAACATTTATTCTAACAACATAATTTTTGGACTGCATGCTTTGGACACGTAATCATCCATCACAATCGGCAGCATCGATCGTTCAATATTCCCCATTGACAAAAAATACAAGTTGTAGTGTCTATCTGGCGTCCGTCTGCCACGTCGGACAAGAGTGTTCTATGAGTTGGATCATTTGCAAAGCTTGTCCAGCTAGGTGCTTCTGCCGGCGTCCCTAGCTTCGCACACCAGATGCTTCTTATAGAACGTACTATTATGTGCTTTGGAAGTCAGCCCGGTTTTGGAAAGCTAGCTAGGTGGCCACTAACTGTGTTCCAAGGGGGGGGGTGGAGAATGCGAACCCTGGTCCACGTAGAGACGAGAGATATCCGAAACTGACGACCAAGGGCAGTACTAATTAAGTTGAAGGGCACAAAAAGGTGAATGTTTAGGCAGGAAAGTTCTCATCATACCATGGAGTCCTATTTCAAACAGGATTTCCAGTTTCCACACGGCAATTTAGTCTCGAATTCCGATCTTCTCAGTGTACTGACTGATCGACCTCAGTCAGTGCAGTGAGAAGGAACAAGACAGATTTTTTGTAAAACAGTTTTTCATTGAGTTGAAAATTTTGACGCGTTCCAGTACCTGCCCAAGGATGCATCTTACAAACCACAAAACCCGGGTGTTGTTGAGTTTGAAGGGGCCCAAGATCATAAGCACTGGCCACAACTGAAATTATCCGATGTAAGACTATTATATAGTTGCTGCTCCAACACTCCCCCTCACGGCCAAGATGGGCCGTGGAAATTAGATAACAGGAGGTGACGCAAATTAGAAGATAAAGTTGGGTCAGGCCCTGCTCTGATACCATCTTACAAATCACAAAACCTGGGTGTTGAGTTTGAAGGGACCCAAGATCATAAACACTGGCCACAACTGAAATTATCCGATGTAAGACTATTATATAGCCGCTCCAACACTCCCCCCCACGGCCAAGATGGGCCGTGGAAATTAGATAACAGGAGGTGGCGCAAATTAGAGATAAAGTTGAGTCAGGCCCTGCTCTGATACCATCTTACAAACCACAAAACCCAGGTGTTGAGTTTGAAGGGGCTCAAGATCATAAGCACTGGCCACAACTGAAATTATCCGATGTAAGACTATTATATAGCTGCTGCTCCAACAATGCATTTGACACGGTCAGCGTGGCAGCTCTGGAGGCATGGTAGCTCTTTTTGTTAGGAGAAGCGTTAAGTATCACCTCCAACAATTATGTAAGAGAGAGGATTTGAAACATAGATTCAAGAAGCCCATGCCCTAATATTCTTCATGGGTGGTAAGGTCTGTAGAGAGATTGTTATTCCTTACTCTGTATGGTAGGCACCCGGCTCAAAATAAGTATTAGGGTAGAGCTATCACGATCGACTTTGTGAAAAAAAAAAAAAAAAAGCTCCTACTAATGAAAAACGAGTTTAATATAAATGCTCATGTTTCTACTTCCTACATAAAGCAGGCCCCATAAATATTTCTTACTAAAAAACATAAACGAAGCACAAAACACATTTATATAAATTCTTAATTTTTTTTAATAAAAACCCTTGATATAGTTTATCTGTTAAAATTGAAAACTTTTTAAAAAATATTAAACGATCACTAGGTTTCTCAATTTTTAAAATAGGAATCCCTCGCAGAGCACTGTTCTTCTTCTTGCTTCTGTGCCTGCGTTCCTCTGCGATCATCCGAGCTTTCCTTCCTCTCCTGCGAAAGGCTAGCCCTCTGAAGGCGTCGTCCGAGCTCGCCGGCCATCGCAAGAAGATCTCCA
This sequence comes from Zantedeschia hybrid cultivar, assembly GCA_030544215.1. Classification (NCBI taxonomy): domain Eukaryota; kingdom Viridiplantae; phylum Streptophyta; class Magnoliopsida; order Alismatales; family Araceae; genus Zantedeschia; species Zantedeschia hybrid cultivar. The sequence goes on along the minus strand of JARZZO010000014.1, from coordinate 19,599,831 downwards.
TCTCTCGGAGCGTTTGCTGGAGGAGTTTAGTGGCTTGAGAGGCTGCGCTTGATCCAAGAGAGATCCTTTCCCTTTTGAGAGTAAGCATCGATCTCCTTTCTCCATCCTCGCGACCTTATGCCCCGCAGTTCTTCTTCGAACGAGATTACCCCTTCAGATGAGGAGTATACTCCGTCTCATTCCCCCAAGTCTTCTCTGTCATCCCCTCTTACTCTGGACTCCCTCGTTTCTGCGATGTCCGGAGAGGCCGAGGCCTCCGGTGCCGAAGGGTCCGAGGAGGTTCATACCCCGGGCCAGGTTTCCACCTCGGGACGTCGTCGTCCCGAGACTGCTTCGGAAGCAGCCTGCGCCCTTTCGGATGAAGGGGTTAGCTACATCGCTTCTTACTATCAACTTCCTTCGTGGATGACTCCCTATCGGCCTGGCTCCAATACCAGGCCAACACTCCTCGCCCGGGTAGTTTTTCTATCTATGAAGAAAGCTTCCGGGCGGGCTTTCGTCTTCCTCTCTCTACCTTTGTCATCAACCTCCTTTGCTTCTACGGGCTGGCCCCGTCTCAATTTTTTTCCAATTCTTGGCGCACAGTCTATGCCTTTTTGGATGTGTTTGCCCGCATGCAGACTGTTCCCTCGGTCAACATCTTCCGCTACCTCTTCAAAATCCAAAGGCAGGGGAGATCCGAGTGGTATAGCTTCGTCCCTCGTCTCGGCCGAGGCATTTTTTCCGGGAAGCCATCGTCCATTCACGGCTGGAAGAGGAATTTTATCCTCGTTTCTCTGCCGGAGAATGAGAAGAGCGTGTAGCCCTTTCCTACCGAGTGGGCACCGCTGGCCGCAGGCCTTTTCGATCCTCCCATCCTTAATTCCATCCAGAGCACCCTCGTGGGCCATATCGAGGCCGCGGCTCCGTATGACATCTTGGGGCTCTTCAGCAAGCCGGAGCTGTTTGTGGGTGCCAGGGCATGGATGGACCCAAGGTGTGATCCGGAGCGGGCTTTCCCCTACCTTCCTCCTGGGGAGGCTTAACGGGACAGCGAAGGAAGCGCTGGGGCCGCTCCTCCGGCCGAAGCTCCTCTGGCTGCCGAAGTTGTTGAAGCTTCGGCCGAGGGTAAGTCGATTTTGAGTTGCAGCTGTTGTATTATTTGTTTCTAACACTTCTTCTTCTGTTCGCAGCGATGTCTGGGATCGAGGGCCTTATGAGCCGGATAGCCCAGCAGCGCGGCCAATCCCAGCCGTCTCGCCCTCAGGCTCCAGGAGGGTCTGGGCGAGGCGTTGTGGCCCCGAGCGTCCGAGCCGGGGTCACGATGACTGCGGCCTCCTCCGAGGGCCGTGCTGTTAGGAATCGCCAAGAACGCAGCGGAAATAAAAATGATTCCATTGTATCGGTTGCTGGGGTTGTAAAACAGACATTAAAACTAAGTGGGAAGAACAGTTCTTCACCTTTGCGGGGTTTCGAATCTCCCATGGATGATGCCGACTCGGTAATCGCGCACGCGCACGATCTCTAGAGGTATCCACACGAGTTCCCGCAGCAGACGCGTTTTCCTCCTCGACTTGAGTGCTCCGCAGATCCACTCCAAGAGAGAGAGAAGGAGAGAGAGAGAGGAGAGAGAGATAGGAGAGAGAGAATCTGGGGAGTAAAATTCGTCCAACTAACTTTTTACCACTCCCCCTTGGCCCTCCTTATATAGAAATAAGGATAAGCACAAGAGTTAATCCTCGTGATTATCCAAGAGTTTGGCCTTGGATAATTCTCCATTAAATCTTCATGTTTATCCTGCAGCTTTTCACAAAAACCCAGATAAGCATGAAATTTAACATCTCTCACCGTCTGACGAGAACTCTTATGTGTGTGACCCTCTAGGCCCATATATCAGTCCGGTTGCAGGCCCATTAAACTTAGAACTATTTCTTAAGTTTAATATTTATTAATTAACATTTAAACATCACATGTTAAATGATTAATTTAATAAACAAGTGAATTATCATCTGATGATCAAATCACTTGGCCTTCTGATCATGAACAGCACCAAACACTACCTCATGATCCCAGAAGATATAAGGGATACTGTTCCCTTCAATTGAACATTTCCGTCTGCCGATACCGCACAGATATAATCCTTCACTCATGCAATGTCCCGATAACGCAAGGGTATGGTTTTATAGTCAAACCCTCTATCGCATTATCCAGATGGATTCCAGTACACAGTTAATATCTAGAAAGACATCTCTTTCATTTGACCATGGCCAGGGATTTATGTGTACACATCCATGGGACATTCTCTCTCCAGTCTTATACCAAGAGTGAGTGATCCCTTGTTGTCCACTCAATTACCTTCGCAAGCTTTCCACTGTATCTGAAAAACCGATTATGGTGGACTTAATGGTTAAAGTCCACGAGTCAGAGAATCAAGATACAATGGTCCACAAACAAGGTATCATTGGTGACTCAGGTCAAAGGACCAACTGTGCTACTGCAACAATAGAATTCCCTGGTTGACTAATAGGTATAATTACCATCCAGGAATTCTTATTTGGGTCTGTTCAGTGAACTCATTCTCTAATGAGCACCCACTTGTTTGTCTTAGTGTCACCACACGAGTGAATGTGAGATCATTCACCCTCATCATATGAGCAGACATAACTTGTGTCGATCTTATCGGATATTTAATGTCCATCTCAAATATCCTATGATCGAGAACTATTTAAGACAATTACCTTAGGATATTGATCTCACTATCATGATCTCATCATGATTCAATATCCCATACATTTGTCTATGGACCTTCATTACGATAGTCGTTTGCAAGAACTATTAAATGAAGAAATAATTATCTTTATTAATAATCTGAACTAGAATGTACAATGATTGGCTTTGAGGCCACCCAATTCTAACACGTGCTGCCGCCGCCGCTCTCGAGAGGGAGCGGAAAAGTAAGTCGGCCGCCCGAAGGGGCGTTCGTTTGTCGAAGCGGCCCCGGGTGGAGGAGCCCGAAGAGGCAGAGCCCGCCCCCTTGGTCAGGAGATCCGCCGCGGCCCGAAGGGCCGCGAGGCCGGCATCTGCCGAAGCGCCGAGGGGCGACTCTCCTCCGGTCGCGATGGCGGGGGCGGAGCAGGAAGGCGCCGGGTCGCAGGCGCCACGCGCGCAGGAGCGCGAGCTTTGGGTCCCCGAGCTGGGGATCTATAGAGACGAGAGCATGGAGGACTCGCAGACGTGCCTCCGTCTGCTCCGCGGCCTCACCCTCCCGTCGGCCTTGGTGGATCTGAAGGACCACTCGGTCACTGATCTGGCGATGATCAGCGCCCGATTCGCGGTCCAGGTAAGAAGCTTCTGAGTGTGCTTCAATCTAGCTTTTCTTTAGCTCATTTCGAGTTCGCTGACCCTCATCTGCTTTCGGTCCGCAGGCCGCGGTTACGGGTAGCGTCCTGATTCTTCATCAGGAGCTCCTCCGGAATCAACTTCTGGAGGCCGAGAGGGCGTCGGCCTCGGCAGGTTCGGGCGAGGGCCCTTCAGCGGGGCATGATATCGAGCCCATCGTCGACGGGCTCGTAGCCGCGAACGCCCGGATGCGGGCATAGCTGGAGGAGCGGGCAGCAGAGGCACGAGCTTCTTCCAAGGCCAAGACGAAGGCCGAACGGGAGAAGGAGAAGGCTGAGCGGGAGCTGGCTGTGGCCCAGGCTGAGAAATCGGGCCCTTAAGGCCCATATCCAGGACAAGGACGCCCGGCGGGCTTCGAAAAATCGTCGCCATGCCGAGGAGCTGTCGGCCTTGAAGCTGGAGCTGGAGGAGGCGGTCGATTCGGCCGTGGCCGATTACAAGGCCGGCCCGGACTATGCCGAGGAGATAATCCAAGCCCAGCTTCTAGCGGCCTCCTCGGTCTTTTACATCGGGTTGGCTGCCGCCCAGAAGGTTTGTCCAAACGTGGACTTGACTGGGATCGCTCTGCCGACGGATGAGGAAGGCGAGGAGCTCCTGTCCTGGTGGAAGGGGCTCGCGGCCGAGAGGGCCCCGGCCTCGGCGGAAGGCGACGAGGTCGTTCCGGTCGAGGAGGCCCCTGTCGAAGCCACCCCATCTGAGGCCGTGCAGATAGTCGATTCTCCCTCCCCATCTCCTGGCCGAAACCCAGTTGATGTGGAGGAGGGGATAGCCGAGAACTAGCGCGGGGGCCTGCCCCGATTTTTATTTTTCTTCTTTTGTAAGCCTATGGCCAGGTGGATGGCCGATTTTGTACTTCCTTTTCAATATATATACAGGAAGTATTTGTGGCTTTACCTTGATGTTTGTGCATGATCGACTGAATCTGGTTTTTCATAAATCTGAGATCTTGTCGTCGTTTTTGCTGTAGCTCGCAAGGCCGAGACCCGATGTAGGTTCGGATAGGCAGTTGATAAAATATCGCCACCGATAGTATATACGGCCGGGGCCTTTACTAACGTGGTTCATATGATCCGAGGGGACATCTTGCCGCCCCCGACGCGGTCTGCGTGGCCGAAGCCACTCCCGGACGGGTTTATGCGGACTTAGAATACCATGCCGCTCCCGATATGGTTTGCATGGCCGAAGCCACTCCCGGTATGGTTTACACGGACTTAGAGAAAATACCATGCCGCTCCCGATACGGTTTGCATGGCCGAAGCCACTCCCGGTACGGTTTACACGGACTTAGAGAGAATACCATGCCGCTCCCGATACGGTTTGCATGGCCGAAGCCACTCCCGGTACGGTTTACACGGACTTAGAGAGAATACCATGCCGCTCCCGATACGGTTTGCATAGCCGAAGCCACTCCCGGTACGGTTTACACGGACTTAGAGAGAATACCATGCCGCTCCCGATACGGTTTGCATGGCCGAAGCCACTCCCGGTACGGTTTACACGGACTTAGAGAGAATACCATGCCGCTCCCGATACGGTTTGCATGGCCGAAGCCACTCCCCGGTACGGTTTACACGGACTTAGAGAGAATACCATGCCGCTCCCGATACGGTTTGCATGGCCGAAGCCACTCCCGGTACGGTTTACACGGACTTAGAGAGAATACCATGCCGCTCCCGATACGGTTTGCATGGCCAAAGCCACTCCCGGTACGGTTTACACGGACTTAGAGAGAATACCATGCCGCTCCCGATACGGTTTGCATGGCCGAAGCCACTCCCGGTACGGTTTACACGGACTTAGAGAATACCATGCCGCACCCGATACGGTTTGCATGGCCGAAACCACTCCCGGTACGGTTTACACGGACTTAGAGAGAATACCATGCCGCTCCCGATACGGTTTGCATGGCCGAAGCCACTCCCGATACGGTTTACACAGACTTAGAGAGAAATGCACCCAGGTTTTCTGAAAAAGCGACCTTTATTCATACCTTCCGGCTAAAAGTCCGGGAAAAGTGATTTACATAAAATAACGTCGAAGGCGTTCTACATTCCAGGTGCGAGGGAGAGGTTGGCCCGAAAGGGTCTCCAACCGATAAGCCCCTCGTCTGATTACCTCTTTGACCCGATAGGGCCTCTCCCAGTTGGGGGCAAGCTTTCCTGAGGCATCGGCCGGTTTAGAAGCATGAGCATTCCTTAACACGAGGCTCCCGATTTCAAAGCTTCGGGGCTTTACTCGAGTGTTGTGGTACCTGGCCATGCGCTGCTGATAAGCCACCAGCCGGATGCGAGCCCTATCTCGGGTTTCTTCTATGAGGTCTAGATGATCCTTCAAGCCTTCTTCGTTGGCCTCCGGATCGTAGGCAATGATTCTTGGAGAGGGAAGGGCGACTTCCACGGGAATAACGGCCTCTATCCCATAAGCCATGCGAAATGGAGTTTCGCCGGTTGGGGTTCGGCTCGTAGTCCGATATGCCATAGCACACTTGGTAACTCTTCTACCCACCGGCCTTTGGCTTCGCCGAGGCGGGTTTTCAGTCCCTGCAACATGCTTCGGTTGGTGACTTCAACCTGGCCGTTTGCCCGAGGGTGTGCTACCGAAGTGAATTTGTGAAGAATGCCGAAGCCGGCGCAGTTGTCGCTGAACCGACGGCTATCGAACTGCTTTACGTTATCCGAAATGATAGCCCGGGGGATGCCGAACCGGCAGATGATGGACTTCCATACGAAGTTCCAAGCATTGCTATCGGTTATTGACGCGAGGGGTTCGGCTTCTACCCACTTAGTAAAATAGTCTACTGCCACGATGAGGAATTTCCTTTGGCCGGTGGCGACGGGAAAAGGTCCCAGGAGGTCGATTCCCCATTGAGCGAAAGGCCAGGGGTCGGATAAGGGGGTCAGAAGGGTGGCTGCCTGGTGGATGGGGGAGCTGAACCTCTGGCACTGATCACAGCGCCGAACGAGGGCTAAAGCGTCCTCTCGGAGTGTCGGCCACCAGTATCCTTGCCTCAAAAGTTTGTGAGCCAGGGCCCTTCCTCCCGCATGCGCTCCGCATACCCCTTTGTGTACTTCTCTCATGGCGTAGTCCGCTTCGGTCGGGCCGAGGCACCGTAGCAGCAGTCGGCCGAAGGACTTCTTGTATAATAGCCCGTCCAGAAGGAGGAAGTGGGATGAGCGTTGCCGAACGTGCTTTGCCTCCTTTGAGTTTGGCGGGACTTCTCCTCGGAGGAGAAAAGCGACGAGGGGAGTCATCCAGGTCTCGGCTTCGGCCTCGGTGATTTGCATGGCCTCAGGTTCGCCGAGGCTTGGTTCGGCGAATTCCTCTACTAGGATCATTCGGCCTCCTCCCCCGTCTTGGGTTGACGCCAGCAGGGAAAGTGCATCGGCTCGGGCATTCTCGGCTCTAGGGATCCTCACGATTTCATAAGAATCGAATTGAGCGAGGATCTTGCAAGTCACCTGGAGATAAGATGCCATTATCGCATCCCGAGCCTCGTATTCCCCGGAAATATGGCTGGCGATCAGCTGAGAGTCGCTGAAGGCTTTTAAGTTCCGGGCGCCGAGCTTCCTCGCGGCCCGGAGGCCAGAAATGAGGGCTTCATACTCGGCGGCGTTATTAGTCGCTGGAAAGGAGAAACGCAAGGCGTACTCCGTGACGACTCCTTCGGGCGATGCCAGGATCCACCCGGCGCCGCTGCCCGTGGAGCACGCGCAACCGTCTACAAAGAGTTGCCACTCGTCTGCTGGTGTACGAGCCGAAGTGTCCTCGGCTTCGGGCACGTCGGCTTTCAGCTGAAGTGCCGAGGAAGCGCTGGGAGTGAGTTCGGCGATGAAGTCCGCCAATGCATGGGCTTTTATTGCTACCCGAGGTGCGTAGGAGATGTCGAACTCTCCTAGCTCAATCGCCCATTTTGCCAGCCTGCCGGACACCTCCGGCCAGGAGAGAATTTGGCTCAGGAGCTAGTCGGTAAGAACCTTTACTGAATGGGCCAAAAAATAAGGCCGGAACCTCCTCGCGGACGAGACGAGGGCCAAAGCCAATTTTTCCAGCGCGAGATACCGGAGTTCTGCTCCTTGAAGGGCTCGGCTGGTATAATAGACTGGCTTCTGAACGCCCTCTTGCTCTCGGACGAGGACGGCGCTGAGAGCCGTCCCGGATACTGCGGGGTACAGGCTCAGAGGCTCCCCGGGGACCGGCTTGGACAGAATGGGGACTTTGGAGAGGTAGGCCTTCAGCTGGTCGAAGGCTGCCTGGCACTCATCCATCCATTCGAAGCTATTGGCCTTCTTCAGTAGCTTGAAGAAGGGGAAACAGTAATCTGCCGCCCTCGACATGAAGCGGCTTAGGGCTGCGATCCTCCCGTTCAACTTCTGTACCTCTCGGAGGTTTGCCGGGGGGCGCATTTGTACGATGGCCGAAACCTTCTCGGGGTTAGCTTCTACCCCTCGGTGGGTGACCATGTAGCCGAGGAACTTCCCGGAGGCTACCCCGAAGGCGCACTTGGCCGGGTTCAGCTTCATCCTGTATCGCCGCAGGGCGGAGAATGTCTCGGCCAAGTCGGCCAAATGTTCTGCAGCGATGCGGCTTTTGACCAACATGTCATCTATATAGACCTTCATGTTACGGCCGAGCTGCGGGGTGAACACTTTATTGACAAGGCGCTGATATGTCGCGCCGGCATTCTTCAGACCGAAGGGCATCCGGGTATAGCAATATAGACCTAGATCGGTCGTGAAGCTGGTTTTGCTCTCATCATCCGGATGCATCCGGATCTGGTGATAGCCTGAATAGGCGTCGAGGAAGCTTAAGAGTTCGTGGCCGGAGGTTGCATCCACCACTTGATCTATCCGAGGCAGCGGGAAGCTATCCATCGGACTGGCCTTATTGAGGTTGGTGAAGTCCACGCACATTCGCCGCTTGCCATCCTTCTTCGGCACCATCACCACGTTGGCGATCCAGTCCGGGTGATGCACCTCTCGGAGGTGTCCGGCGTCCAGCCCCTTCTGCACTTCGGCTTGGATGGCGGCTCTCCTTTCCTGATTGAAGGTGCGCCGCTTCTGCTTAATCGGGGGCTGGTCGGGATCGGTATGTAGTCAGTGCTCCGCTACCTCCGGGTCAACCCCGGGCATGTCCGCTGGAGACCAGGCAAAGACGTCGAGATTCTTTTTCAAGAATTCGGTGAGCTTTTCTGCTTCGGTCTTCTCCAGGCCGGAGCCTATCATCAGGGTTCGTCCTTCGCCTCCGGGAACCGGAATGGCGAGGAATGCTTCTCCCGGGGATGCCTCGGCTGATGATTCGATCGCTAGGGTTTCGGCTGCAGCCTTCCCTTTGATCGAAATCATATAGCATTGCCGGGCTGCTTCTTGATTTCCCTTGGCCTCGCCTATTCCATGGCTAGTATGAAACTTTAGCTTTTGATGGAAAGACGAAGGCACGGCTCCGACCCCGCCGATTAGCCTTCGGCCGAAGATGGCGTTGTAGGCTGAATCGATTTTTACAATGGCAAAATCCGTTTCGACGGTTAGTTGCCGGGGGGCAGAGCCTATGGTTACAGGGAGTCGAACAATACCCTCTACTCGGCAGGGCAAGCCGTTAAAACCGAAGAGGGGCCCCCGGTGAGGCTTCATATTAGCCTCACTCAATCCCATTTTTTCAAAACAATCGTAAAATAAGATGTTTGGGGCGCTTCCATTATCGACAAAAATGCGATGTACATCGTAATTATTTATTACAGCGTTTATGATGAGGGCGTCGTCGTGAGGGACCTGAATATCAGCCAGGTCCTCTGAGCCGAAGGTAATATCTTCTTGGCGAGGCCGCTTCGGCTCGACGTCAATCGTCGCTATAGTGGCAGAGCTGCGCTGCCGCTGCCTTGATCCTTCCCCTGGCCCTCCGGATATCTTCATAATAGACCCAGAGCTGGGTCTTTGATGGGATGTTTCCACTGGGGCCGAGGTGACCTTTGGCGGAGGAGCAGCTTCCTTCACCGGGGGCTGCTGTTGCCTGGGCGTCTCAGAGACGTCTCGGTTTCGCTGTGGCGGGGGCTGCTCTCGTCGGAACTGCGGCAGTCTTCCCTCCCGGATGAGGCGGTCGATTTCTTCTCGAAGCTGCCGGCACTCGTCCGTCGTGTGGCCGATCTCCCGGTGATATTCGCAGTATTTGCCGGGGTCCCTTCGGCGAAGATCCGTCTTCATGCGATCTGGTCGCCGGATCATGCCCTTCACCTCCATGAGCATTCGGGAAGGGGGAGCAGGTAAGGGTAGGTACCGCTGTTGCGGGTCCCGTCGCCTCTTTCTGTCCCAGTCCTCCCTGCGATATCGCTTTCGGGAGGGCTCTTGATCTTCGGGCCGAGGTCAGACCACCTGGGGGGCAGGTGCCGAGGCTGCTTCGACTGCGCCTTTACCTCTGGACATCATCAGGGCCTCCCGGTTGATGTATTTGTGGGCCCGGGCCACGAGGTCCTGGAAGGTAGGGGGGTGACGTTTCCCGATGGAGCCGAGGAGCCCTTCATCCCGACACCCGCTGATCACGGCCGAAACCGCAATCGAGCTATCGAGGTTCGGGATTTGGGCGGCCTCGGTCCGGAACTTGGTGAAATACTCCTGGAGAGTTTCGGTGAGGCCTTGCCGGATGGCTAGCAGGCTGGCGGAGGTTTTACACTGCCGGGTGGCGTCATAAAACTGGTCGATAAACAGCTGGCCCAACTGGACCAAGGAGTGGATGGAGTTGGGGGCCAGTGTCTCGAACCAGGTGAGGGCAGTCTTCTCAAGGGTGAGGGGGAAAAGTCGGCAGCGGACTGCCTCGGCGACCCCTCGGACCGAGAGGTAAGTGTTGAATCTCTGGAAATGGCAGACCGGATCTATCATTCCGTCGTAAAGAGGACCCTTCGGCAGTTTGAAATTGGGAGGCACCTCGGTAGCCAGGAGTTCTGGCGTGAACGAGGTCTGCTCCAGGATGTTGCTAGCAAGAGGTGCCCCGTATGGCCGAGACACCATCTGCTGCATTTCCTTTCGCATTGCCGTCAGCCGCCGGTCCAGGTCCGAGGCGGTCGAGGTGGCGGCTGATTGTCCTCCGGTCCTAGCCGGGCGGAATTCCGACGAAGCATAGCCCTGCTCCGTCAGGCGGTCAGCGCAAGGGGCTCGGGTAGGTAGCGCCGAGGGCTCGCTGCGTGCTGTAGCGGTTTCGTTGGGGGAAACCGGTGTAGGCGTCGGCCGGAACCGGGTATCTTGAACTGGGTAGAGTGGGGGGAGCGGCGCTTGCTGAGGAAGTTGTCCCATCAATCCCATGCGTTGGGCGATGGCGGATACCATCTCCTGAAGAGGCGCTAGGGATGTGACGACAGCTGCTAGCGTCGCCATTTGTTGCTGGAGCACCCCCACCCGGTCTTCCGCAGCGAGGGACTCTGGTATGACAGGCAGAGGCATGCTCGGTGGGGCAGAAGGGGCGCCTTCGGAAGGCAGCATTTGTGCCGAGGCTTCCCGTGCCTCTGTTTCGCTCTGTCCAGATCGTCGGGTTACAGGTCATTGAGACATGACTTGTTTGTTTGTTTTCCCACAGACGGCGCCACGTGATGTAGCCGAAGCTATTACGACCGGATTCCGAAGCTGAATCCGAAGTTATGGATCCGGAGCTGGGTCGGATCGGTATAAGAGGCCCGACGGGGATCCGGATGACGACGGAGGCAGAGGTGAAGATGAAGGTCCGAGGCCGAGAGCCGCTCGGTCGGAAGCTGGCTAGTACCCGGAAGGCGGGGCCGAATCTCTCTCGGACGAGGAGCAGCCGGCGCACGGCGTCGAGATCGGGGAGAGGAGTCCGAGGTCGGCGGCCGAGACCGACTTGGGAAGGTCGGCGATGATTCGAACCGAGCCCCTGCAGCAGGGAAAGAAGAAGAAACCGGTTAACAGGAGTCCCGGGCTTCGGCCCTAAAGAACTCCCTCCGACGGTCAAGTTAGCTTCTGAAGAAGAGTCGATTCAGAAGGCAAAGGGTAGCTTTAATGCTATTTGGACTATAGTCCTTCAGGGTCTCGGAGACATACCTTTGACAATAAATAGCGGTGTATTTATAGCAAATGATAGAGGATGGTTAACGGTGACAGCCGATATAGGACTATGTTCCGAGCTTACTAGTAAACCGCCATAGTGCCTAATCCTCCACCGGAGTGGGCCGAATACGGCTGTCGGGCAGAAAGGGGGTTGGGCCACTGATGGGCCGAAGCCTGCTGGGCCTAGGGCTACTGCGCCGCTCACGGGCCGTAGGCTGGTGGGCCGCTGACGGGTTGGGCCGGGAGCAACGGTGCCGCTTACGGGCCGAGGGTTGTTGGGTCGCTAATGGGCCGAAGGCTTCTTGAAGGCCTTCCACTGCTGCTGCTAGGCTGAACTGGGTTTGGACTTGTTCTAATGGGCCGAATCTGATTCTGCCTCATCAGTAGGCACTGTCAAGTCCTACATGTAGTACTATCTAATTTTCAATCGGACGACCTAAAATTCTAAACATAAAAGATCAAGTCCCCATAAATAGTAAAAAAATCATAACTTTTAATTTTATTAGATTTTCTAGAACAGCCCATCAAAAATTAGATTACACAGACGCATAGGAGATAATAGGACCAATCGTAAACAAGTTAAGAAAAATCCCTCATTTTTTGGTGCCATGCAGCCTGAGAAAAATTACGAGGCCATTCTTTTTACGGGCTAAGCACGGGCTTGACTATGGCCCTATGCCCAAGCCTGTGAGTCTTGGTAATCCCAGTAAGTCCAGATATCTCGAATGTTAGCAAGTAGCAATCGTGTTTTCCTAGCGACAAAACTGCGCTGGATGTTTAGTAGACTAAACCGTAGTTTAAGTAGCTTTGTAGTAGAACTATATATTCGCATCTTAATTTTTTGAAGATTTTTACTTTTCAGTCTTTATAATCTTTTAATATTTCTTATAAATCTTTGCAATCTTTATATTCCTTGTTTGTCCTTGCAATTGTTTAAAGCGTTCCTAAAAAGCCCCTCAACCTTTTCAAAAAGAGACTTTTTAAGAATGATTCAAATATTATGAAGAGTTTTAAAGAAATATAAAGATTAGAAGGACCTATAAGAAATGTTGAAAAATCATAAAGACTGAAAAGTAAAAATTCTTAATTTTTTTCTCGGTTGCTAATTTAAAGAATTATTAGCTTTTGAATAAGAATGAACAGTGCCTCGTGTGTGTTTGCTTCTGTTGAAAAGTACTCTTTTATACCGAGTTTGCTAATCTATCAATTTAAAACACATAGAAATGGTCTAATCCATATTCGGTTGACTGGTTGATGGGTCCAGTTTATAAATAAGTGAAGTGATGTCTTGAGTTCGAGGCTTGAACCTGACGAAATATGGATGTAAGTTGGGCTCTGCCGTTTAAGGGTATAAAGGAGTTAAGAAATACTTGCTTCATCTTCAGGATGCAATAACACTCGTCCACAATGCGTTCTCAAAAAGACACATGACATCCTCCACACGCTCTTCTGCGGTACCATAATAGTGTTTGACGCGTGTTAACATCAGTCATGTTGGTGCCACTTGAAGAGAAAGTTTTTTTAACTTTTCATCTTAAGTTTTGGGGAACATATTAACTGTTTAAGGAACATTTACACGCTCCCGAAAGTATGTAGACATGTACTCTAGACATACATCTTCCTCAAACATGGTATATGCTTCATAGAGGGTGTATATGTTCCTTAAAACGCATGTGTTCCTCAAAATCCAGAGAAAGCATTTTTTTTGTTTTCTCTTTAAGAGTCGCGTACGTGGTTGACGTCAATGCTTGTTAGGCGCCATTATAACACTGCAGAGGAATATGTAGAAAATGTTAGGTGTCGTTTTGAAGTTATACGATGCATTCCACATAAGTGTTATTGCACTGTAAAAGATGCATCAAGTATTTCTCAAAAAATTTGGATTCTACCTAGGCCCGACTTTTTACGGCGGGCTTGGGTATAGCCATATAAAAATTTGATAAATACTTGCTTAGAATTGCAGTAAATATTTCTCTAAAAACTTAAAAAGGAGGTTTCAATAAAGCACGCAATACAGCAAATACTCCTCTAACATCTGGTAAGTAAGCTAGGGTGCTATTCCCAACCCCAAACCCATGGGCAGGGATGAACTTGAAAATGGGGCCTCCCTCCCCTTTTGTTAGTCTTTACCCCACGAGCATGGGCGTCCGAAGACTCCGAATAACGGGCTTGATTAATGGCGAGCCGGGTCCATGATGGTCCACCATCGAACACGTGCCTGCACAGTTAAATTGGGTGAATGCTGTTGATGAAGCCTCTCCGCACCGTCGGATGTGATCGGGGCTAGCTCAAGGAGCGCCAAAATCTGATAAAACTCGGCGATTTTAAGGACGGTCGATAGATGGAACCCACTGGATCAGGTGTCGAGGCCGTCCAGACCGCATCACATCGGGCCAGGCACCCTATCAAGTCCATAAATTATGCCGTAACATATTAGAGAACTAAAAAGCGCAAGAGAATGGCAAAAAAGCTGATTCAAAACCCGACGACGAGCCAACGGCTGTCGGTGGTCAAAGGTCAAAGACTCCAAGCAACTCGCCCTTCCGCCCCCTCGCTCTTGTCGTTTTCCTCGTGGCCTCGCCGGACCCGTTGTCGCCCTTGACAAGGGTGACTCGGAATCGGCCAACTCGTCAGCACATACGAGATGGCGACAGCGCGTCACGTGTCCAGCTCCTTGCTGAAGCGGAGCGCTCCCCCTTTTTCGCTTACGTGGGCTGAGCCGGGCCGTAGACTTGCCCCGTGGTTCTCGTGACCGGTGAAGACTGCCCCTGAAGAAATTTCGCTTTATTCTTGGTTGGTAACACCTGCTCCACCGCCCTGTGCGGGCGGGGGATGAAGAGCAGTAGTAATATTTTTTTTCTTTTTTTATTTTTCTAGATTGGCTACATCACATTTGCCATTTTTTTATAAGTCGATCTTAGATCGAATGATTTAAAAAAATTAAAAATTAAATCTACTAAACAGTGATTTTTTTAAATATTTATTGGGTTTAATTTTTTAAAATTTTTAAGTCATCTGTTCAAAAATCATATTATATGGATACGTAAAACATGATGGATCTATCATAAAAAAAATTTAAAATTTAAAACTAGAAAAAAATTGCCGCACCCTCAGCCAGTGCGGCAAATGTTACTCTTCTTGGTTTATCATCTTGACGAGATTTTATTATCAAATTTGAGTTGATTTATGCATCGAATAAGTCAAAATTTTATTTATGTTAATTTATTTACTAATTAAAATGAATCATATGCATATAACTAAGAATATAATTATTCTTTCGTATTGGAAGTTTGATAATGTTTTTTATCCTATCAAGTTTTTCACCCTCTTGTTAACTATTTGTGACGGACGCGCGGTCGGCATGTTAATCGCTTAGCATTGTAATAATTAATAGTATAGTAACATATTAATTTATCCTTTTTATATTAGCTATTAACCTGGTAATATTTAATATATTTGATGAGGCAGAATCCGATTCGGCCCATTAAAACAAGTCCAACCCCGTTCAGCCCAACAGCAGCAGTACCAGACTCTCCGGGAGCCTTCGGCCCGTCAGCGGCCCAGCAGTCTTCGGCCCATAAGCGGCACCGTCGCTCCTGGCCCAACAAGCTTCAGTCCGTCAGCGGCCCATTAGCCTTCGGCCCGGGAGCAGCGCGGCAGCCCAGAGCCCAACAGGCTTCGGCCCATCAGCGACCCAACTCCCTTCGGCCCGGTAGCCGAATCCGGCCCACTCCGGTGGCGGATCGGGCACTATGGCGGTTTATCAGTAAGCCCTCATTTAGTCCTATATCGGCTGCCACCGTTAACCATCCGCTATCATCTGCTATAAATACTCCGCTATTTATTGCCAAATGGATGAAAACGGATGCTTCCCCAAACCTCCGAGACCCTTAAAGGACTACTGTTCGAAAAGCATTAAAACTGCTCTCTTTTGCCTTATGAATCGAATCTTCTTCAGGAGCTAACTTGACCGTCGGAGGGGGTTCCCCAGAGCTGAAGCCCTGGACTCCTGCTGACTGGTTCTTCTTCTTCTTTCCCTCCTGCAGGGGCTCGGTTCGAATCTTGGCCGACCTTCCCGAGTCGGTCTCGACCGCCGACCTCGGATTCCTCTCCCTGGTCTCGACGCCGTACGCCGGCTGTCTCAAGACAGGAGATTCGGTCTCGCGCTGAATGAGCTTTCGGGCTTACTATCCAAGAGAAAGCCCGCTCCGAGTCGCCCCCGGCATCGGACCCCCGGCTCCGCCTCTGCGTCCTTCGCCTTCCGGATCCCCGTCGGGCCCCTTCAAACACCGATCCGGAACAGCTCCGGATCCTCTTCTTCGGATTCCAACTCCGAAATCCGGTCGTGATAGATCCAGTCTACATCAATATTAATATGTTATTATGTTAATAAAAAATATAGTAGTACGATTAGTATGTTAACCATCCATCATGAATAGTTAACAATCCCCCGTGAATAAATAACAAGACGAGATGGAAGCTAATTTGAGATGGAAAATGAGGCATCCGACTATTAGCACAAAACCGTAAGAGGGAAGAAAATAATGCCAAATTCTTGATAGGGATATAATTAATTTTTTCAATATTGTTTCATTTTTTTATATATTAAATAATATTAATTTTTTAAAGCCGATCAACTTATTTAAGTTACTAAATGAAAAAAAAAGTGATATTGTCTTATATACTTATATATTAATTTGGACATTAAACATTTTTTAATATTTTAAATAAATTAGCAACGAAATATGATCATTTAACGTGATGGAGTCCTAATTGAACTTCTTCACAACTGCAAACGAGTCGAGTGTAATTATGTTCATTTTTTTTTTTCTCCCTTACAGAAGAGGCCGACGGAGTCCGGTTGAGCCGGCTCTTAGGTTGGATGCAAGTGGATTAGATATGCGATCGAATCCATTCTATTATAATTTGTTAATTACATTCTTATAAGATAACTTAGTTGGATAATTAAATATACAATGCATAATACATTCTTGGTTAAGAGAAACTAAGATTTTTGCCTTTTAATTCTTATAAATTTTCATATTTCTTATAAGTCTTTGTAATCTTTACATTCTTTATTACTTCTTATAATTGTGTAGAACGTCTCTAAAATGTCCCTCAACCCTCTATAAAAAGTCCATCTAGAGGGATCTCTTAAAGAGGATTCAAAGACTGTGAGAGATTTTATATGAAGATTGTAAGAAATTACAAAGAATATTAAAAATTCATAAAGATTGAAAACAAAAAAATTAAAGAAAAATATATTCATATTATATGTTTAAATTAAAAGACTCTGTTAACTAATTTATAAATTAGTAATAGGTCTAATAATCAAAGACTCAATTACCCCTTACGTCCCTACTCGCGGGCAACGCCATCGAGCAGATTGGCGGTCATGGTCCGATGTGGGGCGGAGTGCTTGGTTTGGTCCATAATCCATATCGACCCAGCCAAGGGTTGGTGCAGTTTGGTCCCGACATTAAACAGAATGGTTTGTTCATCCTGACTGTTTCCGTAATGTAGCGGCTTGCACTTGTTGGTTTGCAGGGACCAGAATGGGCGGAGGGGGTAGACAAAAAGAAGAGCATGTGGACGAGACCCCGCTTAACGGGAAAGATGCCTTCGTCTGGACTCTGGACGTCAACGTCCCAACGGCCAGCCGACGGTGACTCGGTGAGCTAATGTGCAATTAGGCAGAAAAAAATAAGTAGACAGGTCATTACTTGTAATTAAGTCTGCCGATTCATAGACACAAGAGAGTCCGCTTATTAGGACACGCTGTTGGCACGAATTTTAGGGTTTAGGTTGGACTATACGTATATTATAGAATGGTGGAATAAGTAATTTGAGTAAAATATTTTAATTACTTACTTTATTTGGAATAAATATTCTTGACACTTTTTATCATGTTTATTACTTAATTAGAATGTGAAGTATAACGAAAATAAAGTTACGCTCTCTGTTCCAATATACACAATGTAAGCAATCATGAATGACTTATACCAAAATTAAACAAACTTTATACAATCTGATCTCGATTCAATCTTTTTTTTGTCGAGAGTAATGTTTGCTGCGTTGCATGCAATGCAACAAACTCGTTGCACCGCACAAGGTACAATTAAATTTATTCTTTTTGAATAAGTTTAAGTCTGATCTAATCTACATGTTTGTATAATCTGATTTTTAATTAGATAAGTAAACAAATTTTTTTTAAAAAAAACTAAGTGTCAATGAATAGTAAAAAACCATTCCAGTGAAAAATAAAAGATGCATAAAATTTTTGACCGTACTCCATCTTATTATGTGGAGCACCTTCAGTAGTGAACAAGCGCCCCTAACTTGCCGTACACCTTGGTGTCATTGGGCTCACAGGCAGTGCGAACTATGAGATCACGTCGCGCACATGCACACGACTTAATTTAGGATGCCTGTAAGTCTTGTGACTTGCCGAATGGTACCGAATAATGCATTAGATAAACATTTCAAGAATGGAAGTTAGTTTATTAACGTCACTTTGATTGGAGAATAGGAAAAAATAAAGATGAATAAAGAGATAATAAGTTTAACTTTGTTTTGACAAGCAAAATGATTTATATCAACGCAGAATAACGTATTCGATGAATTTTGTGACATCTGTCATCTCATCTTAGACTTAAGAATTACTTATTCTTCTTATTCTGTCGACAAATGTCACAAAATCATCAAACCGTAACATCTCTTATTCTAATATACGTTATTCCTACAGTGAACTGCACGTAATAACTTATTCTGTAGACAAAATGAGACTTAACGTGCAAGAGAATAATATATCAAGGCGTAATCATGCATAACCTTGGTAAACATTTAAAAGACACGAACATACAATAGTGCGCAAGAGAATAAAAGATATATAGCGCTTTTGTCTGGCCACCCCGACTATGTTTCCTCTCTAATCACTCGAACGTGGGAGGCCATCGTGCTCTCTTCCCTCCCCACAACAAAACCTTTTGTTGGAAAAGGGAGAAATGTCTGAGAACATCATCGCTGTCTTCCCTCGAGCAGCAAACATATCATTGCATGCAAATGATACAAGCCAAAAGCGGGATGGATGGATAAAGCAATAGGCAACATCACAACAGAGGTGAACCGTGTAAGGGCCCCAACTCAAAGAACCCACGCAATCTTTAACAAGGTTATGCATTGCTGAAGGGGAATCGAGTCTGAAAGAAGGAGACCGTGATCAAGGCCCCCTCCTGGCGGCATTCACCTCCGGCCTCCGGGGGCAATCATGGCCTCAGAACTGGTGTTCCACACCACTGACAACACGCTAATAATTCGCGTCAGCTGTGAGAAAACTAGGTGCCTGGCCGGCTGCTCACCACTAGAAGTGCAAATTGGCCATCATAGCCTTAAACTTACCCACGTGCCCTACACTGCCCAACACCCTTTCTAGTCCTTTGGGCCAAATTAGATGATGCCAGTAGTCAGATCATCTGATGTAGACGATTGTACGGAACTCATCGGTGACATGACACAGGCGCAGGCACCGAGTGTTTGAGAAAAATGGGGTGACCGATTCCATATCATCACCCAAGGAGGTCGTCAAAAGCTTCTAGAAAGAGAGGCGCTGGAATTAGGCGCAACTCCCGCCTGCTGTGCCGCTATTATACCGTTAATTCTAACCTCTTCCGACTCCGGAGCGGTTTAAGAATATCCCATGTCAACGCCTCACAGCAACGGCAGGTTATGCAAACGATACAGATCTAAGGTAGATATGTCGTCTGAGTTATTGATTTAGAAATATTATTTATGAATTGTCTTGTAAATTAACAATCGGTAGGATAATCAGATCTTAGTGTTCTATGTGTTAAGTTAGAAAAGATTTATATTCATTATCATATCCGTTATGCACATTAATTTAAAAAGGCTGTCTATTAATTGACTTATAAGTTAATGAATGTCGAACAATTAGATTATCAATTACTATTTGTATTCTTAATTAGGATTGTGCAAAACTCTGTTCAAATCGAAAAATTGAACCGGACCAAATGATTCGGTTCTATTCGACTTGGTTTTCACAACTTTGTGAAACCAAATTGAATAAAAAAATCGAAAGAACCAATTTATTAGATAAATATATATTTGTATATTAATATTATACATATAAATGTTTTAACATTTTAATGTCATATATATATTATTTATAAATATATATTTGTATATTTTAATTTTAATATTATATATATATTTATTCATTTAATATGAATAAAATATAAAATTTCTATTTGAACTGAACTGTCGATTTCCCGTGCCAATAGGTTTGGTTTGAAGAAATTTGCTCAAATGGCAGCAGAGCGGACTGCCTTATTCGATGTGGTCCGGCGGAATACGTGAACGATCAGATCCGGAGCCTTGTGTTCTCGCAATCCCCGTGAACATCGCTTTGCTTCAGAGGGCGCCCTTAATGCATCGCCTTGCTCTTCTCGAAACCTACTCGGACCAGTAGATGCGGGCGGTGACCAGAAGCAGAGCCTCGGGTCCAGCGCATCGCCACCCCACCCCCAACTGCTTACATCGGTCTGACGTAAGAAGGACCACCCTAGAGCCACTCGTAATAAGCAAAATAAAGGTGTGGTAGTTAACGTTAATGGTACTCCAAAAACGGAAAAATAAGTGTTACGTGTATGAATCTTTAAGAAGTCATAATATTTATTTGTTAAAATAAATGAAAAAAATACCTGTTTATAACTAAAAGTATTTTTATATATACTTCTAAATATAATTACTAAAATAGAATCGTCAAAACTAAAACTTATTTATTTAAAAATAATATTTCTTCTGTGCATCATAGGGACATAAAACTAGTATACATTCTACATAATAGTTGGTAGATCTAACACGTAACGCCTACAAGAAAGGAAAAGCCTAATAAAGGTTGCACGCTTGTGTGACGTAACATGGGAAGAGCATCCATTACAACAAAACAATACAAGAAAACTCCACTTTTACTAATATTTGAATTAATTTTACAGGATAAGATTTTTTGACCTCACTATTTGGATTAGTGTATGTTCCACTGACACAAATCACATATATTAACTCCCCAAGGTGCATAAGCAATTTTTCTTGACTTTTTGGTTGTCTCAACTTTGACTCGTCGTCGCGTAGCAAGGGTGGAGATAAGCCCCGTCCTCCGCTTTGAGCCTTCGACGTTTCCTCCCCCACGCCACACGGCAGCGCACGCGAAGGCCGTTCTCACTGCCTGCCGCCCAGTGCGCACCCGGCGCCTTCGCGCAGCTTACCGACAGTGAGCCCGCCGCGCGACGTCACTGCCGCCGCCACCGCCCCGGGCTCGAGCCACAGCACCCCGCGGTCGGGAAACCACCCCGGTCACTCTCTTTCCAACCGTTGTACCAGTCAAAAGCGAGAAAAAAAGGAGGGCAAGAAAAAAAGAAAAGGAAACTATCTAGAATAAGACTACGGGAAGAAAAAAAAAGGAGATATCGTTGCAAGAGCTGAGCAGCTCGGCGGAGAAGACTTGGCTACTCGGTATAGAGCTCGCTTTGGGAAGCTTTTGCTAATTTTTTAGGCAGATCTGGTGGGTGGGAGAGGCAGGGCGGGGGGCAGCGTTCTAGGGTTAGTGGCAGGGGAATCGTCTGCCTCCTCCCGGCCTCAGTGATTGATGAGAATCCGAGGAAAGGCTTGCCATCTATGACGACCGGAACCCCGGCGAGATCGATGCGGGAGGCGTTTCGGGGAGGCCCTCACATGGAATGGCAGATCTCTTCGGCTATGGGGACGCCGGCCGCGACATTGACAAGGTATGGAGGCTCGCGCTGCTCTCCTCTCCCCCTCCCTTTCTTGTCGCCGTGGCTTCGGGTCTGTCTGTTTCCGGCATTCTGCGGATCGGTGGGTCTTCTCGCAGCTAAATCTGTTATTGTTGAAGTTTTCGTTTCCTTCTCCGTCTCATGCCTTTGTCTTGTTCAGCTGATCTAGGCTAAACTGCGGTAGATAACAAAAAAGTGTGAAAATTTTGCACGGATTTCGGTGGTTTGAAAGCAGGCCTTTCGTGCGTGGAGGATCCATCGAGAAGAGAATATCCGAAGATTTTTATTTGGGTCGGTCGTTTACTCCGTATCCTGGTGCAGTTCGAAGGGAACCTTTGTTATATGACCCGTGAGCGACTTCGTTTGTGGGTGCTGCAGTGCCCGAGAGCTGCACAGTTTGGCTACCGAAGCATGTTGGGGGGGGAGGGGGGGTGAGTGTGTTATTAAAATATAGCGAATGTTGCCTAGCTGAGCACTCGGGACGCTCATTGCTAGTGAACTTTAACCTATCAGCAAGTGGGGAAGTTGAAAATGTTAGCAGGTGGAACTTTTCAAGATAATAAAGAATGGTATGTAGGTATTGCATTTGAATCTGTCTGTACAGTGGGTGGACTAGATTGGACGAAACTAGAGTGAATGGGTGAAGCTCAGTACACATGCAGACATTCTCATTTGGGTTATGAAAGTTATTGTCTGCTGTGGAAGTATCACTTCAACCATCTATTTCTGCCCCTTTTGAGTCAAAGCCTTATGTCACGAACCTTGCTCATTTGAGGCAATTACTTAGGTTCTAAATACTGCTCACCTTCAACTTGTCATAGCCTGTAATAATCACCAGCATCCAAGCAACTGGATTTAAACATGATCATTCTTGTGCAGTATGCACTATGGAGTACAGACTAAACATGTCTCATCCAGGAAATTTTGCTTTCATCCTGATTGGGTGTGCATGTGAACATCTTTCTTACTACAGCCAATTGCGAAGAATTAGATAACAGTGGGTGTAGTATCCATCTCTGCATCGCAATTAGTGCATGAAGTTTGGTGGGAAACAAGAATAGGTATAACCATGAATATTCCTCCCTTCTTGATCAATTTGGAAACAATGAATGAAATGCAAAGTTGAACGAGAATGAGCTGATACTTGGAGCTGTCTTTGGTATCATAATTTAACTATATCTTTCATGCCAAGAAAGAAATTATTTATAATGTCCCGATCCAAGTCTTGTGAGGTATTGTCTACATTGGGTCTAGTCCGTATGGTTTTGCCTCAAAAGGCACCTCATAAGTTAAAATCCAAATCCCTCATATATGACATAACACCTTTTTTTGTCTTTCTAGATGGGACTAAGCCGGTTCATAGATACAATGGTGGTTCCACTTAGACTTACTCTATGTGTAACCTTTTCCTATGGATAGCTCCTTTATAGGCCCTTGCTTGTCTTCTCTAGATGCAGCCATGCTAGTTGCTTTCCGACCTAGAGCTTAAAAGTGTCTCCTAAGGGGCTAAGAGGAGAGGTGGAGTGGTTCTCATGAGGGCATGAGGTAATAGGAGAGAGTGGCGTCGGAAGGGGATCATTAGGAGGCTGTTGAGACTATCAAGGTTGAAGGAGTTGCAAGAAGTGATTTGATGGGGAATCCCATCTACATTCTTTCACAAGCCGAAAATAAGGGAGGGAGGGAAATTCTAGAGTCAGTCGAAAGATTGACAGAACAACATATGAGGGAGGTGGCAATAAAGGTAGGGATATCCTTTGCTAGAGTCCTAGCATTAGACTTCTAGAGTTTTTTTTTTCTACCTTTAAGAAGAATTGGCGTTTGGAGATCAGAAGGAATGTGAAAGAAGTTGGCATACAAAGGGAAGAATAAAGGGGAAGGGAAAGGAATGAGTTATTAAGGGGGTTAGGGACCAGGTGTAAATTAGTGATGATGATTTTGTCCTAGAATGTTAGGGGTATATGGAGTAGTGCTAGGAGGAGGGTAGTTAGGGAGTTGGTTAGAGGATGTAAAGTTCATGCTTTGTGTCTGCAAGGAACCAAGTGTTGCTTTTGGGGTGGGGTGGGGGGGGAGGCTCCTAAGAGCCATAGTGGACAATAAGTTGACTAAGGGAGTAGAATCTCCAGTTGTGGGGCCTTGGGGGCCATCCTTATCCTTTAAAATGAGTTTGTTTTATGCGAAGTGTAGGACTTTAGGAGAGTGGTAAATTGGCAAAAAGTCTCATCTAGGACTTCACGAGGGGTATATGGCCCTTGAGAAAAAGCAACTTTGGGATAGCCTTCTCTCTCTCTCTCTCTCGCTCTACCTTCAAGCTGGAAGGCCCTGCTTTTTTGGTAGGGCTTTAATGCGGTGACTTCTTTACAAGAGAGATCTAATGAAGACATGGAAGTGAAGTTAAGGAAAATTTTCTTGCCTATTGCTGATGCAGGTCTTATTGACATTCATATCTCCATTGCTCTTTACACTTGGTCCAATCTTCGGAAGTCCCATTCCCTCTCCCATTTGGATAGATTATTGACAACAATTGATTGGGAAGATCTTTTCCCTTCAGTGGATGCCGAATATTTGACTGGAACCCAATCTCATCACAAGCCCATTTTTATTGAAGACAATAAGGGTACCAGGGAAACGCTCTATTCAGATTGTAGAGATTTTTGGTTTAAAGAAGATGGATTCATGCAAGTTGTTAGAGATATATGGCCAGAAGAGATGCTTGGGAATTCTGTTTTGGCTAGGTTGGTCATGCTGAAAAATCTGAGATTCAAGTTGAGTCAATAGGGTGCAGAAGCGAACCTTCCAGCTAGAGAGCTCAATGATATTACTCTTTAGTAGCTTCAGACTATTGACACTTATGGAGGCAGCAGGCGATATCACAGAGGCCGAAAACACAAGAAGGAAAGACTTTAAGTCTGAATGTGATGATTCTCCTTGTAAATGGGGATCAATTTGGAGGCTAGCCTTGTGAAGAAACTTATGTGTCTAGTGGCAAATTAATTATCGTTATATTCAATAGATAAGAGTTTCAGAAGTTGAAGATACTTTGAAAAAGATGAGAGTAGGCAAGGCCCTTGGACTAGATAGATATCTATCGAAGCTTGAAAAAGTATAGGTAATATAGCTATTAAGTGGCTGATTAGACTTTTCAATAAGATTTTAAAAGAGGGAAAAATGTTGGATGATTGGAGAAAAAGTATTGCCATTCTCTTATTTAAAAGTAAAGGGGATGATATTCAAAATTGCAATAACTGCTATGAAATTAAACTTATGAGCTACACTATGAAACTCTGAGAGATGGTAGTAGAGAAGCGTCTCAGGCGTGTAAGTAATGTCTTGAAAAATTTGTTCGGATTCATGCCTAGAAGATCTATTACAAAAGTTATTTTCTTATTGAGACAATTGATTGAGAACTGTAGAGAGATGAGTAAAGATGTATATATAATTTTCATTCATTTAGAGAAAGCGTATGATTGTGTACCTATGGAGTTAATTTGGTGGACTTTAGAGAAGAATGGAGTATCCAAAGGATATATCAATGTTATTAGAGATATATATGAGAAGGCTTATACTAGTATGAGGACTACCATTGAGAAGATGTTTGAGTTCTTGTTACGGTTTGACTACATCAAGAGTTAGTATTAAGTTGTTATAACTTTACTTTAGATATGGATGAAGTTACTAAACACTTGCATGGTAACATCCCTTAGTGTATGTTATTTGCAGATGATATTCTTTTAGTTGATGAGAATATTGAGAGTTTGAATGATAAATTAGAACAATGGATGTCTGCTTTGGATCTAAAGGCTTTAGGATTAGTTGAACTAATGAGAATATTGAGAGTTTGAATGATAAATTAGAACAATGGATGTCTACTTTGAATCTAAAGGCTTTAGGATTAGTCAAACTAAGTCAAACTATATGAAATGTAATTTTAGTAACATAATAGTTGTCTAGGTAGATTTAATTACAATAGAGGATGAGGGTCAAGTTATTCATAAAAGTAGCAACTTCAGATATTTAGGATCTATATTATTCAAGAGAATGAGAGATCCAAGAAGACGTCAAACATAGAGTTAAGGCAGTCTGGTTGAAGTTGAGAAATGCATCTATAGTCTTTTGTGATCGATGGGTCCTCTTAAAACTCAAAAGATAAGTTTTATAGGCCGGTTGTAAGACCTTCTATGTTATATGGTTCTTGAGGGCTGCATGAAAGGATCACGTGCATAAATTGTGTGTTCCTTAGTTGAGGATGTTGAGGTGGCTGTGTGGTAAGTCTAAAAAAATAAAATTAGGAAAGAATATACAAGTAAGGATTTAGGTGTAGCTCCTATTGACATTAAGGCTTGGGAGAATAAGCTGCAATGATTTGGTAATGTACATCATTACCCAAGTTCAGCACCAGTTAGGAGTTGTGATAAAATTGAGTAGAGGTAGGTAGAAGACATCGGGGAAGATCTAAAATGAGGTGGTTAGATGTAGTTAAAAAGGACTTGATATTCTTATGTGTTACCAAGTATGTCATTGGATAGATTAAAATGGTGGGACAAGATTCATGTAGCTGACCCCAAATGGATGGGATAAAGCTTTGATGATGATAATGATGGTGATGATGATGACAATGCAATTGTGTTGTTGATATCATTTTATGTTTCATTGTTTGAAACTTGGCATGTAAGGTGGCTATCATCTTATTTTATATATTATCCCGAGCTAATTCTTCATATTAACTTGATTTCTTGTCATTCTTTTTAAATATTTTTTTTAATTCCATTTTTTGTGTTCATGAAGGCACTTGTTGCTTTGAAGAAAGGTGCTCAGTTGCTTAAGCATGGTCGTAAAGGAAAACCAAAATTTTACCCATTTAGACTTTCTAATGTAAGTCTCTATACTATTTTTTAGTTTGGATATATGTTTTTTCCTACTCTAAGGGTGCTACATAATTACCCGGTGCCCTTTTCTTATCTTGGCATTGGTTCAGAGGATGAATGTCCTTGGTGTTACTCATTAATTAATTCAGGATAGGCATCCGAGCTTGCATTTTATATTACTTGCACTTTTGATGGTAGTTTCCTATTTTCAAATTGTGAAATTCTGTATTAATGTGAGAATTTTGCTACGTAGCCTAAAAATCCATGTCATCAGTATCATCATAATGCTCACTATCATCGTCAGCCTTCCTGCATCAATATGCAGTTGACTAGATCTAACAAGTGATCCGAGTGTTTGGGGAATTTTTTTTGTGGTGTTACTGCGCTAGTTGAAACCCTTCGGTAGATAGTGTGAAGTACCTTTCTATGGTTTTCTGGGAAAGAGAGAGTCTACCAAGGTTCCCTTGTGATTATCTAGCAGTTAGAATGCGCTGTCTTCGTGTGCACAGAGCTCATGCACTCAAGAAGCTACAATCAAGGATTTGCCTAAGCTTTGGAAAGAGTCCAAACTTAGAAAAGAGAAGGTCCACATAGGGATATCCAACTTACTTTTCTAAAACATATCAGCCAAATAGAATTGGGAACCACAATTCCTCTACCACAGAGATTGACCTGCCCTAACTTTTTTTGCCACCAACCTCTTTATGGAAACAACAGGTTTTCTTTATCAGCAAAACCTTGATCTCCTTGAGTATGTGTAACTTTACATACTACTTTGCATCTCATCGTGTGCGTGACTTTACATACTTGGCAGAAGGAATTACATAATACCTCTACCCAACCCTGTGAATGGATCCAGATATTATTTGTCTAAGCTCAGCATACCTATCTGTATGGCTGGATTTCATCCTGTTTAATTTCTAGCCATTCGGACATGGATGATATCTGAACAGGGTTCAGAGACATGTACTAGATCAGTACATCCACCTTGGTGATATATGCTTGAAGAAGATACGGAAAGAAACAATCAGGTGACATAGGAGAGGATGAAAAAGGAATATAACGTAAAGAGTATGAAAAGGGACTCTTATTCTTTTTCATTACTTTCATCAAGTAACCCATGAATGGAAGAGAGAAAACCATAACATTAAATTTGTTGAGTTCCCAGAGTCAACAGGATTAGAGCAGTGGACCTTCAGTGATCTGAACAAGTGAACAGTAGTAGTTGGAAAAGTTCACGGATGTGACTCTTCATCTCCTTCTGCATGCTATTTGTTGGAGCATCCAGTTGGTGCCAATGAATGCATATTCATGGGCAGTTGTGTTTTTGTATGGAAAATAAGATTGTTGCAGGGTTGTCTCTCTATTATACAAGTCGGCTAGATTCCTAGTCAAAGTGCCTGCAGACAAGTGGCAACTGATTAGACTTTTATTCTGCAGACCACAGGTGGTCTCTTTCAGAGAGTTTTGATTCTGACTGGTGAGATTTGTTTGTTTTTGTGTCAGGTGGAGGAATCTCTCCACATTTCTGATTGTACTACAATTTATAGTTATGTAAATTGCTTGTAAAATCCACCCTATGTTATCAAAGGCGATAGCCTCACTTGCCTTGGCAATGAGGCAAGGTGTTTATGTTCATCTCCCTCACCTAGGCACTCACCAATGTTATCTATGCCAAATGCTTGCATTTTTTTTTTATTACATGCTACTTTCTTAGTTATTCCAAAGTGGCTAATGTTTCTTTTAGCAACATCTAGTGCCTTTTTCTCTTATATGCTGCCACATTTTTGTTATTTTGATGATTCCTAAGACTGTTCACTACTTATATGAGCAAGTGCTTTTAGACAAATTTGTCTTTACATATTAAAGATGATAAGTGCTTCATAGCCTTACATATCACTACCCTGGACATTTTTCTTTATTTCACCTGTCATTTATTACTTTAGGGTGATTTATGCAAGAGGACACAGCCTCAAATGCCTACATGCTCAACCAGGCATTTGAGGTTGATGCAGACCCTGATTGCCTCGTGCCTTTAACTACATAGAGTCCACACTTTCTCAAAAACAAAATCAGAGCTGTTGGAGAATGAAATAAAATTGGATAGTTCAGGTGCATAAGCAGAGTGGATATGGACAGAGGCATTTTTTTCCTTATGGCAGCTATTGTTGGTTATCTTGATTGCAGAGAAACAGTGCCCACAATGTGAAACATGTTTCCCATGTTCGACTTTTCCAAAAATGCCTGGAGAACATTTGACTCATCTTGAAAATAACCAGAGCAGAGCATGTGTCATTGTGTGTAGATGTCAGTTGTCTTGGGTTGGTTAGTGAGGAATCTCTCTGATGCGGGAGAGGAATCGGGAAGTCCGGATGAGGGGCTCGGAGGCCAGGGAAGAAGAAGAAGGGCAAGAAGGTGACGAACCAGGGAAGGAAGACAGGGGGTGTGGAAGAGGAGGCAAACCAACAGGGCATCCCACCCCATCTCACACAACTCACATAGCCGGCCGCCAAGCTATCCTTTTCTCTTTTCTTTCAAAAACATTCATTCTCCCAAAAAGGGGGGAGTACATGGGGTATATATAGGCCCCAAAAAGGAAGCCCTAATAGGAAAAGTACCAAGTTACCCCTAGGACTCCTAAAATAGCAAAAACATGCCAAAAAATTACAGAAAAAATAAAAAGACACTAAATGGGCCTCTAATGGGCCAAATAAACATACAAGGGCTCTTCGACTCCATTTCTGCAGTTTTTGGATCCCCATCACCTAGGAGACACACCTTCCAAAAAAAAAAAAGAAAGCCCTAGGAGATAGAGAAAGACCTAAATATGTGATAGGAAACTCTCCTCTAGAACAGCCCAGGATAAAGAGATGCTCTCCTTACATCATCCTCTCCCAGATTAAATGCAAATAATAAGCTCTTGTGGAAGTTGACTTTCAAGGCTGCCAGCTCCTCTAGGAGCTCAAGTAAAAGCCTAGCCACAAAAAGTTGCTCCTCCTCTCCTTCTAAGAAGAGAATGGTATCATTTGCATACTGTAGATGGGATAGTCTCATACCCTGTCGAGTAACCTGGAATCCTTTAATAAGGCCGTCTGACTCAGTCCTCTTCCACATCCTGTTCAGGATGTGAGCCACCAAGATAAAAAGAAGGGGTGACAGGGGATTCCCTTGTCTCAGACCTCTCCCACTACGGAAGAAGGGAGTAGGCTGCCCGTTAATGAGCACAACAAAAGTGGCAGAGGAGATGCAATCCCTGACCCATCTCAACCATCTATCTCCAAAACCCATGTATCTTAGAACCTAGAATAGACACTCCCAGTTAACTCTGTCATAGGCATTTTCAAAATCCAGCCCGAGAGCGAAGCCCTTCCGGCGATGCAGCTTCATGGAATGCAAACCTTCATGAGCACTAAAAAATTTTCAAGGATATTCAAATTTTCAAGGATATTCACGCCCTTTATAAAAGCTCCCTGATTATCACTGATAATTTTATCTACTACCTTATCGAACCTGGCAGCCAGGATCTTAGAGAGGACCTTGTACACCTCGTTAAGCAACCTGATAGGTCTGTAATCCTTCAAACTGTTTGCACCCTCCTTAGAAATCAAAGTAATAAAAGTCTTATTGATACCCTAATGTGAGCTCTTCCTTCCTGGAAGTCCGCAAGAGCCTGGTGTAAATCATCCTTGACAATCTCCCAACAAGATTGAAAGAAGAACATGGGGAAGCCATCTGGCCCTGGAGATTTGTCACCTGCTAAAGCAAAGACAAACCTTCTAATTTCTTCTACAATGAATGGATCAGATAGAGCCTCCCTATCCTTTGAAGAAATGGCTGGTAGAAGATCCTCTGCAACAGAAGGCCTAATGGAGTCCTGCTCTGTGAAAAGCTTGGAGTAGAAATGCTGCGCATGAAGTCTAATCTGATGTGGCTGGGCAAAAGTCTGATCACCATCCCTCAAACACTTAATCTGATTCATCCTCCTCTTACCTGAAGCCAAATTCTAAAAATAAGCAGTGCTTCTGTCACCTTCCTTGATCCACCTCTTCTTTGCCCTCTGCTTCCAGAAAATTTCCTCCTTGAGGAGGATCTCGTTGAAATCCTCCTTAAGGCACTTCCTACTCACTCTGTCCTCTTTAAGACTTGCTTCCTCAAGGGCATCTAGAGTATCCAAATGATCCATGAGTCTGTCCTTAGTTGCCTTGCCAGGAAGAGTCCTCAAAGTGCCCCATACATCAAGTTCCTTAGACAAGTTCTGAAGCTTCCGAATGAACCTTGCCATAGCATTGGGAGTGTGAAAATCCTCCCTCTAGACTATGCTGACCACATCAAAGAACCCTTCCTTCCTCAGTCAATACTTCTCCATTCTAAATCTTGACTGTCTATGGGATGACAGTTTGATCGGAGAAGAATGGGCTTGTGGTCCGAGATAGTCCTTGTCATACACTCTACCTGCAAATGAGGGAAGTGATTCTCCCACTTCACCGACACCAAGAATCTATCCAACCTAGAAAGGGAAGGATCCTCCCTAAAATTGGACCATGTGAAGGAAGCATTAGGAGTGGGCACATCGACCAAAGCTGCTTTAGCAATGTATACCTTGAAATCTTCCATATCCCCTGTAAGGTGAGAAAAAACATTGCCCCGCCATGATAGTATTGAAGTCCCCTCCAATACACCACGGTCTGCAAGCTTGCCTTTGAAAGGAAGGAGCTCGTCCCATAGCATCTTCTTCTCTGTCCTGCTCTGAGGCCCATAGACCCCTGTAAAATCCCACTCAAACCATCACTAATACATCGAAATCTGAGAGATACTGCCCATTTACTCACTTTTCTCCACGCTTCCACCTCTTCCACAACAGAAGTATTCCACGGGATCATAATCCCGCCAGCACTCCCCATAGCCGGAGAAGGCACTGCCTTTGTAAGCCTGCTACGCCCAATTTCCTTCAAAGTAACCTCCCCGTCCTGCTCTCCACACTTCGATTCTTGAATGCATAAGATGTCTAGCTTACACCTCCTCACAAACTCCCTCACCACTCTCCTCTTCTCCTTACCATACGCCCCTCTAACATTCGGGGAAATAACTCTCATTGGGAACTAGGTACCCTACCCTCCTCCACCTCTCCTGACAACCCTTGACCTCTCCTTCTTGTTGGATTTATCACCTCTGGCCATCCAGGCCAAGCCTAACTGCCACCATTTAATCTTGATGAAAACATGTCTTACATCTTTTTCCAGGCCTTCAAAAAGGACACCCACTTTACTAGCAACATCTCTTGCCTGTTCTTCAGTCAGACGCTCCCACGTTAGCTAGTAATTCTTTGATTTCCTCCTTATTCATCCCCCCTACCCCCCTCCATTTCTTCCTCAGACACCTCTTCTGCAGTAAAAACTTCCTCCAGACAATGGCCCATAACCTCCTCACGATCCACCTGTGTAGCCTGTATGACAGCTGGGTCCAAAGACAGCTCCTGACAACCATCCTGCTGGTGCACCTCCTCCCTGACTCCCACATTATCCAATAACTTTTCCAGAGCCATGCGGTGCATATCAGAGCCTAATCCCTGCTCCCCCTGCTGAGGGGATGACACATCCTCTCCCCGAAATCACTGGACAACAAAGCCGCTGATCCAGCATGAACTACGCCTTAGGCAAGTAGAGGTGTCAGATATGCCTGGGAGAGTACGCCATCCTCAGCTGTCTAGGAAGCAGTGGCCAAAGTGGGCGGTACCATCCTTCCAAGAGCAGATGGCCCCAGATAATGCCCCATGGGATGGTCCACCTTGTCGTCTGCAACGTCTTCAAGAGACACCACCTCTGACTACTGGCAATGGGCAACATCCTCCCTGGAAGCTGGAGTAGACAGATTCCTGTCTGGCGCTGTGCAACGTGCTGGAGCAGAAGTGCCCGAGGGGGGAAGGGCAGGTCCCCTCAGAGGACCAAGTGCCTCCGTCTCCACAGAGGAACGAACAGGAAGGGCCGCCTTTGCAATCGGGCAGGGAAGAAGACTGTGGTCTATTAAATCACTGGGTACACCCGATGCCTCCACCCATGATCCGTTTGCCTGAACTGGAGGGCCCATCACTGCAAGTGACCCGGTCAGATCCAAGTTAATGGTGGATTCTGGCGGGTGGTTCGAATTCAAACTCCCGCTAGGTTCCCCGTGAGGCGCACGTGTCCTCACATCGTCTTCCACCTCTATAGCCTACTGCCCCCTGGAAACCCTAAACGGTTGGGTCTTCCGCCGCTGCCTGCCCCCACGAGTACCTGGACCCTGACAGGCGAGCGAAGATTGCCCGCCGACACCTCTAGAACCTCTGGGATCTCCCTCCAGGCTGACGCTCTCACCCTGACCATAGCACCCAACAGGGGATCACACTAGGGCTCCCAAGAAATGATTGCCACAAGATCGGCAAAGGGCACAACCAGTTCGGAGATGAAAGAAACTTCTAACAGGATCAGGGGAAGTCCTACCAGCTTCAAATTGAACTCCTCCATCCTAGGGCCGGCTGGCTGGGGTAGGTTGCAGTATAACTATAAGGCGACCAAGGAGAAACAATGAACACCAAACTCCTCCTGGCAAGGACCCTGCCTGCTGACACTTCAGCCGCCAGCTCCTTAGATGGGCAAACCAGAAGGAAGAGAGAAGATGAGATCTTTCTTGCCTCCCAGCCTAACCTGACCATCTTCCCGTGACCAGGCTCAAGAGGCCTCCAACTGAGCCCTCCACATCCAACAGCAGACACCGACAGCACCTCTGGATCTCCACTTGCCTAGAGGAAAGAAGATCAGAGTCCCTGATGGAGACCGAGTGGAACCACCTCTTCGTAAGATCTCCTCTTCCGTGGCACATCCTTCAGGAGTGGCCATAACCACCACAAGACCAGCATCTCCACCAATGGAGAGAAGGTTAGCGCTGGTGGCCGGAGTAGCGCCCGCCGCTCGAGACCTCCCCGTCATCGATAATATAAGGCGTATAAAGATTTAACTGAGAAGTTTCCACCATTGAATGACCACATCAACCTGTCGTCTTGATTAAGGAGAATGCTGACTGTACTCACTAGCTTCAGGAGTGAGAGATATTTGTTGTTCATCCTCCTTTGCTCCACTTCTCAGATTAATGGACCAACAGTATTGGTACCATCGACCTGAATAATCTATAATTCTTTCATGTCCAGAAGCCAAATAAAAGACATTGGGGAATAAATCCTTTAATTTCTGGTTACTTGTCCCATACATCTAACCAGAAACATGTCTGTTCCATTTCCTACGCTGAATCTCTGATATAAGATCCTCAAATCTCAAAGCTACGGGCAGTCATAATGTCTTTCCATAAGGGGCTGATTTGAGACCTATTATCAAGCTTCAAGGAAAATTTACCACCAGCTGTCAGCTATTTCTGATGAATTTTTCTTTTTCATAAAATATTTCCATCAGTCAAAAGTTCCCAAATCCACTTTCCTAGCAAGGCTATGTTCATGATATATAGATTTTTAACTCCCAGAGTGGATCCCAGTCAGAAACTTTTAACTGTCTGTAATGAAGTGGCAGTCCCAAGTATGTTATAGGGAGATTCTCATTGTTGCAATGTATTATACTAGCAAAATCATGAACTTCTTCCTTTTCCATAAGTGCCAATCATTGAGCTCTTTTAAAAATTGATTATCAGATCTGAGCAGGCTTCAAAAATTTTTGGAACAAATACAAGCGTGATCAACTGGCCTTTATCTCCCTGGATAAAAATAAGTGTGTGATCAGCATACTGTAAATGTGAGAGCCAAAAAAATTGTTTTAATGATTTGAACTCCTCTGAACCATCCCTGCTGCTCTGCAATGGGACAAATCCCAAGGATGTTCCCCACAAGGACAAATAAGAGTGAGGAAAGTGTATCTCCCTGTCTAAGGCCTCTAGAGCTCGAAAAGAATCCGTGGACTTTTCCATTTATGACCAAAGAAAATTTTGCTGAACTAAGACATTTTTTTTTAATCAAGAGAATCCACAAGTCTGGAAAATTGTGATTTTTCATAACTGATCATAAGCATTCCCAAAGACACTCGATCATAGGCCTTATTGAAGTCTAACTTGCAAGCAATATCCTGTTGACTATTCTTCTTGCAAGGGAACAAATCATTTAAATCCTTCTAACCTCTTCCTGACTCTTTTTCAGTTCTCGCCACCCTTAGAAGTAACGCTGCGGCTGATCTAGATTAGGTTGTCTGTCAGGATAATCAAATCCGTTCCTTCTTACCAATCGCTCCTATCTACAAGTAGATAGTTTCTGAAATCAGGAGCAACGAGACTCGGAGTGGACATGGTTATCCTGCCTGTTCAAGCTCAGTTGCATGTTCAATTTGTACACTTTTTGCTTTCAAAATATGTTTTTATTTTTTTAACATTTTAAAATTTTTTGGATGCTAAATATAGGGTCAATCTTGGCCAAGGATGGATTGGACAGCATCAGCTCAGATTGCGTTCACCCCATCCAGTTGATTTGGGCTCAACCTCTCCGGGGGTCCATCCTGATGCTTCCTTGATCAAAATAACCGAGCTGAAACTTGTGACAACCAATGTCACCAACTTGGGATTCGGGAAAAAATCAGCTTGAGGAAAAAATCTCAAGTCGGCAAAAATTCTGAAAAGTTTGTGAAAATTTTTATAAAAGAAATGTTATTTTTTAATATATAAAATATAATTTTAATATATAATATAAAATAAAGAATATCTGGCACAAACTGAGTGAGTTCCTTTATATATATATATATGTGACAAAAATGTGATCACATAGGTACTTTTCGAATTTCTGAAGTTTTAAAGATCCTTTCAATGAATTGTGATTTATTCGTGAAAAATATGTTACGACGAAAAAGTATGATTAAATTGTGATTTTTCAAAAACTTGCAGAGTTATGTCACACTGGTGGTAACCCAAAAACTTCTTCCAACTGGAAAACATGTCCACGCTGATAGATGCAAAAGGGGATTAACACAATGTAGTTTCCTTAAGACTCTGCCCGTCTTAGTGGTGGTATAGTCATGCCCGCGGATGCAGAGTTAGTCTCTGCCAGAACTCTACACCATCCTAGTGATGATATAGTTGTAACTTGTGGTTTTCTGAGTCTAATCCTGACTGCTTTTTCTCTTCCTTTCAATAGAAGTTGATTGAAGGATCCATTGATATGCATATGTTTGTTCCATAATGAATGCAATATTCTTAGAGCTGAAGAAGAACTAGGTTATAACTGCAATTGGTTAGCTTGTATACTTTTCAGAAAGGTCTTGACTGTCCCTGTTATCTAGTGAGAGTAGTAGTTGCAGAATTCTGTTGGATGGGTTTAAGATTCATGGAGATTGTATCAGCATCATTTAGATAACATGTTTGTGTCATTTGTATGAGATGAGATGGACACTGTAATTGTTTTCCTCATAGTTTAGGTCATAGGTACATTCGTAATGTTGGACTTTAACTTCTGATATGCAGGATGAGTCATGTTTGATTTGGATTTCAAGTAGTGGACAAAGGACATTGAAGTTAGCTTCTGTTTCAAGAATTATCCCTGGACAAAGAACTGTGAGTTTCTATCTCTACAGTAATTGTTCAATATATTGTCATATATATCCTGTTTGATTTCATTGGTAAATTCTGAAGCATATTCATAGCTTTATTGTGCCTCTTTGCACTCTGCAAATGTATTGACTTTTCCTAGTCTATTTCGCAGCCTGTTTTTCAACGGCAACTGTGCCCTGAGAAGGACTATTTGTCCTTTTCACTTATTTACAATGATGGGAAAAGGTCCCTTGACTTGGTATGTCATCCTGCCCTTTGTTTTGCTTCTTGTTTTTGCACTTTTTATGCATTTGCTTTTATTGACTGTGATATTTATGAATTATATCATCACCTTTAGATATGCAAAGACAAAGTGGAGGCAGAGATATGGTTTGCAGGCCTGAAGGCATTGATTTCTTCTGGCCAATGTGGCCGTTCAAAAATTGATGGATGGACTGATGGTGCGCTTTGTCTTGATGTAATTTTTTGTCTTGACCTAATCCTTTTGCACCTATTATGCTGCTCATCTGTGTCTTCATCTCTGTACTTCTGCTGGTAATGGATTTGTTATAATTCCTATGAAAAAAGTGTTGATTTCATATTTTTTTAGACCAAAGAATAAGAATGCAAGTCTGGAGGGGTTAGATCTCGGAATGGTAGGAGTGGGCTATGGATTTTTCTTGTACTGCAGAAATGTAGCTTCGAAGCTGAAAATCTGTGATCGATGGATCATGGATGATATGCCATATGATACACGAGAAAATAAACTTGAGACGCAACCAGAGCCATGAGAATTTAGTTTGATTGTATCTTTTGTGAAATGTGAATTTTTGAAAGAGAATCACTGATGGTTCATTGATCCATCATGTGTAGTGTTTCTTGCAGGGCATACAAATTTATTCTATATGCTGGACCATGACTCAACTTTACTCCCACTTCATAGACATGTAGTTATAAAGATATCAAACCTACTCATAAGCTTGTTACAAGTGGCTAAAGGTTTACTTTAGTTCGAGTTAACCGAAAAGAAACTGTTAACTACTAATGGCTGAGTAAAGTCTTTCATAACACCATATTACATCACTGCTTATCAGCTAACATAATATGACTTTTTGGTCCTGAAAATTGCACAAAGAAAAAGGAAATATCCATGCTGCTCAAGATCATACTAAATCCAGATTTGATCTACATTCTCATCTTGTTAGGTTCAAGTTTACAAGACTCCACAGCTGCCCTTCCCCATGAGAAATTGGACAATGCCGGCAATTCTTTTGCCAACTTGTAAGTCGGCCATTCTAAATCCTAAACTCATTGAACCGCCAGTAGTCATCATAATTTCATAGTTATCGCTTATCCTTGGGTACATTTTGTCAACTACAAAATAAAATTGTGTTCATATGAAAACCTATTGTATGGTCGGTTGTTTGGTGGAAGGTTAGGAGTTACTACCATCAACAGCATCAGGAATTAGGCGCATTTGCGTGTAGAGACTCCAACATATTTTTCATTTTTCCAGCCAGCTTCGATGAAATCCCATAGTATTGTCCTTCAAGTTCATTAATATCCCATGCTTGTTCAAGTATTTTTGTTTACAGTGATAACCTTAGATGCCAATTTTCACAATCCTATGTCCTCCTTTTCCATAGATTTATACCATGTTCATTTGCACCGTTCTGTGGTGGAGACGGAATATTACTTCTCAAGTAAGGATGGCTGTACCGGTATTGGTTGGGGGGATGTGATGATGATACGTACTGGTATTGGTATTAGGAGTACTGGCCCGTACATGTCCATTTTGGCCCAGCCCCAGCCAGTAAAAGTTTTTTCTAATTATTTTTTAAAAATACAAGTGACTCATATCGGGCTATACCCACCGATACCCTATGAAGTTAAAGGCGTGAGGCGACCGAGGCGATGGGGAGGTCACCTTAGCCTCAAACGCCTAGGCGATGGCCTAGGCGTTTGAGGCGATATTTATTTAAAAAATATAAAAAATCCAGGTATATAATTATATTATTAAATATGTCAAAAATACATAAAACAATCTAACAAAATGACTGTAGAGTGGGGTAAGAGGAGGCTTCGACCATGTGCAGTGTATGTGCCATTAACACACAGAGAGAGAGAGAGAGAGAGAGAAGAGCTTCAGGCCTTGTGAGAGAGGGGCTGCCCTCTATATATCACAGCAGGGTGTTAGGGTTTGTCAGTTTGTTGGCATTGTCGGAGGGGGAGACCTCTGCAACTTCATACACAGAGAGAGAGAGAGAGAGAGAGAGAGAGAGAGAGAGGCTTACCTCGTGAAGATGACCGTCGGAATCCACGGAAGACATACCGGAGATGGAGGAGACCACCAGAGTCCCTTGAAGACACGACGTTGGAGTCGAAGGAGACTGTTAGACTCTCCGGAAGGTACGCTGGAGTTGGATGAGACCGCCGAAGTTGCCATTACCTTCCTGCTGCTGTTGTCTCCCATCGTCGGAGGATGCGGAGGGGCGTATGGAGCGGGGTGTTAGGGTTCGCTCAAGTGGAGGGGACGAAAGAGGGTATCGATTCGGGGCGCTCGGGCTTATAAAAGAGTATATACGGGCCGGGTGAATGGGCCGGGTGAACCGTCTGATAGCTTCTTGGGCCGGGCAAGGCGACGTATAAGGCGAGGAAGGCAGACGAAGCGTGCGGAGGCGAATGCCTCGGCGATTGCGGCGATTACGGCGATCGCCTAGGCGACAAAGGTCGCAGCGAGGCGGCTTGTGGGCGCCTCGCCTCGCCTCATCGCCTAGGCGATCGCCTCTGTCGCCTTTGATAACAGAGCCGATACCGATACGTATCGGTATCAACTGATACTACCAATCATGTTCTCAAGTCTACTTGGCCTCCTGGAGTATCACTTTGCTTTCCCAGTTGTCTCTTCTGGAAAGTTGCTTGCGGATCACTTTTCCTATATCTGTTAAAGGATTTTGTTAACAAGTTCATACAGAATTTTCAACCCAACCTCCAAGTTTATTTGCTGTGTCCTTTTTGTGGTTTCAAAGTTTTTTTTTTTTAAGGTGCGATTTCAAAGCTTGTGGTTTCAAAGTTTGGTAGTATTATTCTGAGATTCATGTTTCACACACCTTAGTCTCAAGGAATGATACAGTGCCATGCCCAAAGGGGTGTGGCATACCACACTGCATGCGGCACCCTTGCTATCCAATTTACCGATTGAATGGTGGATTTTGAAAGATGGGCTTAATTCCGGTTGTCTAGTTGAAGATCAGATCACCAAGTGGAGTAGCATTCTTTGTCATTTCTTCAAATGCCTATTAAAGCATCATTAGGATTGTTGACAAAAAAATTTAGAAAGCCATAATATGAAAAAATGAATAAAATAGGAGGGGCCTTTCAACAAAAATCTCTTGGAAAATAAAAGAAAATTCCCTGAAAAATAAAAAAGAAATAAAAAATCCCCAAAAACCCTCCCTAAAAATCAGAAAACTAGGAAGGGGAAAAACCCAAAAAGCCTCCCATCTGACCCCGCATCTGCTGCCTTTGGCAGCAGCCTTCGGGCCTGCTGCCCATAGGCTGTAAGGGGTCTGCCGCCCATAGGGTGCGGCACCACCCAAGGGTCTGCTGCCCCTTAGGGGCAGCAGCACCCCACGGGGTTGCAGCAGGTGCTGCCATCCCTCCCCATGCACGTCGCGGCCTCCCCGTGATGTATCCTCAGCCTCGGCCCATCCTTTCCCTGAAAAAAAAAATATTTTTTGTTGGAAAATAAAAATACAAGTGGGTCCCACTTGAGCCTACATGGGCCAGTGAGGGAAAGCCAAGTGGACCTCCTTTGCTTCAGCCAATGTGGTGTGCTGCCAGCTAGGCTAGGCCCCACCTAGATGGGCCAATTGTACGCTGCCACTTGGTAGTTTTCTATTGGGTGTGAAAGTCTATAAATACACCCATATGCCCCTCTTGTAAATGGGTTGAAAAACTAAGGAAAAAACCTTTGCCATATACAACTCTCACCCTCTCTTCTCCAAGGTATTTTGGGGGGGGGGGGTTAGATACGTCGCAAGGTCCTTGTGACCTATCCAATTGCGACGTATCCATTGAATATGTCGCAGCCACCCTACGATGTATCCAATGGATACTTCGCAAGCCCTTGGCGACGCCATATTTCTTCTTGAACTCATATTCAATGTGAAGCCCTCGTTGGCCCATTGTCACTCCATTATTTTCGGCCCACTTTCACACTGTGAGGTGGCACACCATGAGTCTAAGCCCCTCGGCCTGACGTCGTAAATGAACGATGATTGGTGAGCTGTGGTTCATTGCCTGATGGAAAATATCGCATGATCATTGCCTCATGAAAGCAGGCCGACCCACTTTCATTCATACGTTGCAGCCATTAATACCAACTCTGGCCATTTAGTCCGTCCATAGTCTGGGTGTCGCCCTCAACCTCACCATGCCTCGAAATGGATGCCTACTGCCTACACAATTTGACACAGGTTTAAATAATCTCAGCTGTGGATTGGCATGCCGTCAAAAACTTGACATGTTAACAGAATATTCCAGTGATGCAGTACTGTCTTGTATCATTGCCTGTCTATGGGGTCCACTGGGGGCATTCGTCGCCAGGGGTGAATAGTGCCCAAGAAAGTGTGCCATGCACGTTTAAGATAAAACAAGCAAATCAATATGGGTTTTCAGCTGTGGTGATGGCTCCAGTCACTAAGACCCGATTCCCAATTTGTAATAAGGCCTGCACTGTTGCCTTGGCATGCGTGCCGTCTCTATAATGCTAACCCGA
Source organism: Zantedeschia hybrid cultivar (assembly GCA_030544215.1). Classification (NCBI taxonomy): domain Eukaryota; kingdom Viridiplantae; phylum Streptophyta; class Magnoliopsida; order Alismatales; family Araceae; genus Zantedeschia; species Zantedeschia hybrid cultivar. The sequence goes on along the minus strand of JARZZO010000014.1, from coordinate 19,559,417 downwards.
TATGTGCACAAGACAATCTCAATTCAATTAAGGAACAAAGTGTTCTGATAAAGCATGGCCCTAATCGGGGATTGGCAAGTGTTGGGCAGAATATGAATAGTGCACGTTGATAGGCGTGCCGCATCTGCTTCATCATAAAAGCGATTCCAATCGCAATTTAATGATTTGAAATAGGCTTGACTTATGGTCGGGAACCATTGATGGCGCATGAATAGTAGTACATCTCGATAGGCATGCCGCATCCTTGTTCATCAAATGATGATTTTGATAACCAGCTGGTCTTCAAGATCAACCCGTTTCATGTAGGGATCTCCCGAGAACACGTTAACCACGTGCATCGATATGCATTCTATAACATGTTTTCACCAAACAAATGGGGTTTTTTTTTACCGTCAGATATTTTCAAAACTGACCCGATGTATGGTGGGGCACACTTGTAACCCTTGAACGGTACCCATGAATGGTACCCATGAACAGTAACTGATAAACAATAACGTGTGAATAGTGTCAGTGAACAGTACTATGAATAGTACATTTGTACAATATTTTCGAATAACATGGAGAATTTTGGGATGAACTTCTAACCTCTTAAGCAATATGTGAGAAAATTGAGAGACAGTGATGTTGTGCACTGCGTGAGCGACTTTAGAAAGTGAGATTCCTTTTAAAAAGAAATCAAAGGATTTTCCTATTACAGCAGGATAATCAACGCTGCTCTATGGACCAGCAGAAAGAGTTTAATTTAACAAACCCTTATAATCCTCTTACATGGGCGAGTCAATATACACTTTAGGTCGCATCCACATCTCGATAATCGCGTTGCGGGTCTAAGCCTCCATATCCAATGACCGGAAAATCATGATTCCCGTAAGTTCATAAATCGAAGAAAATTGAGAGGTAAATACTAAGTCACAAAATGACCCTCAACAAGGATCTTCAAATGGTCACCATGCAAAATTATGGCAGAAAGGTTTGTTTTTCTAGATATATCCCAATCTTCATCAGGAACTGATTCCATCTAGGTGTACTGAGTCAAATTTCTGTTTTCTGCCTGCATGCAACTCGTCTTCAAATACCTTCTTTGATATCTTATCCAAATTTTTCAGTGATTTAAATTATCCAAGTTTTGCAGTGATTTAAAGTAATCATTTCTAAGCTATCAACTTGTTGATATATTGTTTCAGGACAGCAGGGATTTAACTTCCAACAGTTTAAGTGATAGTTCGATTGGCACCAATCTTGACATTAGCTCACCTGATAGCAGCTTAAGTGCACATACATTTCCAAACACTTATCATTTCAGAAAACCAGCTGAATCAGAGAGGTCAAATGTAATGAATATGCAAGTAAAAGGAGCTTCTTCAGATGTCTTTCGGGTCAGTGTTTCGAGTGCTCCCAGCACTTCTAGTCATGGTTCTGCTCAGGATGATTGTGATGCTTTAGGGGATATTTACATATGGGGGGAAGTTATCTGTGACAGTTCTTCTAGGGCTGGTGCTGATAAAACTCCGAGTCCATGGAGTGGCAGAATTGATGTCCTTCTACCAAGGCCCTTGGAATCCAATGTTGTTTTGGATGCTTATCATGTGGCTTGTGGTGTTAGACATGCTGCATTGGTTACAAAGCATGGGGAGGTTTTCACATGGGGTGAAGAATCTGGAGGACGCCTTGGACATGGGGTGGGAACGGATGCTATTCATCCACGTCTTGTTGAATCTTTAGCAGTCAATAATGTTGATTTTGTTGCTTGCGGAGAGTTCCATACTTGTGCTATTACGGCAGCTGGAGAACTATATACCTGGGGTGATGGTCTGCACAATGCTGGTCTTCTGGGTCATGGTACTGATGTCAGCCACTGGATACCAAAAAGGGTTTCAGGACATTTGGATGGTCTCCAAATAGCCTATGTTACATGTGGCACATGGCATACTGCCTTGATAACTACAACTGGGCAGCTGTTCACATTTGGTGATGGGACATTTGGTGTCTTAGGTCATGGAAACCGAGAAAGTGTCGCATATCCAAGGGAAGTAGAATCATTAATGGGGTTGAGGACCATTGCTGTTGCTTGCGGAGTCTGGCACACTGCTGCTGTAGTAGAGGTTATTGTCACGCAGTCGAGTGCTAGTGGGTCATCAGGAAAGTTGTTCACGTGGGGCGATGGGGATAAGTATCGTCTTGGCCACGGTGATAAAGAGCCACGGCTTAAGCCAACATGTGTGCCGTCTCTTATTGATTACAATTTTCACAAGTTAGCATGTGGGCATAGTATTACTGTTGGTCTGACCACATCTGGACAGATCTTCACCATGGGAAGTACTGTCTATGGTCAACTTGGAAATCCATCTTCAGATGGAAAAGCACCTTCCTTGGTCGAAGATAAACTTCTTGGTGAATCTGTATCAGAGGTTGCCTGTGGTTCTTACCATGTTGCTGTGCTGACCACCAGGAATGAGGTCTATACATGGGGAAAGGGGGCCAATGGAAGATTAGGCCATGGAGACATTGAAGATCGTAAAACACCGACACTTGTTGATGCATTGAAAGACAGGTCTGTTAAACGCATTGCTTGTGGTTCCAATTTTACAGCCGCCATTTGTCATCATAAGTGGGTATCTGGTTCAGAACAGTCTCAATGTTCAGCATGTAGACAGGCATTTGGATTCACACGAAAGAGGCACAACTGCTACAATTGTGGACTTGTACACTGCCACTCTTGTAGCTCTAGAAAGGCCTTGGGGGCAGCATTGTCTCCAAATCATAGCAAACCATATCGTGTATGTGACACTTGTTATGTAAAGTTGAATAAAATGCTAGAGTCTGGTGGTGTAAATACTAAGAAGCTAGTTGTACCCCGACTCTCTGGTGAAAGTAAAGAAAGGTTTGAGAAGGCAGAGTCAAAACAATCAAAGGATTCACTGCCTAGCAATTTGGATTTAATTAAAAATCTGGACATTAAGGCAGCTAAACATGTAAAGAAACATGACTCGTTATCTTTGATGAGAACTTCCCAAGTTCCTCCATTATCCCAATTAAAAGACGTGGCTTTTCCTACAGCAGCTGATTTACGTCGGGCTTTTCCCAAGCCAGTGAATACTTCGGTAGCTCATTCCGTGAGCAGCTCCAGGGCTGTTTCTCCTTTCTCAAGGAAACCGAGTCCCCCACGTTCTGCAACACCAGTACCTACGATGACGGGTCTTTCATTCTCCAAAAGTGTGTCTGATAGCTTGAAGAAAGCAAATGATCTTCTGAACCAAGAAGTGCTGAAACTACGTGCCCAGGTTAGTGTTCTTGTGGTCTGTGTTGGCTAACTTAGAGGTCTTTTCCGATAATAATATACATCTGTTATGTTGAACTTGTTTAGGTTGACAGTCTTAAACAACGCTGTGAACGTCAAGAATTTGAGCTACAAAAGTCGGCAAAGAAAGCTCAGGAGGCAATGGCACTAGCTGCAGAGGAATCTGCAAAGTCTAAAGCTGCGAAGGAAGTTATCAAGTCCTTAACTGCGCAGGTAGTTTTCATTTCATCCCTTTTGCCCATCTTTCTTGGATGTAGCATAGAAACATGGAGGCACTTGTTTCCAGATGATAGTTGCTTGTTTTAGAATATGGAATGTGATATTTTTCAAATTATTTCAACATTCACTTGCTTTCTCAGTGAAACAACCAATCTGTAGGTTCCAAGGTATTTCTATTGCCCACAGCTCAGGGCACCGGTGATATGGGGCTTGATCCTGGTCCCGTGGGTTTACTCTTGGTTATATCGAAGCAGTCATTTCTATTGCCCAAAATCTGTTCTCATGCTTTGGTAGAGAATGAAATAGTTCACTTGTTTGTTTGTTGATTCTTCTTATCCATGGTCATCTCTGGGGTGTGCAACCAGTGTTCAGAGAACTAAGTCCACTGAATTATAGATCCTTTTGTCCAATTGCCAATGCCCAAAAAAATTTGAAATGTGCCTCTTGACAGAATTATTTTTCCGATTATCTGTCTCTTGTCCATCTAAAAAGTACAGAGCAATTTGTTACTTTTAGAAGCTGCATGGTAATGCAAACATTATTGTTTCAATGGTCTATATAACTTGGGATTCAAGTTCAAGTGTCTCGATCGTTCATAATTTGAAATGTTCATCTGAGACCACTCTGGTTGTTTTTCTCTTGGCTTTGTTAGTTCCATCAGCAAACCAACTGTTGGGTTTCTGTTTGTATTTTTCCCCCCTTTCTTGTTTACAATGTTCATAAAGATGTCAACATTTCCGTTGCCAAATCCATGCAAGACACCGCGAAAATACAAGTTAGCTGTATTGTATGTGTGTGGCTGTAGGTACTAGCTCCCAATTCTGTGTTTTTTAGATGTCGAGGGAAACCCGGTTGCCCAGTAAACCCCGGGGAAGCTACTGTGCGGGGGGTGGGGCAAGTTCCTAATTCTGTTAGATGGTGGCTTAGCTCTGTGGTTTACTCGCTCTTGTTGGAGGGTGGAACTAGTGTAAATGACATTACATGATAACTTTTTATCTGGCACATCCTTGCTGAAGAATGCCAGGTCTGATGAACAGTATTCATTGTTCTTTTCCTGATGTATTTTCAGTAAATAAAGTTGCATGACTTGTACGGGTGCATGCCTGACGTCTGTATGAGCTGTCTCATATTTAGCAAGAAGCTCTGTTACTACTACACCTACTAGGGAGATTTTAGTTGAGAGGTTACTTAATTTTACTGAATGATTTACTAGAATAGCTGGGTCCTATTAAAGACTTTAGTTTTTAATGTTCTGTTGCAACTTGCAAGTGCTGTGGAAAACATATTTTTATTTTCTCATGGGTGGATTGATGATTCTCCTTGCTATTGGCTCAGAGATGCATTATCCACTATTTCATTATTTGCTCATTGTTTGTTTAAAGGACATTTAACTTCACAAAAATGATGTTGATTAAAAAAAAAAAATGGATTTACTATTAAAATCAGGCCACAAGGGGCATGACACCAAAGAGTCCGACTTGCTACACTGAGGGTCGGTATTGCACTGACCCTCAGTGCAGTGGATAAATTGAAAAACAAATTTTTGAATTTTTTTTTTAGGTGGGCCCAAGGTACCTACATGTCCTAGTCCTACAGTCCGATCTCTAATCGGACGACCCTAAAAAATCTGAAAAATAAAAAATCGAGCCCCAATGAACAGTAAAAAAAGCCTTTAATTGGCCGAGCCCAATAACAGGTTTTTGATTTTCAGATTTTTGGGGTCGTCTGATTGGAGATCGGCCTGTACGGACATGTAGGGCATCTCGGGACCCACCTAAAAAAAAATCATTTTTTTATTATTTACCCACTGCACTGAGGGTCAGTGCAATACGGACCCTCAGTGCTGCAGGTATTAACCAACACGAAATTGTTCTAGTGGCACGGTCTTTTTACTACTGAAGCTTGTCACTGTTTGCTTATGTAGGTTATGTTTGCAGTTTGCACATGCATCTCATTGCTTCTGTTTCTTGGACAAACCATTTCTGTTGCATGTGCTTCTCTTTTTTCTTTGTTAGTTCTGTGATGTTCTTGACTCTAATTTAATGCAATCGCAAAATACTTCCACAGCTCAAAGACATGGCAGAGAAACTGCCTCTTGGAGCCTATGACGGTGACAGTATCAGGCCAATGTATCTGCCAAATGGTGCTGAAGCAAATTCCATTTATAACTCAAACTTGAGTGGGGAGCATCAGTTAAGAAATGACATAGATGGTTCACATTTGCCTTCTTTGTCAGCAATCAACTCATCAGTGTCAGTTGCCAATGGAATTTCGAGCCCAACGCAGGTGCACATGGATGGTCCTGAAACCATGGAAATGAATGAACATCCTCAAAATCAGAGAGTTATGAACTCCACTGGAAGAGAAGAACAAGAAATGGCATATCACAGCAGTAATGGAGGTACAGTGATCAGCAGTAGAGCAGATGTAGTTGATAACAAGGACACTGAAGGTTTTCAAAATAGCAATGTTTTGAAGGCAAGAAGTCCCTCGTCGACTAATACTCCTCAAGTAGAAGCGGAATGGATAGAACAGTATGAACCAGGTGTATATATAACACTGGTTGCATTGCGAGATGGAACTAGAGATCTCAAAAGGGTGCGGTTCAGGTACAGTCTTCCTATCTCTGTTCCCACCAGTTTATTGTGAACACTTTGTTTCTGGAGTGGGTAGCATCTTCTTCTGAAGCATCAAATGGTCATATCTCTGCACAGAAAAGGGCCCAAGTTCTTCAAATATTTATTTACCTTACCTCTTTTTCCTTGAACTGTCACACACCTATCTCTTGTTTCTTTAACTTTGTTCACACATCCCACCATTTTCCCTCATCTGTGCACAGAAAATACTAATTCTCCAATGGTAAAGATTGCTATGTATAAATTGATAAAAAACGTGTTCTCTAGCTTTTTGTTCAATGCGAACCGCTTATCTTATTCTGAGGCCTAGCTGAAGCTAAGTAGCTCTGGGATGTGAAGGATTGATGTGGCATCTTGAATAAACCTTATGATATTATTATTATTGTTGTTGCTATTATTAAATAAAAAGAGGGAGCATGCAGATGTATGTCCTTTCTACCATGAGACAGTTATCTAGGTGCAGGAAATGGTCCCTTTTATTGTTCAAAAAATTAACATTGTTCTGAATGTAAGGATTTATTTTGGCTTGGTGAAATTTAGTTTACATTTGAAACTGGAAAAATGGAATGCAGCCGGAGAAGATTCGGAGAGCATCAGGCGGAGGCTTGGTGGTCGGAGAACCGGGACAGGGTGTATCAGAAGTACAATGTCCGCGGCTTGGACAGAACGTCATCGGCCCTGTCCTCCCAGTCTACCCGCAGATCGGAAGAGGAGTTCTTGCCATCTCCCCAAGGGAAGTAGGAGCCATGTGATAGCACAAATAGGAAAACAGGGGGCTGGATGCCTCATTTTTGAGCCTGGGTCTCTGTTGCTGGAGACCGTTCAGGAAACTTGTAGCCAGGGGTTCTTATATTACCCCCTTCATATTATTTAATTTAATATCCCTTTCTCCATTTTTCTTCAAAATCCCCGCATTCCGCGCTTTGGGTAGTGCCCTGCCCTTTGTTGTATTGTAGTGTATATAGAGTCGTCAATCGCCAGATAACAGCACTGGGGCAGAAAAGAAAAGGCATTTTCAATTGTGTAAACCCTTCTACCCTCTCCTTCCTGCTTGTGTAGAGCTCGCACATGTGCCCCTTTCTTATATGCAATACAGAGTAAGAATCCACAGTTCCGCCGTTTTTTTTCTGCAGGGTTGAGATAAACTGCTGACGTTCTCTGAAGGTGCAGAAATTTATATATGTTTGTAGGCCGATTAATCACTTCTAACGGGTTTGTATAGCGCAGAAATCACAACTGATAGTAGCTCCAAGTGATGTTTTGAGATTGCGAGCGACTCATCTGACAGCCGAAGCTCAGTTTCTTGTTTCGGCAGCATTTGTGCTGGTATCAATTCTTGTCCAATTTCCGGGTGTATCAGTGGAGAACGTGCAGAATGACTGGGTTCTTTTAGTGAGGATTTGGTCGTCGACTTGTTTCGTTGCGAGCCCATATTCCATTCAGTACTGTCACGTGGGCATTAGACACCATAGTCAGACGTGTGACACTCAGGATACAAAATCCATTCTGATATCATGTAAAGGTTTTGTTATTGGGTCCACTTAGGGCCGGTTTGTTTGCGGGATAAGGGTCAAACATGACGGATTATGCAACTTATTTGCTGTGAGAGTGAAGATGTTATTCTTAAACTAAGTGAAATAAGTCATTCTACTTAAAAGGCAAGAATCACTTGTTCCGTTGAATGGGATTGTCAACGAGTCGGAGACGGAAACAAAAATAGCATCTTTCGCTTCTGTTTTAGATTTATCAGAGATGGAAATGGAGACGAAAGTGAGTATCTCCGCTTCCGTATCTATTTTCGTTTTTAAATTAAAAATCGGAAATGAAAATAGAAGTAAATGGAAGTTTTTGTCATCATCATTGTTATATTAAGAAGTTATTTAAAATCACTGTTAGTATTTATTTTTTAATATTTTTTAGTAATTAAAAAATTTAAATTTACAATTAGTTTAATATATGTAAAAGTTAGTAGTCTGTGAATTTTAAATGTTGAAATTTATTTTATCTATCAATTTAAATTTACATATGAATATACTCAAACATGTGGCATAAAAATGTATCTTATTTTTATCAAATTGTGAAGAGATATTTTCATTGTTGTGTGTGTGGATGGATGTATAAGATACATGATCATTCGGAAACGAAAACGGGTTAGATGATGTAGAAATGAGTGAAAATGAGGGCTAAGGCGGCAGCTTCGCTGGTGTGGTACTCGCAGTGTACTATGCAGGGATGGTGAAAATGCCTTTTGCTTACTCTCAGTTATCACTCGCAGCGGTGGCATGTATAAGAGACCTCATCTTATACCACTTCAACTCGTGTGCAGCTCTTTTGCATATGCCTTAATTTATATGAGACATAAGGAAGCTCGGTCCAGCTCCAACAAATTTTGAGGCCACCTATAGAAGAGCACCGCTATTAAGAGGCAATATTAGCATACGCTATTGCACTTTGTGTTGATGTTTGTTAAAAAAGCTTTTATTAAAATCCCTAAAATAGTTCGTGAAGAGGATGAAACTGGGCCGGTCCAGTTTAGCATCCTGAAATAGTTCGTGAACAGGATAAAACTGGGCTGGTCCGGTTTAGCCCAGCTCTGGCCCATGTTGGGCCCGACAGCGGGCCACAGTCTGCGTTGTGGTTCGCCTGGACGGAAGGGGCAAGTTACCAGGCCCCGTGCGTTGACCAAAGCTTCGAGCGTGAAGCATCATCTTCGGACTCGAGAGAACCCCAGACATCTCGAGATCCGGAGGAGCACCTGGTTCGCATGCTACTACAGCAGGGCACCTCCTGGCAAAGTCAAACTAGGGTAGTCCTGTCCTCATTAAGCAACCTCTCCCACTACAGGAGGTAATGGGCATCACGGCCCCATAAACGCGGGGATGATGGGATTGATCCCCGCCTTTCCATGAAGGAAATTACGATCCTTGCTACATTCTGGCTCTGTAGAATGCAGGACAGCAATCTTCTACAGGTAGATGCTGAAAGCCTGCATAAATAAGAGGGGAAGACAACAGACCCAAGGTATGCACACTATGCAGCTCTACCGTCCAAAGAACTCTCACTGCTCCCTTCCCCTATACTATCATCCATTGAATTAGGTATCAGAGGGTTCTTCTCCCTGAATCACTGAGGGTCACCTGAGGTTCAAATCTTGTGATCTCCATAAACAAATCTTATCATGAGGGCAAAATCTAACGGTTGAGAGCATCAACCACTTTCTATCTCTACAGTTTTGAATTCGTTGGATTATATGAATATTTTTAAGTATAGTTGAAACGAGGAGTAGCGAGGTCACGCCAAGAGGCGTATTAAATGTGACTCAAAAGTATATCTTTTTTGCAAATGAACTTGTTTATCCTTTTTTTATTATTTTGGAAATATAGAGTCATTTTTACATGAGGAACATATATATTTAGATGCACCTTGGATCTCATGTGATCCGTGTATATATACATGGATATTTTTGCAAAGTGTATACTTACACATTTTATTGATCAATGATTCTTAATGAGTATAATGTGCATTTTCCAGGTGTAGATTGTTAACCTAGGCAACATAATAGAGGTTACAACAAATAGTGAAGAGAAATACTCGCTACATCCATAACTTGGAAAGCCTAAGTTATCGGTAAAGCCGTGCTGCTCTCCAGTGGTAGAAGCACGCATTAAGACTAGTCTTAAAATTTTCGAGAGTTCCACAACGTCCAAACGCTTAGCTTGCAGGCCTTGCGCTAATATTTCCGGACAAGGTTCATCACTTCAAACTTGGGCACCCGCATAGGTTGCACGTATACGAGGATGATCATCGTTCGGGGTCGGACTGTCTTGCTTTCATACACAGCGCTTGGTGCCCTTGCTCCAACCGAGACTTCCGCACTAGGAATGTTGGCTCTATGCGTATACACTTCGCTTAGGTGCTCGTGCTCTGGTCGAACGGATCTTTGCTCGGAGCTTGCCAACTATGTGCATTGCACCTCACCCAGGCACTCTCTCTACGGTTGGGTTGATCTCACCCGGAAAGATTAGCGCGTGGCTTGTGGGCCGAGCATTTGGACTTTGTGGAACTTTGATACAAGGCAAAAAATTTAAGGGTTATATCGGTATGTCCTTCCGCCACCAGGATGCCGAATTGTTTCATCAATAACTTGGGCTTTTTCGAGTTATGTGCCATGACATGTGGTATCAGAGCACTCTAACCTGGTACTTGTTCGGTTAGAGTGGGATGTGTAGTACTGAGGGTTATAGCTGAACCAGCACTGTCCATTGTGAATACCGCACATGGACTTGGCGAGTCTTGTTCGACACTTGAAGCATGGCCAAAGTAACAACTAGCGGGACAAGTTACCGAAGCTAGCAAGATAAGAAGGCACTCGAGGGAAGCTTATTTGGCCATTTGGCAAATGGTTTGACCACCTCGACCTTGGGGATGGAATTCTAATTAAGTTATAGCAAACATCCCTGCCCTGTGCACCTTGAAAGGGTTGCAGTCGGGATGTACGCCTCTTCACTACCTCCCAAGGCACGTTCGAGGGGTAGCAGATGAGTTCGAGGATGTCGAACATGGTGTGAAGAATTGTTTAAGTTAGCCGAAAGTGCAGTTCCCTTCATATTCTAGTGGGCTCATATAATGAGTTTGGTAGGTCTATATAAGCAAGTACTATCGCAATGCTCAAAGCCTCCAAACGCATTCATGAGTTGAAAGATAGGAAAAGTTGAACCTGAGAACCACATATTGTTGTTTGATATTACTTCCCTATAGTAGCAGAAACTACAGAAGAAATGAGTTTGAAGTTGGTCTACAGTTGAAGATAGACCACAATGTCGACACACTCATGAAGCTCTCAGCATGTCACAAGTCTAAAGGGTAAAGACTACAGAGTGAAACAACACTAGTTACTGTGTTCATTTCAACTTGTAATGGTTGTGTTGTTTGAAAGCTTGGGCACTAGAGCTGGTGGCAGTGACCCTAGTTGTCCTATGGCAAGGCCGAAGCTAGCCGAGTGCACCAAGTGTTGGCACCAAATTATATGCCAATAAGGCATAATAGCCATAAGCAGGACTCCAAGCAAAATCAGTTGTGCTTGTTGCATGGGCGAGGCACTCCATCACCAAGGCAACAAAAAGGGCTTACGTTCACGAGGAAGGCTTATGCCTGCTAAACAAGTCTTGGATCTTCGAAGCATCTTGTCTAGGATCATCCCCTACATTGAAGCTGCAAGTGTAAAGTTGCAAACTCGGTAGGAAATGATCTCAACCAATCAAACTAGACGACTGTGCTATATTGTCTGCCTTCACAAGTTGTGCAGCGGTGCAGTAAGTAGCTCCCTTCCCCGTGCTTACATGTCAATCTTACTGTTCACAACCTTATTGACAATATTTTGTGCGACGAGTGCTAAGGGCAAGAGCACATCGTGCAAGCCGAAGGGCCACTACAATCCAACCATCCGCTCAACTAAACTAAGGTGCAGTTTCATTCGCGGCATCAAGACTCACTAGAGTGGGATAGCGAGAGTTCACACGTTGTGGCCGTCTGTCAGCAAAGAAGTCTTGCCAAGGAGTTTGAACCTACAATTAGACTTGGAGCTCTGTTGAAGCAACTCAAACTTGTTTAGGAGGCAGGCACATGCAAGAAGGTCCGCCGGGGCACGCGTGTGAATTACGGTGCTTGTCTATTGGGATTTCTCGAAGCGCCATCCTCTAAAGTAGGTGGCCGGTGCTTGTCCAAGAGTATTTCAAAGAGGTAGATGTGTGGAGGTATTGATGAAGCTGGTATGTGGAAGATTTGTGACCATAGGAAGAACCTAAATCAAGCAGCGATTGGTTGGACTTCGTCGGAGCTAGGCTGCCAACTCTTATGAAGCCTAAGCAGGAACCTTGGTTGTGTTGGTCTAGAGCGAAGCCCAAACTATTCTCCAAGCTGAAGTTGCGAAGGAGGAGTGCTGGATAGGAAATCTTAAAGGAGTTTAGGGTCGAAATGTTGGCAAGAAACTTGCAGTTGGATAGATAGGTATCCTTGCGGAGGCATAAGGCGGAAGATGGAAGGCGTTGCACTGTACCTAGGTTGGGGGATTGGTGTGACCAATTTTTTGAAGCAATGAGGTGTTTGTTGAAGTCAGAAGTTGATGAGGATGTCGACAACTTATGTGGGGAGCTTGTCATGACCGAAATCATGACCTATGCTTTTTACTAAGCCTTAGACACTTCGGAGGTGCCGAGAGGGGCGGCATAAAGTCATTTAAGTTGCCGATTGAAGATGGAGTTGGACTCTGTTTGACAGGTAGTTGGATTGTGGCTCTACCTATCTGGACCCCCTTAACCACACTTCGATTGTATGGTTGTTGCAGTTAGGTGTGACCTGTCGTAACGGTGAGTTCCATTGTGGAAGGAGCTATTCTTAGCAAAGGCAAAGAGCCTTGCTAGGTGTGAGGGGATTATCAGTGGAGGCTGTCTCGTAGGGGTGTCTTGCCGTAGACTATGTCGTTCCAACTAGTCGAAGGCAAACTCCTTAAGTGGCTCTCTTCACCCTTGGTATGCGCAAGACTAGGCACATGCCTTGTAAATTTCAATGAAGGTTTAAGTAGATTCACCTTGTCCGGCTCATCTCCCGCAAGGCGACAGTGGCCTTGAACACCAGTTGGTAGTGGTCTTGAACACCAGTTGGCCCGTGAAGCCAAGCTCTGTATTAAGGGAGACCTGTCCATATGTAAAGGTGGCGCTGCAACCGTTGAAGCAGGATCCATGTAAAGGCGAAGGACCCTACATATAGGTTAGTTGCATGAAGGGAGGCGGTGGCCTTGTGCCTTGATGTAACCCCATCAAGGGGGTGGTGCTTGGCGAGCTAAGTGTTGACCAAGTTAAAGGCCTTCTGGTGCAACCAGTTGGGCATGTCTTCGGGCTATGCCATTCTGAGGGCCGGCTAGCTTGGAGATGACCAACGTGAGGGAGCCTAGGTGAAGGCGCAATGGGTGTAGTCGGTAGTCCCTGAATGTAGGTCCGCTCGATCGTAGCGAGGGTGCTTGGATGAGGCGTGGTGCATGTAGTTGACAAGCTTGAGCAAAGGTTTGCTCAATTAAAGTATAAGCACCTAGGCAAAGTATATGAGCGTAGAGCCGACAGGCCTCGTGCGGAAGACCTATTGCAGCGAGGGTGCCGAAGTCTAAATGTATGAATGCAACATGGTCCAACCTCGAGCGACGACCATTAGGGCTGCAAAAAGAACCAATACGCTTGATGAATAACTCATGAGACTACTCGATAACAACTTGATTCAGCTCATTTATTAAGTTAAATGAACAAATTTGAACAAAAATTTAAGCTCGATTCATAAATGAGCTCAAGCTTGAACACAAGTGAGCTCTGCTTGACAATGTTTATGAACAAGCTCGTCTGAGTCTTGTTAAAAACTTGTTTATATACTTGTTATGGGTTCATGTAAATACTCGTTAAGAGTTCATTTAAACATTCATTTAATTACTTTATTCATAAGTAGTTCATTAGATCGTGAGCCGTTCAATTGATATTTTGTATTTTATATTAAGGTATAAATTTAATTTTAAACTATGAAATTAACTTAATAAATCAATTCAGCACTATTTAAAAGTTTCAAACTAGTGGCTGCCTCCCTAGAAATGGCAGCCACATGAAGCTTTGTGGTTCTGCTCCAACGTTTAGTTGGAGATTGGGGTTTTCAAAAGTGGGAACTCCAGGAGCGCAATATCTCCAACTTTGCTCACACCGCTCATACGTCCCGTCTTTTGGGCTCTTGGCTGGTTTGGTTGGGGTGGACCACTTAAAAGCGTTCTGCCCAGATCCTTTTAAACCTTTGAGTTAAGTCTGTTGTATGGGCTTTGGGACGAGTTGGGTTATATGGGCTTTGAGGCGAGCTGGCCTCGTGGGCTCTTGAACAAGGCTTGAACTCGTCGAGTTCTTAAATGAGTCAAGTTTGAACGGCTATCTTATAAACTCGACCAAATTTGAGCCGACTTCGAACTCAACTTTAAATGGTCGAGCCGAGATCGAGCAATGTGAAACTCCACTCGACTCATTTGAACTCCTAACAACCATCCCCATGTATGTGCAATTCGCACGGGTGCCCCGAGTTTGGAGTGGTGAATCTCATCCGGAAAATTAGCTTGAGGCTTATGACTGAACGTTTGGACGCTGCAGAATTTTAATATGAAATAAAAAACTTAAGATTAATCTCGATGTGTGTTTCTGCCATCAGACGTTGCACGGCTTTACCGATAACTTGGACTTTTCTGTTGAAGTCTTGAAGATTTGTTTTGCCTCCTTGTAGAGTGTAGTTAGTGCGTGCTAATCGATATGCATTGCATTAGTCGTAAGAGTCGTGCAACAAATATTCCTCAATAATGAAACATAAGTGGGTACCTGCCCATTTGGGCCTAGGAGGCTAGGCAATCACCCAAATCGACCTGCTTATGAGTTAAAAGCTGCTAATATTGAAGGTAACGAGGAATTGATTATCGATCCTTATGAGAGGGTAAGCCCTCATAGGCCCCCAAGTGAGACCCGTCCTTTATTTACTTTGGCCTCTGCCTTTGTCTATGCTGCTTAGTCAATGCCATAATCCTATTTACTTTGCATTAGCTCTTTCAATTTTTTTAGATAGGATGGCTCAGTGATCAAATATATACACATATTTATAAGGGATCAAGATTTTATTTTAAGTATCACCTAAATTTTCCTCCGAAGTATGAAAGTATTCCACGCAAGTCTGAATTGTTCGCCTAATAGGCAAGAATTTCAAGTCAAATCAATTTCTAGAGAAGTAATCCCATAGGCAATAGAATATGAATCCTATAAAAATAGGTACCGAATAACTTGGACAATTTTTAAAGTCCCAAATTCGAGACCTTTCAAAGAGAAATCATTTGATGAAGCCGACGGACATATTCAGTAAGTTTCATAAGACCTTTTAATAGAGGGTGGTAGGACGACATCATTGATAACGCTGGTGGAGGTAGGGATAAATCGGAAGAGTAAATAACATCATAGAGTTCTAAAACCAACTTCTCTCTCATTGGTGGCGTCAAAAGATGGATGCAGATCTTGCAGACCTCACTTTGTAATAGATCTTCCCGTCTTAGATCTTAAAAATGTAATACAAAAGTAGAAGAAATATCCGATATCTCTTTGTACAGTAAGCAACCATAATTACCTTTCCACAGTGAAATTGTGAAGGATATCTTAAATATCCGCTTCCCTTGTTAGGTTGGTAAAAGAAAACGGGACAGTAAGCAACCATAATTACCGTTCCACAGTGAAATTGTAAAGGATATCTTAAATCTCCACTTCCCTTGTTAGGTTGGTAAAGGAGAACGGGAAACTTTTCGGCGACGGTAGCGTGAAGGTTCCATATAAGTTGGGGTGACAGCATGGAGTGGGACCCACCACAATATGCGAGAGACACGGAGAGAGGAGGATGCCTTGAGTCCATCCCGGGTCCGATCCGGATCACCTGGAGCTAGATCCCTCCCAAATCCCAAGTGCGTTGAGTCCGTCCTGGGTTCGATCCGGATCACCGGGACCCGTATCCTGGACTCCTCCCTCGGCCATAAAATCCTATCGGAGGTACGAATCCGCTTGGATAATGACGTGGATTAGAGGACTTAAACGGCGCCGTCGACGTCCGTCTCCTCACCAAGCGCGCCACCCCTCGTCTTCCCGAAACATTCACGGACTCCTCTTCGTTCCCCCTCCCTTTCCCCCATCTCACAGCTGCACCTGCCGCCCTAGGAACCGGAGGCTGCAAAATCCCACGAAGCTGGGCGGAGCGCCGCCGCATCCGTGCCGCATGAGAGGGAGAGAGAGATAGGAGGATGCCTGGGACAAGGGGGGACGGGGGCAGAGCGAGAATAATTAAAAGGAGACATCTTCTTTGCCCTCAATTCTTTGAATTGGATTATTTGCACGGTTGCGATCCGAACCCATCTCGGATTAGGGTTTTCGCCTGTGGATCGCTTCTTTTCATCTGACCCTGGCTTTGTCGCCCCTTGCCGCGGGAAACATTGAAGGGATGGGGGGCGACGGCGCAGGTGAGGCGTCCGTAGTCGCAGAGCCACCCGACGACGACGTCCTTGAAGTCGATCCGACCGGGCGCTACATCTGTGTAAGGAGGAGTCGGTGGAAATTTTTATGAGGTTTTTTATTACGTCTTTTCAAATCTTTTTGGCGTATTTTTTTGATTGCGTGCTTGTTGGACAGTACAAAGAGATATTGGGCAAGGGAGCGTTCAAAACTGTGTACGTTCCCCTTTTTTCTAATTGTTTGAGTCTGTGATTTATTTAAATTTTCTTTTCTGTTCGATGGCCATGATAAATTTTGGTTGCGCCCATGCTTGGCCCAATTTTTTTTGCCGCTGATTAGTTACAAGGCGTTTGACGAAGTAGATGGAATAGAAGTTGCTTGGAATCAGGTCAGAATAGACGATGTCTTGCGATCTCCCGAGGACCTGGAGAGATTGTATTCGGAGGTGCATCTCTTGAAACTGCTCAAGCATGATAACATAATAAAGTTCTATACTTCCTGGATTGATCAGAACAACAAGACTATCAATATCATCACCGAATTATTCACCTCAGGCAGTTTGAGACAGTAAGACTTGCCGTCTGTCGAACTTTGTACTATTATGTGTATTAGTTAGCACTTGGGGATTGGATCCTTGACTTGGATAGCATAATCCAGGTACCGGATGAAACATAAGAAGGTGGACCTGAAAGCCATCAAAAGATGGGCCAGGCAGATCTTGACGGGTTTGAATTATCTTCACAGTCATGAGCCGCTCATCATACATAGGGACCTGAAGTGTGATAATATATTCATCAATGGTAACCGGGGTGAAGTGAAAATAGGTGATCTTGGATTGGCTACAGTTATGCAACAGACCAATGCTCGGAGTGTAATTGGTATTTAATTTTTCTCCTTCAACTATTATTCTCATTTTTGTTTATTGGATATCCACACTTGAAAAAATGCAAACTATATAAAAAAATCACAAGTTTTACTTTTCTTAACAATGTTGTTTGTTTTGCGTGGACTGGTTGATATTGCCATGACCCCATATGCTAATGATGTATCTTCTTAAATATAAAACTGTCATTTGTAGGTACTCCTGAGTTTATGGCACCGGAGCTATATGATGAGGACTACAACGAGTTGGTGGACATATATTCATTTGGGATGTGCATGTTAGAGATGGTGACTTTCGAGTACCCTTATAGCGAGTGTAGAAATTCCGCGCAGATTTATAAGAAAGTTTCTTCGGTAAGTGGCACATAAATGAGTACATGCCCTTTTTATCCATTGATTTGTGGAAGTTGATGCCGATTTCTTGTGTTATTGCTTGTTCTTTTAGGGCATAAAACCTGTGGCCTTGTCTAAGGTGGCAGACCCTGAGGTCAAGGCTTTCATAGAGAAGTGTATTGCCCCTGCTGCAGAACGATTGCCAGCAAAGGAGTTACTGAAGGATTCCTTTCTCCAAATAGATGGTATAAATGGACCTGAGGACACTTGTCCATCTTCTTTTTCAGATGTGGTCACTGCAAAGAAATATACTCCTGAAGACCAATGCATGCTTCATGAAGATCCCTGTGCTTGTACTTCCAGGTTGTCTTTATTTGTAGATGGCTTTAAAGACATTGAGCCTGAAGTCGTCAGTGTCATTGAAAATCCTGATGATGGTTTACCCTATATGATGGCGGTGAGAAAACCAGTGAACAGGAGAATGTTCATTTTGAAGGGGGAGAAGAATGATGACAAATCGGTGTCATTGTTACTTCGAATTGAGTATGCAAAACGTATGTCTTAGCTTTATCATTCTTGTCATCATTCTATTCGAAAATTTGCAATTACTGATTTTTCCTCTCTTTTTTCCTTTTTGTTTTGGCTGTTTGTGTTTTTATGTGTAGGTCCTGCAAGGCATGTTCATTTCTTGTTCTACCTTGATAGTGACACTGCCCTGTCCATTACCAGTGAAATGGTTGAGCAGATCGGCCTTATCGATCAAGAAGTGAAATGCATATCGCAATTGATAGATACACTGTTGATTAAATTGATCCCCGGATGGAAGCCATGCATCTCTGCTGATCTTCCAGTAGAGTCTAGTGGAACTCAACATTGTTATAGTGAACAAAAGGTGTCAGGTTCATCTGCGTACAGCTCAGTCACATCTTTCCAGAATACTTTTGAAGCTGCTGATATTCCAAGGTCTTTACCTTCTCAAGATCTTGGTTCCACTGAGGGTTTTATTCATCAAACTCATGAGAATAATTCTTCCATTGAAGCGGAGGATGACATTGCTCATCTTGATCTTGAATCTTTGAGCATTACACCCACAGATGATAGAATGTCACTCCCTTCTACAATATCAATGGAAGGAAATGAAGATAAATGCTCAGTAATGTGTGGTTCCTCATCTGCTGGTGATATGGATTGCAATGGACGTGATGTGATGGAGTACAGAATGTCTGCTGTTGAAGCGTGCACTCAACTTGGTGAAAATAATGAGGATGTGATGAATATGGCTGCTGATGCATTGGTTATGTCTAGATCACCAAATGGCAATTCTTTTATGTTTTTAGCTGATGAACACGATGATGATGAATTGAGGATTGAGTTGGAGTTGATAGAATTGCAGTACATGGAGGCAATAAATGACATAAATCAGAGAAAGCTGCGAGCAATCGAGTTAGCAAAGAATACGGTGGCTCAAAGAAAGGGAATTCAATAGTCTTTCAAACCTTTGTCATTTGCCTACCATTCATCTTTCTAACCATGTGAGCTCGTGTACATATCACTTCTTTATAAGATTTATTTGCATCTTTTTTTTCTTTTCCTTGAAGAGTTGGAGGGCAAACAAATTGAACTAGTATGATAATCTTTTGCATTATATTAATTTTTCAAATGTACTAATTGTATCTACTTGATTCATCATTGTTCTTCTTTAGTTGCCAACAAAACATGGATAATTAAATTTGCTTAAAAAATGCTAGTGATTTAAATTATATTCATGCAAGTCTAAATCTTAGCTTACATGTTATACAATGTTCCATGTTTAAGTGCCAACTGCTGGCTAAGTTTATTGCCATTGTGATGGTTGAGTATTGCATTTAGGGTTTTGTGCACAATTGTTGGACTTGCTTCCTCTCAGAGACTAACAGATTACGGGGAGCCGGCAGAGTTTTAGGGGGTGTTTGCGGTCAACATTTCCTTGGGAAATAGTGAATGATGGAAAATGTTTCCCTGGAAAATAAAAGACCCGGGAACTAGAATCATGGGTAATATTTCCCCGGGGGGTGGGATAGGTGAGGAAGTAAATCCCAAAAGGAAAGGGAATATTCTGAGAATGTTGGGATTATTTCCCCAACTAACTTTTACTCATGTTTGCAAAACTTGTGAAAGTTAGTTGGGAAAATATTTCTTGGGGAAAATTTTGAGATTGCAAACACCACGTTGGTTGTTGGTCCACATTCATCCTACCCTAGTGGCCATGTTTTTCTTGCTTGTGCGAATTAATGCTAGACTGCTAGTGGATTTGTTCAGGCAAATTAATTGTTTTGAGTGCTAGCTAATAAATTTTTTCCTTATAGTGCAAACATTTCTTAACTTTTTACGTTCTTCTTGATAAGCTATCATGATTTGGAAACAGACTCTACCAAGTGCCTAAGTTACGTGTTTTGATGCAAGTGCTTGTGCACTCTTGATGCAAAAAGTGAAGAATTTGATCGAATTATGTTCGTTGTGGTTTATTATTTTTTTCTTTAGAGAAGCATACCTTATTGCCATCAGTTTGTTCTATTGATCTTTTCTGTATTTTCACCTTAAATGCAGCTTGTCTCCTGAGAATTCCATTGAAAACAATCCATAGAGCCTACACAGGATTCTGTTATATTAAATTGTGGGCGTTGGTATATAAAGTGTTGGATTAAAGAATATACTGGACTTAAAAAAGGGATAAAGGTGCTTAGCTAATGAGTGAATTTAGTGCTGCCCCTAGTGATGATGGTGATGATTAATTGAGATTTCATTTTTCTTCTTTTGACGATTTGTCTAGGTATTTGGAAATATGCAAATGAACAAGCCCATGTACACTATTGATTTAGGTAAATTGCTTGCATTGGTGCAGTACATTTATTTTAGATGTATCGAACTAGGATTTCAAATTCTTTTCTATAATCTGTCTACTTTCTGTGTCTCTGCAGGCTTTGTTATTGCTGTCATTAGAAGCGTCTACCTACTTGCAGGTGTTATTTTCTTCTACATGTATATATCATTTATTTGACCACTGGGAGCCCCCTCCAAAGGAAGAAGGAATCCTTGATATGTTTTTTTGTTCATTTGTTTACAAGTCTCTCCAAATGGGCATAAGATTTTGATGTCGATTTATCGACAAGAAAATGTGACTTTTCCGTAAGTTTTTCTCTCCCTTCTGCTTGAAGAGGAAAGATTGTACTGCCTTGGTTTACAGAAAAAAGGCTTTCTGGTAAACTGAGAGGTGATTACCGTTTTGTGACCTGTCACTGGGCACTAACACTGACGCATGACTGTGTATGTTACGTGGGCTTCTCTATGCAGCATTTGGTAAATCAAGGCTTTATAGCTATTCGAATTGATGTATCTCATGAACTTGAGTCGAAGTAAATTTCCAGTGCAATTGTGTCATTGCTTTCACAACTTTTCATGTGCTAACATGCAATAATGTTTTCCGTAACTATAGAAAACTGTAAAGATATTTTGTTGTTAGTTTTTGGATGATGATGAAAATTAATAATCAAGGTCTATCGTTTAACCTCCCAAAAAATGTCTTCTGGTCTGTTGGTTAGCCTTTTGGCTAGAAATTGATGCTTTGTCGCTTGAAGTCACTTTGAGGCACCCGCCTAGGCGCCGATGTGTGGAACTCCGTCCGCCAGGCTTTGGGCCGCCTTTTCAGGGGCCCGAAAGGCGCCTCAGGGGCCCGCCCAGGTGCCCAAGGCACCTCTGCTGACCCATTTTGATGGTCTCACTCTCTCATTGTATATTTCATCCAATTAACATTGTTTTATTATGAAAGTTCATTTGTTGTTGGGGATAATATTTTTTATTTGTGTTTTACATTATTGCATCATATATATTGTTGTTCCAAGTATTATGTTGCAGATTTTGGAAGGATAAGTTGATAATCATCTGGGTTAGTATTTTATTATGAAATATCATTTTTATAATTATTTATCAATCACATTTAATTTTTATACTTCAATCCAATAGACAACCTATTGGTTTTCATATTAGGTTATTTTCTTGTACTTTTTATATTAATTAGGGTAATATTAAATATATTATTATCAACTAGGCACCTAGGCTGACGCCTAGGTGGACGCCTAATACGTGGGTTAGATAAATCTGTTTAGGCGCCTTAGAAGAACAGAGAACGTTGATGCATTAGATGGTAGCTAATCTTAGCTCGCTTTCTTATTCTGGATCACCAAATGAGTATGCAACGATCAATCGTAATTATTTGTTTTATGTCGGCGACTTCATGTCTAGGCAGCACGAATGCAGAGCCCTCTACTAACGCTCCTTCCCACCCAGATACCTATTGATGTTGCAGTTTTATTGGATAGGGTTTCAGGGGCAGATCAGAGGTTGCACAACACCAAGGCTAGACCCGATGTATGGGATGGGATTCTAAATCTAAAATGAAATTAGCTAGTTAAATATACCATGAGGCGTTGTCATGGCAAATCTAGAAAGAGTAATACACCATGAGGCGTTGCCACTGCAAATCTACAGAGAGTCACATATACATACGGTTGGACTTACTTTTTCTCACAAAAAATTACTTTTTGACATGAAAGTCTATAAAAATCACAACAAAACAACTTTGTCGTAATACCAAAACATTTCGTCTATTTAAGTGCGTTAGCAAAAAAAATAATGTCATATCATGCTGTCTGGCATATCTTGCATAAAATTTACAAGGTACGGCACTTTTATATTGACTTGGGGCAAGGTCATGTCATTTTAGGCATAGAGGATCCTACTGATCTGTATTATATCTTTAATCCAAAAAAGAAAATCTGTATTATATCTGCAAAAAGTGAGGCATATAGATTACTTCCTGAAAATACCTAATCCCGATCGCGAAATTCTACATGCTTTTTGCTGTGGATTTGCTATATTCATTTGAAAAAATAATATAGATATAGTCTTTTGGCATACTTCATTAGCTCATCTCAGAAATGTCAAAAATATCATTTATATATTGCAACAAATCAGATATTTGATCGTTAATAACAGTATTCCCATGCGTGTTAATCCTAAAGAAAAATTATCAAGGGCCCTGTCAGAGGAGGAGACAAACAATAGGATGGCAGGTCCTTACTTTTTGCTAGGGAGAATAATTATGAATATTACCCTTGTTGTGTACGGGTGATGTGCGTACTGATTTTTTTTTTTTACGTTCCTCTTGAAATTTTTAGATTTTTTTCGGAATATTCGATCGAAGAATGAATGATACAATTAACAAGCTCAAGTTGACCTTGATCTTGTGGTATTTTTTTATAAAAAAAACAACTTTTTTCCACATGCAAATCGAGTCATACATAATTTTTTTTTTCAAAAATAAATATATAGTGAGTTCAGAACCAATTCAAACTTGTTCATGATATCATCCAATTTTTTATTAGATATTCTAAAAAATTAAAAAAAATTGACAAAATATAAAAAAAAAGAAAAACTGGCCCAGCCACATGGTGCATAATCAATCTAATTTCTTAATTATATATGCAAGCAATAATTTTTCTTTTCATTTTGCAAAGATCCCTCTCTCTTTGTAAGACTGCTTTCTTGACCATGTGCTGTCTACTTTTTAAGCACTCATTTGGTGCATTGTAAAATGCCATAAAAGCTAAAATTTAAAATTTATGATTTTAAACCAAATAAAAATAAAACATCTTATTTTAAAATTTATGACTTTTGTTGCTTTACAACGATTTTAGACTGAAATCTAAAATCAACTAAAAGAAGAATTTTAAGAAAATATGATAATTTACGTCTCACCGAATGTACGAACAAATATCTTAAAACAATTTACAATATTCCAAACACAAAGAAAACATTGTTGTATGACTATTTACAATGTTTTACGGTGTTTCACAAAGCAGCAAATAACATGGAAGTGGGGGCTTGATTATGAGGAAAATATAACATTATAATTTTTATAAAGACAACCGTCGTACATAATTATGTATCAAAATCATTATAGCTTCCTTGACTTTCTCCATACGGGGATATGGCACGTTGTCTTAGCAAATTGTTTGTCAAAAGGAGGCCAAATCCTATGGACCTTATGTCTCCTGTTTGTCACATTTCAATGATTTGACTTGGCTGAGTAAAAAGTACTCGTCTCAAGGCCACAGTTCATCACCCAGTCGCAATAATTAGTTCTTCTTTTATTTTTTATTTTTTTTTAATGTGGTCCAGTGTGCCTAGATATATACAATTATTTACAAGCAACCGATGTTTTAATTCGAAACCCGAGATTTTCCTCCAAAATTAGAAATAATTCCAACCAAATTTGAACCTGAGACCTCCCATTTGTCTTAGCAAACTGTTTGTCAAAAGGAGGCCAAATCCTATGGACCTTACCTCTCTTGTTTGCTACATTTCAACGATTTGACTTGGCTGAGTAAAAGGTACTCGCCTCAAAGCCACAATTCATCACCGAGTCGCAATCATTAGTTCTTTTTTTTATTTTTTATTTTTTTTTGAATGTGGTCCAGTGCCCAGATATGTACAACTATTTACAAGCAACCGAATAATTTGGAACCCGAAATTTTCCTCCAAAGTTAGAAATAATTCCAACCAAGTTCGAACTTGAGACCTCCTATTTGTCTTAGCAAGTTGTTTGTCAAAAGGAGGCCAAATCCTATGGACCTTACGTCTCTTGTTTGCCACATTTGAACGATTTGACTTGGCTGAGTAAAAGGTACTCGCCTCAAGGCCACAGTTCACCATCGAGTCGCAATCATTAGTTCTTCTTTTATTTTTTATTTTTTTTAAATGTGATCTAATGGCCAGATATGTACAACTATTTACAAGCAACCGAAGCTCTAATTCGGAACCTAAGATTTTCCTCTAGAATTAGAAATAATTCCAACCAAGTTCGAACTTGAGACTTCTCATTTGTCTTAGCAAACTATTTGTCAAAAGGAGGCCAAATCCTATGGACCTTACGTCTCCTGTTTGCCACATTTCAACGATTTGACTTGGCTGAGTAAAAAGTACTCGCCTCAAGGCCACATTTCACCACCGAGTCGCAACATTAGTTCTTCTTTTATTTTTTATTTTTTTGGAATGTGGTCCAGTGACCAGATATGTACAACTATTTACAAACAACCGAAATTCTAATTCGGAACTTAAGATTTTCTACCAGAATTAAAAATAATTCCAACCAAATTCAAACCTGAGACCTCTCATTTGAAAGGGAGGTAGTGAACTAGGCAACTGGCTCAGTACTTCTTTTATTTCGACCAGAAAGAGACGCCTCCCACTCCATAAGCAAAATTTCAACTTTGTATGATACCTTTAACATATGTTTGAGTTATTTAAAATGAGAACAATTTCTTGTCTATTTCCAAAGGAAATGGAAGAGTAACAGTAGTGCGGGCTTCCCTCTAGTCACTATATATTCTTCAACTCTTTTGCTATTTTATTCGCGATCTTCGTCATGACAGTGTGTGACAGCTGCTGTATTTTACATATACGTTGCATTCAAAAGATTTGAATTCTCTCTGTCTTCACATATACTGTTAAAATTGAAATCGTAGAGGTCATTTAGAGAAATGTGCTTCTTATGTACCCTTCTTGTTGTATAGGGATATGCCTGAGCAGGAGTTAATTATCATCAAGATGCTTTATTGACGTAGTGTTCCCTAGTGCCTATTAATTGACAGTGTTCCAGAACCAACTGTCTAGTTCAGTTGGTTCACCTACCTCTTTTTTGCAAGGAAGGTTGCAGGTTCGATCTTGGTTGGGCCTAAAAAACTCTCAGCCATATGGCTACGGTGCTATATGGCTACGGTGCTGTTGGGATATTTATTTCCTAGTCTGTGGGATTATTTCTTTAGAAATCAGGCGAATCTGAAATTATCGCCTAATTAGGCGGATCACTCGACCCGGCCGGAATTATCTCCAACAATGGAGGAAAATCTCGGATTCTGATTGAACTCCGGTCGTTTGTAAATAGTTGTACAAACTCAACCTCCGGGCTCCTACCAAAATAAAAAATAAAAATTGACAGTGTTCCGCCATCTTTTTACTGTATTTTCATCTTGATGCATGATATATACTGAGAAGAGTGGAATATATATATGTCATGCTTCTCTTATTGTCATTTGATCTTTATGTTGGAGTTCCTACTGCTGAAATTTAACTTAGGTTCTCCGAGGGTACATTAAGGGCAACCGTCCATTCTTCAGGGAGAACATATACCACGCTTCTATGTGGCACCGTAACGTTTCACCCTTTGTTTGGTCAATACCATAACGTTTCACCCTTCTTTAGCTTTTTAAGTGACAACAGTTAATCGAAGTTCTTTTTTGGTGGAATGTGGAGTTCAATTCTTATCTATATTTTTTGTGGGTGTAATATATATAACCTAGATCATATTACCTCAGTATCTTTATATTCAAAGAGGATAAATTGTCTTTTACATTATAACTTTATAGTGGAACTTAGTGTGGCATAGATGTAGGCAAAACCCTTACTGAATCATGTAAGAGTAATACTTGCTGCACCGAAGATTTCAATTGCACTGACCTTCAGTGCAGTGAGTAAATTAAAAAATATATATATTTTTTTTGAATTTTTTTTAGGTGAGTCCCGAAATGTCTTACATGTATGTACAAATTGATTTTTGATCGAATGATCTAAAAAAAATTAAAAAATAAAAAAAAATCGTTATTGGGCTTGATCCATTAAAGACATTTTTACTTTTTTATTAAAATTTGATTTTTTATTTTTAAAATTTTTTAAATCATCCAATCAGAAAATTGACTTGTACTAACATATAAAACACCTCGGAACCAATCTAATTTTATTTTCAAAAAATACATTTTTCTATTCACCCACTGCACTGAAGATTAGTGCAATTGGTACCCTGAGTGCAACAAGTATTACTCATCACATAAGCATTCTATGTCCCACGGTGTTTGGTGTACTGTGAGGACGACGCACCCACGTATAGCAACTTGGCTCTTCTGTAATATATATCTATCATTCCTCACCCTACTCCATTCATCATTTGCCTGTTTACGAAGTTCACTTTTATGCATATGTATGGTTAAGTTTTAGAAATAGATTTCATATCATTTTAAGAAAAATATAATAAAAAATACACATTTCACAGTATTATCCAGTAGTTTAATCTTTATTTACCTCTTTCTGATTATTTTAAAGGATAAAACTTAGAAAATAAAAATAAGTAAGGATAAAGATAAAGAGTAATGATCTGTGTTAAAGATAGAACTACTCTCTGAATTGATCGTAATCCGTTGACATCCACAATGAGAGAGAGAGAGAGAGAGAGAGAGAGAGAGAGAGAGAGAGATTGACGGCCTACCATCAGCTACCATGTTGAGAACTTGAGATTTACACGGAAGCTTGCACCGCGTTGGCAGCTTGTGCCCCTCACGTCCCGGAGAAGTCCTTTTACTATTCCACCATAGCACAGGGATGGAGCTAGCTTGGCCTATGGCGTATCCAAGACAAAGCCCTCCACTGGATATTCTACTACAACTATTGACAAGTCGACTGATTCGAACAGTGTAACCTAATACTCTATTGCTTGAGAGCTGGAAAGTGAGTACAGCTAAGTACTACTATATATTCAGTCGATCCAAGAAACATTTTTTTTTGCTAGTGCTCAGTAATAATAATGTTTTAAAGTAAAAAAAACTTATAATAATGTTCAACACCGTCCTGCGTCCATGCCATAATGTTAATTATATAAAGAGCACAAGACCTCCAAACTTTCAGAGCCTAAACAGTTCATTAACAGTGAAGATGAGAACTTTAAGGAGCAAAAGGTGCAAGAATTCCTTCCGACCTTCCCAACGGATGGGCCGTCGAACGGGCAAACCCTACGGGTGAGCACACCATTAATAATAGAAATTCTCTACGTCCATGGTTGGACCGAACTCGGTCAGTAAAAAAAAGAAAAAGATTTTAAAAAACCTTTTCATATGATGCTTTTATCATTTTCGAGGAGAATTTTTTATGAAAAATTCTCTCTCGCCCCTTCTCTGTATTAATTGAGTTCAGTCCAATTCTATACTCACTCAGTTGCAATATCTAGAGGCAAGAAGAAGGCTCTAGGAATTAAGATATGGAGCCATCCTTTTCAACTGCCCCCAAGTGTCTGTGTCTAAAACAAGTGTGGGGACGTGGGGTCGCCCTTAATAACTATGGCACCAACGAGGAGACCAAGTGCCGTTATTACGGGGAGTTCTAAAAATTCCTACTACATTAAGCAGAGAACCCCGCTCCTTTGCCTGCTCTCTAGCATCTCATACACCCCGAAACAAAGGACCTGAAGCCCGCACAATTAAGCAAGGCTTGTTTTTGCTCCCCACTACTACATACTTCCTTGTTTCTAGCTGATCATTGCTTCACTCTTTAGAGAGATTGGAGAAAGGTAAAGCGCTTTTGATTAATGTATTACATCAATTCAATATATGAACTTGAGATGGGAACATGTACTATCCACATACATAATGTAGATTAACATATTGTATCTACAGGGACGTATAACGCAAAGCACAAACTCTTTCTTTTGCATCTTCTATGCATGCAACATTAGTTTAATTGAGAGAGAGGGAGAGAGGGGGAGAGAGAGCAACTGTACATTTGCATAGTATGAACCCTTGGCTGCATAGTCTATGCAAGTATATACGAGAGGAGAGACGAGTGCACATCACATCGGAGAGATTGCTACAAAAACCCATGAGCCAGGTACTCCTGTATCGTGCGTCGAGAGCAGGGGACCAGTTCCTTCTTCCGCCATTAAACACGCGTGGACCCCTTCTCTCACCTAATCAGAGGACAGAACACCCCTTTTGATCACATTTTGCCTCTAGCTTTCCTCCCCCTGCCTCCTCTTTTCTTCATCTCTCCTTTCCTCTCTCTCTCTTTCTCTCATAACACACACAGACACACAAACACACGCACACGCACGCACACAAATATTAGTGTACTTTTCTCGACATGAACTTTATGCCATCCCGCCGAGTGAGGACCAGTTCAGCTCCATCACTTCATAAGTTCCTTCTTGGACCCAGAGAGCAATAAAAAACTGAAGCTGCTGCCTGAGGCAGTTGGTTTCACCTTTGTCTCTCAAATGAGAGGTCTCATGTTCGACTTTGATTGGAATTTAAAAATTCTCCAGGATAGGTGAATTTATCTCTAGTCCCTAAGATTTCTTTTTCGAATAATCAGACGAATTTGGAATTCTCGCCTAATTTGACGGACTTATAGTCCAACACGGAATTATTTCTAACTATGAAAGATTAAATATATTTATACATACTTGATTACTGTGCCACCTTTCCAAAAAAAAAATAAAAAAAAAAAAAAATAAAAAAAAAGAATGAAACAGACGCCCCCACCACTAACACCACACATCACACTAGACAAATATTTGGCCCCCGCTGCCCCTTCCCATCCCCTTCATTTAATTCTCCTCCCCCCACGTCTTCTCTCGTCCTTCGCATCGACTTCCCTACACCCCTGCCCACACCAACATATTTAATATCACTGGTACCTCTTCTCTCATTCTTTATCTATGCTATCACATTTCTTTCTGTTTCTATTCTTCTTTCTCTCCTAGTCGAACCTTCGCCTCCATTTGCTTATACAGTTCCAGGTCTCTCTTCCACCTATCCCCTCTCCTCTCTCCCTCTTAATTTCTTTACCCGCGCTAGCTTTTTGGCTGCCTTGTTGGTCCTGAGCCATGCAGATGGGGCACCATGAGATCAGGGGCGCCATTCTGGTCTTCCTCCTCTTACTCGCCTCGTGCTGCCACGGCTCGAGAACCACGCAGACGTTCCATGTCACGGCGCCGCCAACGTCGAGGAATTTGGGTCACTTCCTTGGGTTCTTGCCGAGAGCGATGCCCATCCCTCCCTCCAGCCCTTCCAAGCAGCACAACGGCATCGGTTTACAAAGCCATCAAACACCTTGAGAAGAAGAAGGAGGAGGAGGAGGAGGCGACGTTGATGGTGACGATGATGAAGAAATGCAAGGGAAATGGAGGGATTAATGCACATGTAGGCAATATTTTTTGTTTCAATCTCTGAGTTGAATTCTTTTCTCTTTCTTTTGGGAAGTGCTCTCTCTCTCTCTCTAGCTCCCCCTTCCTTTAGAGAGTACTAACGCTCCTGTGACGCGGAGCCCATGCATGTGATCGCGAAAGGAATGGTGTCTTGGCTCGAGGCAAGATGAGACAGACAGGGAGACGTGAAGCAAGACTGATCTTGTGATAGTTTGCTATTTTTGCGAGTCGGGACTGCAGGCAGGTGTTTGCGAACTGCTTGAACTTGACGTTTGAAAAATTTCTCCTTTTTCTTCTGTATATATTCTGCTTCTAGTAATTTGCTAGCCTGAGCGGACAAGGGTTGATACATTTAGAAACCAAGCTAGAGGACACAGTTTCTTTTGCATGTAACTTCATGAATTCTATGGTAAAAGTGGGGATTCTTTTAAGCTCCACAATTTTGGTATATATGTTCCAATTTGAAAGAAGGTGATACGTATGTTGGGGAATCTAGCTACATTTGCATCCTGTTCTGGTTTTTGGTGGGTCTTGCTTGGTCTGGTTGTCCGTGATGCGTGGTGTTCATGCATCTTCATGTCCTCTTCTTTTGGCCTTTAGCAGCATTTGAAGGCGTGGATCTGATGATGCCCCTCGTGGGCGGAGGAACTTTCTTGTCTCAACGGGCACCTTTTACTTCAAAGCCTGGCAAGGGAGATCTTTGAGCAGTGAGCGCGGTTTGAATACTGTTGCAAAGAGAAGACTGAGGAAAAGCCAAGATGGGATTGGGTCGGGGGGATGGTGTCTGCCCATTGGTCATTCCAAGTGACGTGGATGACATCCCTTACGTCTCATCAGGGGGATTTTTTTGGAAGCTCACGGCATCATTTGGCCGAGCATGCTGAAGGGTATGGCCCGGATGTTTGTGTGTAGACAGGGTCGGTGTCCCCGATCCCTGTAGACATGGTTTTGTACCCTAGCTACATGTTCGTACAGATGTATGCGGACTTCGGGTGGAGTTCGCTCATGTTAGGTGAGCGCAGCCACGCTGAAGGCAGATGGTGACATGGTGCATAATGTTAAGCCGGACCCACTATTATATTGCAGTTTACACCAACTCTCCCAACAGAAGTACGTGTGAGAAAGGTTTATCTAAACGTTTAGCGAGGGCCTCACTAGATGACCCTAATTAGAGTAACTCAAATTCTTTCATATGCGGATTCCTAAAGTATTAAATTATTATATTACTGTTCTAAAAATGAGAGTTATCACTCTTGACCTTCATATGTATGTATGTTCAATAGGATTACTCTTGTCGATCTCATTGTGAAATCTGATTACTTAATCTTCATCAAATTGATTATTTCTGTTCAAGCGCTTGTTCTTTAGATTCTCTTTTCTTGGTGAATGAATTTTACAATTTCAAAAGTAGCATGGACTTCCAATTTCGTCATGTGTTTAGAGAAAGTAATAGAATTGTTGATGTTTTGGCCAACCACTTTTGTGATTTTCAGGTTGATCAGATTTTTTATGTTTTTTATCTTTGTCTACTATTGTCAAAGGAGAGATCACTTCTGATAAAAGTAGTTATTTTTTAGGGTTAAATTCGTTAAGAGAATTTTAATTTTTCGATGTACTCTCTTGGAGAGAAAGTGGTATGTCCTCTCCTTATATTTTGAAAAGTTTTAATGATATAAAATTCAAAGGGTGGGCACAGGATCCTAAATAAATTCTTGGGTTTAAAAAAAAAAAAAAAAAAACCTCTCACAGTTCATTTTTATTCCTACCAGATATGGTTAAAAATATCTTTTAACGCCATCTACAGTCCAAGAAATTGTCTTTTGCCTGTGGTTAAAACAACTCACACCTCCCCTAGCTCTCTTCAGACATTTTTCTTCTCCTCTCACCATCCCTCCACTCTATCGGCCGACGGTGTACGAGAGAGAGAGAGAGGAGCCTGTCTAGTAAGATATCGTCATGCTAATGCTCTGGCCCTAGTCATATAGTAGAAGTTGGGCTACCAAACGATGAGTCTGTGCTCCATGCCATGAAGAGTTATGCCCGGAGTTCGCCTACTCCACTGTTGTGTCGATCATTAGGAACCTAATCGTGCTGATGGAGAGATGGACTTTCGACCAGCATTGCCATCCCTGCCTCTCTCCTCCAAGGTCTCCACGATCCACCGCCTAAACTGATCATACAGCTGCCTACCTCTTTAGCGTCAACTTCTTCGTCCTAGTTAGGGTGGAGGTCGGAGGGGGAAGGGTTGGATATTTTTGTTGGCGAGCGAGCTAAGCTGGAAGTCGGCTGGGAGCTGGGTGAGTTGGTCTAGGTGGGATGGGGCAGCGGCCAAGCTAGGAGGGTTGAGGGGGCGATGGGCCCTCCGAAATAAAATAATGACCTTTGTATTTGCGGCATTTTAATTTGATTCTCCCACAATATTATGAGATTTTACGTATAACGTATTACCAATTGATATGAAACTTCTAATAAAGTTTTACAATAATCTTATTTTTTAAACTATACATGTAGATGGATAGTATACCCACCGCGCGCTATCCAGTCGTAGCTAAAAAGTACATATATATAATACTCTAATTTCTTGTAGTGCCATTTATCTTTATTTTAATGCGTTACTCTTGGATCTTTTTATACTTAAATATATTCTATAGTGGCTAACTTAAAAGAAAATCTCTCATTGTGGTACAAGATAGGGAGATTGATCCATGGGCGCCAGCTGCGTCCACATGGTAGACCATGCTAGAGGGAAAGGAATGATCTCTCTCTCTCTCTCCCCAGTCTTTTTCCTTTTAATAGAATGATCGTTAGCCTAATTTAATTTTCCCCCTTTTTTGGTCACTGAAAAGGCTGATACTCTCATTACCTTCTTGCTACATGTCATTGAACACATCATCTTTGATGCATGGTGGAGTACTCTCCGAATAATAGTTAGGACAATTATATTGATGGTAGGGTGTGGACATGACGATATATACATCGATTTCATGAGTTTTAAATATAAAATAGAGATATGGGGAATACCTTGAATGCGGAAGATTTAGAGATATGTGCAATTGTTTCGAAATAAAATCATATTCCTACTTGTCAAATCAAATGGGAATGCCAGTCTCCTGCAAGAACTCAGCGAGGACCATCATATTGGTAATGGCTCATTGAATAAATTTGGCCCCTCGAATTACTACGGTTACTGGATCGTTCAACTCAAAATGTTAATATATACTAAATAGATTAAGTATCACCAATTCGAATATACTTTTATTTTATTTTTTAAAGTGAGAATATTTTAATGTGCCTTCTTACACGTAGATCAATTTAAATTTTGTCATATAGAACACAAATACGGAATATATGGTCCGGTCCATAATCATAGGTTCTAATATTATATTAAAATTATCAAATCATCTAATCTAAAATCTTAAAATATTGAGTGAAATAGGCATCATTACTTTTACTGTATTTTTATTTTTTTTTATTTTAACGTGGGACTATTTTAACCTGAAATGAATACATATTTAAGGTATATGAACACACTTACAGTAGCTACCACAAGTAGAAAAACTTAATGAAGGAACCATATGCAGTGCAAGTTAGTGCTTCTTTCATATGATGCACGTACGTACTCTGAGTTGGGAAACCATGCCAAGCAATGAATGGTGCCAGAGTGCAATAATGCATGGTGGCATTCTTTTAGGAAGCAAGAAGAGTGAAGTCGCCAGATCAAAAGTCCAGCTGGAGTGCTCCCTCTTTATTTAGTCAGCGAAAGAGCAAGGTCGGCTCAAAAGAAGACATGCATGATGGGAGCCAGGGATATGTGGTCGACATCAGAATTAAACCTGATGTTGTCTGCTGGCAATGTTAAAGGGTGAAGAGAGGAGTAGATTCGATCTGTTCATACGATGTTTTGCAGTTTTGTGTTCACAAATTGTTATGGATTCAGAAGAATAATGCAAGATGTGTACATGAGAATAAAGCTAGTAACTGTTGCGCTTTCGCCCAGTTGTTGTTGTTGCCTTGTGCTTCTTATCACAAATGTCCCGATTATTTGCTGAGACTTATCCACCTGCCCCCTCTTCTAATCGTATATAAAAATGCCTTTACAAGACTTATAATTGCAAATGCACATTCTTTGATCTAGAATAACTTGCTACACCGCACATAACTGAGTTGGAATGGGTCGTCCCGTCTCCCGTCTCACTCTATCGCGTGCACACCCGCATATGACCTTGCTTCCCGCATTAATTGCTCCTTAACGTCAACAAAAAAAAATTCAAAAAAATTGTAAATTTTTTTACCCTCTCGAGAGTGTCAAGATATTATCGAGAGCGACAAAATGTTCTCGAGAGTATTCAACTGCTCAAGATGCTCTAGAGAACACCTTGATGTTCTCGAGAGTATCATGATGCTCTAGAGAGCATCTAACTGCTTGGATGCTCACGATAACATTACAGCACTTTTGAGAATATATTTTTTTTTTAATTTTTTTTTTTATTGACGTCAAGACGCAGTTAATGTGCGACGCAAGGCCATGTGCGATTGTGCATGTGATAGAGCGAGACGAGGTGGCCTGGTCCAATTCAGCCATGACCAATATCATCGGCTACTAAACTATTATATATATTCAAATAGTAAAATAAGGCCAAAAATGGGACGTTCGGTTGGATCAACTACCAAACAACTTTTCAGTAGCTTATAAAGTGGAAACAACATCTCATCTGGTGAATCGTATAAAATACTGTAAAATGTGATAAATAATCGTAAAACAATATTTTCTTTATGTCTCGAGTGCTATAAATTATTATATTTCAAAAATGTTTGGCTCCTAACATCTTTCTTTTAATTGATTTTATTTTCAATCTAAAATCACTGTAAATCAAAACTAGTAATTTCAAGAAACAATTGATTTTAAAATGGGAGATTTTATTTACACTGAGTTTAAAATCAATAAACTCAAAATCGAGATTTTATGATATTTTATGATGCACCCAACAATTAAACCTTTACTATTAGATAAAAGAGAAAATGAGAATATTCTGCTATATTCTATCTGTCAAGAGAGAATATGAATTATTGGATTAACCTTTTATATCTCGAAGATCCTTTCAACTGATCATAATTACTATCAAATTAATTTAATGTATAATTGCTAAACATAAACTTAGAAGGGGAGGGTCAGTAGAAGGAAACAGAATACCTTATGGAAACCATAACCTAGGAGTATATATAATTTCTAAACATAAACTTAGATGATTAGACTGATCAGATTGATTCTTATAGTGTGCATCATACGGGAAAAATTTCATGGACCTCAACATTAGGCCTATCGCGTGTGGCCAATGTTCGACCGTGTGATGATAGTGGGAAATAAGCTGCCCAGGAGCTTTGGCCTTCTGAGTCTTGAGTTTGCACGCTGACGCCGGACTTGGCGTCTAAACCGGCTCAAGTTTCTCTGCGTTCGAATGGATTCTTTAAGCTTCAAATAGAGCTCCAGATTGTTTTACTGAGTATTTAGTCCTAATCCACCATCACTAGATGGCACGTAAGACAGATAAAAAAAGTATTATTCTTTTGAGGATGAAATTTTGAATTAGTAGAGATGGCGATCCAAATAAAAATGGAGTAGAGGAACCCAGCGTGCCTTGCAATCACGTTACGGCAATTTGGTTTGGGGTTAAGTAGGTGTTCGGTCGTCCATTCTGATTAGGTTAGTGCTCTTCGGATCCTTTTACAGCTCAACGTATTTTTTAAAAAAATAATACTGTATGATATAATCCATAGGTTATACAATGTATGCCATTCAAACTGATTTTAAATGCGGTCAAGCTAAGATGTTTTGTCTTGGGCTGTGTCAAAGTAGATTAAAAAGGTGTTGAGACGGGTTTAAGCTTAATGCCATGTTTGATATAGTAATTGATAGACATGTATAATATTAATATTGAAATTGATGATAGAGGAACATAAAAGAACATGGATGAGGAGGAAAGAAAGAACTGGAGGTGGGAAAATGAAGAGAAGTTTTTAGGCCGTCCAACACTAAAGACTAACATTTTACCCATGTATGGATATACAAAATGATACAACATAAAAGCACCTACTTCGTAGCAGTATCAAAATTAAGAGTAAAATTTGCTACAAGGCCATGGGGTCCTACACTGATTGGCAGTGTTATAAAAATATTTTTTAAAAATTTATTTAAGTAGACACACTATATCTTGCATGTTCATACAATCCATTTCCAATCAGATAATTTAAAAAAGTTTAAAAAATCAATATTAAACTCAATTGTATAATAAAAAAAAAAATCCAAATCAGAGATCAGATTACACGGATATGTAAAACGGATTACGCCCAATTTTTTTTGCACTACCTAACAGTATATCAAGTTTTACTCAAAAAATAATATTAACAGAACTATTCAATATGGAGTAATACTTCTTGCACCGCCAGAGGTGCAAAAAGGATGAGCTGAAATGTGCCCCTTATTCCTTTTTGTCGTATAAAAAGTCCACATGACCCCTATCCCGCCATTCAATGCACCCCGACATCATCCGAACAATGGTATGTATGGGGTGTGCCAAATAAAAAATATTTGCCAACTAAAATACTTTTTGAGAGCATCAAGAAGTTCTCAATCTCGAAAGCTTCAAGATGTTCTCAAGAACTTTATGAGGCTCTTGAAAGTAATCTAACGAGTAACTTTTTTTACTTGTTTAATTTACTTCCCCATACTTGCCCCCTCCTCCTATGTGCTGATGCATGGGATGACATCCATGTCATGTATTTAATAGGGGGACGAAGACCATGTGGACTTTCTAAATGACAAAAAGAGATAAGAAAACTTATTTCAACTCATCATGTTTTATATCCCTAGTTAAGGTTGTCAACAGGTTGAAGATAAAAACAAAAATGACACATTCCGCCTCCGATTCTTATAAGATTTGTCAGAGACGAAAACAAAGACGAAAGTGAGTGTTTTGCTTTAACATCCATTTTCACTTTTAAATAAATAATGATAAATAAAAACAAAAGTAAACGGAAATTTCCGCGATCGCCATCACTATATTAAGAAGATATTTAAAATCACTATTACTATTCACTTTTTGATATACTTTTTTCTAATAATTAAAAAATTTAAACTTATAAAATTTTAATATATGTAAAAATTAACAATCTATGAATTTTAAATTTTCAATTTTGAAATCTACTTTATCTATCAATTTAAATTTACATATGAATATACTCAAACATGTGCTATAAAATTATATTAAAATGTTAAAAAATTCCAACTTCTTACTGTGACCTTTCTTTTAACAAACTGTCAAGAGATATTCTCATTGTTAGATTATATATATATATATATATATATATATATATATATATATATATATACACACACACGTGTATGTGGATAAATGTATAAGATACATGATCATTCGTAAACGGAAATAGATTAACAAATGCAAAAATGAATGTTCCTATTTCTAACTCCTATAATTATCGGAGATCCATTTCCGTTTACTATAACTTAACGGATAGTTTTTAACAAAACTCTATATCCATTAATACAAACAAAAATGGAGTGGATAATCAAAACTCAAATATCCATTGACAACCCTATCCCTAGCCATGCAACAAGCATCACTCTTCAATATGACAACCAAATACCCATAAGCCGAATGAGTTCAGATTTATGTTTGCGTTTGAAGTACCATCTTCAACAATGGACTGCATTAGGATTCATCTCAAGTGGACCTAACCGAACCCAAGTTGCAGGCCTTTTCACCCTTTTCTCATGCAATTTGATGTAGGTATATCGGTCACCGTTCGAATTAACCCAGCACTTGCCGCTTGAATAAATGATGAATGATTAACGACCAAGATATTCCCTGTTAAAGATCCACTAAACTGCAGCTAAATCAAGCCACCGACATACTGATGTTTCACAAGAGTGCATTTCTTGCAGCAACAAATGTACAAGTATACTATAAATATGATAATATGCAAAAAAAAAAAAAAGTGATATTATTCACTGCTTAAAATCATTAAAATCGTTTGTCAGCATGTATTATTGGACCTTTCCAAAGACAAAAGAGTAGATACTTAGAGAGGTAAACGATGACTCGTTCTGTAACTAGGATTTGGGTATGTGCGATGGGCAACTCCACAGGAAGGGCAACTGATAGTTTCCAGTCCCATGGCGGCCAGACCCATCTCTTTGTGGCCCCCCGGAATTTGTATCAGACAGGATAACACAGCTGTTGGTGCCAGATTAGTGTTTCCTCTGGTACCCACGCTTCATATCCACTTGAAGCGACCAGCACCGCCAAAAGAAGCAAGCACGGGAAGAGTAAAAGATGGAGCCAGATTTTTCGTTTTCAAACTATCATGGTTATAGAATTGAATTTAAAAGTACAAGACCACCAATGTGGCAGACTAAGAAGTACAATTTTCAGAACAAACACTGGTTGTTATTGAGATAATGGATAACCTAATTTTCTTGGCAGCCCAGGCGTAACTACAGAGAAAAGAGCCACAGGGAAATAAAACTGCAAAGAATGAAGTCACTACTAACCTAGCCGGCGATTGCTATATTTGCTTACTTGAACAGAATCTCTCTCTAAAAAAACATAGAATGCTAATTCCACAAAAAAATTTTTCCTTCACGAGGTATATTCAAGAGACTCTGTTATCAAAGACAAACCAAATCATTGAACCATGCCCATCTATTTCTAAATTAGTTTGGAATCACAGCAACATGATTGTACATGCGCAAACCTCGCTTTTGAACAAAGCTGGATGAGAAGAATGCTTATAAAGCTGCAAATAGCTGCTGCTTGTGCCCAGAAGGGCTTTGGCAGAATCAATCTGCAATAGACTGTCCAGCAGCGAATGCTTGTCACTAAGAAGATCCAAGCATGGATCGGCCAGTGCAGGTCACAAAAGTAAAACTCCCTGTCAGGACGAAAGTTTAACTATCAGAAATCATTTCATAGATGACCCTGATAAGTCGAATAAGCTTGGCCATGATGCACCCTTGTCAATGACGAAGACTTGCAAGGAAAAACCAGGAAAGACATTGATCTGTGGGGTAAAACCAGGAAAGCTGGGAGCTGCTTGTAGTCTTGGCAACTCATTTTTTGCTGACTGCTGTAGGAAGCTACCTAGACATACTTCCCAAAAATGAACAAAGTATCTAGGTCAAGCCAAGGCATCTAGCCGAATCTTCCAATAACCTCACATGAACAATGCATCAAAATCCAACCCATGGTGACACAAACAATGCCATAATCCAGCAACAATAATGCCACTTGAGTAAGCACCTGAATTCCAGATTCATCCAAGCAAGCAAAACACAAAACACAGTCAAAGCATCATCCACATACCTAAACAGGAAAGTTGAACGAATGACATTCATGCAAGACAGCAGCAAAGAAAACATATAACAAATTGCCCAGGTGTCATACAATAAAAA
Organism: Zantedeschia hybrid cultivar; assembly: GCA_030544215.1. NCBI lineage: Eukaryota > Viridiplantae > Streptophyta > Magnoliopsida > Alismatales > Araceae > Zantedeschia > Zantedeschia hybrid cultivar. The sequence continues at coordinate 19,520,470 of JARZZO010000014.1, read as the reverse complement.
TGCCAAGTGACAGCATGCAGCATGGATATCCAGTAAACCGATCATGCATCAATAGCAGCTCCAGTTTCATTCTGCATCCAAAAAGTAGACATTAGCTTCTTTTAGCACCACTAGCATAGTATATGAATATCAATGTGTTGACTTACATGAAGGCCTTGTCAAGATCTGTAGCCTCCACTAGGACGTTCATAAGGGCCAGAACGGTCACGACTGTATCGGTCATTTCCAGGGCCACCACGACCACCTGAATCCCTATTCCGTCCACCGTAATGATCCCCATTACGGTCAGGACCATAATGACCATTTCCACTGCCCCCACGTGCATACCTGTCATCTCTATCACCATACCTATCTCCTCTCCCTCCATCACCAGATGGACATTCCCTGGCAAAGTGTCCAGGCTTGCCACATTGAAAACATTCTCTGCTGCCAGAACCTCTTCCACCACCAGATCCACGACGGTCATAATCACGAGTACTATCACGATCTCTACCAGATGCTTGTGGCTGAGCTTTCTCTACCAGAATAGAACGTCCATCCAAGTCCATACCATTCATTTCTTCAATAGCATCTTCCACAGCTCTCTGGTCACTGAAAGTAACAAAACCAAATCCACGGGAACGACCAGAATATTTGTCCTTAACCACCTGCAGCAACCAGATGATTCGTCTTTAACAAAAGACATACATTAGAACAAGATGTGCTAGCATTCCACACTGAGCTTTGGCATGACGGGCCACACCCCTTCGGATCAGATGGCAGGAGGTGCCGAACATAAGTTCAGTTCTCCCACCTCAGTGCATCCAACATAACTCTGGCAGGCTACATCTGCCCACAAGGAATTCCGGCCTAGATGGGGAGGCCAGATCAGGACCCACCAATCCCGATCTGAATCGGCCGATCCGGATCAGGATCAGCCGATTCTGATTTTTCCATGTCTGCCCACCATCCAATCTTCGGATTGGACAGCAGGCTACATCTGCCCACAAGGAATTCCGGCCTAGATGGGGAGGCCGGATCAGGACCCGCCGATCCCGATCTGAATCGGCCGATCCGGATCAGGATCGGCCGATTCTGATTTTTCCATGTCTGCCCACCATCCAATCTTCGGATTGGACAGCAGGGAGAGTGTGAGAATACTTCTTAAAACAATAAACTGAAAAGACTTCAGAAAAGCAAGCCCTTCTATTTTCTTAGCCGCAAACAAAGAGAATGCTTTGTAGGGTAATAGGTCAAACTGAAGATCATTTTTCATTGTCAATGATCCATGTTGACAGTCACTGTCTATACGACATGTGCTTTACCTTTCACAAAGCTAAAATATGGGTCATGAGTTACTTCTGCAAACAAACCCCTGTACATAATTGAAAGGGGAGACAACATTCAAGTCACCATTGCCAGGAATTCTACTGCAGATGAAACCCAAATAGCAGTCAAAGGAACACAGTATTCCATCACTGGGGGGAGGGGAGTGAAATGGAACCTAAGATATCTCCACAGTTACCCTTGCTTCAGTGAGGTTGCCAATCTTCTCAAAAGCATCTCTCAGATCTCTGTCAGTAGTTGACCATGAAAGGCCCCCTACAAAACAGGAATACTCCATCTCCGACATCTGAATACACAATCAAAAGCTAGAATTGAAGAAAAAGCACAACTCATCTTCAAAATTTCAATGTTCACAAAAAAAACAGTAAAATGAATAACATTCAACAAGGAAACATAGTGAAAAGTATGAACACTTACAAGGCAAGTCAAGGTCAAAATATAGTATAAAGCCAAAAATCTGAGATGTGCACGGATATAGCTCATGAAATGAGAAACTAAGACAGACAAAAGAAGAGTATCAATTAAGTTAGAAAGACAGAAGCATAGCTAGTACACTATTGATTTTACTAGCTGAATATATTCATTTGAGGAATGCTATTACATCACGCTTTTTGCCTCCCTCTTTGCCACACTGACTGCAAGCCGCTTGATCACTTGATCAAAGAGCTCTCATTAACTGCATTAGTTGAGTAAAAAGTTGTGTCAAAAGTAACTTTAATGAGAACCATCTGATCAACAAATCAAACAGCTCCCAATGAATGTGGCTAAGAGGGTGATAAGAAGTGTGGTGTAGTAGCATTCCTCTATTTATTTTATCTTTTTCAAAATATATCACAACCTGCTTCAACCGTCAACACCAACATACATCAGACATGCTGATATCTAAAACATCTAACACAAGGACATACAATGGACCACTAGCTCCACATACACATCATCATCCCTCCAACAATTCTGCCATTCCAAAACCCAATTTCAAACGTCAGAAATGAATGATGATGTGCATTCATGAGTCAACATGGACACACACCCACATGCACTTCACAGGAGTCTGTTGAATTAAAGCACAATTAGCCATCCCAAAATCCCATTTCAAACATCAGAATTGAGTGATGTGCATTTGTGAGTCAACATGGACATGCATCCACATGCATTTCACAGGAGCATTTGTCAAATTAGAGCTCAAAATCACTTAATGTGTGAAAAGAAACCCCACAGGCTAGATGGTGCACCACGTTGAAGGATAAAACCCAGTGGAAGTCAACGGAGCCCAGAATGCCAACCAAAAAGCCTAAAGAAGTGAAAAGGACCTAATCATGAAGGCCAAGAGGCAAAGGGCTCCATTGACCAGCAAGTCAATCAGCAGATTCAGCACCTTTAAGGGCCTGCCAGTTGGGTCCTCCCCAGGCCAATTGGGTCTGCCGACTTGCTCCTCCACAGTCCAGGGGTTGTTTGGGTCTCTCTCTTCGCCTTCACTTCTATTTGCAATTTGGCTAGAAATTTAAAATCTAATAATTTTTCCTTTGCTTTTTTTGGCCCTGGCAGATTTATCGTGAAATGAGATGGGTTCCCAAGGCCATGAACCATTATCCAGTAACCCCTTGGAGACTTTAGCTTTCAATAGCATAATTTTCAAAGAGCTTGGATTTGCTCTGATGAGGGTGGATCCTCTAGAGCCTTTGAACCCATGAATAGTCCTTGTTTAAGTGGTTTTTCCTTCTCATTGTCCGCATTTTCTGCACTCCAATTTTCTGGTTTCCATGAATGAATGACCTTCAAAACATGCCAAGTACCAAATGACAACCCCAATTCTTGTCTTGAACAGCCACCAAAGTACATGTCCTGACTATGAACAGGATCCTTGGAGGTTTATAAATCCAAAGAGTGCTCCAATTAGCCCATGCTTTGCTTTGTCTCATTTTATTCTGCAAAATTTTAGATGGTGAAACAGAGTTAATCCTCAGTTTTCCTCCCTCTAAATGTGAAGCTGACTATCCACTTGGATAAACCAAAGAGGTTGTGTTCTTATGATGAATGTGATCCTTAAGGTCTGAGATCCAGAAATGATTCCCAGGATTTAGCTTTCCACCATCAAAATTTCTGAAACAGGCAATTTGGGTATTTTCCTCCTCCTTTGTAAGTATAAGGTGTCTATGCTCATCATTGTATTCATCTAATAATAGACTGAATCGATTTTATGAACGGGTCTTTAGGCTAGCTGGGTATATTAGAGATGCCCTTCAGACCTTGTTCAACCGAAATTGGGGCCCAACGGTCAAAAGACAAGACTCATGTACTGGAAGCATCATGTTTATCCTTATAGGGGAACATTACAACCACCCCCTTCATAGGTAGCCCCCAACGCTCGGAGGCATCAAGGACACCAGATGGTGACCAGCCTATTTGGTTAGATCCCCCCCTTGGCAGCCATATTGTTTCAGGATCAGTACCACACAGAAAACTCCTAGAGGTCATCCTTAGTCCTTAGAAATCCTGTGGGTGACATCTCATGGATCTATTTCTAGGCAATATTTTAACTCCCTATAGCTTCTTGCTAGCGACAGCAGTCAGCACCAGCATTCAAGGCTAGTCAATGTCATATATCCAAATACCGTATCCCAATGTTGGAAAGCGACTTAGTTTAAGACTTGCCACTTTGCAGATTTGCTGCTGACAGGTTTTGCTATCAGGGGTATTAGATGTGAGAGGGTTAAGGATATACGATGGGCTAAGCTCCTGAATATATGATGGACTTTGCCTCTTTTTCCCCTTTTTGTGTATTTGGGTTGGGGGGGGGGGGGGGAATTGAAAAAGACTTAACAAATTAAATTGTTCTGCTCTGACCTATGCAATAGCCACTCACAACAATAGTAGTGGAGTATCTGTATCATACGCATATTATACATGTAGATACAAATTTTCAAATGAAGGAGCTTTGAGAAAATGGACTGTAGTCATATGCACCATTGTCCAAGTTTGGTGCCGCTTAGAAGACGTGATCAAGTTTGAGTGGAGGGTAGAAGAACCCAAGAAAGGCCTAAGATGAGATGGTTAGACATAATAAGAGGGAATTTGATCTTCCTAGATATAACTACAAATATGGCATGAGGTGGTTTAAAATGGCAGGATATGATTCATGTAGCCGACCCATACCTACCTCACTTTGATGCTTTTTCTTTTGCATCACCCTTAAATCATACCCACGGATCAAGAATTAAATCACCTTAAAATCAGATGGGAACAAGAGGATGAGAGTTCAGAACCATTTCTTGTTACCTCCATGGGGTCTTCTCATGTGTCCAATGGTGAACTCACAGGTAGGGGTGCAAAACAGGCTGGATCTATCCGGATTTGGTCCGACCATATGAGAAAGATGTGGATGCGAATCCTCTTGTATACCCGAATGAGATGAAATGGATCCCAGGCATACCCGTATTTTAGAAAGTGGACCTCCGTCGGGGTATCCATTTTTTAGATATTAAATAATTGAAACCCTATAGAATCAGGTATTCCTTCCTTCGCCGCAAGCGCCTGGTAGGATGGCCTGGAAGCAACTCCGACCATGCTGCCTCCACCACGTGCCATCCTCCTCTCCTGCTCTATAGACCACGGCGGTGGCGGCCTTGTTGAGCACCACGCCCCATCCTCCTCCCCTGCTCCGCTGACCACGGCAGCGGCGGCCCTATTCACCACCACGTCCCCATTCTCCACCACGCCAATGCGCCATCGGCTCAGTTGGGGACTGGGATAGCATTTGCCATCCGCACCACAAGTGTTCAGCCACCACTCCGCTTGCAGAGTTTTCCCCCTGCTGCCTCTTTCGCATCACGAAAGGGCCATCTGTACTCTCTTCCCCATTTCTTCTCCCTCTGGTGAAAATCTAGGGGCATCTTTTTGGCTTCTTCTTTGTGCTCGCTTGGCATTGGTGTACAAGTGCCATTATTGCTGTTTTAGGCCCAGGAGGAGATAAATCTGATTTCTTCTTTTGATAATTCTTCACGGAATACTCCCGTCCTGTGTTGATCAGAAATCTCAGATCTGGTATTATTCTCGTTCTTGTTTTGTTCAAAAATCTCATATCTGATATTGCTCTCGTTCTTGTTTTATTTTAAAATCTCCGATCTGATGTTGCTCTCCCGTCCTTGTGTTGGTCAGAAATCTCAGATTTGGTATTGCTTCCATTTTTGTTTTGTTCAAAAATCTCAGTCTGGTATTACTCTCCCATCCTTGTGTTGATTAGAGATCTCTGATCTGGTTTTCCTCCCATTCTTGTTTTGTTTAGCAATCTCAGATCTTGTATTGCTCCGTCCTTGTTTTTATCAGAAAATTCTCAGATCTAGTATTGTTCTGTTCCTTGTTGAATTGAAATATTAGCAAGAAGCATGTTAAAAACATGATTTTTTCTGTTAATCTTTCATCTATTTGAAAGGTTTTTTAGGTTTTTCCTTAAACCACTCAAGTGCAATGAAACTTTCAGCAGTTTCACGAAGCAAATCTACATACATCTGGATCGGGGTACGTAAAGACACATGCGGATCCAAATCTGGAGGTCCGTATGTGCCAAGGCATTATTCGGATGCAGAGTTGTATCCAAAAATATGGATCCGGGTCTCTTCCGGGTCTGGGTCGGATCCTACCAGATCCACCCGTTTTGCACCCCTACTCACAGGCTCCTCCATGATGGTGACGTTGGGACCTTCAGCACCAACTCTGTGATCACCCCTAAACTACTATCCACCATCACCTCCAACACCAGTGCGGTTTCTGGAAACCATTCTCCTTGTTAGATGCATCAGAACACCCCTCTCACAGTTTCCCTGATTGAATATTTAGGACTATGGACAATTGGGAATTGGACACAACTTTCAATTTCCCATCAGAAAACAGGGTCAAGGAAACATCCAGCAGCATATCCATGTTACCTCAGCAATGCAGGGTACAGAGGGGAGTATTTCGGGGCTTTGCCATTTATAAGTATTTTAGATGAGAATGGAAATTCATAAAATATCATTGCCAAAAGAAGGGCAATTTAGGATGTTCATCGCGTGAAATTAATGTTCATAATTACAGGCTCGCAGTTTGGATATAGGGGATTCATTCTAAGGGCCAGATATTAATTGGAAGGTCTACATTTGGGCCGGTCCTCAATTTCCAGATATTTATTTGTTATATCTATTATACTTTTGTCAAAAATTTTAAATCTTGACAAGCAAAACATGTACATATTTGATTACATACTTCTGATATGTATTTGAATGATTTTTTGATTGACTTTCCGATGAATCATATCCAGACATACCTGTATTGTATTATACCTGTCCCATATTTAACATTTTAACTAACTATGCAACAACAAAGGTTCCAATAGTGGAACCAGAATCTATGTATTAGACATGATTACTGTTTCTTCTTGCATGATCCCACGTTTTTCTTCTTTCTTAATGATCCCACGTTTTTCTTCTTTCTTAATGATGCCTAAGGCGATCCATTGGTTATATGGGTACTTTATACAAAATTTGGTCTTTACGTATTAGACATGATTACTGTTTCTCAAAGTCTTACAAATTATTATCTAGATGTTTTATTTATTTTCCTTTTATTGTCATTTTCTTCCTTTTTGGTGATTTATGGTAGACAACATGTTCCCTCTTGCCTAGGCATTGGAGGCTAAGGCGAACCCCTCATTGCCATGCTCCCCTCTCACTTCTAACTACATAGACCAAAACACCTAATAGTTTGCACAATCTAAGATACAAATTGATAATAAGTCCACCAAATTAACAACAAGATATCATTAGCCCTTCCAAAAAATCATTTGTTTCCTTGCGTTTCCTTCAATTTTTTCCCTAGTACAAATTCATAGAAGAGAGAAAACTCTTAGAAATGGAAGAATCCAACTAGGTTGAAGCATCATTATATAGTGATTGACATTGGCAATAAACCAAACCTCGAAGGACTTGGATATGAAAATTTTAACATGTATGAATGATATAGAGGCTTTTCATTAACACACATGAAGCACACTTAACTATTTTGCTACTACTTCCATGTCATTTCCCACAACATAAAAGCACCATATAGAAACTCATAATTTTGGTTTTGATCTGGACAACAATACCATAACTTCTTAATTTTCATCTTGTAAAGTGAAGTTCTTTTACCATTATCTGTGCTAATTCAAAAGTATATTGATTTAGGAAAGTTTAAGGCTCATCTCAAAAGCAAATAGAAGAGTATATGATACCCCTAGCCAATCAAACCTTGCTTTCCAACAGGATTTCAATAGTATCGCCTTTGCAATGAAAAAATTAAATTAATGTAAGTTCGCACATGGAAGACTTAGAGTGTTCATTTCAAAAAAAAAATTCAGTTTATAGTTGCCCTAGAGAAAATCATGAACTATGTAGTCAGAAGCAAGAGGCAAGTGAGGCAACCAGGGTGCCTGGGCGATCATCTAGGCATTTGAGGCGATGTGTTCTCTCATAAATCACCATGAAGGAAGAAGATATCAATATAAGAAAAATAAAGAAAACATCCAAGATAATCATATGTAAGACTTTGAGAAGTATTAATCATATCCAACATGTAATGTCCTAAGACCATCTACTAGTCTGTTTGGAACCTGACCTAGACACATCTCTCCTATGTCGGATTATTCGGAAATCCATTTTTTTGTTTATCTAGAGGATTTATAGGTCGATTTTATATTTTATCGGACTATGAGAGCTTGGGATTAGCCCTCAGGGAATCCGGGACTTCGAATCAAGCGAAGATTCGAGTATATGACCTCTCTCCACTGACCTCGGTCAGTGTTAATTACGCTGAGCGACTGCTCGGCAACCCTTGATTAACCGTCCGTATGATGCCCTTAATCATGCAACACTATTACTACAGGCAGCGCATGCATATGAAGATATATTTTAGGTTAAACTCTTGGCCTCACCCAAGTTTAGGATGTTTATATGATTTTGGATTGATTCCAAGCTATATGGATTAATTCCAAGTATATTGGATTGACTCCAAGTATTCTGGATTGATTCCAAGTATTTTAGACCCATAAGGGTATTTTTGTAATTATGCCAAGTTGGAGAGTATAGGGAGATTATGGTTATTTAAGTATACGAAATGAGTTTTAATGATTTAGGAAGGTTTCAAAACCTTAGGAGGTATTTTAGAGTTATTTCAAGTGTGTTTGGATTATAAGGGTATTTTGGTAATTTTGCCCAAATTGGATTTTTAGACTTAAAGTCTATTTTTATATTTTTATGAGATTTTTTATTTATTTTTATCATATTGAGGGTATTTTGGTAATTTTACCCATCTTATTAAGGTTTGGAGGGTATTTTGGACATACGAGAGATTTTGATATTTTTTAAGAATTTTCTGTGATTTTTACATATTTTTAACATGTATGAGGGTATTTTTGTAATTTGTATTAAGCTCTAGGGGCATTTTAGTCATTTCAGAATTTTATATATTTTCAGATTTGGTTCTCTGTTTTTTACTGAATTTTACTGATTTTTTATTAATTTTATTGATTTTTATTTAATTAATTAGGTATTTTAAGTTATATTTTGGATTTATGTAATTTCCAGATTTGAGTATTACTGATTTTCACAGAATTTTTCTGATTTTTATATTGATTTTAGATGATTTTCGCAGATTTTATTAATTAATTAAGTGTGTAAAGTATTTAAGTCATTTTTAACTTAAGTATATTATTTTATGTCTCAATGTTTCATTATTAAGTTTTAATTATGAGTCTAAGATTAGTTATGTATGGGATGAGGCCAATGATATTTTAGAATATTTAATTATATATTTTATGTATTTTAATTAGTTATAAAACTAATTATTTTGCATATGAAAATATAGTAACATAGTGTTACTTAAATATTAGATCCATGAACACACATGCACACACATATGCTCAAAGAACAACATGGGCATTTCATTCATTATTTCGGCATAATCCCGTCTTATAGGACGGTGATTTTACAACATAAATTTGGCAGAGCTTCCCCTTAGGAATAAACCTTAGGAAGAGAGCCCTCCAAGAAAATATCGCCTCCAAATCGCAGCAAACCCGGGCAAGAGCACCGGATTTGGTCTTCAAACTGGCAGAGTTTCTCCTAGGAAATTTTGGGCCAAATAGGCATGGGTTCTCCTTACCCCTTGGGGGGTATTTATAGGCTTCAAAGCCTTAACCGGTGGGGGTACCCACCGGAATGCTTGAGGTGGGGGGTACCCACCGGTTTGGCTTGAGGTGGGGGGTACCCACCGGTTGCCACTTCCTCCTCCCCCTCTCTTTTTTGATTTTTTTAATCACATGGGTGAGAGAGATGGGAGAGAGCATATTAAAAAGAGAGAGAGAGAGAGAGAGGGGGGACCCCCCACCGGTTGGAACCGGTGGGGGGATGGCCACCGGTTGGACCCCCCACCGGTTGGGAACCGGTGGGGGGTCTCCCCCACCGGTTTTGGGCAACCGGTGGGGGGGTTCTCCCCTCCCCATGCTCCTCTTTTCCCACCTTTTTAGCTCTTAATGAGCTTTGGGCCAGATTTTGGGTTTTGGCCAAGTGTGAAAGGGGTTTAGCCCCTTAATTTCAGACTTTGGCCAAGTGTGAAAGGGGGTTTTAGGATGGGGTTAAGAGGGTTTCCACATGGGATTCTCAACCCATGTGAATGGGGTTAAGATCCCCCATTACACCTCTCATTAAACACTCCCCCCATTCTTTGAATTTAAAATGGGAGAGAATTGAGGGACTCTCCTCCCCCCCCCCCACCGGTTTCCCCCTTGGAACCGGTGGGGGGTCCCCAACCGGTGGGGGGGGGGGCTTCCCCCCTTCTCCCTTTTGATTTAAAAAGGTTCCAACATAGTCATATAAGTAGTGAATGATCTTAGGAATCATAAAAAATAAGAAACGAGTGTGGTAGCATGCAAGAGAAAAAAGAGTATCTGACATTGTTAAAAAAAGCATTAGCCGCTTTGGAATAATTAAGAATAAGAAAAAGTAATATCACATAATTAAAAAAACAAACATTTGGCATAGACATCATAGGCAAGTGCCTAAGTAAGTGAGGCGAACATGAGGCGAGGCGAGGCAAGGCGTTTTGGCTCGCCTCAAACTACCTCATCGCCTAGGCGAGCAAGGCGATCACCTTTGATAACATAGGTCACTAATCCCTATACCACTAACATTTTCTCTCTTCACTAGCGATTTATCGAAACTCTAGAGAAAGCTTTGAAGGGGTAATAGGATTACCTTGATCAGGCACAAGACAACCACCTTGAAGAGGACTAACATCTAGGGAGCCATCCAATCAAATCCTCCATTTAATATAAGCATATCCCACTTTGATAAGATAAGACTAGTGGTAGCAATAATAATCAGTCCACACACAAAAGGAACTTTTGAAACTAAGAATTATAAGGTCTGGTAGATAAATTAAGATAAGAACATTAAGTTATATGGAAAGGTTGTAAGGCCTGCTATGTTATATGGTACAGAGTGTTGGGCTGCTTGGGCAACTAAATAAGATCACATATAAAAATTGTGTGGCGGAAATCAGAATGTTGAGATGTGCAAAAATGCTAGAAAGGATAAGATTTGGATTAAACATATACGTGGTGATTTAGGTGTAGCATCGATTGACATTAAGTTTGTAAGAGAATAGGCTAAGATGGTTGTCGTGTATAATGCCATCAAATTTGGCACCAATAAGGAGATGTGATCAAATTAGAGTGGTTAGATGTAGTAAGTAAAGCTTGAGCTTCCTAAGTTCAAATTACAAACATGGTATCAGATAGATTAAATGGGAGGACAAAATTCATCTACTTGACCCCAAATAAATGGGTTGAGGCTCTAATAATAATGATGATGGTGGTGGCAGAGACATCCTATCAATAGCCCTTATCGCACGCTTCATCTTAAAAGAAGCTCTATCTGATCTGCACAACTATGTTCTCCTAATTAGGACCTAATGTTTTAGAGTTTACGTTCAATGGATCATCTTGGAAAACCAAAAAAGAACACCTGCTTGAGATCCCTCTATAATATAAAACATCAAAATTAATTAACTAAACGAAATAACCAAGAATAGGACAAAATCACGACAGAGCTACAAAATTGGACAAAAATGGTAAAACGAATGTAGATAATTTCACGTTACTTAAATACATTCTACAAGACGATGACACACCACGCATGTTAAGAAGAAATTAGGTATCTACATACGTACACACAAAATTCCATCTACACATATTCGATGACAGCAGAACCTAAACAGATAGAACTACCTTTGTAAGCTTCAAACATAAACCCTAGAAGTACCAGCAGTAACGAGTGAAGAAACAAACATGAAACAACCAGGCAAAGTCCGAACACATCAGAAAAATTTCCAGGAAACCAACCGCGACAAAAATCATTCACACAGCGGCGAAACGATGAAATGATAACACCAGTCCAGATGGAGGGATCATCGTAGATATAAACCCTAACATAAACCTTTTGCAGCAAATACCAGGGAAAGACCCAAAGATTGCGAAGAAATCTTTGATCTACCTCCTCGTAGAGAAACGTACTCCCAAGCGAAAGGAAGGCGAGACTTTGCCGCCGCGAATCGCCCAAACGAAGACCAGTGAAGAATCAGGGCAGAAACCAGGAAGACGCGATCTCCATCCGCTTTAGAAGGCTGCGCGTGGTCGTAGCGCTTTCGGATCCGTAGTAGGCCAGCCCTCGGGCCCATTTATGCAATGGGTTACTGGGCCTTTCGTTGGCGTCCCGCTCTGGAGGGTCGGAAATCGATATTGGGCCTCCTCGCTGCCGAGACCCGAAAGGGGGCATGGCGCCTCGGCTGCACCGCGAGTGGGTTGCTGCACACTCGCGGTGCAGCAGCAGCAACTTTTTTTTATTTTTTATTTTTTATTTTTTTAATTCTTTAAACTGTTTGACAGAGAGATCAGACTGTATGAACGTGTCGACCAAGATAGAGTCAACTTTTAACAAGTTCAAAAAATAATAAAAAAATGGCTGCACCCCCTGCGTGGAGCAAGTTCAGCAAGTATTTCTCGAACCATAAACTACCCATAGTTTTAAAATAGGCCAACTGTGAAAGAGTTAAGAGAAATGCTTGTTGCCATGTACCGCACGGTACAGAGCCGTCCCATTCTGGCGGCACCGATTTTTTCTTGAATTTGTAAAATTTTTTTAAAGCATCCGATGGTACAGTCATAGTTTTATTTTAAAAAATTAATTAGATCTCCTTTGTCCTTAACATTACCTTTTATCCCTTATCAAGAGTCTAAGTTTCACTTTTTCTTTAATAGTATTTTTCACTCCTTTTCTCATGTCAACTATTTATAATGGATCAAAAAGTGTTAATATAATAACGTAATAGCGTGATAGGGTAATAACGTCATAATATAATAACTCAGGAATATAATTGTGTATTTGTTATTTTAAAAAATCAAAATGTTAAAATCTTAAGAAATCAAGATCTTATATTTACTATGTTATTTGTTAATATGTTATTATGCTAATAATTAACGTCGGAGGATAACATTATTATATTACTAGTTTATTATGTTAACACGTTGATAGTCCATTATGAATAAATACATCAACTCATTTTCAGCAAAATGATTTACAGAAAAATAAACAAATAAAAAAATTTCACGAAAACCATTTCATAAGTACCAAATAGCCGATTTTGATTTCATTTTCCTTGTAAATCTATTTGTTTGGAAAATCTTTTCCATTTGAATCTGTACGTGCAACCAAATGCACCTTAAGTTCTCCTATGCATACGAAAATAGTAAATTGATTCTCACACTTTATCTATATTTTATGGTGGGATTATTCCATAAACTACTCGAATTTAATTTGTGTCCCAAAGGTGGACCAGGAGGAAAGATTTTCTACTTTCTAGCCCTAAAAAGTCTCTAAATCGGCGTTACTCACTTATTATTGGAGGTTGTTCAAGTGAAATATGTGGCACTAATGCTGCATCCTTTCATTGGCTGGTGCACCTTTTTTAATGACAGAATAAGTTATAATAAGATGATTTATTTACATTTATTCTTTCTTATTTGTTTTGATTGTACTATATTTTTAGTTGGATAAAAATAATTTATTTTGGAATAAGGTGGAACAAGCTATGATCAAGTTAAAATTTAAATTGCAATTAATGGCATCTCCTTTTTCGTATTTTTATGTTTTTATTTTATTTAATGAGAATGAGATATTCTAAAGAGAGGTAGAATATGGTTGCTAGACTACAATGAGACTTATTCGTATTGTTAGAATGTGGTTTGAATTTGGATTCTTTCCTTTTATCAGTTGTGCTAGCGTCCTATTTGGAGTGGGGTGGATAGAAAAAGAGAATCGGAATTTCAAATTTTCGGTTATGAGGGGGAAGAAGAGATAAAAGAACAAGAGAAGAAAAACAAGGAAAAAACAGAGGCAAAGAAAAAGGAAAATAAAAACAACGAAAAAATAGAGACAGAAGAAAAAGAGAAAAATATAGAAAAAAACGAACGCATAAGAATATCAGAAACTTGAGATAGCTTTATATTTGCTCAAACAATAAGGAGTTTAATATTAATGGATCACTTTTGCATTTGATTTGAGTCGGACTCAAGTTTGTACAACCATAAAAGAGAGACAAGAACCGAATTTTATATGTGCCTTCTGAGGTCACCATGGTGATTATCTAGAGTGCCATGTGTGAGAGATTCTTTTTGAGTGAGGAGTTTTCTCTTTTGTTCTTATACATCTGATGAGGCAGAATTCGATTCGGCCCATTAAAACAAGCTCAAACCCAGTTCAGCCCAGCAGCGGCAATAAAAGGCCCCCTGAGAGCCTTCGGCCCGTAAGCGGCATAGAAGCCCTCGGCCCAGCAGGCAGTCCAGTGGTCTTCGGCCCATCAGCGGCCCAAAAGCCTGCGGCCCATAAGCGGCACAGTAGCCCTCGGCCCAGCAGGCTTCGGCCCGTCAGCGGCCCAACCCCCTTCGGCCCAACAGCTATATCCGGCCCACTCCGGTGGAGGACTAGGCACTATGGCGGTTTACCAATAAGCCCGGAACATAGTCCTATATCGGCCATCACCGTTAACCATCATCTATCCTCCGCTATAAATACACCGCTATTTATTGCCAAAGGTACGTCTCTGTGACCCTAAATGACCATAATCCAAAAAGCATTAAAGCTACTCTTTGCCTTCTGAATCGAATCATCTTTAGAAGCTAACTTAACCGTCGGAGGGGGTTCCTGAGGGTCGAAGTCCGGGACTCCTACTAACCGGTTTCTTCTTCTCTCCCTCATGCAGGGGCTCGGTTCGAATCTTCGCCGACCTTACCAAGTCGGTCTCGACCGCCGACCTTGGACTCCTCCCTCCGGTCTCGACGCCGTTCGCCGGCTGCCCCTCTCCCGAAGGAGACTCGGTCCCGCACCGCCTGCCCGTCAGCCGGACAGACCTCGGCCACACCTTTCCGAGGCAAGCCGACACCTGACCGAGCGACCCTCGGCTTCGGATCCTCAACTGCGTCTCTGCATCCATCGCCTTCCGGATCCCCGATTGGGTCTCTTAGACCGATCCGACCCAGCTCCGGATCCAAAACTTCGGATTCAAGCTTCGGAATCCGGTCGTGATAGCTTCGGCTACATCAACATCTATCTAGTATTATTATATGATGTAGTTCTCCATCATCTTTGTCCGTGGATGCAAGTCTTTGACCGAACCACGTTAAATCTTGTGTCTTCTCGTGTGGACGTTTGCTTCGTTGATTCTATTTATTTGCATGGTTTTTGCTTGGTGTTACATGCGATGACTGGCCATGGCATCGGGACCGGCTACGCTCAGCTACAGCCTACAAGAGTGAATCAATCTGGTGGAGGATGCATCTTTTCTCGATGGTAGCTGAGTAGCAGCGGAGCATCTTGGTTGCAAGTCGTGATAGCTTTCCGATATTTACGAAGAACCTACCGAAGAGTCCAACTTTGGGTTCGCTTGGTTATATGTAAATTATAATCGGACGGAAACAATTTTCTAAATAAATATATTTATGAGAAAAATAAAAATAAAATCTATCATTTGATATTCATAAAAATATTTTTATATTCATGAAAATATTTTCAACTCTTTTAGAAAGTAGCATTCGGTTTATCCCATGAATGCCAAAATCAAGAAAAGGAAAGGTCAACGAATTAAGTTTTTTATTGATTTGAGTTTTATGAATAACCAAATAAGTATTGTGATATACTTTTCAGGAAAAGTTTTTCTTGTGGCCCATTTTACGTGAAAACGGATCCTTTGTGTTGGACATGGAACCGAGTTCCAAAAGGAGCAGGAGCGGCAGTTAGACGTTCTCGTTGGGTCCATTATCGAATGCGCTACATTTGTAAGATGTGGGCTTCTGCAACGTTTGGGCTTTGTGAGCTTTGGGTTTACTTTTGTGGACTAAATATTTGATGGTTGCTTGCAGGAAGTATGTATAGCCCTTCGGAAGGTTGATTCTGTCCCGCTGGTACAAATAGACATATGTGTTCGAGGTGGAGCCATTTCAGAAAAGCAACTGCTTTCTTTTTGAGTTTCTCACTGACCGTGTCAAGATTTGAGCTTAAGAAGGAACATACAAAATTTATCCACAATCATGTTTGTTAGAGATTTAATTAATTTGCAGGTGGAGCTTTCTGGACGGCCAAAGTGGGCTTCTGCAGGCCTGGTTTAATAGGATGCAGGTTGTGCCTCGGATGTGATTTGGTATTGACCTTATGGACGAATGGGAAGCTCTTCAGAGTTTTGACAGTTTCATGAAGTTGGTTAGTAACTTTGAGAGTTTTCGAGAAATCTAGGAAGATTTTGTTTGTAGCTTTTGGAGTCTCGTGTAACTCTCAAAATTCTAATGGCAAAGAACGGCTAGAGTATGCATTCAAGCCAAGGTGTAGAATGTTAGAATATATGGCTTAAATTTAGATTCGTTTCTTTTATCAACAATTATGCTAGAGTCTTATTCGGAGGAAAAGTGTGAGTTTTTTGTATGTCTTTTTGGGCTGAGGTGTCTGTTGGAGCGGCTATATAATAGTCTTACATCGGTTAATTTCAATTGTGGCCAGTGCTTATAATTTTGGGCCCCTTCAAACTCAACATCCATGTTTTGTGGTTTGTAAGATGGTATTAAAGCATGGCCTGACCCTAGTTTATCTTCTAATTTGCGTCACCTCTTGTTATCTAATTTTCACGGTCCATCTTGGCTGTGAGGGGGAGTGTTGGAGTGGCTATATAATAGTTTTACATCGGTTAATTTCAGTTGTGACCAGTGCTTATGATCTTGGGCCCCTTCAAAATTAATATTGGGTTTTGTACTTTGTAAGAGTGCCGTCTATGAGAGATTCTTCTGGAGGAGAGAGTTTTCTCTTTTGTTCTTCTACACCCATCGCCATATAATGAGGTTATCTATCATCTTTGCCATAGATCTAGTTCTTTGATTGAACTATGTCGAATCTCTTCTTTCTTCTTGTGGGTGTTTGCTTCTTTGTTGATCTCCTTAGATTCTGCAATTCTATTTCATTTGCTTTAGCATAATTAGCACGCTCTATTTCATATATAACATGGTACAAATAATCTTGATTTACTTATGTTGACCAAGCAATAATTTGAAAGGATTTTCTAGAGTATCTACGACAGCGTCTGCACAGTATGAAATCTTTTCATCAATCATTTGATTGTTCAAAGTTCAAACTAGGACGTGGCCAGGTCATCTCCGAGAAATAAGGGTCGAATCGTCTCTCTTGTGCATGTCAACTACTATCAAGCGATAGTGATGAATCCCATGACAAGCTCCAGCATTTTGCAATCTTCCCATATGGACCACTCCAATAAAAAATCCACACAAAACCACTTCACAACACTTGACAGCCAAGCTGCCCTTATGGAAGACAATACCGATCGTACAAGTTTCCTTTTTTTTTTTTTAACTTTCAAAATTAAACACCCTTGTTAGGTAATGATAAGTACACGAACAGGCCCCAGGGATATCCACCAACAGCAGCAACATGTTTAGCCGACTACCTCATAATTCATAGAATGGGTCGGATACATGATGTCCATGTCAATGTAAAACTCAAGGTCAATTTCTAATGGAGAAATACTTACGGTAATACTTTGGGATATTATAATCCATGTAGATGCAATGTCTTAGGACCGCTGTCTAATCTGAGAGATCAAATGGTAGCATTTCGTCTCGTCTGACCAGGTTTTTCATTATTTTTAAAAAAACATCCAATCAAACATTGAACAATACAACGAGTCGGCTCAAATTGGCCCCGAACTTATATATATATATATATATATAAAGATTTTGCATTTGATTGGACACTAAAATAATTTAAAATTTTGAGAAGGAAAAATGAAACGGCTAAGGCCAAAGTGAAAGTATTACAACAAGTGTTTCTCTTTTGAGTGTAGTGCACAACCACATGTGGGGTGCTTTCTAATGGGGAGGTCCATCTTCCCTCTCTTTCTGTGTGTGCGGGTGAGTGTGAGCGGGTGAATAGTACCCCTTCCCTCTCAAAGGCCTAACTACTCTCCTCTTCTAATTTTACTAAGGGTCAATTTGATTATACGTAAAACATATTTGGATAGATAAGATTTTTTGAAGAAACACATTTACAAAGATAACAAAAGCAAAATTCGTGGTTTGATACTTATGAAAATATTTTCATCTTTTTTGAAAAAGGACACTCGATCTTATCTCATGGATGTCAAAATCGAGAAACAGTGAGGACAAAGAATTAAGGTTTCTGTTGACTAGAGTTCTACATATTATTAAATAAGTGATTGTGTTATACTTTTGTTCTATAGAAACGGACCCTAATATGGGGAGGGGAGGGGGATGTCTAGAACGCATGGTTAGGACTGGCCGGGGGTGCATGGCATGGGGGAGAAGAGGCACCGTGAAACTGATTGGTGGAAGGGAAGGAGGGATGCCAAAGGAAGGGGAGAGGAGGGTGTTCGTGGGAGAGAGGAGAGGGACAAGTGGCTAGGTGCCTGCTGGTCGGGTGGCCGACGAAGTGAGCATAACGTCCAAGGGATCAAGTGTCCCACTACAGCACCACGTGGAATATTAGTGTACGTTCTCTATGTGGTGACCCCGATGAGCATCTGGGATCAAGAGTCGCCTATCGAGCTCGGCCATGATCTCGTTTCATGTGCAGCAAACCATATAATTCCCTTCCCTATCACTGTCTTACTGAAAGCTAAACTTAACATACGCACAAAAATGTGGTCTCAACAGCCATTAATCATCTTCCCGTGAATTTCTTATCAGCATGTCGATATCTCTGATCAATACAAATAGGATTGGACGACAAACCGTGATGAGTCAAACTGTCGTGCTTCACCAAGCAACAAAACGAATCAGACGATGGCCACAAGACAGGAATGCCGATTGCACGCGAAGATTATGATCAACTTCTCACGTTGCGATCCATAAGATTGTAGCCACATGCAAAACACCCAAGACACTGTTACCCCTTATCAGTGTTACTGTAGATCCTTCACCCTTCTTGAGAAAAGTCGAATTCCTTTGTCACTCACAAGCTACTTTTAAAGTAGTGTTATACTCTGCGGCCTGACTTGCTGGCCACTTCGCGAGCCATTTGTCTTAAAACCATTCTTGTTATGCATGATGGTAACTTCTAGAGGAAGATATTTCACTGGATTTATCATCCGAGAAAGTAATCTTATGAATCGGTAATAAGTATCGTAGAAGAATTTTTAGACTTCAATCAAGAACGGAACTTAATTAAGATCTCTTAATTAAGAAGCAAGAGATGAATCAACTGCATTAGGCAGCTGGTTCCACAGAAGCCAAGGTTAATCAACAGTTGTAACCTATAAGTTGCTGTGGCATGAAAGAGAGGACAACAACAGTGGCATGTGAGTGGGGAAGACGACGGCCGACCTTGCAAGGGGTACTTCGACACATCCCGATTTTGATGGGCTCCATGGCCCCACAACCAAGGGGAGGAGGAGAAGGAAAGCGACCTCCCCGGAACTGCTATCTTCGTGGCCCGCAGGAGCACTTACTCGGGAGAGGAGGCCCACTAGCCCAGATAAAAGAAAACGAACTTTACTATACAGGAAAGAGACATGTACTTACTGCAAAGGCTTCTTGATATTGCAGTACAACTACTGATGAAAGATCCATTTGAAGTGTCCTGCACCTCCTGCGGGACAGTGTAGTAACTGTATGCTGTCTAATCTATTTGTTAGATGGCAATTACACTACAAAGTTCATGCGGGTGTTGGAGTACATATTTCTCTACAAAACTATGAGATTAATGTACTATTGTGGGAGAGGTTCTTCGATTAATGTACATTTTGAAACATCTACGGACCATGCTAGTGGACACAGACGTTTAAGTGAACAGGAAGAGTAAAAAACACGTCGATTTGTTGACTGGCTACTCCGTATATAGGACCATCTCAAGTTGCTAACTCCTCTAGTCCTTATGAGTGCTCACACAGGGAGGAAAATATTGTGTGAATTTAGTAGCACATCTCAGAAGCTACGAGCTCATGCTGGATGTTTTGGTCCAGAATCTTGTGTGACACTATTTTAAGATCTCCCCGTGTTTGCTATATATTTCGAAATGAACGGGTAAAAACTTGGGAGACAGTAAATGCATTTGGAAAGTGTACCTACCGCAATGTACGGAAGAATTTTTTGGTAGAATATTCACTTTAAATTCATTAATTAGTTGTTTAATTGACAGGTATAAACATAATATTTTAATAGGATTCAAAATTATTACAGATAATACAGGATTTAAAGGGATATAGGGAGTACAAGCACAATTAGCTAGTGAGGATCTCAAGCGCATATATATACACACGAAAACACCCTAAAAATTACGGGTGCACCTAATGGAGAGTGAAACTTGCCATGTGGGCGTGCAGATTAATGCATTTGTTAGAAAGAACTCTATCTCAGGAGTACCAAAGAATGTAGAATACCATTTACTGTTAAACTTTTTTTCCCCTATTAACGGGCAAAGTGCGTCCAATGATAAATAACCAAGACTATGTGCTTCATCAGACAACCACCCCAAATTATTATTGAAAAAAATTATAGTGTTGTTCCTAAAAGAGTAGCACGACCATAGCTACGTTGCATACAGGAGTTGAAGGGGTTAAACTATTGTTATAAAGCTAGCTTTCGACCTTCGCAAAAGATTGCCAATATCACTGTGTCTTCTACTCTATATAAACTATTAGCACCTAACGAATTGCTTTTGACTGCAAGAAGAAGTAGAAGACAAGAAGGTTGCGGATTTGTAGGCTGAGCTCTTGCGGAAAATAGGCATTTGTAGGCAGCATGCTGGTGGGTAGTAGTGTTCTTCTTTTTGTGTACAGTGGATTTGACCGCTAATGCGTCTCAAACGACTTAACATGATGTTCACGTCTAACGAATAACGCAGAAAGTCCAAAAGCTATCTCAAATATAATTTGTGATTGGACCATTAGATGTCTAGGCCGTGTTCGACACAATTTGTTTTTAGAAGTATTTTTGTATTTTTATTTAATTATTTTTTATGAGAGTTATTAGATTTTAAAAGTCATTTACGTGATATTTTATTTGTGTTTTGACTTTCAACCTAAAATTATAAGAAGGAATTTTCAAGATTGGAGAAAAAGTGAAATTGTTATAAAAGAGCTGACTTATGTAACAAATCAAAATTAGTTATAACTTCTCTCCCTCGACTCATTCTACGTAAGAAGTAAAAGCCAAAAGTAATTTTCAAGTCGAAATTTTATCAAACACGCCTATAATCTTGTCTCATAAATTATTACAAGAGTTCAAATTAAGCTCTCTCAAATCTAACTTGTGATTAGTTCATTAGCTGTCGTAGTCTTAATCACTGTTTATTTTTCTGTCTTCTTCTTTGGAGTAAGCTTTGAGACATATAGCATGATCCACAACCCAATAAATTTAACAAGATTCACCATAAAACAAGAAAATTGCCAATTAAGGGAAGAGTGGAATCTAGGCCCTTTATACTCCTCTCAACCTTTCGTATATATGTTTTCCTGTGTTCTATGCAGATCTGACTGTTGTCTAGTATTAAGCTTCTTCCCAAATCTCCAACCCCATAGCAGCTTTTCTGAATACCTGCTGTAGTTCTCCTTACAACTGTATTTGAATACCCAGCAACGTATAGCGATCTTATTGCACCAGAGAGTAGACGTTTAAATGTGAATATAACTAGTAAAATAAGTGAGTTACCCTCTTGATCCACTTCATGCCTTAACACAAGTTGCAAAGGGCGAAAGTGGGCTGCATCATATTTCATGCCTTGATGTCATCATAATAAGGGCGATAAATTACCTTAGGATTGGACATTAATTAAGTTATAACAATATCTCAAGGTGAAATAGATATCATAACAGGGAATAGGTCACATATATGGACGAGGAAAATAGTCACATGGACTGGAAAAAACACACGTCGCGCATCAGCCAACAGCGATGTAAAACTTAGAATCCACCAGGCCCCTAATTTGCGTAAATACCTGACGATCTCTTATTAAGTAACTTACTTGCAAGAGGTCAAATTTAAATCTTATATCTCTTATCATCTTAAACCTCCTTAACCACTAGACTAGATATCATTTAAATATTTAATGATAGGTCTGATTTGTTGCATATGGGCATGGAATAGATGTAGGGATATTCAAAATTAGCAGGGTGCATGACACAGTAGAACAATTTGTGCTACACCCTTGGTAATGGCCAGACTGACTCTACCCCTCAAAGCTGTGTGGTAAGATGGAACGTGGATTGTGGTAAGAATGGGACAGGTTCAGTTGATGGCACTGTCCTCGCACTGTTTCAGATAGTTTGCCGGCAGGTCGATTCAGTGTTCATGACAGAATGAGCTGTCTACTCCCGACATATTAGATGCAGACCTTAACAAACCGCAACGGAAAAATTTAGGCCTAAAGAGATTGTGAGGTTTAAGAAATGGACGATGTATGTAGTTTAACTCTTGTTAAGTAAAAAGATTATTTTTTTGGTTCGAACCCGTGATTTTTAGATCACAAATAAGACAACTTAATCATTGCTCCAAAATCCGCCCTACATATGTTTGTCATCATCTGCTAATCTTAACTATATATAGCTGTGTCTAATAATTGGGTTGTCTCACACTTGACCATAAAGCTTGGAACTGGAAGGGTGAGAGATGGGAACCTTTTGTCTCTGTTGGAAAGTTTCATCAGTGGCTCTTGATTTCTTACGGACGGTGCAGAGAGGAGTCAATGCTTGCCTTTACTCTGGGAAGCCTTTTAACTCTGTTATTGCAAGAGAAGCCAGCATGGCCGTTCGCTGGCATGGCCCAATGTGTACTCTTTACCTTTTTTGTAAGCCATCATCAGGATCAGCTACTTTTGTTGGAGATTGTATATATAGTTGTTAATCCAGCATGAGTAAGTTGAACTGAAAAAAATGGAATTTGTTGTGTCTAAAAAGCCTTTTCCCACTACAAAAACTGCATCTGTTGTGTGGAGCATCATATGTATATTTGTTAACACCTTCTGTTCTGTGAATCCAAAGGAAGCATTAGAATTTGGATCACAAAAAACCGGTGTTTTTTTTTTTTAAAAAATTGAACCACACGTTTTATATCCATTTCTCAAGTACACCACGATCTATTGAAATGATAATTTAAAATTCTAATAAACTCAAAAACCTGCAAAACATTGGCGATTTAATCACATATCTATATTAAACCAGTTATTTTACTATACATTCTCCATATCTATATTAATTTTAGATGCAGGATTTATCTACTAAAGATTATGCTTCCTTCATTTCCCCTAAAATTTTCTTATTCAGTAGACTCTATTGATTCGTTTTTTCTCTGAAAACCCACCTTCGAGACCCCGGCCACAGTATCTGTATAGGTGTCAAAAGGAGCCCTTTTTGTTGAAGCATTGGGCAACCTAATCCACAAGTGAGTGATATTTTTTTGAGCCAAGGGAAATGTAATGCTCGAGATCACTACCTCATCATGTATGCTCAAAATAGTCGTCCTTTAGTTGGACAGTACTATTGACCACCATAGGGAATTTTACTACCTGTCAAAAGATGTAACCTCTGACTATAATGGAGACATCTGTTTTCTTTAAAATAACGCAGCACTGATGGTTTCATGTCTGGAATCTGTCTCCACTAATTCACATCCTAATCCTAATATTATAATGCACCCTTTTGGAAAGGGTGGGCTCAGATAAAGAATAAATTGTCTTGGAAAGCTAATGCTGTTTGGATAAGATAGTAAACTGCATATTTTATGACTCACAAGGATGACTACGGAGCAGGGAACCACCACTGGATAACCCGCAGAGAAAATGCCAAAGTTCAATTTTATTTTAGGTAACCAATGTTTGCTATAATTTTAACAGAACTGTAGGAGCAACATGGTGGAGAATCCTCTGTGAGAAGATCAACCTGAAACCAACATGAACAAGAGGCATTCTATCATCTTATGCAGATTTTTGGTTTAGAATCGATTACAGGTTCCAAAACAGCAAAATATAAAATTAATGGAGAAAAGATAAACTTAAACCGAGTTATGTATGCCTGGATCCGTCTGCCTTCTGCCACACTAAGCTTAGAGGGAAGCTGTTTAGTCAGAATTGAAGCATTAATTTCTTAATTGAGTGTTAGATTCAATAACTGTTAAAATAGTAGCACATTGAAAATAAATAAAATCAAAGTGTGTTTTAGATGGTCCAACTTGCTTGCATAACAACTAATTGCATGTAGAATTGCGTAATCTTTGGTATTTGGTCTTCTATGACTTACAATAACTCGATGCTCCTCTTGATGATATTTAAACTCCAATGTACAGGAAAATGTGTGATTCAATAGATTTGCACCACTTTATAAACAACAGAATGGGTTATGATGAGATTAATTATTCTTAATTGTTTATCTTAGAATAAAGAGTATTTCACTTTGATGGTATTTGGCACGGAATAATTAATTCCTCTAACCATATCAAAATTAACTTTATTCTGAAAATATAGGAACCTAATTCTTCCCTTATTCTGCAAACATAGTGGAACTATAAGGGCTTAATTTCCTATTGCAAACGAAGCTACAGTTTGCATATGATCCAGGAATGGAATTGGATTTCTCTCTTCATTACCGAGAGCAAATTAAATGATTGTAAGAACCAAGAATAAGAACACACCCTTTTCAAGTTGTGGAAATGTACGTTATCTTCACCATTCATTTTCCCCCTCTACTGCAAGAGGGTTTGTAGCAGCCTTGGTTATGGAGCTTCATCAGTTCCACGTGAGTCTAAGATCCTCCAAATCTGCTTAAATATTAATGACGGTAGTGCGTGATAGGAGATCTTCCACGTGCATTCCAAACATCTTAATCCTCCCATTAATCACGCAGCAAAGGGATGCTCAGATCATCAATTAGTTAGGGTCAGTCAAGCCCTACAAAGTTGATCTCAGTATCTCCTCGAAGTAGAACAATGGCCAATGGCCAAGCAACAACCTCCCTTCTATCTTTATTAAAAGAGCCACCCATCGGTATCAAATAATTTGAATCCCCATGTGGTTGAAGCAAGAAGGTAGGCATTGTTCATGGGCTTAACAAGGCAAGTGGTTTAATTGGCTGGCAACAAGTGAGCTGCCTGCTAGCTAAGCAAACAGTCTAGTCTCTTGCCAATGGCCTTTTGGCTTTTAATGCGAGGAAGATTTGCTATCAAGTATGGTCTTTGGCCTTGGATAACGGTGGGTGAGGCTTCCTTACCTTGCTTGGCATCTATTCACTACTATACATGAGGAGCTTCCCATCCATATTTACTGCCCTTTACCTTCTCAACAGGAGTAACAACTGGCATTTGGTGGGCAACCCAGGTG
The DNA here is from genome assembly GCA_030544215.1 of Zantedeschia hybrid cultivar. Taxonomy (NCBI): domain Eukaryota; kingdom Viridiplantae; phylum Streptophyta; class Magnoliopsida; order Alismatales; family Araceae; genus Zantedeschia; species Zantedeschia hybrid cultivar. The sequence goes on along the minus strand of JARZZO010000014.1, from coordinate 19,495,199 downwards.
GACGTGTTGCACCAACCCATACCTGCTGCTGTGTCTCATGGGTTAAGTTTCTGGCAGCCAGCGGTAGAACACGGGTCTACAACTACACTGCCTTGTCTGTTTCTTCCCACCTATCTCTCCCCCACGAAGCAGTCCTCCACCTTGGCCACCAGTTCATCTACCTACCATACCGCTAGAGGACGTTCACTACAGATACCCTGTTATGTGGCTGCCTTGAAGAGCCTATGTTACTGCGTAGGCGGGGGGGGGGGTGTGCAGGCCTGAGGCAGGGGAAGGCATGTGTGGTTCCGGTCAGGGTTTTCATGTCACCAGCGGAAGCATGCGATATGACGGAAGAATGAGCTCACGGTTCCAAGGTTCGTAGCTTCTGTTTTCACTTTGCAGAACTTACTGAACCTTGCATGGTAGTATCTGTTGGCTTATTAATCCATAGCTTTGGAGGTCCTTCTTAGGGCCGACAAATGGAGATCCGCCGAAGTTTTCATTTTAACGGCAACTGCAAAGTCCTTTCAAACCGGGAAAACTGAGCTCCTCCGGTTTCTTTTCTGATTCTGGATTCATGACAGGGTCCCTTTTTGCATGTTCTTCTTTTGGGGTGCAATGGACAACTTTCTGTCTTACGTAGACCACCCAAAACCCTAGCTGTCTCTCGCCCATTACTAATGCGTGCCCCTTTTATCGGTGTGCCCGGCGGCTCATCTTCTCCAATCTGCATAGCTTGTACCCATATCTATGCTTCTGTATGTGATGTCTCAGAAAGAAAAAGAAGATGACAAGAGTGTTTGTCTACTTTTATTATAGAAGTGAAAAGGAGTGATCATACTTTCTGCTCTTCATTGAGAAAAGAGGGGACAAAACTTTGTATGGGAGCATTGTTTTCCACACAACACAATGATGCTACCTGTTACGGACCGAGCGGAATCTGTAGCTTCGTAATTTTTTTTATAGGCAGCTACTAGCTAGAGTTTGGCAGATCCAACAACGGCTCATTAGTAACAGGCTTCTAATGTAGCAGTGTCATGTGGCTTTAGTGTCCGCGTAGAGCAGTTCATCCTGCGAATATGGTGAAGAAGCAGGGGAACCTTTGCCGTCGGATCCACAGTGAATCGTGGAACCCGCATGCAAGGTTCTTTGGAGAAGAAATCCTTTCAGTACACTTTTAGAGAGGAGTCCAAAAGTACTTAGAGAGAAAGGCACAAATATTTACAAATATTTTAAATTCTATGAGAGATGTTTTTGCAATATTTGGCTTACTCCTTTTTCAACATATTGGACTTCTATCCAAACGTTTACTAAAATGATGTGTTCTCTCTTCTTCTGCTTCACTCCGCGAGGAGCAGATCAGTTCATTCCCTGACATCACGAGTTGCTAGTATAACAAAAACTCTCGTTTCGAAAAATAGAGTTTTTAGTAAATAACTTCTTTAAAAAACCTCTTATATGATGATGGCATTGCAAATGTAGGCAAGTCCTTACTATCAAGTCCGCATCATTTACATCACTTGTAAAATATAAAAGGTCTCTTATATAATCATTGTATACATATAAGATCTCTTTATTATCATTACCAATCACTTATAAATTAGGACTTACTTGAGAATAAGAAGAAAGTTTAGAAAACTGTTTACATATATGTATAATTAATGTTTTTTTTTTTTGCATGTACGACATTCTTTAAGGGTCATTATTTAGGACTCCTAAAGGAATATAAACTTATAATCCTTTTGTTCTCATCTAACTGTATTTTTATAAATAAATTCCAATGTATCAGAAAACTTTTCAGAATTTTTATAAATGCAAAGGGCTATTATTTAATCACATATTTTTATTTTTGGGGATAATTTTTCATTTATTGAAAATTATATTTTTTTTCAAAATTTTCACAAAAAACTCATATTTTACAGATATGAGATATTTTCCTAGAATATTCATTTTTTATCTACTACGTGAAAAAGAGGCAAATATGTCAATACAAGCTAGAATGGCTTCATTCATACCGACAAGTCAGTAGCAAGAAGTGTAGTGAGGCAAAGAAAGTGACACAAACTCCGTAAGTGTTCCAACAATGCTTCAGTACCAGTTAAATTATAAGAATGGAGTCTTATGAATTTCTTTTCATGGTCTTCCAGAATTACTAAATATTGGGAATGCAAAAAGATTCATTTTTCTTTTTAAGTCTTTTAATGAGTTAAATACAACAACCATGGAATGTTCAAGAGAGCATGCGAGTATAGAAAAGGAAATAGGAGTTCTCAATCCCAAATTATATTGTCATTTGTTCTTTATTATAATACATTTACTGCTTATAACAATATATATATATTTCAGTTGCAAGACATTTGATTTTTCAGTCGTACACATATTTTAGCATCCAAAATATGTAACGTTATGATTTTTCTCATATCTTCACAGATTGTCCTGTTTTAATGGAAAATGTGAGCAAACTAGCCACAATTCGAGGTAAATGCGCTTGTTACCAATTTGGCTTTTATCATTGTTATTCAGTCTTACGTTCTTGCTATGTGTTTTGTTTCCATTTCATGTGTTTACTGGAATTACATACTCTTGATGTGATGGTTTTTGTTATTTAACGAATAATAATAAAAAAAACAACCACCTTCCCTCTCGTTCCGCTACACACGGAATTGCGCGGATACACCCATCCCTGTAGGGGGCATGCTTGCCGTCTGATAATTAGGGTCGGACATGCTTATTTTTTAAATTTTTATTCTTTTATTCTCCTTTTTCCTCTTCTTACCCTATTACTACCGTGAATTTTAACACCGAAGACACCACAATATATATATATTTTCTCTCTCATGAGAATAATGTACGGTCAAGCTGCATCAACTATCTTAACCGTATACAAGTAAAATAAAGAGAGAAGGAAGGAAGACGAGGACATGGTGTTTTTTGATCAGACAATTTAGTGTGGAGTGGCTGACTCTTGTTCAAATCATCGAAAAAAGAGTTAAAAAATAAACACTTAGGTCCCGTTTGGTATCGGGACAGAAAAGGAGAAGAATATGGATAAATTAACCTACATTAATTTATCTCTATCCTTATCCTGTGATGTGTTTGGTATGTGAGGGGATAAGAAAAAAGTTAATCTTATTCTCTATTTGGTGAAAATGAGCACAGTATGGAAGATAAGTTGTGAAAAAGACATTGCTACCCTTCTAATCTAAAGTAACATGGGTATTATATTATTTTATGTAATATAACTATATATTCAATATATATGTAGTATATTAAGTGTAAATATTTTTTTATTTTTTATTACTCGTATCATGATACACTAAACATACTTAATTCAAGTTATTGAATTTAATTATATTTTAAAGACACTCAATTTATACTACACATAATTAACATATAATTAGAATATAATAATATATTAAATAAACTTAATAGTATTATTCAATATAGTAAATGAACCATTATTAAAGTTAATTATATTATTATTTTATAAATCTAATGTAATACTAATGTCTATTAGTACTAATACTAGTATGTAAGTACTAATACTAATCTAAGATAATAATATATGTATTATATTATATAATAATCTATTAAAATATTTATTAGTGTTATTTAAAATAATAATGTATATTATTATATTACATATAAAATATATTAAAGACGCTTATAGATTTATTTAAGTATTATATATATTATTTTAAGTATTATTGAATTTAAGTATATATTAAAGTATATATTAAAGTACACATTATGTCATTAGCTAGTAATGAAGCCGTTATTGAATTTAAGTATATTATTTTATAAATCCAATGTAGTACTAATGCTTATTAATACTAATATTAGTATGTAAGTACTAATATTACTAATATAAGTACTAATATTAATTTAAGATAATAATATATGTTATTTTATAATATATAATAATATATTAAAAAACTTATTAGTACTATCTAAGATAATAATATATATTATTATATTATGTATAATAATATATTAAAGATGCTTATTACTATTATTTAGTATAATAATATATTCCATCCGTATTGGCTTGATTCATATTTCTATTTAATGACATAATGTCATTAACTAGAAATAAAGTTGTTATTAGAGTTAATTATATTACTATTTTAAGAACACGATGTAATACTAATACTTATTAGTATTAATACTAATAATTTAAGTACAAATACTAATTTAATATAATAATATATGATATTATATTATATATAATAATATATTAAAATACTTATTAGCACTATTTAAAGATAATGATATATAAGATAAATATAATAATATATTCTATAGGTGGTATCGATTTGATTAAGAATTTTATTTAATAATATATTTAACGTCATTATATAGTAATAAAATAATTATTAGAGTTAAATATATTATTATTTTATGAACCAAGAGAATGGGTAAATGAAGGTAACAATGAGGTTAAGGGGCAAGGATAAGTCATTCCACCTTTTTGGTAGAATAAGTTATCCCCATATCTAACCCCAAAAATGGGGTTAAACTCCCTTATCCCTATTCCCCTTAACCCTTCTTATTCTCGTGACTTTTTGCAATGCCAAACGAGGAACGGGGATATCCCTGATTTATCCCGATACCAAACGGGACCTTAGAAAGTCCGCACTTGCTCCACGATGTTCACACGACATGAAAAACAAAATGAAAAAAATATGCGCACGCCATGAACCACTCCCATTTGATCGCACAAAGTGCGGAATTACACAGTAGGATGTTCCCGCGGGCTTTGACCTAATGCTTGCTCCCGGGAAGAGTAAGAAGATAGTAGGCATCTTTGTCAGAATATTTTCACATCGAAAAATGATAAAATTAAAATATGTTTGATAGATAGTGCTTGTTTCACTTAAAGTCTTAAGATTTTGATTTATATAGTTCAATAATTTCACTACAGTATTAGAGTTTATGATTACGAATTGAATCACACATTTTATATTTTTGATCTACAGAACATAACTTAAAATTAGCCTACACCTGAAAAGATATGTTAAAATAGTTTCACATCGAAAAATAGACAAAATCAAAATACATTTAATAGATATTACTTTACTCCACTTAATACTAAGATTTCAAGTTGGGTGGCCTTATAACTTCAAAAGTTCTATCCTACCCATCCGACCTTGAGGTTGTTCATTGCATGGCCTCTCGTTGATAACTCTTTTTATACTTTCCTTTTAGTTTTTTTAAATTTTTTTTCCATCTCTCCCATCATGTAGCTAGATTGTCAGTGGATGCCGGGTTCGTGTGCAAGCAAGTGGATGCACTTGACAAGCAAATCAAATGTACCTTAGTACTTCGTATAGGTTCATTTATTAAGGTAAAGAGTTCAGTACAAACAAACTCCTAAGCTTGTTTAACCTATGATTAAATTACTTCAAGTATCCATCTACTCAACTCATTTAAGTTTGTGAACAAATTATTTAATATTTTAATTATTTAAAACTATAAGTATAATTTTAAAATTTAAAACATCAATAGTAGTTATAATATTTTTTAGATTTCTGAATCTCTTATAAGCTGGACTGCTGGAGCTACTCGGCCACCGGCGCTCAATCAGCGGGTTCCTTTCGGGCTGCTGGATATGCATGATTTGGGTACAAAGAATGTTAGCAGTTAGTTAGCTTATATACCATGTAGAATGCTCTTTATGGGGATAAATTGTGGGGGCACATGCTATAATTTAGTGCCACATAGGAAATTTCGGAAAAATTACGACAGCCTTACTGTCCTCTTCATTTGTTTGATCCAACATGGTCATCTGGGCTTGAGCCTTCGTTGTTTTTAACTCTACGATTCAAGCTGCGTCCCATTATTTTGTACGTTTTATGGGTCAGCTTTGAGTTTGTTGCATCCTCTAGTAAATTTCACTCATATAGTGAAAATGAAATATTCAGCATATTGTGTTTTCTTCGATTAACGGAACATCTTATCTAACCAGTCTGGGGTTCCATTATGTCATCAAAAGATTGAAAGGAAAAGATTTTATTTCTTTCGCCGAGTACTGTTGGTCAACCTCTTATTTGTTATAACTTAACCTTTATCTAAAAAATAATATAGTAGTCCAGAAATTGATCTTTGGCGTGCGCATGTTATTCATGTGCGGAGATACAACTTTAATTGTTTAAGTTGCTAAAAAAAATAATTTGTTAACACAAATTCTTCGTACGATTCTTGATGTAATGAATAGGAATACATGACACTTCTAGAGCCTATTGCAACCAATCGAACTCAATTTTATTCTCGGAGAAGTGGCATCCTTCTTTTTATTGTGTCTGGAAATAGTGAAAAAAATGTTTTCCTTGAACTAAAAATATTAAGTGCCTGTCCTGAATTAATGTCATTGTTGCCATAGACTTTTAGCATCATGGAGTCGTACCTCGTGAATTCTAGTACCTCTAATAAGCATCCAGAAAATTATTAAAGGTATAGAAATCTTAATGTTAGCTTAGCCTAAATTTTAACAGTCTAAAGTAAAAGACGAACAAGATCTGAACGTCATTAATTCTAAATTTGGGTAGGAACCATGCATTTCAAACACCATTGCATCACGTAAAAACACGTATTTTTGTGAAAACCATACTAATAGCGACAATCTGTCAGAAAACTACATTTAATTTGCCCCAACGAATCTCGGACAGGACTGATGTCGAATTTGATTCCTAGGCGGTGTTGGTGTAACCGTCGTTTCCCTCCTGTCCGTACGGTCGTCGACCGGATCTCTCGACCGGGGCTCCGAACCGTACGACTCCCCCAAGCCGCCTTGACGGCAGGCCAAGACAAAAACCGGAAGCGTCGGCTGGGTGCAGGGGGGAGAGAGAGAGACCCACCGGCTACCTCCTCTATAATTTCCTCTTCCTCTCGCATCCCTTCCCCGTGTTGCTCCCTGATCTCCAAAACCCTTTCTATCCCGTCCTTTGCCCCTTGGAAGGCTTCCCCCACTGAGAGAACTCACCGGAGCAAGCTCTGGAACTTGTCACAGAGCCGTCGGCTCCTGGTTGAGGTGGGATTCTGAGGTGGAAAATTGAACGGGCCGGAACTTTAAACACTGTAGACCGGAGAGAGCAGTGATTGTCCGCCGGGGGAGTTGCCAGTTAGGGAGCTTCGACGGCGACAGCAAGGGTCGATAAAGCGGCGGCGGCGGGGGGGGGGGGGGGTTGTGCGGCGGCGACATGGAGGAGGGCGGAGAGACCACCACACCCGCCCATGGGCGTCCATGGCTGACAGCTGTCTGTCCCCGACCGGATCTGGGGCCTCTTCTGCTGCCCACGACCGCGTACCCGCCCCCCTTTTTAGTAGCTGCCTGCGCCTAGAGAAGAACCGGAGCCCTACTGCTGCTCCTACTATTACCTGATACCTCTCTCTCTCTCTCTCTCTCTCTCTCTCGTCTTTGCGCTCCCGGCTCTCAGTTTCTTTTCTCGTCTCTGCTCTCCGCGCTTTTAAGGGCGCCATCAATGCAACAGAGCTAGTAAGATTATTAATTCGAACACAAAATCCCAAAAAACGAATAAAAGGAAATAAAAAAGGAAACAAAAAAAAGACGGAATCTTCCCTCGCTTTCCCCCCAAATCCAACACCAGAAAGGGGATAGATTTGATCGTATGATCGTATCAGATCCCGACGTCGTCGTCTTCTCTGGCTCCTATCTACATACCCCCTCTCCTACCCCGCCCCCTCCAAAATTCTCTATATCCCGTTCTCCGTCTCCATTTCCTCCCGCACAGAATCGGTCGAAGAAAGGAAAAAAAAGAAGGGGGAACGTTCGCCGGCGCACGGGGCGGCCACCGTGACGAGTGGGCGCCTCGCTCGGCGTGCCTGTCGCCTCCCCCCTACAGCCCCCACCCGCCTACGGTCGATCGTGCGCCCGCCCTGGCGGCCGCGGCTGCACCCGGTGGTGTTGGTGGTTGGCGATTTCTGTTGTGCGGATCTCGAGGTGGTATTTTCATGAGCTCTTTATAATAGTGCGTGTGGGGGGCCTTTCATGGTTTTTGGATGTGCGGTTCCTCGCTCGCACGGGGTCGCGATCGCACCACGCTTTCCTCTTTCCTTCCGGCGCCATCTTCTCTCTCCTCTCTCTCATATAAATCCGAGGCCTCGGTACAGTGAACCCGCGGAGTTTGCCGAAGAATCCGGAGGCAAGCACGTCCTGGTCGGTGATTGCGCGTAGATTCCCATGGAAATTGAGGTATGAAGCAATGGATTCCCTTTTTGCTTTCTTCTTCTCTTCCAGTGATGCTTCCTCTTGTTCGAGTGGGAAGTTTTAAGGGGCGCCTTGTTTGTTGGTAATATATGCTTTTTTTGTTACTGGCATTTTGGGCTTGATGAGTTAGAGTTTCGGAATGTAGTTTCCGTTTGATCGAGAACCTGTTGCTTCTTTGCCGCTGGTTTCTGATTGTTATCTGGAATTTGCTGTTTTGGTAGTTTAGGGCTCCTCTGTTCCATTTACGTTTGTATGCTATACACTTGTAGAAAAGGGAAATAGGGGGTTTGCAGTCGGCAGTTTCCCTTGGCATATTTGGGATGAAGTTATTTCTCTGTAGATTAAAAAATCCGAAGTGCGTGAACAGTGAAAAGTCAAAGTGGAAATTTCGGGGTCAAGTAATGTGGGATTTGTTTTTGCTCTTTTGGTTCCTGTTCCCGGTCATTATTCTAGGTAAGCGTTGGGCACCAGATCAGGGGTTAGCTACCTGCTGGTTTAATGATCTGGACGTTTGTTTGATTACATTTTATGAACCTGCTTAGTGTTCGGTGTATGAATTGCCATAGTCCATGCCCATTAACTGTGCCCTGAATTTGCATTTTCGGCCGGTTTTGTTCCTGCAGCTGCAACACCAAAGATTCTGTTGGGCGTTTGCCACAAAATTGTCAAACTGCCTACTGGTGATTGGGGTTTTTGGTTGGTGGAGCTCTTCTGATATCTACTTTTGGCTGAACAGTTCGTAGAATGGTGATTGATGTGGGCTCTTGGAACCGATTCTAGTAAATATGCAGAGTCAGCATGAAGAGAAAGAATGTACCTTCTTTGACTCTTTAGATTCTTTTTCAACTTCTTCCAGTTCTGCATCATCTGAGGACTGGACCGAAAACTTGGTGTTAGAATTTGAGAACTTCAATTATCAGGATTGGATGAGCGAGCCGAGGAGCATTTGTGAACGACGTGTTAAGTTTCTACGGAGGATGGGTTTTGATGAGCTTGTGCCCTCTGATTTGTGTCAGTCTCAAGAGATCAAGGAAGAGAGTTGTGGTGGCTCCCCTAAAGATCTTGCATTGGATAGACTTACAGATACCAGCGGTGCAGTATTGGATCCCTTTGGCTGTAGCAAGGATGGAGAGAAAAGTGATCTGCACTGTTGTATAAGTGATCTTGACAGGGGGAAGAGATTTGTTGTGCATCAATTCAGCAAAGAAGGTTCACAGAGCACGGCGCTCAGAGAATTTGACTCTGGCAGGCTGATAACTTGGGATGAATTTGAGATGTCCCTTGGGTTTTCTCATTCTGTTCAGCAGCTAATGCTGAAAAATAATGTCACCTGCAGGGAGAAGCGAGATGGGGGATTTTCCACAAGAAAAAAGAAATTAAAAAGCTGGTGGAAAGGCTCGACAGCAAGGAGGCATTTTGGAGGTCTTTGCAACTGCAGTATGCCTGTTCAGGATGCTCTGGTACACAAGGCCGGAAGAACCAAAATGCATCACCATGGGAAACAGTGTAAAGTGTTTACCACAATTTCAATGATCCAGGAACTTCAAGCTCATAAAGGTTCTGTTTGGACTATGAAATTCAGTCCAGATGGAAGGTACCTAGCAACTGGTGGTGAAGATTGTGTGCTGCGAATTTGGCGTGTTATGGAAGCTGACACACCTGACAAAGTTCTCTTTGGAGATTGTGTACATAAGTATGTAGATGAAGTGGAAGAGGGAAAGTTTATATTTAAAAGCAGACATCCAGATTCAACTCCCATTGTCATTCCCAGGAAGACCTTCAGGCTTGAAGAAATGTCGCTACATGAATTTCATGGGCACACAAGTGATATATTGGACCTATCTTGGTCTGAGTCCAATGTAAGTTGTTTTTGTCAACAAATACAAATTTCTTCTGGAAATGTTTCTGAAGTCTTTTATATGTACAACCCTTACCCCATTATGCTCCATGCTATATACTTTTAAAAAGTAAACTGGAGGAAAATCCTAAATGTTATATGAGGACTGAAACTTTCTGTTAAAACATTATACTAGAATTATCTCTTGGATCTATAATTTTTCAATTAAATTTTGTTTTCACTCATCCAAAGGCATCTTATAGGATCCGTTCTTTGGTTGCAGTTCCTACTTACGTCATCCAAAGATAAAACAGTTCGGATGTGGCAAGTTGGTCATGAACACTGTCTGAAAGTTTTTCAACACAATAACTATGGTATAGTCTAACTTGAAACCTCCTCTCTTCCCTTTTGATGACTATATTATTAAAGTAGCTGGGCAGAAAAAAGTTTGTACGTTTTCAATTGCCTTATTAGGGTTCTTTCCTCATAAATTTTCTGCAGGTTCCAACCAAAAAATGGCTATTAGACTTCATTATTTTGTTTTCTTTAACCTTTGTATTTTTTTCCTTTTATCTTTGTTATATTTCTGAACGTATCACTCCTTTTACATGGTTGTAATTGCTTTTTTCCCCTTTGCATGGACAATAGTTACTTGTGTTCAATACAATCCTGTTCATGATGACCACTTCATTAGTGGATCAATAGATGGAAAAGTTCGTATCTGGGGAATCCTGGGGAGCCGTGTTGTTGACTGGGTTGATATCAGAGATATTGTAACAGCTGTGTGTTATCGACCAGATGGACAGGTTTTCATTTAACTGAGTCATATTCGAGAACTTACAGCTCCCTAACAGTTTTTATAAGATAATTTATATGCTATTACTTATCTTTAAGATCTTCCTTGTCAGGGTTTTGTTGTTGGTTGCATCACCGGGACCTGCCGTTTCTATTACTTATCAGGTATTGAGGGTTGAGCTTTATGGAGGTAGTATGGTTGGTACTTAAATGGCAAGGTCTGAGGTAGCAACTTCTATTGTACAGGTAACAGTCTGCAGCTAGATGCCGAGGTGAATATTCAGGGTAGAAAGAAGACCACAGGAAAAAAAATCACTGGGTTTCAGGTAAGGAATAAGACTGTTTATATGATAACTGCTTATAGCTTTTGTTATATGTTCTTGTTCCAAGTAAGATGTCAGCATCATATTATCTTAAATACAGTTCTCACCACAAGATCCTGAAAAAGTCATGATCACATCAGCTGATGCTAAGGTGCGGATTTCTGACGGGGTCAATGTTATCCACAAATACAGAGGTAGACATGGTTCTGTATCTGTTTCTTTTGATTTAATTAGTTATGGCTTCATACATGTCTAAGTTAATCATTCAATTGTGAATTTGTAGTCCTTCGCAGTATGTGCTTTGATTTTGGCTATGTAATTTGCCACAAAATGTCTCCTTTTTTGCAGAAACCGTTGCCCGATTGTTCATTCATACTTGACAAATGCAGGTAGGGGGTTGCATAGTCTTGTATCCCCCTCCCCCAATGAGAAGTACAGCCAAATGTAACTAAAGCAGAAACTCATGTCTTCCTAACAAGGAAAAAGTGGTCAGTCTTTTATCATTAATGATGGAAAAGAATATGTTCATATATGGCTTGAAACTAAGCTCCCTATATGCCCTAACAGAGCTATCTAACATGTTGAAAGGCTCTATTCAAACATTTTTCTGTTACTGCTCCCAGAAGTGATACACCCATGTATATAACCTAAAAGCACTTTTATCAGAATCAGTAGGACCTCCACCCAAGGATGTGATCTATTACAGAGTATTGCAGTTGTGTCCTAGTGTTAAATTTTCAGGTGACTTGGAAAATGGATGGTCTATGGTTACAGATTATCAGAAGTTAGACCATGTTATGCACATGACGTGTTTCCCTCCCACCCCAACATCATTGAGCTTCACCATCTAAGTTCCATGGTGTATGTGGAATATGGTACAAACAGGAATAAATGTGGGTATTTGGGATGTGAGCCAAAAAAAGACGAGGGACTAATGTCTACGTTGAAAACATAAACAAGTCACTTATGTGGGATTTTTCTCCATGTTAGACATTTCTGTCATGGGTACCTCATGTCTCTTATTCTTACAGTAAGTTTTCCATGTTTTCTCCACATGCCGAAAACAGAATGATAAATGTTCCCTAGGATCTTCTTTCCTAGGGCTGAATGGATTCATAGCGATTGGTGGCCAAAAAACTACCATTAATTTATTTTACATATTCTTGGAAACATTAGAATCACTTGAAGAGTTTTGCCCCTTTCTGTTGTACAAGTGGACAAATTCCAGCTAAACAGTTCTGAACGGAAAATAGCCAATGAGATGCATTAGGTGCCTTATCAAAATATTGTTGTATTTGTAACATTCCTATGAAGTAAAAAATCAGGAAGATCAGGAAAGAAACTGAAATGACACTCGGGCTTTAAAACGGTGAACTTGTGAAGGAATATGATATGAGAAGTTCACCAAGACATTATGATACTTGGCAAGCAGCGCTGATTTTGACTATGACACTCTTGGTCTTTAAACGGTAATGTTTATTTTGAGCGTAGATACCCAAGATGGTACTACAGGTAAAATGTTATATGAGGGAAAATTATTTAAACATGTTGCATTATTTTTATGTCATTTCTGTTTACTTCCCCAAGTGTTATTGGACTGAATAGATTTGGTTTCTTTGTACATGTAAAAGTTAGAATGGCCTCTCAGCTGCTCTTTGTCTTTTGCATTTACAGGCCTGCGAAAATCAAGGAGCCAATTATCTGCATCATTTACTTCAGATGGGAGATACATTGTGTCTGTGGGGGAGGATTCCCATGTTTACATATGGAATTACGACGTCTCTGGCATCCCTTCATCCGAGGGAACAAAGTCCGTGCGTTCCTGCCAATACTTCTTTTCCAAAGCTGCCTCTGTTGCAGTTCCTTGGCCTGGCATGAACGTCATTGAGTCGGCTACAAGAAACAGCAGTCTACTCTTGCAGGAGCAGAAAAGCTCGGGGGCATCTCCTTGGGTCAGGGACGCCGAGCGGTTCTCTCTGGGGTCTTGGCTCTTTGCTGACTGCCCTTCAAGGACTTCTGCAACATGGCCAGAGGAGAAGCTCTGTCTGTGGGCCAAACCCGCAGACGACATCAGGCACGCCTGCCCTCGCCATGGACATGGCGACCATCCGTTTCAAAACCAGAGATCTTCTGCTGATGCACACAGCCGGGTAATCGTCACAGCAGGCCATGATGGGGCCGTCAGGTCCTTCTACTGCGGATTGCCAGTCAGGCTGTGAGCGGGGGAGAGCTTATATGTTACGTTACTTATTGTTAGTTATTACTATCCCCAGATCTTGCGCAGATGCGGGCAGCTTGGCGAGCTCCTGGGCTGCTCCGCTGCACTGGAGAGCTGGTCTCTGTGATCTCCGCAGGACGGCAAATGATGTTGCATTACTGTCTTTGGCAGTCGTCCTTCGCAGCGGTCCAGTTGGCTACTGTGCCTGGATGCGTAGATTTTGAGTTCAGATTCTCCCGCCTGGAATGCTGCATCACCAGCCTTTATGTCTGACATTTAACCGATAAAGAAAGAAAAATAAAGCTATATCAGAGAGAGAGAGAGAGAGAGAGAGAGAGATGAAATTTTGAATAGTTGTAGAGATGATTCTGTCGAGATCAACTTGACAATTTATTGTAAAGAGGGAACTGTCCATTGTTCCCAGGGCGACAAATACCTTTGTTTTCACCTGTTCATTAAACTATGCATATGGTGATAAATATCCCCGGATGAGTTGAAAAACCACAGAAGAACAGATGACATGCAGCTTTGGATTTACCGGAACCACGTTGTGATTGCAGTCCTTCGAGTTCCTAACTAGAGTTGAAACATTCAAAACCTCTTCCAGCGGGCATTCATATTCATATTTCGGGTTGGAATTCGGCAGAGACCCAGTCAGACCTGTGGAAAACCGCGTCTTCTCCCTCTAAATCTCTCTATATCTTCACGCTTTTACTGGCTTACACACTTTCGTCCCGTGGAGAAACGAAGAGTAGGAAAAGCCTCCCCCATTTCAACGTTGCGTTCGAGACACCCACCCCCGCCTGCCAACTCGCCAAGACCAAGAGGGGAAAAGACAAAAATAAAAAAGAAGAAACTCTCCACGCATGGGTCGGCCAAAATCCTGAACTGAGAAGATTTTCTGCTCTTTAGGAGCAAGTCGTATTTATAATATTTTTTCATCTTTTCGTAAAAAATAACTTGAACTTTCATCTTCGTGGGTCATGTGCAAAAAATTAAGGATGAGGGGATGCTCGTCCTCTACACAGGTAGGTACTTAGCCGTAGTTAAACATCTTTTGTTCTCACCAGTTGGACGATCGAGGAAGAGCCATCTTGCGATTCCGAACCACGCGGATTGTAGCATGTGGAGCAATGGCGGGGGCCGTGGTGTTATTTATAGACTCCTCTTGTTGAAACCAGGTCCATGTGGAAACAGGAAAGAGGCTTTCTTTCACAATTCACACACACTGGAGGGGATCCTGATAAAAAGAAGCGTTGCTAGACTAGACTGATGGATGGGGCCTCAGGAACTTCACCCCACGTGCACTCCCGCTGTGGGCTGCAGTGCAGTACAGAGATGATCTGAAGGCTTCGGGTCGGAATGCGTTTAATCAGCTGGAAGGTGACCTGTTATGATTCTGCATTCTGGTGAGACCTTTTGGTAGAATTCTTTTCCACTTTATGAGCCGAGGCTCTTTGGTTTGATGAAAAATATTGTAAAACACTGTTGAAGGGGGATAAAGTCTAGAGGCCCAATATCGGCCTAATGAGAAGGACCCAACACGGCCCATTAAACTCACTAAAAGCAACATCTACAGCGATCACAGTTCTCGGGAAAGCTTGCACGCATCTCCTGTTTGATTGCAGGATAGGGATAGGGATGATCCGGGTTAGCCCCAAGGAACCTGATTAGCTTAGCCCTGATTTAATTCGCTTTTTGCTATTCCCGGGAGAAGTAACTCTTGTTTCAAAGTGGAGGTTAGTCTAGGATAGGTACATAGAATCTTCATTTAAATATTTTTTAAGATAATATCTACTTTAATTTATCATACGTGTATTTTGAATCAATCATATTCAAGTTATGATAATTTAGATGAGTTTTATATCACTCAAATACTCTTAAATGTATTTTAGGTAATTAAAAATATGATTTAAATAGTTTATGTAAATAAGTTTCATTACTAAAAATAAAAAATATAGTAAATTTCATCATTATCTCCACATAATTATTAATAATATAGTGTGCTTCATATATTAATAAATAATTTATTTAAATATTTAAAATATTAATATTTTAATATTAATCAAATTTCCGATTAGTAAATGGAGCATAATAATATTAATAATTTAATTATTATTAACATTAATTAATATTAGCTTTTAACCTTTGCCCATGTAAGGTATGCACTCTAAAAAATTCTAAACTCCACATACTTTCTTCAGTGGTGAGCGTAAAAATTTTGTTCAGTGAAGTAACTGGGATAGAGGTTCAGTGGGGTCATTCTATTAATTCAGAATCAACCAGGCCAATAGGGTCACTCTAATAGGTGAGAATCAATGGCCGGGTCGGTCATTCTTATAGGTCAAAGTTAATAGATCTTCTTAATTTTATAAAATCCAGTAAGATCACTGAACCCCACTGAATATAGATAGGATCCGCCACTGCTTCTCTCTGGCCTTCTTCTTCCTCCAGCTATCCTGCTTAGGTATCCGAGGATTACCTACGGAAAAATTATGGCTCGTGATCCTATTCTTCTGTGCTTACAAGGCCGTACTGTTAGGGATTTTAAGAATACCTGGAGTAGAAGCCATCCCTAACGCAGAGGAAGACGACGCCGGAGTCGATCCCCACGCGCAGCGATCCTCGAACAAGAACACACGAACCCCGGACGAGAAGACGGTGTAAACCCAGGCACTGTCTCCACTGGTTTCCTCTCTCTATTTCTCTTGATGCGTATGACCTAATGGGGAGTCACATGCTTCTTTTATAGAGAGGAGGGACCAGTCCCGTTCTTACTTCTAACAGGATCCTACCCATTATAGGATCCTCAATGGGAACCTAATGGGTTAAGTCCAATAACTTATTCCTTTAATTAGATGCCTAATGGTGTGCAAGTGTGCAGCCTGATGGATATAGGTGTCCTCTAAGCCAATCGTAAGGCACCTATTTCAATCTGGTTCACTAATAAATGGTATTAAATTTATTATGTAGATTGGCATATTTATAATTGCGCATAATGAAGTCCATGAATATGTGCAATAGTCATCAGATTATGATGAGATCATAATAATGAGACTGATGACTTATAAACACATATTCTCAATCGTTCCTAGTCGTAGGATGTTTGAGAAGGACATCAAACATCCGGTTAGACCAGTACAGGCTATTCTAGCTCATATGATGAGGGTGACTGATCTCGTTAGTTACTAGTGTGGAGACACAATGGTAAACTTGTAGGTGCTCATTGGGGAATGAGTTCACTGAACTGATCCGACGTGAATCGCCGAATGGTAATTTACCTGACTGTCAATCGGCTTGATTCATCGTCACAGTGGCGTGGTTGATCCTTGGACTTGAGACACCAAAGACACCTTGTCGGTAGACTTCTGGACTTTGACCTTGACCTATGAATCCCTATCCACGGGATCTCTAATAGTCAAGGATCGGGTCCAGCAGAAGACCTTCGAAGGTGATTGTGTGTTCAATAAAGGATCATTTGCTCTCAGGTAACTGGTGAGAGAATGCTCTAGAATAGATCCGCATGAGTCTCTGGCCAGAGCATAAACAATATCAGAAAAGTGGTTTTCGGATATTGTAAAGCGGAGACTGATTCAAGTGAGTTGACTATCTAGGGTTTGACAGTTGACCATACCCTAGGTTAACTCGAGGGAATTGTGCGAACGAAAGATTATAGCCACGCGGTAACTGTGGACGGACAGGTTCCATGAGTGGGTTGCTGAACCCCATTACCTTCCGGGATCATGCGGTGTTGCTTGGCATCCAACTTGATCGGAAGTCCGACCGAATTTACATGTGATGATAATTCGGTTAAGTAATTAGTTAATATCTAGATATTAATTAATTACAATAAGTTAATAACCAGTAATTGGACTTAACGAGCTGAAAACCGGACTGGTAAATGGGCCTAGAGGGTCACACGCAATAAGATTCTCAGTCGGTGGTACATAAGTGGGATTTATATTAACTCGGAGACTTTTGTGAAAAGTCGCGCCGACTTAATATATATATGCGCTGTTGAGAAACCCTGGGACAAGCTCCAGGATTTCCCTTGCTGGCCGTCATCCCCCCTTTCTCTCTCCTCCTTTGGGCGCCCCGTTCGAGGCGCCAGAATAGTTTCCGTCTCCTCCGAGTGTGATTCCCGAAAGTCGAGAATTCCCGTCGGCGGGATTTCAGCAATCGTTGCGGCGACGGATTTTCAGCGAGCGAGCTGATACGGACGAGGGATAGAGGACGAACCACCGCGGAGGATTGCGTGGATACCGCTGGAGGCCGGACGCTTGTACGGCTCGCGGCATCGCCTCGACGGAACCGAAACGGAAGCGGATTCGAATCCGCGCACGGTAATCAGATTCCAACCCGGTTTTTTAGTTCGTGTTTTTCGTTCTGAAACGGATCAGCGGGGCATCGGGCGAGATTTAATTTTGTTTTTCGTTTCCGCTGCGTTCTTCGCGTCCCGCCCGGATCCCAACACAGCCCAGTAAATACAAGTGGACCACTTATTGGGTAAAACCCAACATTTTCCCACTTTGTCCAACTTGTCTTAAGCACATTAAATCTTCCTTTGAAAACATACTATAGTATAAATATATATAATTTCAAAAGGACTCTTGAATATTTGACATCATGGGCATGCACCTGAAGAGAGAACCACGGTATGCGCGCGCACGATAAAACAAAACTACACACCATTCTGATTAACGGAATCTTAAAGATTCAATAACAGTAAATCAAATGACATGAGTCATGGCGGCAAATGCATTCAATTATACACCTCCTTCGATGTACCACAATGCCACCAACTTACTATAATTGAACATCAAATATGGAACTGTAGATAAACTCAAACATAATGTTTATCCATTGGTCTCCACTTAAACATGCAATTTGTCCCATTTCAGTATACCTACCTTAGTACTCGCCACCTCTATCAGACCTGACTATCTTGATTACTTTTCCTGATTGTTTCTCTACTTCCTTCATGAAATCCTTAAAGACATTAAAAACATCTGCCTTTTCAAGAAGTAAATAGAGATACATGAATCTAGAATAGTCATCTATAAAGGTGACAAAGTACCTCTCACCAGTCAGATAGGGTGGAAAAGGACCACATATATCAGTGTGAATTATGTCTAAAATTCCAGAACTTCTTGTGGCATCTTTATTAGGCGTGTGTGTTTGCTTTCTTTTAATGCAATCAACACATGTCTCGAAGTCAATGAAATCCAGAGTGTGTAACACTCCTTGTCCCACTAACCTCTTGAGCCTCTTAATAGAGATATGTCCTAATCTCCTATGCCACAACATGGATGAATTTTCATTAACTCTACCACGCTTGTTGCCAGTAAGAACCGAAGTATGCAGGGTATTATGAGATTGTTCAATCACATTGCTAAGACATAATTTGTACAAACCATCAGATATAGAACAAGTACCAATGACAATAGAATCTTTTATTAATTCAACTGAAGAATTTCCAAGATTGACTTGAAAACCTTTTGAATCAAGTCTTAATATTGAAACCAAATTTCTACTAAAAGATAGTACATAAAAAGTGTCTTCTAAATCTAGAACAAATCCTGATTCCATAACTATTCTATAAATTTCTATGGCCTTGACTTGTGAGCGCGTCTTATTTCTTGAAAAGATGCTCCGCTCACCCTCATTCGGAGGCCTTTGGAAAAAGAATCCCTGCATAGAAGTGGCAACATGCACAGTATAACCTGAGTCAATCCACTATGTACTTTTAGGAACATTAACTAAATTAGACTCATAGCAAACATAAGATGTGAGATTACCTTTCTTTTCAAACCATGCCTTCCTTTTCATACAATCTTTCTTAACGTGTCCAGGTAATTTGCAGAAGAAGCACTTGTCATTTTTGCCTTTTGACTTGTCCTTCTTCTGGACACCCTTCTTCTTTCTTGGTCCACTTTTCACTTTATGAGAGGTAAACAAAGCAACATTGTTTCTCTCTCCTCTCAATCTCTCTTCCTTCTGGACACACATGGTCATCAATTCATTGACTGACCATTTAGCCTGATGTGTGTTGTAGGAGATCTTAATGTCTCATATTCATTTGGCAAAGAGTTGAGAATATAATGGACTAGGAAAGTGTCTGAAATAGTAAATTCCATGGCATTCAGTTGAGCAGAAATATCTTTCATGATCATTATATGCTCTCGAACACTACCACTAGTGTATTTCATTGAGGACAGTTTAGCCATTAAAGTACTGGCTTTGGCCTTATCAGAACTAATGAACTATTCCTCAATAGCTTTAAGAAATCTACTAATAGTAGTCTGATCTGGGATAGATCCCTTGATGTTCTGTCCAACGTGTCCGTAAAGGAACAGAAGGCAGAGATGATTGAACTTTTCTCATTTTTCGTAGTGAGTCTGTTGTTCCATTGAGCTTTCTGGAGTAAGTGGAGCCGGCATAACCTCATGTAATACTAAATCTAAGTCCATACAACCCAAAGCAAATTGTACCCTTTGTTTCCATTCAGTGAAATTTGTGTCATTCAGGTACGACACACTAGCATTAAATGGTGCAAACAAAGGAGAAGCAACTGAAATAAACAAACACATGCTCACATATAAGGCAATGGAACTAAAATATTGCAAGTAATGAGACAAGATTTAAATTGCAAAATAATTCAATTACTTAACATGAACTACTTTATCAATTCGTCCAATAGCTTCATGGACGAAGTCTCCAGATTAACTTAAGTGATAAAACTAAAATTTATAAACACTTTGATATCAAGAGAGAGTACCTTTGGGTACATAACTCTCAAGAATCGCAATGTAAATAAATTTTATTTTATCCTGCTCATGACATGAAAATAAACACTCCTTTGGGAGTTGAACTTTACAATCAAGCCAAGAACACAAGTATTTGATGTCATTTTAATTTCTTAACGAGTATATTTTATTATTTTCCATGCATAAGGTCACTTTGGTGATCTACTTACACACTTTGAATTCTAAAACATCCTCCCCCAATTAAGATGATATCAAATGGCCAAATGCTCATTAATAATGCTATTTAAAACTTAATATAGTAATATTTTATCAATCCTCGTGATTAGTGCCACTTTGGTGGTCAAACTAATTATTTAGAAATCAAAATTTACCACAAAACTACATAATAGCATCAATTAACACATAATATGAGCAAAAAGGACATAAACACAATAATTAATGCAATCTTAAATGGAGATATTCATGCATGATTAAAATTGTAAAAAGGACAAATAATCAAAAGAAATATCTCCTAACTTTACAGCAATAATTATTGATTCATAAACAACTTTAATTATGCTTAAAACTACATTAAAATAGTTACTTTACAAGTTTATAACATGCTGTTATATATATGTCCTTTTCTGTTTGCAGAAAAGAAATCTGAATTGCAAACATAACCTGTACAGTTTACAGAAAAATCCAGAATTGTAAACATACTTTTTAGTTTGCAAAAACAACTAGAATTTGCAAACATATCCGTTTTCAATTTGCAGAAATAAACTGAATTGCAAAAATATCCGTTTATGTTTGCAGAAATAACCAAAAATGCAAACAGATTTTCAGAAATTGTGTATGTATCCAAATAGGTTTAAAATAGGATCTTTTATCCTTTAAAGATCACTAATGGGCCTAAAATGGGCCCAGAAATATAGGCCAAGGATTCAGAACTTAATGGATCAATTAAGTGGCCATTAGTGAGCTTTAAAAGATAAAGATGACTAAAAGAATTTAAATTAAATAATTTTAAATCTTAAAAGATACATCTACACAAACGGATATAAACGGATGCGGGTCCGGATCTTAACGGGTTAATGGGTTCGATTTGGGTTAAATTAACAGGTTCGGGTCGGGAACTTAATTGGATCCGAATTCGGGTCTTAATGATATCCAAACGGATATCGTACCCAAAATCCGAATCCAAGACCTGTTAACTAATATCCGTTAGGGAGCTATTAAACGGATCCGGATCTCGGTCTTAATAAGATCCTAACGGATCTAATACCCAAATAAGACCCGAAAATCTTTAACCAAGATCCGTTACGGATTTAAAATCTAACCCAAATAAAAAAATCCAATAGTTTCCTAAATTCCATCATCTTCAACCTCCCAAAAAAGAAAGTTAGGGTTTCTCAATTTTAGAAAACTCAATTTAGGAAACCCAAAATTTAGGAAACCGATTTTAGGAAATCGCCCGCCGGAAACCCAAATCGCCGGAAAACCGGCCCACGGCGGCGCCCACCCGCCGGAAAACCATCGCGGCGGCGCTGCCCCCGCGCTGGGCGGGCCCCTGC
This sequence comes from Zantedeschia hybrid cultivar, assembly GCA_030544215.1. Lineage (NCBI taxonomy): Eukaryota > Viridiplantae > Streptophyta > Magnoliopsida > Alismatales > Araceae > Zantedeschia > Zantedeschia hybrid cultivar. The sequence goes on along the minus strand of JARZZO010000014.1, from coordinate 19,473,497 downwards.
GCTGCGCGGCCACGCAGGCCGCGGCCTAGCGGCCCTGCGCGGGTCCGCGGCAGCCCACCGCGGCGGGGCGTGCCGCGCCCGCGCGGGGCAGCGGCAGCCCGCCGTGCGGCCGTTTGGCCCGATTTTTTTTTTTTTTAATATAAAATCGGGAAGAATCCCGTAGATCGGAGTCCAAAAAATTCCGACACGGGCTCTGATACTACTTGTTAGGAATTTTAGGAATATCTGGAGCGGAAGCCATCCCTAACGCAGAGGAAGACGACGCCGGAATCGATCCCCACGCGCAACGATCCTCTAACAAGAACACACGAATCCCGGACGAGAAGACGGTGTAAACCCAGGCACTGTCTCTACTGGTTTCCTCTCTCTATTTCTCTTGATGCGTGTGACCTAATAGGGAGTCACATGCTTCTTTTATAGAGAGGAGGGACCAGTCCCATTCTTACTTCTAACAGGATCCTACCCATTACAGGATCCTCAATAGGCACCTAATAGGTTAAACCTAATAACTTATTCCTTTAATTGGATGCCTAATGGTGTGCAAGTGTGCAGCCCAGTAAATACAAGTGGACCACTTATTGGGTAAAACCCAACACGCATGAGTCCCCATCAGACTTCGTCATAACTGTCTGCTCGGTGCTTCTAAGTTTTCTCTCTCTACAACTGTATTTCACATAAAATATAATATTTTACAATATTACATGATATTTTCTATCAAATCAAATGGTCCTTAATAAACCTTACATGATGTTTTGGTTCTCTGGCCATACATTTCAATATCCGTCTATGATGTGACGAATGTTCTGCATGCTGTTATCCACTGTATTCTAAGATATATACCGTGTCGGATACTTTGCTTCCTGCCGCGTTAGCTGCTATCGTCCTGCAGTCATCTGCTGGTGAGCCTAGGACGTTTTGTACCACAAGAGCCTCCTTTTGATGTCCTTGTGGACGTCAAACGTAAAATTGAAGGAATGTTGAACTTTAGAACATGTCATGACGCGCTTCTTCTGTTCGCAGAACGGAACAGCTTTGCTTTCTTATGAATTATGATGAACCCCATGCTACTGTTGCAGCGGTGCAGCCAGAACCCGGGAAAACTTTCCAGAGTGCTGCTCCAGAAAATGTATTCACATGAATGGTTATGCATGGAAGCCATGTGTATAGTTAGGCATCATGAACTATTTTTTTTTCTCTTCTTACAAGTTGAAATCGACGTTCGGGACACTTAATCTCACCTTAGATAATGGAACAGTACTGGGGCGGTTTACCAACCAGCTTTACTTAATGAAATTGTTGATGAGAGTGCCAATTGCATTAATCAGCAGTCTCATTGCCTTTTAAACATGTCTGGTGCCTGGAAGGGATCGTGTAATTCGAGGTTAATCAATGACGGGGCAAAATTAGAAGGAAGGAATTCTAGAAGTCCTCTTAAACAAATGTGCATCTCTATTCTCCATGTCAAGTATCAAATTTCTTTCATCCTTAGTTGCAGCTTTGTGTGCTTCTCTATATCATGTAAGAAGTCCGACTTCTTGTACTGCTTGCGCTGCGACGCAGGCTGCAAGTCTCAAGTTTTTCTATTTTTTATTTTATAAATTCTTTTTAGGATGGGTCTCATCATGTCCGAGATGCCCGTTTTATTCAACCTCTGATGAGATGATCCAGAAAAAATAAAAAATAAAAAATTGAGTCTAATAAACAGTAAAGACCCCATTATGTCATGTATAATTTGATCTTTGATTGGATGACTTTAAAAGGTAAAAAATCGAATCTAATGAACGGTAAAAAGTAAAAGTCATTGGGCTCAGTTTCTTACTTTTTATATTTTATGAGTTATTCCATCAAAAATCGAGTTCTACAGACATGTAAGATATGATGGGACCCACTATAAAAAAAATTTGAAAAAAAAAAATCAAAAGTGTTCACCATGCGTTAGGTCATTATATGTGAAGCCACCACGAAAAAAAGGGTAAGAGGAAAGTTTCACTTCTGGGCGTGACCAAATGGAACGCAAGATAATCCCCGAACATGCACGTCTTCACTTAACCTTAGTTTTCTCTTTTCCTTCGCTGTTTTTTGATCAGAGAACTGGGAAAACGTTGATTGGTCTCAATTAGATGTACTGTTTTGGGTTTTAACTCGTGCATTGTTGTTCCTGGAAAGAAACATATAGACAAATTTTTGTTGTTGTTTTCGATAAATATTTTCCAAGGAACCACCCAGAATTGAATTCACAGTGGGATTTTGGACAGGACATTAACATAATATTTACCTGAGATCTCTTTATTCGATTTTATCCGTTCGAACATACTAATTAATTTTTCTATTTATTTTTGGACTATGAATGTCTGTCGCAATATTGCCTTCTATGAATTCCTGTGAACCGGGACGAATGGTTTGTTAGCAAAACCCACATGCAAATTTGGGAGGAGGAACGAAACAAATATCCTCATTTTTATTTTTGGTGATGAGCAGGGAGTTGATAGATGCTGTCGATAATCTAGGCGACAGCATCAAATGTCTTCCGGTGTGTCCTAGGTCGGTGGAAGACAATCCTCAAGAGGAATGCAAGTTTTGGACCATACAAATTAAGTTGGGTAATTTGGTACCCCCGGCCTGTAGATCGAATGGTAATATTTAATTTTTTCATTTGAAAAGGTCAAAGATTCGACTCTCAATAGATATTTACATCTCCACATAGAGGGCGTAGCCTTTAGGATTTCTCCCTTCAGTACGTACGTAGTAGAATGACTCAATTTTACTCGATGCGAAAATTTATCTAAATAAAGGGTTCTTGTGTGATTCCATATTCTCCTACTTGAGGGATCCTATAAATACTTGGCCACTGCGTCACTGCCAAAAGATGCTGGGTAATTTTTTGATGCATGACTTATAATGATTAAGGAATGCAACCCCATATAAGGAGCGTCCACTGGATCGAGCACAGTTGATTAATGAGATGTTCTTCATTTTTCTCTTCTGAATTTCCTTTCTAGAATAAGGGTCCTCCCTCTTGAACATATGTTGTCCTCCCCTTGTGTGAACTAATTGCCATTTAAGTAGGTGATATAAGTTCTGTAGGTCTTTCTTTTAACAACAGTTTTGAAACTGTCTTGTTGACTTAGAACTGAAAACAAGCATATTGTCCCTTTGGCATGGAAGGGGCTTATCCCTGAAGGCTATCCTTTATGTGTGAGTTTCCTACCTTTTGTAGCACTACATATCGTCCCCTCCCTTTTTTTTCTTTTTTTTTGAAGGGGCCCAGAGGTTGATTATGTATAGCTATTTACTAGTGACCGGGGTTCTAATCGGGAACCCGAGATAATCCTCCAAAGATAGAGATAATTCTGGCTCGGTTGAAAGATCCGCCTAATTAGGCGACATTTTCAGGTCTGTCTGATTTCTGGGGAAGTAATCCCACAGACCAAGAGATAAATATCCCAACAACACCTAGGGGGCTGCATGACTGGGGTTTTTTAGGCCCAACCAGATTCGAACCTGAGACCTCCCTTTTGCACGGGAGGTGGGTGAACCAACTGCCCTAGGCAGGTGGTTCTCGTCCCCTCCCTTTGTTTGTCTGGAGTTTTAGCTGGTTTGTGTTGTTATTTTCTGTCTTATGGCTTATTCTACAGAAACAATGGGTTTGAGTATTATTTTATTTGCTTGAAAGCTACTAGAAAAATTTGGTGTTGCAGTTTAGCAAGCCAAGAGCTCTTTGTTGCCAATGCTTTAGGAGGCATGTGTGGTGAAACTTTCATCTTAAGCCATGTTTGGAAGTGCGTCAAATCTTTAACATGCATAAATTTGCTAGGAAAGCTGATCATAAGAATTACTTGATGATTCGAAAGCTGCAACAACAAAAACATACCGATAGATTATATTTAGATCTGAATTTTGGCATTCATCTTATGATTACTTTTTTTGAAAAATCTATACTCGTACTGAGACCCCTGCACGATTGAGAATAAGCAACACATTCCATTCAAGATTCATAACTATTGAGCTTAATGTTTTACTAATTTTAAAAGTTTTACGTATATTTTGGTCACTTAAGACCTTCTTGATGATTTTCCCACAAAGTTAGAACGTTGAGGAGTACAAATCCTCCTTTTTGTGGGACTTTACAAGCATCTTATTGCTTCTCTATAGGAGCAAAATCTACTATAAGGAAAGTGATTGCACTCTTTGAATTCCATCAAATCTCTCTAATTTCTTTCCCGAGAGCTTTTAGATTTTTATTACAACATCGCTTCTACATATTCTCAATACTATATTTTCCAACACTTAGATTACACATTGTTTCATACTACTTTTTTGGCTGCAATCCCTCCAAGTATGAAGACAATCAGTGAACATGTCTTCTGGTTATATAAGGATTTTGAATCGCCGAATAAGATTAATTTTGCTGAAAAAGTTGCATTTAGCAAATGTTTTACTGTAACAAAGCCACCCTTAATATTTTTCCGTTTCGATAGACTGTACTTCTATTTCTTTTCCTTTAGATGCATAGACTGTAGGGAATAACATCACTGTTTACAGTGCTTCTTGTGATCCCAACCTCTTTCCTACACGTTATGCAAAATGTATATTCCAATTGGGCCATCTGGATTGCCAAATGAGCTCACCTCAGTCGACTATTTAATTGATGGTCCACAATACTAGCATGCAGGTAAGAGTAATATTTGCCGCAATGTTAAAAGATTACAATCTACGTGGATTGTAATGTCTCAAGTACTGCCATTTGATCAGAAAGATTGGACGGTAGTGCCTAGCCCCGCCTGCTGATCATTTAATTGATGGTCCAAAATATCAGCATGTAGATAAGAGAAATATTTGTTGCAATGCAATGTCCTAGGTATGTAGATTGCAATATCCCTGGCATTGCCATCTGAGGAAGATCGGACAGCAGCACCCAGTCCTGCCTGGTGGGGCTGGGGCGGGTGGTTTATTTTTTATTTCTTGTTGAATTTTTACATTTTTTTGGGACCAAATCAAAAATCAGATGCACACCGGCAAGCTTGAATGGCCCCTGAGCATGGTGTATAATTTTTTTCTTGAAAAAAGCTTTTTGGTGCACACCTCATTTTGTGTGTGCAAAATTTTCTCAGGAAAAAAATTATACACCAAACTCGGGGCCAATCCGAGCTCGCCGGCTGTGTTGTCCACTTTTTGATTGACCACTCTAAAAAATAAAATAAAAAAATCACAAGAAAAAAAAAAACCTGCCATCCTCCACCTGTGTGCTCTGATTTGAGGCTGTTCTGAGTGATTGTAATCCACTATAGGGCATCACAACAAGTATTTCTCGTAATAATGATGAATAAAAAATATATCCAATGAGCTATCAAGATTTGTCTAAAATTGAAAGTTATTTCCGTCAGAGGTTTTGTACAAATTAAGGCTAAATCATATGACATTGTTAAGAGAAAACGTGATATGTACCCTAACATATCTCATTGGTTGCATTTCAAATGATTTGTTGGCAAGTTATGTTTTTTATTATTATTATTATTTCTGAGTCTTTTCGAGCCTTGTAGTCGTAGATCCCTGGATCAGTTTTTATAGAACTGGAGTTCCACATGATGCTGATAGCGTTTAGAAACATACAGGATCAGCTCCGATTATATACCAAGGATGCGGGACGCAAGGAAATTATGTCATCTTTTTTGTGGAAACTGGTTATACTCGTACGAAATATTTGTTGCAACATATGAGGAGCATTATAATATAATTGTCATTTCATCGACAAATTAATAAGTACAAAGTCATTTCATCGACAACATTATTATTTGTGCTGTCGATATCCCAAAGACATTGCAGCATATATTTCTCAAGTAATACTTGCTGCAATTTCTTTATGGAGGGCATTGCAACAAGTAATTTTTCTTTTTTGAATTTTTTTTAGGTCAGACCCATATGTACTACCTATATTTACAACGCAATGCTCGATTGAATGGTTTAAAAAATTTTAAAATAAAAAATATTATTGGGCTCGGCCCATAAGGCATTTATTACATTTATTTTTTATTTTTTAGATTTTTTTGAATCGTCCGTTTGAACATTGCGCTGCATGAATGGGTAGGACATGTTTGGCCTGACCTAAAACTGATTTACAAATATTTGATTAACCATTACTCATATTTCTCTACTCGTATAGCTGGTTATGTGATCTGGAAAGCCGAGTCATTTGAGTAATGCAAGGTCATCCATAGCCACAGGAATTGTAAGCTACCTTGCTTGAGGGGATGTACGGTTCACATGAACTATGTTGCATTGTTATGAGTAGAACCTACGTTCTATCAGTGTAATATATTCTTATGAAGGATAATTGACTATGACAAAATCGTATGTTATGGCTGCAATATATTTCACATGGCTGTAACGTGTTTCAGTCATATGAATTATATTGTATTAAGATGAAACATTTTGAAGTTGCAGGCATGGAAATATAAAGTGAATCATTGTCAGTGATGTGAAAGAATTGAAGATGGCAGCTATTTAGGTTACTCTTTGGAACATGAATTTAAAAAACTATAAGAAAGAGAAATGGATAAAACTTAAAAAAAAAAAAATTTTGATTTTGGTCTGATGACTAGAACCAGATTTTTTCACTTTATGGTACCACCTTGAGTAAAGAGGTCATGTACTATTTACATTAACATAAGGTCACCTTTTTTCCTATTTTACCTTTGATATAACTTTCACATAAAGCTTTTTACTTTGGACTGTTCGACTTCTTCATAGGCTCTTCTCCTCACCTTGTGCTTATATCTCATACACTGTCGGTTTTTACAGGCAATCTAAAGCTGTGTTTGGCGTAGCTTTTGATCAGAAGCACTTTTATATTTCGATTTAATTATTTTTTGTAGAAGTCATTAGATCTTGGAAGCCTTTTATAGAATATTTTATTTGTGTTTTAACTTCCAACTAAAAACTAGTGAAGCTTCTAAGATTGGAGAAAAGTAAGATTATTATAGAAGAGTTAGACTTTCGTAACAAATTAAAATTAGTTATAACATCTCTCTCTCAACTCATTCTACGTAAGAAGTGAAAGCCAAAAGTGGCTTTTTAGTAGAAGTTTTATTGGGCATAGGCGTAGCTTTCATTTGGAAGCACTTTTGCACTTCTATTTAGGACGTGTTTGGTAAAACTTCTACTTGAAAGTTACTTTTAGCTTCTACTTCTTATATAGAATGAGTTGAAGGAGAGAGGTTATAACTAATTTTAATTTGTTACAAAAGTCAACTTGTTCATAACAACCTCACTTTTTCTCTAATCTTGAAAGCTCCCTCCTTGTATTTTTTTATTGTAAGTCAAAATACAAGTAAAATATCAAATAAATGATTTCCAAGATCCAATGACTTTTATAAAAAAATAACTAACTAGAAATGCAAAAATACTTCTAAATGGAAACTGCGCCAAACATGTCCTTGGTTAATTTTGTTGGAAGCCATTGGATCTTAGAAGTCATTTATGTAGTTACTTGTATTTTGGCTTCCAACTAAAAGTTATAAGGGTGAAACTTTCAAGATTGAGAAAGAGTAAAGTTGTTATGAAAGAGTTGACTTCTGGAACATATTAAATTAATTATAAGATCTTTTTCTCAACTTATTTTATATGAGAAGTAGAAGCCAAAAGTGGTTTTAAATAAAAAATTTGCCAAACACGCCTAAGACTTGTGACTATGCTCACGCTAGCTAACTGGAGCCGAAATCACCTGAACCCCTTAATATATGCACTTGGGGATTGTGATAGGTTATTTTCATTTACCTTTTTTATTAAAGTAACCCCTAAAGGCCAAGCGTCCTTCTAGTATGAGAGTAGAGTTTGAATCCACATACATGTCATCATTTCCCATTTTGATAGGACAAATATGTACAAAAGTCAGCTTTCTATCTACGTGAGCAATTATTTTGCTCCCAAAGAAACTTTCTTCATTTGTGTGGACGGAGTGGAGAAGGGTTGTCACTTTAGCAGCACCGGATAAAAAGAGAAATACTTGATGCATACTAAGTGTTAGTGCACATCTCTGGTGTATACTAATTTTTTCTATTTTTTTAATTATGTTTTTGGTCGGGGCGGAGTTGACCTACACGTTCAAACAAAGCACACTTTATTTTGACGTCTAGAAAAAAAATAAAAAATCAATTAGAAAAATAAAGAATATATTAAAATAATCTTTTATCTTTTAAAATTTAAATTTATTCTACACCTCAAAATAAGGTGTGCCTTATACAAACGTATAGGTCAATTTGACCCCAACCTAAAAATATAATTTTTAAAAAGTAAAAAATAAAAAAACTTGATGCACTCCAGAGGTGTGCACTAAGACTTGGTGTGCACTGTGTATTTCTCGGATAAAAATGGAGGGGAAGTATTGAGATTTGAAATGAACCTCATGCCCAAGGTTAAAGGGCATAAGTGACCTCCTCATTATGGTTGCCGTATTATATCGGATCGTGTCGACTCATATGAGTCAACTTGTATCTAGACAAGTTCAATTCTTTGACATGCTATGCATCATCAAGTTAGACCGGATTGTATCGTCTTATATATGTATAATGAGTTATTTTAAATTAATTTTTTTTTTTCATTTGATAAGTGAAATTATATTTTTTTATCTCAATTAACATGATATATTTTTCTAAAATATGACTAAAACTCATTACTTTCAAATTTTTAACAAATTTATTGGCATGATTCATGCAAGTCGGTCCAAGTCGGATCAGATTTGACTCGTATATGAATATGAGAAGATACAATCTCATATGGATCCCCGAGTCGGTAAATACATCTTCTCTTGTGAGGAAGAGGTTTTGATCTCACAAGTAGTCCCTACATCAAATGTGATTATTTTTTTATGGACTTTTTAAAATATCAATCCCTATAAATATAAAGAATTGGAAATAAATCCTTGTATCTTGCGTATTTTGATAGTAGTCTCTATAAACTTAATATAATCTAGTAGTAAATCTTTTTTATTAGAAAAAAAAATATAACAAGTAAGTATTCATGGAATATTCTTCAAACCAATATTAAAATCGACATAAGTATTTGAAATTATTCTAAAAAATAAAAACTAAGTCCCGATGAACAGCAATGAGTCGATCCTAATCATAATTTTTTATTTTTTTGGATTTTCTTGGATCATCTCGTTGGAGATCAATTTGTACGAACACGGGAGACATGTATGGAGTGACCTAGATTTGTTTTCTTTTTTTTCATTTTGACAGCACTAGCAGTTGGTGCAGGACCGGTTGCCACTGTAGCAAATAAAACTCAAAATGTAAATAGGGATATAGGTGAATTTTCCGGAATGAATTAAACTTAAACTCATTTAACTATTATAGAGTTTAAACATTAAAAAGTATTAGACATTAAAAAATAGTAGAGATTAAACATTAAAAAATTGAAGTATATAAAGACTAATATCAAAATGTGCAAGATACATGAAATTGTTTCGAATTCATTATGTTTGTAGGGATGATTCTTTTAAGTCACGTCTACCGTGGAAGAGATAGACCTTATGAAAGAAAATTAGATGATTCTTTTAAGTCAAGTCTACCAGGGAAGAGAAAGACCTTATGGGGTAACCATTGGACGAGAAAATGCAAATGATGCTGCGGCCCGAGTGACTTCATTTTGACTCACTGCGATGCTCCGTTATAGTGATACACCTCGTTCTTTGCCTCCACAGAACCATCCGTGCTAAGGACTTCGCTTGATGCGGAGGAGATTATATATATTGGAACCCATCTCTTGCACTACCACGCTTTCCCCTGTGACTTCTTCCCTCGGGCGGCAAGAACTTTTCCTGAGCCGCTTCAATTGGGCCTTGCGGTTCTTCTGCAAGCTCAAAGCACAAGAAGAGCCCATATTGAAAGATTAGATAGCAAATCTGGTCAACAACCACAGAGGTGAGAAAGTACTCAGAAACGGCGCTAATGACAGGACAATTAGGTTTTTTTTTCTTTATTAAAAGCCATTCTTTAATTTCCTTTGTCAATAAAAAGAATAAATAAATAGCAATTCAAGTACAACATCAAGAGGGCCAGCCCAGGGGAAGACCCCCGCTAACAGATATTAGGAGTTCCGGTCTGATGGTGATCTGTGTAACGGAGAAAAGGTAAAAGATAGGGAAAATAAATGACTACTATGCACTTGGTAGTCTCCCTATGTAGTGTTAGAGAGCAAAACCCAACATGCCAGCCATGAATTTGGGCCATGCGAGTTGTGGTACAAAATATGGGCCCAGGCAGGGCCCATCAATCTCAAGGCCCATCAAGGCAGTCCAAACTAAAAAGCTACGACTCCTTCCCGCTTCTCGCTTCCCTCCTCCACCTAACATCTGCTCTCTATTCTCTTCTGTCCAGTTGTAGGCAGGGAAATTGTGTTGGTTTTTTGGTGGAAGCTTTAGCTACCACACCTGATTGAAGGGATCCCAGTATGCACCTGGAGAAAACACAGCCGGGCTGGAGAGGATGTCGGCGCTGCCCTCTACAGAGCTCCTGTCCTCGTCGTGGAAGACGGGGCTCACTGCAATATCGTCGAGGAAGGCCAGCGATGCCAGTTCGCCCCCCAGCGGCGAGAAGAAGTCGGCGGACGGCGGCAAGGATGGCACTATCCCGGGGAAGTTGCCATCCTGGTCCATGGCATCAACAGCACTATCGGCCACGCCAGCCATCATTGCTTCGCCCTTGCCGGACGACGTCCAGGAGAGTTGCACGCTGCCGATATGTGAGGGAGGTAAGATGTCTCCTGGGGCACTGGGGCTCGGGTACCCAGAAGGGGGAGCAGCCAAGGATGAAGCCTCGGCGGTGGTGGCGGAAGAAGTAGCAGGAGACGCGCCCGTGAGTTGCTGCACTAGCGTCATGAAGTTGTCGGGCTCGGTGTGGATCACCTTGGGAGACGCCATGTAGATGATCACAGGCGCACGGGTTTGCTGCTGCGACGGAAGTGGGTGGTGCGTCCGGGAAGGACCCACGCCGTGCGCCATGGGCTGCTTCTTGACCTTGTGGGAGTCCTTGTGCAGCTTGAGAGGGGAGGGCCGAGGACCCTGGAGCTGGAGCTCTTTCCTCGGCGGCGGCTTCTCCATGCTGGAGAACTCAGAGGAGTCCATACTGTGAGTTGCGGTGGGCACTGAAAGGACGTGTAAGAGGAGGGAATGGAAGAGGAGTGGGTGTGGAATGAGTTATGCTGAAGTGGTGTGGGTAGGGCAAGGGCATGCTCGAAAGAGAAGGCATCAGACTCTACTTATAGGAATGGGAATTGGATGTTAACACCAAGTGAACGGGTCAAAGCGAGTATGATTTCAGAAAGACGAAGATTGAAGAGGATGGAGGGGAAGGAAGGAGACAGAGAGAAGTGAAGGACTGAAGAAGGAGAATTAAAAGAGCGCGGAGGAGGAGGAGGGGAGAAAGCTTGGGTTTTAGGCTTCTCCAATTGGTGGGCTACCCCTAATACTGCTTAATTAAGAAATGGTGGGGTCGGTCGGAGTTGAACATGTCAGCTCCAATGTGGCGGTTGGAACGGATGGAAATTGCCAGGTCCAGACTTAATTAGTCCATGCAGATAGCCGGATGGGGATGTAAACGGTAGCCGAATATTCGTTTACCCGGTTTCAGACATCTTAAAGTGATCATGAAAAGAAACGATGTAAACGTTCAAGATAAGAGATTATATATACATAGCTAGATAATTGTATAATTCTGATGGAGATGAGGACATGTATATCTATTGCCAAGTTTGATTATTTAATTATTCGTCTATTACTTTCATTCATCTCGGTTATTGATGATATAATTTTAATCCCCCTTTGCATATCTCATCGTCCATATCGTTCTTTTTAGCCTGCCTTCATTCATTAATTTATAGAACTCTTTTTCATATATATACGTCAAATGTTTCATAAGTAAAAATAATTATGAGAAGTACTTAGAAAGGATTATATGTACATACATACGATTGGAAAGTAGAATCCCCTTTAAAAGTAACATGAAGAAAATTTTATGTAGATAAAGAATAAAGATGCGTAAAAGATTGGTAAGAATACATAATTTTCTTAAAAGGTATAAATAAGAATAGAGCCACCATTCGGTTCTAAAGGTAATCTTCAACAGCCCTAACTGGGGTTTGCTGATGCTACTGTCCATATCGCATCAGCAGCTGAGCTCCACACACGGGAACACGGAGCTGGATGTGTAAAATTACAGTACAGGACGTGGTCGTGCTGAGCTCCGTCATACTGGGCGGGTCCCGACGCGGTCCGAGGCCCGATTGTGTCAAGGTTTTCTCGGTTCTCTCCCTTTGTCCCTCTCAGCTTTTACCGCTTGATTTGGATACGAACAATATTTAGTGCGCATCAAGTGTACACCAAGTATTTCCTGGAGGATATTAATTCCTAATGTTTGCAACGTACGGTCAACATGACAAAACATGGACGCCAACCCAGATCTCTGATCCCTCCGAGCCACAATATAATTATGTGGTCCATGTTTAGGACTCACTGGAGGACGCAACCTTAAAAGTATTTATGGTGAGAGAATACGTTACATTATTTTATTATTTTTAAAATAAGTTGTGATAGATTTTAAGTGAGGCTGGGAGATGATTTTTATGTAGACCATGTTATTCACGTGGAAACTAGGATGTAACAAAGTTTAAAATATAGCAATTTAAAATAGGGGTAATTTCATATTAATCACACTTGCATGTTAAGTTCAAAAAAATGCCTTGCTTCTTTGCGTATTATCCCACGTATCATTCTAATATGTATAATGTTTTAAAACTATTACTTTGATGACATATTTGATATAAATAATTATTTCATATGTGTCATTGACATGGTATATCTGATTGATATACCATTTTGTAAGAATATGTAAGATAATATGAAAATAAGTGTGACATTTTTTTAAAATTTAACGTACAAAATTAATTCTTAAAAATGGTTTGCATATATACATATAGACACACCCTCAAACAAACTCTTAATAAGAAAAAAAAACATATGTGAGCAAAATGAGAAAGACTTGCTGTAATGTTCTGATTGGATGGCAACCCAGGCATCTGTGCCCTGGGATTACGCTTCATGCGACCCAAGCCATCAGACCGTTGGAAGTGCGCTCCCAATTTTTTTAATTTTTTTTGACATCTAATCTTTAATTGAATTGTACGGATACTAAATTGAGATCGTTTCCCAACTTAATGAAATACGTGCCCTGTGCTATTGTCAGGTCAAAGTAAATCAGACGGTGTAGCCCATGGGACATTACACACTACGCTAGATTATGATGCTTCATTGCATCAAGTCTTTCTCGAGCAGAATATGAGCCATGGGCTTGAACCTGGAGGAGCTAATTTTTTTTTTGGTCGTAATGACTCAATGGTTACAGGCTAAATATCTAGTTAGAGGAGTTGAGTTCGAACCCGTCAGCACACAAAATATTCATCTAAATGAACAATTTTTCCATTCAAGGTACGAGGAGGAGAAGAGAATTGAATGGAGTAAGCTTCTGAGAAGGAGAGGCTCTAGAAAACCTTCTGACGGATTCAACCTTTGATACGGCTGGTACTTGCATGCATCATCTCATCATAAATTTCTTTATTACTCTCCCGTCCGTTGCTTCGGTTTCCTGCTGTGACCCCGTCTACCCCCAGGGACATCTTGTCAGGTGGATCGGGTCACCTTCCCATCTCACTGCCCGTTTCATTGGCAATCCGGTTTGGTGAAATTAATATATAATTTGCAGCACTCCTAGAGCATGTTTAAGTTTTTTGGACAGTGTGGCTAAAGTATCCAGCTCGAAGAGCTGAGATCGAATCTATCAAAGACAACGATTAAACCGTCTAAGTGAGCGAAATTTCCGTTCAAAGAATAAATAATTTCACGGAAAACCTTTCGCCCCGCACACAACGAGGACAGGGTCAATCCCGCACCCTCCCGCCTTGAGCGTGGAGTGGTGCACCATCGCGCTACGCGCGTGTCTGCCCAGAGCATGTTCATATATATGATACTATATATAGGTGATGAAACCGGAGATCGGACTTGGTGTCTTCCAATGTAAATAGGGTAATCCTTGCTAGGATCGTAGCAAAGTTTTTAACCGATACTAATGCTTCATGGATGAAATGTCTAATAAACTTCGTCAACTGCCAACAAGAAGAAAGCAAATGCACGTGGGATGTCTCAAAATATGCCAGGACTACGTAGGACTTCAAGTCATGATCCAAACGAAGCCAAATCAAATCACGCAAGCATTTTCTTCTGTGTGACTTTGTTTCCTTTTCTCATCGTCCAACATATATAACAGTTTTCTACGATAAACGCGCCCATATTTATATATTTTGGTGGGCACGTGAATTAATTTTACAAACTACAAAACTCAGGTAAAATATGAAGGGCCCAAAATCATAAGTGCTAGTCACAACTAAAACTAACCAATGTAAGACTATTAGATAGTCGCTCCAACACTTCCCATTACGGCTAAGATGACTTGTGGAAATTAGATGAGAGGAGAAGGTGCAAATTAGAAGATAAATTTGGGTTAGATCTCTGGTCTGATACCATCTTACAAACTACAAAAAGCGGGTGTTAACTTTGAAGAGCCCAAAATCATAACACTGACTACAACTGAAATTAACCAATGTAAGACTATTATATAGTTGCTCCTTCAATTAATTTATTACGTTTTTTATTTATGTTTTATTTTGAGATATTTAGTTAGAGGTTTAAGTACAATGTCGATGCAGTATCTATATATAGGGATTCAATATGGATGCTTATAGTTGATAATAGAAGACGAAGAGAACAGAGAATTGGAGGAAGAGAGAGAGCCAACATGTCTTCTCTCTAAAGAGTCAGTTTCTATTTATAATGTGTTCCTATTACAGAGGATAAGCTACACAGGTGATAAACTCTGGTTTGCAACAATCAGCCAGCCAAGTCCTCATCTATAGTGGACGTTACAACAATCAGTCAGCCGAGTCCTTATCTATAGTGGACTGCTGAGAAGACGGAGGGTGGTTGTTATCACTCTCCCTCAAGCTGAACGGGCCGAGATTCAGCTTGCCCAGTAAAAATTGAAGTCGGCGAGGATGGAGCCCCTTCGTGAAGATGTCAGCGATTTGATCGACAGAGGAAATAAATCGAACATCTAGCATTTCTCTGGTAACCAATTCACGCACATAATGATAGTCAATTTCGATGTGCTTAGTACGGGAATGGAACACCGGATTATGAGTGAGGGCAATGGCCGAAACATTGTCACACCATATGATAGGCCGCGCTTTTAGGGGAATGCCCAACTCTTGGAACAGGGAACATAGCCAATAGATTTCGGCAGCAGTGTGTGCAAGACACCGGTACTCAGCTTCAGCGGAAGATCTGGAGATTGTGGGTTGTTTCTTGGCACCCCACGAAATAGGATTGGATCCAAGAAAAACACAAAAGCCATTAGTAGATCGGTGATCAATTGGGCAACCCGCCCAATCCGCATCACAGAACGCATTGAGATGAAGAGGCTTTGGCCGAAAATAGAGACTATGTTGAATGGTGCCTTTGAGGAAGCGAAGTATACGCTTGACTGCGACCATATGTTCTTCAGTTGGAGAGTGCATGAATTGACATATTTGATTTACAGAATATGTAATGTCTGGGCTAGTCAATGTGACATACTGTAGTGCTCCGACTATACTCCTATAGCTATGTGGGTCAGAGAGTGTAGACCCATAGATGTCTAGCTTTTTGAGAGTAGATGGAGACGCTACTGGCTTACAACCAAGCATATTAGTTTTGTGTAGAAGATCAAATATGTACTTGCTTTGATTCAAGAAGAGGCCAGTAGAGGTGCGAGAGACCTCTATACCTAGAAAGTAAGAAAGAGATCCCATATCCTTCATGTTGAACTTGCTGTGAAGGGTGTCAATGAGCTGCCGAAGAGTAGAGGGATCTGATCCTGTGAGCACAATATCATCGACGTAGAGTAAGAGATAAGTAGTGCACGTAGTGGTGCGATAGATGAATAATGAGGGATCGGAGGTGGACGTTGAGAACCCCATGTCCACAAGTGCAGTGCAGAACTTCGAGTACCAAGCACGTGGTGCCTGGCGTAAGCCATAGATGGACTTCTTCATAAGACAAATATGATCCGATCTGTTAGGGTCAATGTATCCCTTGGGCTGCTCCATATAAACAGTTTCTTGAAGGTCACCATGTAGGAATGCGCACTCTACGTCCAGTTGATGAAGTGGCCATCGGTGAGACACTGCGAGGGAGAGGATGACCCGAATAGTGGTTTGCTTGACAACTGGGCTGAAAGTTTCAAGAAAGTCAATTCCAGGCTGCTGATGGAAACCTTTTGCGACGAGCCGAGCTTTGTGGCGAAGGATGGAGCCATCGGGATTCCGTTTCAATTTGTAGACCCATTTGCAACCCACGACGTTCATGTCGGAGTGGTAAGGGACGAGGGTCCAGGTTCCTTGCTTTTGAAGAGCAGTAAATTCATGGTCCATTGTACAGCGCCACGCAGGTAGCTTAGAGGCCTGCGAGAAACTGGAAGGTTCTTCAAAGGTAGCACTGAGGGTAATAGGCAAGGGATGTTTGGTGGCACTGTATGTCTTTGGTTTAAAAATGCCCGACTGGGAACGGGTCTGCATGTGGTGAGTGCGGGAGGGGAGAGTGGGGAGTTTGGGTGGTGCTGGTGTAGGTGAGGGTTGTGGGGTATGAGCGGGTGGTAGTGGTAAAGTAGGTGGTAAGCCATGTGTGGTTGTGGAGGTCTGTGGTGTAGGGCATGGAGTGGGTAGTGGGGAACTTGGTGAAGGTGCCACAGAAGGGTCGTCACTCTGCATAGGTAACTGAGTGGTTGGCGAGGTGGCCCAAACCAGATCAGTAGGTGCACTCGTCGGAGAAGACGGAAGCCAGTCAACGGAAGATGGAGATGGAGAATAGGAGGCACGGGATGTGAGGGACAAGTAGGGAAAGACCAGTTCATTAAACATGACATGTCGGGAGATATATACACGTCCAGATTGGATGTCGAGACAACGATACCCATCATGTTTAGTGCTGTAGCCCAAGAAAATGCAAGGTGAGGATCGAAAATGAAGTTTGTTAGCCATGTAGGGACGTAACCAAGGAAAGCAAAGACATCCAAAAGCCTTGAGAGACTTGTAATTGGGAGTCTTATGAAACAAAACTTCAAGTGGTGATTTTTTATGTTGCGGTGAAATAGGCATTTGATTTATGAGAAATACGGCTGTGTGGAAAGCTTCGAGCTAGAACGATGAGGGAAGTGAAGCATGGGCTAGGAGGGAAAGTCCAGTCTCAACAATGTGGCGATGTTTCCTTTCCACAACGCCGTTCTGCTCGGGTGTATAAGGGCAAGAAAACTGGTGGGAGATGCCATGAGTAGCAAGAAAGGATCGAAGTTGATGACTGATAAACTCTCCACCCCCATCTGAACGGAATGCTTTGATTTTTGTATCAAACACGTTTTCAACCAGCGCTTTATATGTAACAAAGATACTAAAGAAATCACTTTTCAATTGCATTGGAAATAGCCATGAATATCTAGAAAAATCATCAACGAACAATGCATAATATCTGAATTTGGAATGGGAAAACACTGGAGATGGTCCCCAAATATCACAATGAACTAGTGATAAAGGTGCCGTAGATAAACTACTGGAATGAGAAAACGGTAGTTTATGACTCTTGCCAAGTTGACAGGAAGTATAAGGATAAACAAAGTTTTTATTGGAAATAGAAAGAATAGAAGCTTGAATATCTCTAGATGGATGGCCCAAGCGTTGGTGCCAGGTGCTGTTGGAGACAGCAGACAAAGCAATCCGATTTGGGTTGAGTGCACTCCTGGATCTGAACGGGTACAAGCCATTCTCAATTAGCCTGTGGTGAAGAGTCCTCTCTGTGTTCTTTTCCTTCACACAAAAGCTAACATCATCAAACAAAAAGTAACAATTGTTATCTTTTGAAAAACGAGAAATGGACAGGAGTTTAGAAGCTGCTCGAGGACAGTGAAGAACATTGGTAAGTTTAAATTGTTTTGAGGGTGTGGAAAGAAGTCCAGTGCCAGTGTGAGAGATTGCCAAACCTTGCCCGTTACCGACGCGTACCGAATCGGAGCCTTCATACTTGGAAGTGAGAGAGAGATTGCCCAAGTCGCCAGTGATGTGGTGGGTGGCGCCTGTATCAGAATACCAATTTGCATCATCCATGAAAGAAGACGCAGCCATTGCAGCTAGCTTCTCGGGGGGATGGCGCCCTTGATAAGCAAAATTCATCCGTTGATAACAATCGATGGCCCCGTGGCCACGGTGGAGACATATCTGACAATAAGTATTTGAGAGGCTCTGGTTTGAAGACATGCTGGTATGTGATCCTTCATGGTCTCTTTTGTCAGAAGAGGAATTTCCTGAGCGCTGCCAGTTGGTGGACTGATGCGGCTGCTCTGATGTCCGACTAGGTCGGCGAGAGTTGGATGCACGACCCCCGCGGGAAGGATTCGGTTGAGAGCCTCTGTTTCTGAAATGACGTTGGGCACTAAAGGCAGATATTTCTTCATTATGACGAGTCTGTCTATTAAGAGTGAGTTTTTCACTGAGAAGTAAACTTTCAGCTTCTTCTCGGGTAATATTAGCAGTCTGCGCACGATAGCGGATGATAGCGGAGACAGTGTTGAATGTTGGTGGGAGGCCATCGAGCATCGAGTAAAATAACTCGTCGTCGGATACAAGGGATCCAGCAGCACCAAGTTGATCGACAATGACCTTAAATTGTTGCAGATACTCTGCCATGGAAAGATTATTTTTCCTAATATTGTGAAGTTGGTGACGAAGGTTCATGATGTGTGCAGGATATGACGCACCAAACCTTTGTGTGAGAACATCCCAAGCCTCTTTGGCAGATGTAGACTGAACTGTGTAGGGAAGTGCAGAGGGGGATAATGTGGCATTCAACCAAGAAAGAATCATTTGATCTTTTTCATACCACTGAAGAAACTCAGGAGATGATGTAGGAGGGACTGGGTGAGTTGGATCAATATGGTCCATCAGACGGTGGCCACGCAAGATAGGCAGAAATAAACCTTTCCAAACCAAGTAGTTCGTTCCATCTAACTTGAGGGGGACTAGGTTTGCAATGTTAGAGATTACCAGGCCCGGTGGAGATGACTTCGCTTGAGTGTTGCCACTAGTGCTGGTGGCGACGTTTCCCGCTAACGAGAAAACATTATCCGACATGGTGACTTACTGCAGTTTCAGTAGAGAGAGAACCAAGATACCCAATGATCAGATGCGATGAGGCTGTGGCTCTGATACCATAATAGAAGACGAAGAGAACAGAGAATTGGAGGAAGAGAGAGAGCCAACATGTCTTCTCTCTAAAGAGTCAGTTTCTATTTATAATGTGTTCCTGTTACAGAGGATAAGCTACACAGGTGATAAACTCTGGTTTACAACAATTAGCCAGCCGAGTCCTCATCTATAGTGGACGTTACAACAATCAGCCAGCCGAGTCCTTATCTATAGTGGACTGCTGAGAAGACGGAGGGTGGTTGTTATCAGCTGATACGTAATGGGGCCTAATCACTAGAGCTGACCTTCAAGTTACAGCATGAATCACTAGCATAAGTCAAAAGTGGCCTCTCTTGGTTATAAGCATATAGGAAATAACACCGATGGGAAGTAATACGTACTGTATTTGCAACTAGAAAAAATGAAAGATGAAGGTAAACGTCAGAACTCAGAAATTTATGTTTACTAAAGAGGAGCTATATATTATCGGGAATAACCTTGTGGGATGATGGCGTAGTCAAGAAGAAAATAGTAATTGGGTTCTTTTTTTTTGTAGAAGTATCTCTAATGAGAGTAATTATTTACTATTAATCTTAACGAATATGTTTATTCAGAGATCTTTGATCATTCTCGCATTAAACATTTTATCCACTGTAATTAAGGCGTTACACGATAACGAGATTAGTTTATATTTAGGGTATTTAAACAAGCCATTGCACTTCGCATGTAGCACAAGCCTCATCAGATACTTGATCTCGAATAACTATTAAGCTCATTTCATAGATGGGCTTACTTCGAGCGTATAACTGCTTAGGAGATTTTTGTCCGTGAATAGTTTGATTGTTATTCTTAGTTACAAAAAGATATAAATATGGTTTTTATACTTTGTCACAAAATAAATATTTGTTTAGATTTAATAACACCCTCTGGACTGAACCCCCCCCCCCCCAACTGACCTCATTCTTTTACTGTTTGACCAACGGCTGACCTCATTGAGTACAGTCGTGCAGCAAAAGAAGATGAGGAACTTTCAATAAGGCTGGCACCTCCACATTTTTTAACAGAGACCTTGGATCAGGATTAAAAGTGGGTGGGAGGTGGGGTGCACTGGTTCTTCCACTTTTTAGCCTCACATGGGGTTTTTGTAAGGGAGAGCAACCTTATTTAAGGGGAAAATAGTTTTGTGAAAATTTATGTTATCTGTCTGATCTGTGTCAAAAAACTATTTTTCAATCTGCTTAATATTCAGTTAAGAAAACCTAAAATAGATCTAAAAGTAAATCCTGTATATAAAGTCACATTATGTTGACAAAGAATAATACCTGTAGGGCTGCAAATTATGGGTGCAGCCATCGGATCTTCAGAAATGGATGGCTGCGCCTACAGGGTACATATTTTTTAATTTGAAGAAAATTATCAGGTTAGGAGATCACTCTAATTTAATGTTTATGTTGTTCACTTTTTAATCGAATAGATAAAAGATAAAAAATAATATTTTGTACGTAATCTAAGCCATTAGATCATGTTAAGGATGCGATTTGATGATTTGATGGTTACGCCCGCAGTTTGCAGTCTTGTTGTAAACTATAGGTCTTCAGCGATTGTTACTTGTCGAGAAACAGGATAATCTTGGATAACCAATGCTAAGGTAACGGGAATTCTTCTGTTTTTCTTAGAAGTTGTAAGTTTTTTGGAGATACTTAATGAGGTCTTTAAAGAAGGGAACATATCAATTGAGGTCACATCAGCTGGGTAAACAAAATGTAAAAGACTTCCCGTCATAGTAACATTATCCATTTTAGATTCGTCTATGGAAATCTCATTAAGGATTTCTTTAACACAAGATAACTATCTATTATTTATTTAGTAAAACAGTAATGCTTGTTATAATGTGGATGAAGCAAACATCGGAACATGTCTTGTCTGATCCGAACATCGGATCGTATGGGTGTGCTTAAAAAAAAACTTTTTTTATTTGGATCTTGGCATTACAACCTATGCGCTTGGTTGGTTCAAAAGCTCTTTTTCTGTCTCTTCAAGTTTTGACAGAAACATCCCTAATATAACAGTCTACACAATCCACAAAAAATGGTAACACTAGAGACAGTCGACGGCAAATATTATGGGGCCCAAGAATGGCGGCTCCAAACAGCTTGGCTGTTCATGGGGCTCGAGCTGTCTTAGTGGACCGGACCGTTCTTGTGGATTGAGGGGTTTAAGCTTCCGTAACGTACTAGGTCTCTAACGTTGTTGAACAGTTAAGTGGACTCGAGTCCAAACGGTTGTAGTCGTGGGACTCAGATCGTCTACTCTAAACTGCCTACTTCAAACGTACTCCACTATTTGTTATTGGTTCATGTGTCAAAGTATTTATACGTCAATTGACGCCCAAGGGAAACCAAGAACGGGAAATAGTCTTCCGTGCATCACGCACGTGCACGCCAAAAATGGGAAGAGTCCCTCTCGCTTTTGTCTTCCTCTTCACGCGTCGTCTACTCATACCGCAACCTTACGACGACGCCGACACCGGAGAGGACTGTATGTTTTGATGGCCAACGCCGGAGAGGACGGTGAGTAGCCGGCGGTGGCGTCGTTGAGCAGAGAAGGTGTCTTCCACCCCCTCGTCGCTGCCGCTGCACCCCCACCACACCTCCTAGCCTCTTGTCTATAGGTCGGTGTAGAGGGTTTGGTCGAATCTGAGCAGCCCCCGTCGGATCCGAGTCCGGTGAACACTACGTTGTTGGCACGTCCTCCGTCTTCGCAGAATAAGATCCACACATACGCATGCGCCTCTTCTCAGTTTAATTGCAAATTTGTGACTTCTTTGGCAACGCAACCCACATAAGGTATGCGCCTCTTCTCAGTATAATGGCAAATTTGTGACGCCTTTGCCGCGCCCCCTTCCACCTGATAGTCTTTTATCTAATATTTGCTATGAAACCCAGCTACCATGGTCATTCGACCTCACCTGTCGTGGATGGATACGCATGCACGCCTACACAACATTATGCAAGCACTTCCCATTTTTTTAGGCTAGATGAATTAAAGACACCTCCTTCGAGTTGACCAAACAAACTAGCAGTCCGAAACGATATTTATACACATTATGCCACAACACTCCCCGCCTGTTCACCGCTGCTGAGCTCGACGATGCCACCGCCGGCTACTCATCATCTTCTCCTTTCCGACGTCGGCGTCGCTGTAGGGTTGTGGTACGAGCAGACGACGCGTGAAGAGGAAGACGGAAGCGAGAGGGACTCTTCCTATTTTTGGCGTGCGCGTGCGTGATGGGCGGAAGACTGTTTCCGTTCTTGGTTTCCCTTGGGCGTCAGTTGACATATAAATACTTTGACACATAGACCAATAACAAATAGTAGAGTACGTTTGGAGTAGACGATCCGAGTCTGTAGTCATGTAACTTGTTTGAAAAGCTTGTTCAAGTTCAGCTCAAGATAATCTAAGAGAGTTTGAACATAGTGGTACGAATTTGACTTAAAATAAACAAAAGATCGGAGGTGTTCGGGTAGAAGTTAAACGATAAAGATGACTTGTATACCACTCTAAATGTGTTAAGCTTTATAGAGGTACAGTTGGACATAGGTTTTTAATGTGTCTCGATTTATAAGGGCTAACGTTGAATTAGACATTTTATCAAAAGGGAAAAACAGATAAAGTTCTATATTTATCCCAATTCTTTACCTTATTTGCTCAGCTTCGACTCACTCCGGCTCCAAGTTTTATAGGTGCGAGTTTTATAGGGGATGATATTATTCTTATTTTTTGAAAGATGACATTATTCTTGTTCTTTATACTCTTTTAAAGGACTCTTAGCAAATGTTTTGAAAATGGGGCAGGCCATCAAATCGGATAGACGTTCAGCTTAGTTCATTTTGGAGCGACCACTTAAAATCGGTCTTATGATTGTCTTATTTAGTATATGAAAATATATATTATATGGAATTTGATTTAAGATTGGCTTGAACCTTGATATGGTGTAGTGGCTTGTGTGGTTTCTAGTCCATGAGATCCTCAATTAGAATCACGGTAGTGTTAAATAATCCCTTTTATGTGTAAATTACATCATTTAATCCTCGAACTGGCTGATTTTCTTGGAAATCGAACCAAATTGGCGGGTTTTATCTGCTTCAGCCAATTTTCTGACTAGTCAGTCTTAACATTACCATTATTTCTTAAATATTCTAAGACCATGTTTGACAACAGTCATAAGAAATTAAGAACTTTTGAAAATTACTTTTGCCCCTACTCCCTAATTATTTAAAAGTTGAGAAAGTTAGGTTCTTTGAATTTTTGAAAAATGTTAAAGAGAAAAAAACACTTCCCATATTTCTCTCTCTCTCTCTCTACATTGCTTTTGAAAAAAACCCCATTGCTTTTGAAAAAAAATTCACTTTTCCCTCTTAAATACTTTGTCTCCTCCATGTCCCCTCCACCTATTTTCCCAATCATTGGAAGCCAAGGGTAAATCTTGTACTCAAACATAACCTAAGATCATCATCAGATAAAGTACGCCATAATGAAGACATGGATATGGTTTTATGATAAAAAAAAAAAGACATGAAGGGAACTCAAGAAAGTTCTCGAGGAAATATAAGTAGCATTTTCTTTCAAAATCGATCATCACTCCGGCAAAGGGGTCAAGAGAAGAATTCAAGTGATCCCATTTTTCGGCTCATAACCAATCATCGAAACATGAATAGAAACGGAATACAAGGAAAAGTACTATGGGTGTCACACCAACACCCCTCTCTGCGTTCAACCCTTGGCTCCTTCAAGTAGAAAGAAACGGATGTTTCATGTGTCTTTTGTCTTTAATTTCATCGGCATTAACAACTCTGTGTTAAGCTGGGTAATGCACCTTTATGAAAGAACTCATCATAATAGATCCCGTTATAGTGCACAAATGAAGATTAAATTTGGATGAAAGGAAAGACTTGAAAAGTCGGCCCCATTTGATCTTAGAGAAGGTTTCACCGGTCACTAAGGCTCCGTTCGATATCGCTAAAAATCCCATAACAAAATCTCTACATCCCTAAAATAAATATCTGTGCAAGAAAACGAGAAAAGCAGAGAAGAACGAAAATGTCATCAAAAGCAAGAAGATGAGGAAAGAAGAATCTCATGAGTGTTACTTTGATTGAAGAATAGGAGAAAAATAAGGTCTCTTATTCTTAGAATAAAGTTAATTCTAATTTGAGAGATATAATAATTTATATCGCGTCAAAATTATTTATACTAAAATAAGGAAGATAAGTTATTTCATCTTAGACTAAAAAAATATTTATTTTTCTTATTCCGTCAGTGAACTTAACAAAATTATCAAATTGAAACACTTCTTATTTTAATATATATTATTTCGGACTAAATAATTTATTATGCAATCAAAGTGAAACTCAAAACACAAGTGAAACGAATTATTTACATACTAACACGTGATAGCTGATCAGATTATCTAAAAAAATAATAAGAAACGCAGAGGACGATAACTCGGATTCGGATGAGCTGTCAGCCTTTCCTACTTCAGGGGGGTGGCGCCGCGAGGCGCTAGCCCTCCGAGCCTTCCATAAACGGAACTCGCATGGAAATAGAAAGTGGAACCGGCGAGCGGTCGCCCGGCAAGTACGAACGCGTGTGCGGAGAACCCTGCAACGCCGATGACATTAGGATGGGACGTTCTGATTACGAGGAAACACAAGATGGACGGTGGAGATCCCGCCCGAACTGCTGGGCAATTTCGTCTCTTCATCAGGGGGCGCATTTCCACGTCATCCCGACACGCAGAGACGAACCCCTCTGCCGTCTCCTCCCATCTTTTCTCTCTTCGCCTTCACATTTCTTCTCGTTTCAGCGGAGCGCCTTCCGCAACCATTTCGTCCTCCTGGCAGCGTCAGAAGACCAGACGCGGCCGGCTCGCCTCCGCGCCGCGCCCATCTCCGCCCAGATCGAGTCCGCGGCTCTCTTCCCCTCGCTGTGGCGATGCCGCCGGCGGATCCGGCGGCGGCGCCGGAGGCCTTCCCCTCCCACTGCTCCGTCAGGAAGAGGACGAAGGCGCCGAGGCCCTCGGAGGCGACCAAGTACCGGTCCCTGGCGGAGGTAATGCTGACGGCGACGAGCGTCGCCCCCGTCACGGGGGACTACTACGGCGACGTCAGGTGCGAGGAGTGCCGGTCGGGGGAGGGGGACGAGGAGATGCTCCTGTGCGACCGATGCGACCGGGGGTACCACCTCTACTGCCTCCGGCCGATCGTGGTTAGGGTTCCGTCGGGGAACTGGTTCTGCCCTACCTGCGCCGGGGAAAGGCGATTCAGTAGTAGGTCTTCTGATCCTCCATTGTGTCGTCTGATTCATTTTTTTTTCTTTTCTTATTTTTCCTTGTGTAAGGACTGTTTAAGATGAAATGTTGTTGGGGGACGGTCAGGGTTCCCACTTATGCAGACGAAGATTTTGGATTTCTTCCGAATACAGAAGTGTTCTTCGGATGCCGGAGACAGGAAATGCATGTTTCTTCAAGGTAATGGAGTAGGTCTTTTTGCTCATTAATCAAATTGCAATCTCATTTTCGACTGTGCAATCTGTGCACCAAAGAGCCTATGGCTCATCAGTATTGGGCTTCCCTAGCAAAGGGGAGGTCTTGGGTTCAATCCCATCTCCGGTGGTTGTGCAGGAGTAGGGATTTCTCCATCGTGGGGGCCTATGCTCGAGTGCTTTTCGAAGGTGACGGGACTTGTGGGAAGAATATGATTCCCTGCAGTAGGACCTCTGAATTCGGAGTGATCCTCCGAAAAAGGCGGAATGATCGTGGCAGTGCCAAAAAAAAATTCTCCTACCGAGGAGTATATTTAAATGCTAAATTGTACACTCCACTAGAAAGGCTCTATAAATATTTCTGACAAAAAAAAAAGACTGCAATCTATGCTGGTGTTATTTTTCTTGGTGTTTATTCTTCTTATCTGCTTTTGTTTATTTATCAGTTATTTGTTCTAGTCATGATTTCCTCATTTATGTTATATATCACGTACGATTTTATATTTGCATTATTCTTCAGTGATGAAACGTGGTAGCTGATAATTACTCTGACCAGAGTTGGATATAAAAAGGCAAAATGCATAAACAACAAAGGTATAACGATCCGAATATTTGCCAGCTTCATGTGTTAGTTCTTGGTGGTGCTATCTTTATGTACATGATGGCACTACTTGAATGCTCAGCCCGAGCTCCAATTTTCCCAAAAGCCAGAGTTCAGACAGGTTCCTAAAATCCTTTCTCTTAAATGACCTCCCCTGCCCCCCTCTCCCCCCGTTATTGCTGAGGTTTGTCACCGGCTCAACCATATCCTACTCTTCAGGAAAACAAGAAGATAAGGAGATGCTAAAAGAAATAATCTCTTCTTCGTCTCATTCCCAGTCTGATTGATGCATTCTTTAACTTGCTCAAGACAGTGCAGCAATCATTGATCCATCTTTTTCTGTTAGAGAGGTTTCTGAAATTTAGGATGCTAAACTACCCTTCTCACCTTTTTTCTGACTTATGCTATCTTCATAACTTATGCCACTGGGGAGTTATGGAGGAAAAAATTGTAATCAAGGCAAGGCTTACCTGGCAGTTCTAATTTTTTGTTGTAAGGTAGCTAATGTCTTCAATACTTCTAGAACTTGCTTATTAGTGAAATTGGAGCTCCCTTCCACTCCAATTTGTTTGATAGCACTGCTTTTAATGAACGTGTTTGACAACCCTGCTTGAATTTTTTCTCATTTTTCTAATGTATCTCTTTGTGGCTTAAAGACCCCTTCTTCAAGTTCATCTTTTTCTTTCCTGTTCTGAGAAGGAGACGACTGTTACAGCAAATGGTTTGTGGACAATGTATCCAGAGTGATTTTGTGATGCATACTTTCCTTATGGAATCTTCCTACCCGGTATAAATACTAGGATTTTGATTTTGGTCCTATATTTATTTTCAATGGAATAGCTAAGCTACTTTGCATTACACAAACATCCTCCTTCCGCATCAAAATTTTCCCCCTCTTTGTCATCTGTTTTGGTATCACAGATTCACATGCTTCAAATTTAGTCAGTGACTTTGTGATGAATGTGGGAAACCAAAAGCATAATTTGCTGGAGGTTACAACATGAATCCTGCAATGCACAATATCATGTTACCATGATAAGGTTCATATGAATAATTACATATGACAAGCTGATTTTTCACTTTTTTACTTGTTGGTGAGAGGAAAGGATTAATATTTATGTAACCGTTAGATGAAATTAAATGATCAACTTGTCTTATTTATCTCACCTTTCCAAGATTCAGAATTGGCCGAGTGATAAGGAGCCAAAGCCATGATCCTTTCCCCCTAGAAATACATCTAAGCAATAGCCTCCATGTCTAGATTGAGGTTTTAAGTATGTTCACCTACATGGGGCTTTTCCCAATGCCCATCCTCTGGTCTCATATTGTCTCCCCAATCTTATTTTACTTTACCTCCACTTCGCTTGCTACTTTATTGAACCGTACTTTCTATCGTGTAACATGTGGATATTACGTGGCAAGCTATCTTACTAATCACTTTGCTTGTTATCCTTATGCTCATTTCTCTATTCTATGAATAATATCTTTTGAGGATTACCTTAGTTTTCTAAAACCAGTGGTAAGAAACATTTCTTGCTCCCCTTCCATTGTTAGAGCTGCTACTTTTCCCTGCTGTTGTGTAGTGTTCAGTAGGGTATTGTACACTGCTAGTGATGTAATGGAATGTGGCTTTTGTCATCTTCAACAAAGAGAAACATTTGCTATTTAATCATGGAATGCTTTTTGAACTTTTCTTGAGTTAGGTTTTACTATTTTTTAGATCCCACGTCACAACTGAACCAGATAACTATAAAGCGTTTTTTTTCTTTCATTAACTGTTTTTTGTTGTTGTTGTTGTTGTTTGGTTGAAATGTAGAACATGAAGACAATAAAAGTTATAAAATATATACTGAATATATACTGTAAACTTGGAATTCTAGCTCTGTTTCATGTAAATTCTTTGCTTCGCATTGGTGGTTTTACGCTTTCATCTCTTGTTCATCTATGTTGTAGTCATGTCATCCATATTACCACATAGATTGTATTATTGCTTTTAGATTGTAAGAAGCGTAAGAGGCATTCATTGGTTATGCATAAGAAGCGAAGGAGATTACTACCGTTTATTCCAACTGAAGATCCTGCCCGTAGGCTTGAACAAATGGGTTCTTTGGCCACTGCATTGACAAGTTTGCAGATGGAATTCAGCAATGACCTTACATACATGCCTGGAATGGCACCTAGGGTGGCTAATTGTGCATACTTAGAAGAGGGTGGCATGCAGGTATTCTTGTATTGCATGAATCTTGATGTTGTCCACATACAGATGTAGTTCATATGTGTGATCTTGTAAATCTGACCTTTCTTTAGGTCCTTTCTAAGGAAGATAAAGAAACATTGGAAATTTGCAGAACCATGTACAAGAGAGGAGAATGTCCTCCCCTGGTTGTGGTCTTTGATTCACTGGAAGGGTATCTTCAATCTTGAGCTAGCATTGTATCTATGTAATTCAGTCTGTTGGTTTATGCAAACTGAATAATGACTATGCTTACAGTTTCACAGTAGAGGCTGATTGCTTTATAAAGGACATGACATTTATCACGGAATACACGGGTGATGTGGATTACATTAAGAACCGGGAAGATGATGATTGTGACAGTATGATGACCCTTCTTCTGGCGACAAACCCCTCGTATAGTCTTGTCATCTGTCCGGATAAACGTGGCAACATTGCCCGCTTCATCAATGGCATCAACAATCATTCTCCGTAAGTTTATCCTTGATCTACTTTAAGACTATTGTATGTTTTCATCTTCATTTATTCATCACTCCGCATCCAGGCTTGCACATTGCGTCATCTTTGTTAATTTTAACAGAATACTTGCATTGAGAATCCTGGTGAAAACTTTCTATACTTGTATGGATTTGTTGCAGGGAGGGTAGGAAGAAGCAGAACCTAAAATGTGTCAGGTATAATGTCAATGGTGAGTGCCGTGTCTTATTGATCGCCTGTCGTGATATTTCCAAAGGGGAGAGGCTATACTATGATTATAATGGGTATGAGCAGGAATATCCAACTCATCATTTTGTTTGAGTTATTTATACCTACAGTGATATTTCTCAGTCTAACCAGTTCCTTGGATCAAATAACCTTCTTTGATTTTGATATTTTAGTTTCCTTTTTTCTTTTCACACTCTTCAAATTTTGTTGCTGCGGAACATTTCTGCCTAACATGTTTCAGAAGCTTTGATAGCTGCGAGAGGTGGGATTAACAACACAGCTCATGTTATTTAGTGGAGAAGTGGCCACTAATTTTCAAATTCACAGGACACTGATATCAATTTAAAGTAAATTTTGTTAAATTGTCTTACAATATTACATTTTGAGTATGACTTGTGATAACCAATTTTTTGATTGTTCATTTCCATTTAACTGAGAATTGATTGTGGTGATGCGCAGGTGCATTTTAAGATGCATGTTATGCATTCTTGTTGGGCTAAGGTGGCATTTTCCCTTTTCCTGGGTGGTCGAGGACATTCCATCAGGGTACTTGAAAAAGAGAATAACTTGCTGCACTGGCAGCCGGTAGTACCCCCACTGCCGGTGTTTTTAATTTAAAAAATAAAAAATGAAATTTTTTTGGTCGCCCCCATGGTGTCCTACATGGTCGTACAGTCCGATCTCGGATCGGATGACTAAAAAAAAGTTGAAAAATCGAAAACCAACCCCAAATGAACAGTAAAATAATACGGACGACTCAAAAAAAGTTGAAAAATCGAAACATGTAGGAGGGGCTGGGGCTGACCTTTTTTTTTTTTTTTGTAAAATTAAAAACACCGGCAGCCGGCGTAATACTGGCTGCCGGTGCAGCAAGTTATTCTCCTTAAAAAATACATTGTAGGAGGGGTTGGGGCCGACCTTTTTTTTTTTTTTTGTAAAATTAAAAACACCGGCAGCCGGCGTAATATTGGCTGCCGGTGCAGCAAGTTATTCTCCTTAAAAAATACATTGTAGGTTGTATTGACAAGTAAAACGATATATGGAGGGATTTTCTCAAGGTACATGAACAACTTTTTGACAGCGACTTGCAAAACTGTTGCAAAAAATAGTTCTGCCATTAATACTTTTAATATTGAAATTTAAAATGAATTTTTGTCCGTTGGAAGTGAATACCATCACCGTAAGTGGCGCTTTTCTTGATTGGGAGCTTTAGCTGTCCAGTGCTAGGCCCCACTGGCTTTGCGAGATTTTGACACTATACCCACTGGCTTTGTGAGATTTTGACACTATCTCCCAGTTGCCTGCTGCTTATTTTGTATTGCTAGATCAGAGGTTTGTGGGTCTTTCAGGATGCAGCCCGTTAGAAACCCAATACCGTAGGGAGGGGCTGTTGGTAACAGGAAATGTGAGAGAGTAGGTAGTAGAGGGAGAAGTGGTTAGTGGCAGTTTGGGGAGTGGATGGTGGTGGCTTGTGTGATCAATACAAGGTGTGGGAGGGAAAGAGATGGGGGGAGAGATGGCGGCCAATGGCATGAAAGGGCTGCTGTCATCTTGTATGATGAAGGTAGTGTGAAAATGGAGGAGGGATTTTGTGGATGTCTTATTGGAGCTGTCGATTTGACAGAAGCTGAATGGGGCTGTTGCTGGTAATTTTTCAACGGCTTTGAAGTCATTGACAATTCTTAACAGCTTGCCTACAGTGACAGTGAAACAAATCAAGAAATTTTAAGTCCTTTCTTTATGCAGTGTGATGTGGTTCGTAAACAAAACAGAAGGCCAAATCAGGGGTAAACAAAGGCTCCTCAGAATAGAAGGCTAAATGATGCCGGAGCAGACTCATAGGCAGTGCAGAGCAGGCGTCTATCGGGCTTGGAGCCACCACCTTGGGCTTGGAGGCGATGCTTGGCCCAGTTGGGTCACGGAGATACACTTATTTTGATTTTATTAGGTCCATTTATGGCCCAATATGTAATTTTTATTTTTTAGGATTTTTAAGTGCGATTTTCGCACTAATTAGGGGCTAATGGATAGAGACAGTGGAAAGATAGGAACGGATGGTTTAGAGTCAGGATAGAAGTCTAAAAATCGAGTCTATATATGTACCTCTATTTCAGAAATTAAGGAGATGATTATTGAAAAAGAAAATCTACTTGAGTTTTGCCGAGTCCGGTTCTCTGCGACAGAGACCCCCACCCCTCTTCGTTGGTGCGACGCCAAGGAAATCCGTCCCCGGTGCGACGCCGGGTAATACCCCAACTTGCTGGTGCGACGCCAGCAGTTTCTCCCCTTGTCCCGCATCACTAAATCAAGGGTAAATAAAAGCTTTAGAATCTGATAATTTTTTGCCAATGTGATGGCCTTAGAATCTGATCTTAGCCATCTTTAAGTCAAATTGTTGAGAGTCCATTCAAAGGACTTAGGAGTTTAGCATAGACTAGACGTGATCTTCCGGATCAAAATCTCCAAGGCGAGAGGCCTAAGAGGTTGTGTAATTGAGTGGCTTGGAGCTTGGCCGTCTAAGCCACTCTGTGTTAATGGCATCCCTTGATTCCTGTGAGGATATGGAGTCTACCCATGGAGCTTGCTATCTTGTACTTCCTCTACCAAGAAAGGATCTGATTTGCTGAGCGAACAGGCCATGTAGGTGGGTGTGATTTACTGAGCTAATAAGCCATGTATGTGCCACATTGCCAAAGTAGTGTGGGTTAGGTGAACAATGCAAGCTTCTCTATGAAAGAAAAGAGCTCCAATACCACCATAAACTTGATTTGTAGTCCAAGTACATGTGGGAATGGTGGTGATATAATCATACTTAAGATGGAGATATAGGGAAAACATTGGAAAGTTAATTCAAACTGCAGGAAAGCATGATGATTTCATGGACTTAAATGTCCTGAGGTTGTGCCATTTTAGGCAAACCGTAAAATACATGTCCAGGGATGTTGTTAGGGACAATAGTTTTAAGCCGCAGCAGAAGTGGAGTCCAATTTGTAAAGTGGGGTTCTGAAAAATAAGAGTCATGAACAAGCAAATTTTCATTTCTTGGAGGCCCAAAACCTTGTCACTACGGCAAAAGTGACACATTCGAGGTCCATCCTGCACATGAATGGTCCATTGCAAGTGTGAGTGCATGGTTTAGACTTAAAGAACATTCTTTGGTTTGCAAAACTCATCAAGTTCATAAGTAGAAGGCTGGTTGACCCCTTTTGTTTTTGCAGTTTATTGGCAGGTCTAAATGCTTCATGGATCCCACCCTAAGAAGAGTGATACGTTGAAGGGGCTCCATACGAAGAAGGTTCCAATTTCACTTATGGTGGTGCCATCTAAAGGGCTTTTATAAGTTTTTCAATTGATGAACATAAATCTGAAACTTCAGACTGAAAGTTAAAATGTCACGCTGTGGGTCTACTTGAGAGCCAAGTGCTCCAAAGACCCTACCTCATGACGGGGGAAAACCATTAGACCTTTCTCCAAGAAAGGGGTATACCAACTCCCACATTATATTGATGGAATAAAATGAATGGACGATGGTTATCCAACGGAAACTGGAAACCAGAAATTCTAGAAATGAGAGCTAAAGGCTTTTACCTGGGTGCATTTGGGAGCCAAGTGCCTCAAGGACTCTACCCCATGGGGGGTCAGACACTTGAAGGGGCAACATTTTCAATGTTGGATCTATGAAATAAGAATTATACTTGCTGCAATGCCCCTGCAGTTGCACCATTGGGCATTGCAGCAAGTATAATTTTTTTTGCATTTTTTCTAAGGTCGGGTCCCACATGCCCCATGTATTCATACAGGCCGATTTTCAATTGGATAATACAAAAAAGTCTAAAAAAATAAAAAAAATGTTGTTGAGTCAAACCATTAAGTACATTTTTTACTGTTCATTAGGTCTCGATTTTTGATTTTTAGTTTTTGGATTGTTTGGAGATCGACCTAATGTACATGTAGGGCATGTAAGCCTCTGACTCAAAAGAATTAAAAAAAAAACTTTTTTTTACGCTTGCTGCAATACCCTACAGTGCAGCTGCACGGAGCATTACAGGAAGTATAACTCATGAAATAAACTCAAGGAGTTGTGCTCATATATAGAACAAGAAAACTAGAAATATTTAGAAGACTTATCTTTGGAAGATGAGAACCATTTATGGATCTTTTGTCTTCAAGAACCTTACCCTGCAAAGGCCAGATCGTTGGGAGCCCATACAATTTAGGGGCACCCCATTCCAAGCACCAAAGACACATTACAATACCCATCAAGTATGTGAAACAGAAAATTCAATAAAAATAGACAAGAAATAAGAAAAGAGATTGGGAAAGAGAGAAGAGGAGACATGGAGCTTGCCCTCCCAAGTGCAGAGGATCTGCACAAGCACCCTTGTGGATCCATGGAATTCCGGCTTGGGTCGGGTGTCCGGATTGGACCTCGGTGATCCTGATCTGATTTGGATCAGATTTGTCGGATTGGCTGATTGACATGAATTAGGCTGATCTTGGATTGGTCCAATTTAAAAAATATTTAAAAATATTTATTTTTTAAAATAAATAAATATAAAAAAATCAGGAAAAAAATCTGAAAAAATAAGAAAAATTATAAAAAATGTAAACATATTATTCAATGAATGTATAATGAAAATGAATACAAATCATTTACATTCATAAAAAAAGAACATTAAAGATGATTAATTAGTTAATATTTATTATTGTAAACTAATTAAAAAAAACAAGTTATGAAGTTTTTAATATGAAATAAATGAAAAATATCTTTAAAAGATAATATTTGTGATCCTTCATCATCTGACTAATAAGGTTGAATTGACGGTCCATAATATGACCGTATATAGTCTAGATACCCATAGCAAAACAAAGAGTTCGCAAGGTCTTGAAATCTCCTTTGAATACCTCGATGTGTGATTGCTTATTAGCTTGAGTTTTTTCCTAATTGTATTAGAGGGACAAAAATGTCATATTGAATAGGTGGATGTCCAGAGTACCTTTCAGTAGTGCTCTTGATATCTAAATATAGTAATGTAGGGAGATGAAAAACGGGTGAATAAGAAGATTCATATCTCCAATAATATCTTGCTGGTCTTTGTTGGCCTTCGTATCCCTTTTTGTTGTCTTTATCTTTTTCCTTGGTTTCCTTCTTGTTGACTTGAAGGTGTGAAGTAATCTTCATGTCCTGAAAAATTGCTCTCAAGCCTATAATCTCCTATTACTCCAGCAATAACAACATGATCATCACCATCACCACCACCACTATCATCATCATCATCATATGGTGCCTGAGTGGAGTCATGACTCCTGACCTTGTCTTGTTTTTTTCATTAGCTTTCTTTACAACTGTACTTGTATTTTTCTGCTTCGTACAAGCTTGCCAAATGAGGTGATAAGGTTGGGGTCTTAACAAGTGTCTCTCCAATATGCCCAACTCTAGTTATATCTCCCTCTTTTTCTTTTTTAGACTCTTTCACACATTGTTAAGACTTTCATTTTTTTTTGCTATCCGATTTTTGTTCTAAAGTTGTCATTGGGCCTTTGTCGTTTTTTTCTTTTTAGATCCAATTAAGAAGCTGCTCTTCAGAGTGCTGGCTGAGAGTTAAAAAGTTTAGCAGTCTTTGATAGTGTGGCTGACTGTCGATGCCTCTCAAGAAGAGATGCACATGCTTCGTTTTCTCTCTAAAATTCAGGATTTGGAGTAATTACTCCATCTAATTCACATTCTGTCCAACTTCCAACTTGAGGATCAAATTCAGATATATCTCTCTCCACCCAAATACGCAATGAGTGTTCTTCATCTAGCAAATAATCTACATCTATATGTTATATTGTTGGCTCATCAATTGGTCTGCCAGCAAACTCCATAGGTCTTTTTCGTTCAAGCTTATATCTTTCTCGATTTTGTTTTATTTTTAGGTGCATATTGTAATAGCAATAGACCAACTTCTCCAGTTTAGAAACACTCAATCTATTTTGAATTTTCGTATGAATGAAATTGAACATATTTTAATTTCTTTTATATTGGCTGAAAGAAGTGGTCTAACTTAAGACTCTCACTGCAATATACATTAAAGGGTTTGTGCTAGCTTGTTTGTAATTTGTTTGGATTCACCATTCAACTATTGCAAACAAAAAAAGGAAAAAGAAAAAAGAGAAAAAAAGACAACATCATTAATTTATAATAGTAAATGGTTAAACTTGAGATTGTAGCCTTTACGTCATCATTCCCATAAATTCTAATTTTCAATTTAAATCTCTCCGCCTACAAAAGATTAGTAAATGATGTAAGTCACTGATAAATACCTTGATGTTTATAAATTTCGACTTTGTATGTTACCTCTGATAATCTATCCTTTTATTTGTAGTCCTTGATAATTTAATAATAACATTCATCATGCTTCAAGGGACTTCTCTATCGTTATGCACATTCTTATTGTATTGATATCTTGAGTTGAAAAAGTATCTTACATTTATGTTAATTTTTTAAAATAATTATCTTTAATATTAATTAAAAATCAAGTAGAAAAAGAATAGAACTAACCAGCAACATGAGGATCATGGTGGAGAGTCATCTCCCCTGTGTTATTAATGATCTTGTACCATTTCTTATAAGCTTTAGGATTCTTTGTCATCAAGTGCTCCTTAGTTCTATCTATTGCCTCATACAAATATTTCATGTCATTTTTATCATCACCATCAACCATCTTGAGAACTTGTACTTGACGTTCAATCACTTTGAGATAGCAAAAAATTTTATCCCAAAATCTTGAGTTGCTAATCATATTTTGCACTTTTACGACAACATCCTTACTCTCAAGCCTCAATGTCCCTACATGTGACAAAAATTCTTCAGAGTTGATTAATTGGGCTAATGGATGCTTATATTTCATGAGGCTCTCTAAGAATATGAAATTTGATGCAAATCTGGTGGGGCTAGTATGAAGAGATCCCGTCCATTTGTATACTCCCTCATCATACATAAGATGCGGCTGTAACCATAAATAAATACAGTGATTGTTTGAGTTGAGTCTATCATATCAGTAACATGAGGGTCCCTACTCATGTCTTCTATCAACGAAACTAAAGGATGTGCTGTGCGAAGCACCTAATATAAATGTGTCTTCTTCTCCATTAATAATATGCCAGCTGGTTTGTAACTTGCTTCATTATCGGTCGTAACTTGCACAACATTTTTTTCTCTAGTTTCATCTACCACAACATTTATAAGTTTGAACAAATAATCATCATTTTTTATTTAGTTGGAAGTATCTACAGACTTCCAAAAAATGGTGTGATTGTAGTAGACAAGAAAATTAATCATTGATTTCTTTGTTGTTCTTATCCAACCATCACACATGATGGTATAGCCACGCTCTTTCCACATATGTTTGAAATTATCAACCCATGTCTTCAACTCATTGAACTCCTGCTCAAGCCCATCATCATAAATATAGTAAGGTGTGGGAGCCTTTCGACTAGGCCCAACTTCTGCAATGGCATCCAACATTATCTACAAGTAGGGGTGGCAACGAGCCAAGCCGAGTCAGAGCCCACATGCTTAAGTTTGGTTCGACAAAAAGACTTTGAGCTCGAGCCTTCAATCAAGCTTTTAGCCCAGCTCAAGCTTGGGCTCGAAAAGAAAAAGTCGAGTTCGAGCCCAACACGAGCCCAACTTGGCCCACGTTTAGCATACAATACAGCTAGCAGTAGAAAAGACCCGTGGGAGTATGCAGTGAAAGGGGCAGGACCGAGCCTACTCGACTCTTCCCTGGAATGAGCCTTTAGGCGACTCTCTCTCTCAAAACAAATTTTTTTAGCCCAACCCACAAGCCACAATTGTTGCATAAACTAAGAAAATTTTAAATTTTGGCATCAACTTAGTCGGCCCAAAGACTTAGACTCTTGCTAAATACAATATAACGTTCAACAGGCTCTTTTTAGGCCTACATTTGGTCCAACCCACAGGACCTGGATAACGGGAAAAGTTGGGATGGGGTTTACTTTTATAGGCAAAGGGGACGAGGGGAATACCTAAGATATCCAATATGGGACTAAAAGTCCCTGGCGAACCCGCAGCGTGCGTGCCTGCATGTAGAACCACTAGGGACTTTTTAGTCGCGTATCGGAAATCTTAAAACATTTTGTGGGTATATGGTAATTTTTTTGCACCACTTGATGTGAAGCATTGAAAGTGAGTTAGTTGGGTTGAGAACATTGGGTCACTCGGTTTGATGGGTTTGCTCGTTTAGATACGTGTAACAACCTTAGTTAGTCTTTTTGAACCAAGTCGGCTTGCAAGCTATCGAGCCGAGTCACCCCAGATTTGAACTCGGCTCGTTTAAGTAGTCGAGCTCATAGTTGTCAAGGCGCCAAGCGACTTAAGGCATTCTTGGGGAGCCTAAGTGCTTAGGCGCTAAGGCGGCCGCTTAAGCGGCGACTTATGCGCCTTATTAAAACATATATGAAATATATATTATTATTAATTATGAGTTCATAAATAATAAAAATAGCAATCAAATCAATTTTAATGTGAAAATTGAAAGCAATTAATTTACTATGAAATAATTGACTTGAACATATAGGAAACAAAGATATGTGAGACTGTCTGCGTTTGTGTTCGGAGAGTTGAGACTGGGGATAGAGGGACAGACAGTCTGTGTGTGTGTGTGTGTGTGTGTGTGTGAGAGAGAGAGAGAGAGAGAGAGAGAGGGCTTCGGCCTTGTGTGCACTGTCTCTGTGTATGTGTGTGAGTGACAAAGAGAGAGAGTGGAGCGTTTGAGACTATGAGTTAGATAGAGAGTGGAGTGTGTGACTGTGTGACAGTGTGCACTGTGCAGTGAGACTGTGAGAGAGAGAGTGGAATGTGCGAGTGAGACAAAGGGACTGGGGAGTGGGGACAGAGGACTGCCTCTCTTCGTGTGTGTGTGTGTGTGAGAGAGAGAGAGAGAGAGAGAGAGGAGTGTGTGAGTGAAAATAGAGGGCTCGGCCGGTGGATGGAGTGGACTGTGTGTGTGTGTGTGAGAGAGAGAGAGAGAGAGAGAGAGAGAGAGGGAGTGGACCATGTGAGATGTGACATGTGTGCAGGGAGAGAGGACTCACCAGCGTTGATCGGCCGTACGACGGCGGCAGGCGATCACTGCAACGGCGAAAGGGGGCGGAGGAGCCTAGCGCATCATAATCGAGGTTGGGGGAGGATGGCGGCAGGCTCTAGCGAGGCGGCAGCGACTGCGGCAGGCGTTGATCGGCGGCGGCAGCTCGCAGACGTTGATCGACGGTGTCGACGACGGCCGGAGTGAAGTGGGGCGAACCCTACCTCGCGAAGATCGGGGGTGAGGGAGGAAGGGGGCGGGCGTCGAGGGGTCGGGGGGGACTCGGGCACGAATCGGCTTGTAAGGGGCTTAACGGATTGGTGCCTGCATGTAGAACCACTAGGGACTTTTTAGTCGTGTATCGGAAATCTTAAAACATTTTGTGGGTATATGGTAATTTATTTGCACCACTTGATGTGAAGCATTGAAAGTGAGTTAGTTGGGTTGAGAACATTGGGTCACTCGGTTTGATGGGTTTGCTCGTTTAGATACGTGTAACAACCTTAGTCTTTTTGAACCAAGTCGGCTTGCAAGCTATCGAGCCGAGTCACCCCAGATTTGAACTCGGCTCGTTTAAGTAGTCGAGCTCATAGTTGTCAAGGCGCCAAGCGACCTAAGCCGTTCTTGGGGAGCCTAAGTGCTTAGGCGCTAAGGCGGCTGCTTAAGCGGTAACTTATGCGTCTTATTAAAACATATATGAAATATATATTATTATTAATCATGAGTTCATAAATAATAAAAATAGCAATCAAATCAATTTTAATGTGAAAATTGAAAGCAATTAATTTACTATGAAATAATTGACTTGAACATATAGGAAACAAAGATATGTGAGACTATCTGCGTTTGTGTTCGGAGAGTCGAGACTGGGGATAGAGGGACAGACAGTCTGTGTGTGTGTGTGTGTGAGAGAGAGAGAGAGAGAGAGAGAGAGAGGGCTTCGGCCTTGTGTGCACTGTCTCTGTGTATGTGTGTGAGTGACAAAGAGAGAGAGTGGAGCGTCTGAGACTGTGAGTTAGATAGAGAGTGGAGTGTGTGACTGTGTGTGACAGTGTGCACTGTGCAGTGAGACTGTGAGAGAGAGAGAGTGGAATGTGCGAGTGAGACAAAGGGACTGGGGAGTGGGGACAGAGGACTGCCTCTCTTCGTGTGTGTGTGTGTGTGTGTGTGTGAGTGAGAGAGAGAGAGAGAGAGAGAGAGAGAGAGAGAGAGAGAGAGAGAGAGGGAGTGGACCATGTGAGATGTGACATGTGTGCAGGGAGAGATGACTCACCAGCGTTGATCGGCCGCGTCGACTGCGGCAGGCGATCACTGCAACGGCGAAAGGGGGCGGAGGAGCCTAGTGCATCACAATCGAGGTTGGGGGAGGATGGCGGCAGGCTCTAGCGAGGCGGCAGCGACTGCGGCATGCGTTGATCGGCGGCGGCAGCTCGCAGACGTTGATCAACGGTGTCGACGACGGCCGGAGTGAAGTGGGGCGAATCCTACCTCGCGAAGATCGGGGGTGAGGGAGGAAGGGGGCGGGCGTCGAGGGGTCGGGGGGGCTCGGGCACGAATCGGCTTGTAAGGGGCTTAACGGATTGGGGCGGGCGGGTTAACGGGTTAAGTTACGGGTGGGGGTTAATGGACGGGCAGTAACGGGCCTGACTGGTCCAGGGGGCCAGGCGCCCTGAGCAGGCCTCCTGGTCCACCTAAGCGGGCGCCTGGGCCGCTTTTCATGGGCCCATAAAAGGCGTCCAGGCGCCTTGGTGCCTTTACGCCAAGGCACCGTTTACGCTTAAGTGGCGCCTTGACAACTATGGTCGAGCTGTGTTATACTTGAGCTCAACTCTTTAACTCGTTCGAGCCGAGCCAAGTTGAGCCTAAACCGAATCGAGCGCGAGCTACTCCCTAGCGGCTCGGCTCATTGCCACCTCTATCTAAAAGTATGGGCTGGATGTTGTATGTATTGGTACACATGTATGCAAAAATCACTTAACAATGCCTTTTTAATGTACCCTTTTCTACACTTCCGGTGGCCTTTACTCTTTTCAAAGCTTGCTTAATCGAAGACTATTTGGAAGACCTTGATCTGTACAAATATTGGTCCATAAGATCGCGTGCTGGATGACGTACATTTGATGCACGTCCACAACCCAATGCAGTAGCAGTCCTATGAATAGAAGACGACCTAGGAAGAGATCTCCTAGACTTAGATCTAGGCACAGATGAAGGCACAAATGCACCTGATGTTCGTATGCCTCTTCGTCGTTCCACATTCTCTATAACTATGAACGCTGGCATGAACAACTCTGGTGTATACAGGATCAGAGTCATTTGGATCATCTTCTTGATCATCATCCTCTTCCTCCTCCTCATCACCATCTAAATTAATCGGATGTTAAATAGGTAAATTATAATTCCTTCGTCTCTAACGTCCTGAAATTTCATCCTGAAGGTCCACTTGTTAAATTGATAAATCTTTTTGTACTTTTTTTTCCCATCATGTAAGTCTTCATTTCTTTCTTTAATTTAAGTGGAGCTGATTCACATCTGCTCACATCTTCTGCTATGTCAGCAATATGCTATTTTAGGCGATACACGTCTCCACCTATTTCCTTTCTGCACCATTTGCATTTTACTCGTCTATCTAGCATCCAGCAGGATATCATGAGCCAAACTAAGATCACCGCCTTGCTGTTCCACTTCTTGCTCTTACTGTCTTCGCTATGTCATATTCCTACATAAGATACAAAATTACAAATAAAATTAGATGTAATTGTATGCAATCACACTTTAATGAGTTCAATCAATTTAATTGAGTGTTTGACATACTCAATAGAATACTAATAATAACATTAATTATGCAAAAGTACTAAAATTTAAATCCTAATTAAGGTTAAATTTGGAGATTTGACACTAATGATATTCAATTAATGCACAATTGTGTGCAATCACAATCAATTCAATTAAGTATTTGACGTATTCAATTGAACACTAATTACATTAATTATACAAAAAGTCTACATTTTAAATCCTAACTAGAGTTAAATTTGAGAATTTTTGTGTAATCATTTTTTTTTCAATGCTAAATATTCATAGATCTACACTACAAAAAGCATTTTTTTAATTTTTTAACAATTTAAAAATTTTGGACTGGAATATATCTTAGCTTAGTGAAGAAATCCGGTGAAGAACCCAGTGATAGTGGCAACGGCTATGACGGTTGCCGGAGGTGATTGCCGGTGGTGATGGGGGTGAAGAATCCCCCCTTCTTGAGTCAAAAAAGGAGAGAGAGGGGAATTCGGAATAGAAGAGAGAGGGAGAAGAGAGAGGAGGGGTTGGCAGCGGACGACTGGCGGCAGTAGCGGCGACATGCATCAGTAGTAGGCTCACCTAGCGGCAGCAGCTTGATCCCCTTTAAGAGTGGATCTAGGTCGGCCCGTTACGGGCCTAATCGGGTCCAAATCAGCCGATCTATGTTCGATTTGGCCCGATACGGGCTGATCCCTTCATTAAAAAAAAAAAAAAACCTAAATGCCTGAATCAGTCGGGATCGGCTGATTCAGTCGATTCAGGCCAATTCCCATAGAATTGAGGGGGAAAACAGTCAATCCCACCCCCCACAACCGAATTGCCCATGGCTGATTTCGAGTCGAATCAGTCAATCTAACTCGGGATCGGCCGATTTTACATTCCATGTCTGAACGTTCTCTATGTTGGAGCCATCATTTCCCATATAGGAGAGTGAGAGGTGGGGGAGGGGATTTTCATTTTACTAATCAAGATCCCTCTTTTTCTCCTTCTAGGTTGCCCCAAAAAAAGCCCTCAAGGAGGCCCCAAGAACCCCCCAGGCCATTCAAATCTAGAAAAGGAGCAATACTTGCTACACTGACTGTACTAAAAGTCACTGAGGGTTAGTACAGTGGGTTAAAAATGATTTGTAACATTTTTTTAGGTGGGTTCTGAGGTGCCCCACACTTACGTACATGTCGATCTCCGATCGGATGACCCAAAAACTCTGAAAAATAAAAAATCGAGTCCTAATGAACTGTAAAAAATGCAGTTAATGGGTTGAGCCTATAATAGTTTTTGATTTTTCAATTTTTTTGGGTCGTTTGTACGGAACCTCGGGGCCTACCTAAAAAAATATTAAATATATATATTTTAAAACCCACTGCACTGATCTTTAGTATATCACTGAGAGTCAATGCAACAAGTGTTACTCTTAAAAAGGACCCCCTTTAGAGAGGATCTTGAGTCCATGTTATAGGACCTAGGGTAATTTGACCTGACACCTCAAGTGCTCTAGTGGTGTGGAGCCACTGACTAGCTAAACTTGACGCCCCCTTGGATTAGGTGATCCGGCTTGTCCCACTTGCCTTTGTGAGTTTGTCATGATTAGAGCTTCCATCGAGAATGCAATTGAAGTGCAGGGATGCTTGTTCGATGAATGGCTTCTAAGTGCACTTTTTTGAGGGACGGATCTTCCCCTGAGAGCATGTAAGCCCTGACTACCTTTCTCTCCTAAATCTTTGAGTAATATTGTTGCTCTGAGGGCCAATGCAGTCAGTTGAATCATCTTGCAATGTAAGACATCATTGGTCCACTTAAGCAGAGGTCATATGAGTTGAACTTTTTCCACATGTAGATGACAATCATTAAATGCGGGTGCAAGGTTCTAGGTGTGCCAAACATATCTACGTGATTTGTCTTGTTTGTGGAGCATTTGTCACACTTGAAAAATCTATATACATACATAGGGATGACAAATATTTTTTAGGCGGGACAAATACTTCGTGGATGTGACAAATATTATCTGTCATGCTTACGAAGTATTTGTCACGTTTGTAAAATATTAGTCATGTCAAAAAATTATACACAGATGCATAGAAATGACAAATATTTTTTAGATGTGACAAATACTTTGTGGGCATGACAATAGTATTTGTTATGCGTACGAAGTATTTGTCATATACACATATTTGTCACGTTTAGAACCTTGCACCTGTATTTAATGTTTGCCTGGTTTACCTATGAAAAAAGTCGTCCAGTCTAGATGGATCAATGACATCTTGCATTGCAAGATAACTCAACTTGTTGTATTGGCCTTCGATGCAGCAAGCATTACTCTAAATCTTCTTTGGCTGTCCTTCAAGTTCTTTCTAGGTTTGATTTCTAGGCCTTGTCTTGTTCTAGGGGATATGGCCATTTTCTGGGCCTCTTGGATTGCAGTACACTGATAATGGATCCTCTGTTCACGCTTGGAGCATCTGATTTTTTCAGCTCACCGTGAAACTTCGATGAGTCCTACTAATTGATGTAACAACTTTTATGTCCTTCGATGGCTCTGGCAGTAGGGGTGTCAATGGGCCAAGCCCGGCCCGGCCCGGCCCGACGGTAGCCCAGTTTAGCCCGCACGTTGGCCTGGCCTGGTCCAGTCCGGCCCGCAGCCTCTTTCCAATGCCCGTGGGGTCCAACCTAGCCCGTGGGCGGCCCATTTCTTTCATTCGGATGAGAGAGGACCTGGTTGTTCTCCCCCATGAATGCGATGGGCAGCCGCCACGACGCCCATGTTTAGACACTCGAAGAACTGCCCGTTGTTGCAGGTGCCATCGCCGAAGAAGGCCACGGTGATGTGGTCGTAACCAGCATCCCGGAGCACATCGCGCCGGTAGCGGGAGGAGAAGCCAGCGCCGGTGGAGACTGGGATGCCCTCCCCGATGAAGGCAAAGCCACTTAGCATGTTGTGCGCGGCAGTGAACATGCGCATGGAACCGCCCTGGCCGCGGTAGCACCCGGTGGCTTTGCCGAAGAGCTCTGCCATGACGCCGCGCGCGGTAC
Source organism: Zantedeschia hybrid cultivar (assembly GCA_030544215.1). Lineage (NCBI taxonomy): Eukaryota > Viridiplantae > Streptophyta > Magnoliopsida > Alismatales > Araceae > Zantedeschia > Zantedeschia hybrid cultivar. Next base: position 19,429,186 of record JARZZO010000014.1, on the reverse strand, counting down.
GCCCTTGTTGAGCGTGTGAGGAGAAGGCCTCGCCGATGGTGACGGGGATGCCCTCCTCGATGAAGGCAAAGCCCCCCAGCATGTTGTGCTCGGCAGAAAACATGCGCATGGAACCGCCCTGCCGCGGCAGCACCCAGTGGCCTTGCCGAAGAGCTCCGCCATGACGCCGCGCGCGGGTACGCCCTTGCTGAGACGTGGTCGTGGTAGGTGGACACCACGGTGTCCTCGCGCTTAAGCAGCTTGATGAAGCCCGTGGAGACGATGACGACGACCGCCGACGACGGCCATGACCCAACCGTTGTGGAAGACATATGGCCGGGACTCCAGCCCCTTGAGGTCGATCGGCACCGTCACCCGCCCTAGGAGCCTCCCGAAGTCAAACCCGTAGGTGGTGCCCCTACAGCCGGTGTAGATGGCCACCGTCAGGCAAGGACGTGGTGGTCGGCCTTGGGGGGGCTCCCGATCAGATCCCGTCAGGTCGCACTGGCCGCCGTCCAGGCCTACGGAGGGCAGCGGGTCACCCCCTTCACCTTGGCGCGCTTGGAGACCGGGTTGTCCCGATGCAACGGGATCCCCGACGACGTGACGGTGGTGCTCGCCAAAGTCCGCCGCAGCTGAACGCATGCGCTAGATCAGCGAGGTTGGGAAGTAGAAACGAGCGTGAGTTCGCTCAGCTCGTGGCCTGAGTTGTCCCGAGTCAGCCCGCGGGCTGAAAAACTTTGGCCCGAGTTGGCCTGCGGGCTCAAAACTCGGGCCCGAATCTGAACCCGTCGTGGCCCAGCCCGTGAGTCCGTGGATCAACCCGGCCCATTGACAGCCCTATCTGTCAGAACGAGCCGAAGGGTTGTCTTCACGTCAATGGGCCCTGCTAGACTGGATGGATAATGAGTTTCAAGTAATACTCACTGCAACTCGAGCAACACTCACTCGAAGTCATCCGATCATCGGATGGCTGTATTTTTTTTTAAATCTAAGCGAGTGGGTGTAATCTTAAGAGAGTTATCTATATTGTTCAATCAAAGATTGGACGGTTAAAAAAATTCAAAAAAGTAGATAGTCTTTTTTATTTTTTAGATTTTTTAAAAATATCTGATAAAAGATTGAACAGTACAGATGATTCCCTTAGGATTGTCTTATCTTTTTAGTTTTCAAAATAATAATAATAAAAAATATGCTTACCGTTGCCGTCGTCCGATCAAAAGCTGATCTTGCGGCAAGTATTACTCTCGAGATTTATACCAGTGACTTGCAAAACCGGCCGGAGCTTGACTTCCTGTTAGTGGGCTCTGTGAGGAAGAGACTGGCCGGAGACTGACTTCTCACTGGCGGGCGGGTCTTGCAAAGGTCTCGTAGGACATGAGTTTGGTTGTTTCTTTCTGGTGACCAATCTCGACGAGTGTCCTGCCATTGAGACATGCGAACGTGGTGTAAATAAAAGGTAGATATCTATTATGGTATCAATTTAGAAATGCCATCCATTAATTATACTATAAACTAATATTCATCCAGATAATCAGATGTATATTTGATTAAAAAATTATATTTGTTACTTTATCCACTCTGCATATTAGTTTAAAAAGATTAGCTATTAACTGATCTATAAGTTAATAATCGTTCAAATAATCGAGTTATAAATTATCTACTAACTGATCTAGCATTAATCAATCCCAATCAACTCACCGCATACTAAAAAGTTAACCCATATTTCAATATCTGCTCCAGCTGCACTAATATGTTTCTTCCATTTGATATTTCTTCAGCTCCTTCTCTTAGATAATTATCTCTCCATTTGTTCATGTAGAGGTTGGAAACGTGCCACCCCTTAAGGTTGTGCAGTTGATGGTTGCGATCGCTTGGTCTCACAAACAAGGGAAAAACATGAAGGGGTCCCTTGTTTCTTGGCAGGGGAATACCTTCCGATGGTTAGTTCAGGATGGGGCTCTGAAATGGTAAGTCTGAGAGACGAAGCGTCCCTTGGGCTCCCAAGGGTGCTGGGGGGTATTGTTCCTTTGTGCTGTTTGTGAGCTTACGTTTTTCTAGGAGGTCCAGTGAGAGTATTTACCCTGTGTTCTCTATACGGGGTGATGAGGCAGAATCCGATTCGGCCCATTAAAACAAGCTCAAACCCCATTCAGCCCAACAGCAGCAGTATCAGGCCCTCCGGGAGCCTTCGGCCCGTCAGCGGCCTAGCAGCCTTCGGCCCATAAGCGGCACCGTCGCTCCCGGCCCAACAGGCTTCAGCCCGTCAGCGGCCCACTAGCCTACGGCCCGGGAATAGCGCGGCAGCCCAGGGCCCAACAGGCTTCGGCCCATCAGCGGCCCAACCCCCTTCGGCCCGGTAGCCGAATCCGGCCCACTCCGGTGGCGGATCGGGCACTATGGCGGTTTATCAGTAAGCGCTCATTTAGTTCTATATCGGCTGTCACCGTTAACCATCCTCTATCCTCTGCTATAAATACCCCGCTATTTATTGCCAAAGGTATGCAACGGATGCTTCCCCAAGCCTCCGAGACCCTTAAAGGACTACTGTCCGAAAAGCATTAAAGCTGCTCTCTTTTGCCTTCTGAATCGAATTTTCTTCAGGAGCTAACTTGACCGTCGGAGGGGGTTCCCCAGGGCTGAAGCCCGGGACTTCTGCTGACTGGTTCTTCTTCTTCTTTCCCTTCTGCAGGGGCTCGTTTCGAATCATCGCCGATCTTCCCGAGTCGGTCTCGACCGCCGACCTCGGATTCCTCTCCCTGGTCTCGACGCCGTACGCCGGCTGCCCCAAGACAGGAGACTCGGTCTCGCGCTGAAGGAGCTTTTGGGCTCACTATCCAAGAGCAAGCCCACTCCAAGTCACCTCCGGCCTCGGACCTTTGGCTTAGGCTCCGTCGCTTGTCGACAAGCAGACGGAAGAACACTCATCCGCGCCGCTCCTTCGTCCGCCGAAGGAGCTTCGGCCCAAGACAGGAGACTCGGTCTCGCGCTGAAGGAGCTTTCGGGCTCACTATCCAAGAACAAGCCCGCTCCGAGTCACCTCCGGCCTCGGACTCCCGGCTCCGCCTCTGCATCCCTCGCCTTCCGGATCCCCGTCGGGCCCCTTCAAACACCGATCCGGCCCAGCTCCGGATCCTCTTCTTCGGATTCCAGCTCCGGAATCCGGTCGTGATAGATCCAGTCTACATCACGTGGCGCCGTCTGTGAGAAACCAACAAAACAAGTCATGTCTCAGCGACCTGTGACCCGACGATCCGGACAAAGCGAAGCAGAAGCGCGGGAGGCCTCGACGCAGATGCTGCCTTCCGAAGGCGCACCTTCTGCCCCGCCGAACCTGCCTCTGCCGACCATACCGGAGTCTCTCGGCTCGGAAGACCGAGTGGGGGTGCTCCAGCAGCAAATGGCGACCCTGGCCGCTACCGTCACGTCCCTAGTGCCTCTTCAGGAGATGGTGTCCGCCATCGCCCAGCGCATGGGACTGACGGGGCAGCTTCCTCAGCAGGCGCCGCTCCCACCGCTCTACCCAGTACAAGACGTCCGATTCCGGCCGGTGCCTGCACCGGTTTCTCTCGACGAAACCGCGGCGGCGCGCAGCGAACCCTCGGCGCTACTTGCCCGAGCTCCCCGCGCCGATCGTCCGACGGAGCAGGATTATGCTTCGTCAGAGTACCGTCCGGCCCGGACCGGAGGACAATCCGTCGCCACCTCAACTGCCCCGGACCTGGACCGGCGGCTGACGGCGATGCGCAAAGAGATGCAGCAGATGGTGTCCCGGCCTCACGGGGCGCCCCTCGCCAGCAGCATCCTGGAGCAGACCCCGTTCACGGCGGAGCTCCTGGCCACCGAGGTACCCCCCAGCTTCAAGCTACCGAAGGGCCCTCTCTACGACGGAATGACAGATCCAGTATGTCATTTCCAGAGATTCAACGCCTACCTCCGGGTCCGAGGGATCTCCGAGGCAGTCCGCTGCCGTCTTTTCCCCCTCACCCTTGAAAAAATCGCCCTCAACTGGTTCGAGACACTGGCCCCCAACTCCATCCACTCCCTAGTCCAGTTGGGCCAATTGTTCATCGACCAGTTCTATGATGCCACCCGGTAGTGCAAGACCTCCGCCAGCTTGCTGGCCATCCGGCAAGGCCCTGCAGAGACTCTCCAAGAGTACTTCACCAAGTTCCGGACCGAGGCCGCCCAGATCCCGAACCTCGACAGCTGGATCGCGGTTTCGGCCGTGATCAGCGGGTGCCGGGACGAGGGGCTCCTCGGCTCCATTGGGAAGCGCCATCCCCCGACCTTCCAGGACCTCGTGGCCCGGGCCCATAAGTACATCAACCGGGAGGCCCTGATGCTGTCCAGGGGTAAAGGCGCAGCCGAAGCCACCTCGGCACCTGCTCCTCAGGTGGTCCGACCTCGGCCTGAAGACCAGGAGCCCTCCCGAAAGCGATTTCGCCGGGAGGACTGGGACAGGGAGAGGCGACGGGACCCGCAGCCGCGGTACCTATCCTTACCTGCTCCCCCTTCCTGAATGCTCATGGAGGTGAAGGGCATGCTCCGGCGGCCTGATCGCATCAAGACCGACCCTCGCCGAAGGGATCCCGGCAGGTACTGTGAATACCACCGGGAGATCGGCCACACGACGGATGAGTGCCGACAGCTCCGGGAAGAGATCGATCGCATCCTCCGGGAGGGAAGACTGCCGCAGTACCGACGGGAGTAGCCGCCGCAACAGAACCGGGACGTCCCTGCAGCGCCCAGGCAACAGCAGCCCCCGGCGATAGAAGCCGCTCCTCCGCCAAAAGCCACCTCGGCCCCGGTAGAGTCATCCCATCAAAGACCCAGTTCTGGGTCTATCATGATGATATCCAGAGGGCCGGGGGAAGGATCAAGGCCGCGGCAGCGCAACACCGTAGCGGCGGTTGACGGCGAACCGAAGCGTCCTCGTCTGGAAGACATCACCTTCGGCGCCGAGGACCTGACTGACGTTCAGGTCCCACATGATGACGCCCTCGTCGTCAATGCTGTAATAAATAGCTATGATGTACATAGAATCTTTGTGGATAATGGAAGTGCCCCAAACATCTTGTTTTATGACTGTTTTGAGAAATTGGGATTGAGTGAGGCTAATATGAAGTCTCACCGGGGCCCCCTCTTCGGTTTTAACGGCTCGCCCTGCCGAGTAGAGGGTATTGTCCGACTTCCTGTAACCTTAGGTTCCGCCCCTCGGCAATTAACCGTTGAAACGGACTTTGTCGTTGTAAAGATCGAGTCAGCCTACAACGCCATATTCGGCCGAAGGCTCATCGGCGGGGTCGGAGCCGTGCCTTCGTCCTTCAATCAGAAGCTGAAGTTTCATACCAGCCATGGAATAGGCGAGGCCAAAGGGAACCAAGAAGCAGCCCGGCAGTGCTACATGATTTCGGTCAAGGGGAAGACAGCAGCCGAGACCCTAACGATCGAGTCGTCGGCCGAAGCATCTCCGAGAGAAGCACTCCTCGCCGACCCTATCCAGGAGGCGAAGGACGAGTCTTGATGATAGGCTCCGGCCTGGAAAGGGGTGAAGCAGAGAAGCTTACTGAGTTCTTGAAAGAGAATCTCGACGTCTTCGCCTGGTCTCCAGCGGACATGCCCGGGGTTGACCCGGAGGTAGCTGAGCATCGACTTCATACCGATCCCGACCAGCCCCCGGTAAAGCAGAAGCGGCGCACCTTCAATCAGGAAAGGAGGGCCGCCATCCAAGCCGAAGTGCAGAAGGGGCTGGACGCCGGACACCTCCGAGAGGTGCACCATCCGGACTGGATTGCCAACGTGGTCATGGTGCCCAAGAAAGATGGCAAATGGCGTATGTGCGTGGACTTCACCAACCTTAACAAGGCCTGTCCGATGGACAGCTTTTCGCTGCCTCGGATAGACCAGGTGGTGGACGCGACTTCCGACCACGAGCTACTAAGCTTCCTCGACGCCTATTCAGGCTACCACCAGATCCGGATGCATCCGGACGATGAGAGCAAGACCAGCTTCACGACCGATTTAGGCCTGTACTGTTATACCCGAATGCCCTTCGGTCTGAAGAACGCTGGCGCGACATATCAGCGCCTGGTCAACAAAGTGTTCGCCCCGCAGCTCGGCCGAAACATGGAGGTCTATATAGACGACATGTTGGTCAAAAGCCGCGTTGCTGCGGAGCATCTGGCCGACTTGGCCGAGACTTTCTCCGCCCTTAGGCGGTACAAGATGAAGCTGAACCCGGCCAAGTGCGCCTTCGGGGTAGCCTCCGGCAAGTTTCTCGGCTACATGGTCACTCACCGAGGGGTGGAGGCTAATCCCGAGAAGGTTTCGGCCATCATGCAGATGCGCCCCCCGGCAAACCTCCGAGAGGTACAGAAGCTGAACGGGAGGATCACAGCCCTCAGCCGCTTCATGTCAAGGGCGGCCGACTACTGTTTCCCCTTCTTCAAGCTGCTGAAGAAGGCCAACAACTTCGACTGGACGGAGGAGTGCCAGACAGCCTTCAATCAGCTGAAGGCCTACCTCTCCAAAGTCCCCATCTTGTCCAAGCCGGTTCCCTGGGAACCTCTGAGCTTGTACCTTGCAGTCTCCGAGACGGCTCTCAGCGCCGTCCTCGTCCGAGAGCAAGATGGCGTTCAGAAGCCGGTTTACTACACCAGCCGAGCCCTTCAAGGAGCAGAACTCCGGTACCTTGCCCTGGAGAAGTTGGCTCTGGCCCTCGTCTCGTCCGCGAGTAGGCTCCGGCCGTACTTTCTGGCCCATTCCGTGAAGGTCCTCACCGACCAACCCCTAAGGCAGATTCTTTCCCGGCCGGAGGTGTCCGGCAGGCTGGCGAAGTGGGCGATCGAGCTAGGAGAGTTCGACATCTCCTACGCCCCTCGGGTAGCAATAAAAGCCCAGGCGTTGGCAGACTTCATCGCTGAGCTTACCCCCAGCGCCTCCGCGACACCTCGGCCGGCACCCAACGTGGTCGAAGCCGAGGATACTTCGGCTCCTGCGCCAGCAGACGAATGGCGACTGTTCGTTGACGGCTCCGCGTGCTCCACGGGCAGTGGCGCCGGATGGATCCTCGCGTCACCCGAAGGGGTCGTCACGGAGTACGCCCTGCGTTTCTCCTTTCCAGCAACCAACAATGCCGCCGAGTACGAAGCTCTCATCTCCGGCCTCCGGGCCGCGAAGAAGCTCGGCGCCCGGAACCTGAAAGCCTTCAGCGATTCCCAGTTGATCGCCGGCCACATCTCCGGGGAGTACGAGGCTCGGGACGCGGTGATGGCATCTTATCTCCAGGTGACTCGCAAGATCCTCACCCAATTCGATTCTTATGAAATCGTGAGGATCCCGAGAGCCGAGAATACCCGGGCCGATGCTCTTTCCCGGCTGGCGTCAACCCAAGACGGGGGTGGAGGCCGAATGATCCTCGTCGAAGAGCTTGCCGAACCAAACCTCGGCTAAACCGAAGCCATGCAAGTCACTGAGGCCGAGGCCGAGACATGGATGACCCCCCTCGTCGCTTTCCTTCTATAAGTAGAAGTCCCGCCAGATCCGAAGGAGGCGAAGCACATTCGACAACGCTCATCCCACTTCCTTCTTCTGGACGGGGTGCTGTACAAGAAATCCTTCGGCCGACCACTGCTGCGGTGCCTCGGCCCGGCTGAAGCCGACTACGCCACAAGAGAAGTCCATGAAGGAGTCTGCGGGGCGCATGCGGGAGGAAGGGCCCTGGCTCACAAGCTCCTGAGGCAAGGCTACTGGTGGCCAACACTCCGAGAGGACGCTTTAGCCCTCGTGCGGCGCTGTGACCAGTGCCAGAGGTTCAGCTCCCTCATTCACCAGGCAGCCACCCTTCTGACCCTTTTGTCCGATCCCTGGCCTTTCGCCCAATGGGGAATCGACCTCTTGGGACCTTTTCCCGTCGCCACCGGCCAAAGAAAGTTCCTCATCGTGGCGGTCGATTACTTCACCAAGTGGGTTGAAGCCGAACCCCTCGCGTCAATAACCGATAGCAATGCTTGGAACTTCGTGTGGAAGTCCATCATTTGCCGGTTCGGCATCCCTCGGGCCATCATCTCTGACAATGGAAAGCAGTTCGACAGCCGGCGGTTCAGCGATAATTGCGCCAGCTTCGGCATACTTCACAGATTCACTTCGGTGGCGCATCCTCGAGCAAACGGCCAAGTCGAAGTCACTAACCGAAGCCTCCTGCAGGGATTGAAAACCCGCCTCGGCGAGGCTAAAGGCCGATGGGTGGAGGAGTTGCCGAGTGTTCTGTGGGCCTATCGGACGACAAGCCGAACCCCCACCGGCGAAACTCCCTTTCGCATGGCCTATGGGATAGAGGCCGTTATTCCAGTGGAAATCGGCCTTCCTTCTCCCAGGGTCGTTGCTTACAGTCCGGAGGCCAACGAGGAAGGTTTGAGAGACCACTTGGACCTCATTGAAGAGACCCGAGACAAAGCTCGTATCCGGCTGGCGGCTTATCAACAGCGCATGGCCAAATACTACAACACTCGAGTAAAGCCCCGAAGCTTTGAAGTAGGGAGCCTCGTGTTGAGAAATGCTCATGCTTCCAAGCCAGCCGAAGCCTCAGGGAAGCTTGCCCCCAACTGGGAGGGGTCCTATCGGGTCAGGGAGGTGGTCAGGCGTGGAGCTTATCGATTGGAGACCCTTTCGGGCCAACCTCTTCCGCGTACCTGGAATGTAGATCGCCTTCGGCGTTATTTTATGTAAGTCACCTCTCCCCAGACTTTCAGCCGGAGGGTATGAATAAATAACTCTCTTGTTCAGGATACTTGTTGCTATTTTCTCTAAGTCCGTGTAAACCGTATCGGGAGTGGCTTCGGCCATGCAAACCGTACCGGGAGCGGCATGATCCCCTTAAAGTCCGCAAGTCCTTCGATCCGACGAATGGCTTCGGCCATGTAATCCGGATCAGGACGCGGCATGGTTTTCTTTAAGTCTGTGTAAACCGTATCGGGAGTGGCTTCGGCCATGCAAACCGTACCGGGAGCGGCATGGTCCTCCTAAAGTCCGCAAGTCCTTCGATCCGACGAATGGCTTCGGCCATGTAATCCGGATCAGGACGCGGCATGGTTTTCTCTAAGTCCGTGTAAACCGTATCGGGAGTGGCTTCGGCCATGCAAACCGTACCGGGAGCGGCATGGTTCTCTTAAAGTCCGCAAGTCCTTCGATCCGACGAATAGCTTCAGCCATGTAATCCGGATAAGGACGCGGCATGGTTTTCTCTAAAGTCCGTGTAAACCGTATCGGGAGTGGCTTCGGCCATGCAAACCGTACCGGGAGCGGCATGGTTCTCTTAAAGTCCGCAAGTCCTTCGATCCGACGAATGGCTTCGGCCATGTAATCCGGATCAGGACGCGGCATGGTTTTCTCTAAGTCCGTGTAAACCGTATCGGGAGTGGCTTCGACCATGCAAACCGTACCGGGAGCGGCATGATCCTTCTAAAGTCCGCAAGTCCTTCGATCCGACGAATGGCTTCGGCCATGTAATCCGGATCAGGACGCGGCAGGTTGTTCTCTAAGTCTGTATAAGACGAAGAGGGAGCGGCTTCGGCCACAGGAGCCGCATCTAAAGCAGCCGTATCTGCTGGCGAGACTCTGTCAACGCCCTATCCGAACCTACTTCGGGTCTCAGCTTCGCAAACTATGACGAACGGCAGAAGGATCTCGGATTTCAGAGAAGTCAGATCCACTTCAATCATGCAGAAAACAACAAGGTAAAGCCCGAAAACATTCCTTATATTCACAAGAGGAAGTACAAACTCGACCATATGCCTGGCCGAAGGCTTACAAAAGCGGAAAAACAAAAACCGAGGGGAACCCTCGTATCAGTCCTCGACGACCCTCTCCTCCTCCGCCTCGACGACGTTTCGGCCAGGAGAGGGAGAGGGAGAGTCAACAATCTGCACCGCTTCAGGAGCGGCTTCCTCGGCGGGGGCCTCCTCGGCGGTCACGTCTTCATCTTCAGCGACTGGAGGCGAGGCCCTCTCGGCCATAAGATCCTTCCACCAGGATAGGAGCTCCCTGGCTTCCGCGTCCATCGGCAGGGTGAGCCCGGTCAAGTCAACGCTCGGGCAGGCCCTCTGGGCGACAGCCAGTCCGAGGTCGAAGACCGAAGAAGACGCTAGCAGCTGGGCTCGGAGGATATCTTGGGCGTAATCACGCCCGGCCTTGTAATCGGCTACGGCCGACTCCGCCACCTCTTCCAGTTCCTGCTTCAGGGCCGAGACCTCCTCGGCGTGGCGGCGCTTCTCCGAAGCTCGCCGGGACTCCTTCTCTTGGACCTGGGCCTTAAGGGCCCGGATCTCAGTCTGAGCCGCAACAAGCTCGCTCTCGGCTTTCTCTTTTTCCCGCTCGGCCTTCGCCTTGGCCTCGGCGGCAGCACGAGCCTTTGCTGTCCTCTCCTCCAGCTGCGCCCGCGCCCGGGCACTCGCGGTTGCGAGCCTATCAACCAAGGGCTCGACGCGGGGCGCCGCCGAGGTACCTTCACCCGAACCGGCCGGATCCTCCTCGGCCTCCAGGAGCTTGAGCCGGAGCAGCTCCTGATGATGCATCAGGACGCTACCCGTCACCGCGTCCTGCGGACCGAAAGCAGATAAGGGTCAGAAAGTCAAAAAACGGCTAAGGAAAGCTAGGTTGAAGAATTTTCGGACTTCTTACCTGGACCGCCAACCGGGCGCTCATCGCCGCCAGGTCGGTAATCGAATGCTCCTTCAGCTCTTCGAAAGCTGAAGGGAGAGTGAGGCTGCTGAGCAGACGGAGGCACGTCTGCGGGTCCTCCATGCTCTCATCCTTGTACACCCCCGGCTCGGGGTGCCACCATTCGCGTTGCGCCCGGAGCGCCTGCGGCCCAGCGCCTCCGTCATCGGCCCCTGCCGATACGGCCGGAGGGGAGTCGCCCCTCGACGCCTCGGAAGACGCCAGCCTGGCGGCCCTTCGGGTCCCGGCACTTTTCCTGATCAGCGGAGCCGGCTCCGCCTCTTCAGCCTCCTCTACCCGGGGGCGCTTCGACGCTCGGCCGCCCCTTCGAGCGGCGAATTTTGTCTTCTGCTCCCTCTCGAGAGTAGCAGCGGCAGCGCGGCCCTCCGCGGAGGCCGCAGTCCTTGGGACCCCGCCTCGGGTCCTCGGAGCCCCAGCGCCTCGGCCAGACCTGCCTGCCGCTTGCGGGGCCGGTGCCCGGCCTGAACCGCGCTGGTCGGATATCAGGGCGAGGAGGTCGTCGAGCTCGGCCATTGCTGCAAAGCAAGAAGAATATGTTAGAAACAAAACGGTGATCAAGTACAAAATCAAAGCCGACTTACCCTCGGCCGAAACTTCATCAGCATCCTCAGCCGGAAGAGCTTCGGCCAGAGGAGCGGCAGCCCTTACTCCGCGGCCCTGCGGAATCTCCCCGGGATGAAAGAAGGGAAAGGCCCGCTCTGGATCAGACCGGGGATCCGGCCACACCCCGGCGTTCACCAGCCGCTCCGACGCGCTGAGGAGCCCCCAGATGTCGTACGGGGCCATGACTTGGACATGGCCCACGAGAGTGCTCTGTACGGGGGTCAGAGCAGGAGGGTCCGAGAGGTCTGCGGCCAGCGGCGCCCATTCGGTGGGAAAGGGCCACACGCCCTTCTCGTTCTCCGGCAGGGAGACGAAGATGAACTTCCTCTTCCAGCCGTGGATGGACGAGGGCTTCCCGGAGAAGATGCTTCGGCCGACCCGAGGGACGAAGCAGTACCACTCGGACTTCCCCTGCCTTTGGATTTTGAAGAGATAACGGAAGACATTGATGGAAAGGTTGATCTTTATACGAGCAAAAACGGCCAAGAAACCGTATACGGTGCGCCAGGAGTTGGGAAAAAGCTGGGACGGGGCCAGCCCGTAGAAGCAAAGAAGGTTGATGACGAATGTGGGAAAAGGAAGACGGAAGCCCGCCTCGAAGCTATTAACATAAATGGAGAAGGAGCCCGGACGAAGAGTGTTAGCCCTGGCGGCGGAGTCAGGCCGATGGGGGGTCGTCCAGGAAGGAAGCTGGAAGTAAGAAACTAGGTTCCTCACCTCTACGTCCGAAAGGGCGCATGATGCTTCCGAAGCAATGTCCGGCGGACGGCGTTCCGAGGTGGAAGCCTGGCCTGAGTTTCGAACCTCCTGGGTAGCCTCGGCCTCGGAAGCCTCGGCCCCGGAAGCCTCGGCCCCGGAAGCCTCGGCCCCAGAAACCTCAGCACCGGAGACCTCGGCCCCGGAAGTCTCGGACCCCTCAGTCCCAGAGTTTTCAGGCTCCTCAGACATTGCGGAAGCAAGGGAATCCGAGGCGAGGGGATCTGACAGAGAAGATTTGGGAGAGTGGGAAGGAGTATACTCCTCCTCCGAAGGAGTAATCTCGCTGGAAGGGCTCCGGACCATAAGGCCGCGAGGGAGAGGAAGGAGGCCAAAGCTTACTCGCAGGAAGGGGGAGGGAGTCTCTCCTAAACCGAATGCTGCCTCAAGCCTCCAAGCTCCACCAGCGATGCGCTCTGAGGAACGGAGAACCTCCCACGGTGGCCGGCGAGCTCGGACGAAGCCTTCAGGAAGCTAGCATTTTCCTGGAGAAGGAAGAAGAGCTCGGATGATCGCAAGGGAAACGCAAGCGCAGCAGCAAGAAGAAGAACAGTGCCCTGCTGAGGGCTTGTATTTATAAGTCCATTCGAAGCGCCTCCCGCCGAAGCCAATGGCCGAGATCATCCCGCTCGACCCCTCGCTCCTCTCGGATGCCCGCCACGTGCACCGTCCTTCGGCAATGATGACGGGCCGGCTCCGGGACTTGCAGCAGAGCGATCAACGGCCGAGAGCACTCCGACCCTTCGGCTAACTTCTCGGATGCCCGCCACGTGTCCCGATCCGCGTGCGACGAAGGGAGCGGCGGCAATCCGAGTGGAGCCTCGGGCAGAGAGCCGAGGCGATCTGCGACCCGCGAGCGGTCAGGATCTTTTTGTGTTTTTGACGGAGCGGTTGGATACGCTGTAGGTGCTGAAAATGCTCGTGTGATTAATATGAAAAATCTATGTTGTTTAGTGTAAACTAACCTATTAAAAACAGCAACTAAAGTGCAGTGATCGCCAGAAACTTTTAACTAAAAAGTTTCAAAAGAGATATGATCGCCTACCTGTTTGAACGCGGAAGAATGAGTCCTTGGTTCCCCTCCTTCAGCCGGCTGAAGAAAGAGAGTCCTTTCTTTGTTCTTTTGTTCTTGCTGTTGAGGTTGAGGTTGAGGATCGTCCAGAAGTTCTTCTGGCTTGGTGCTTGATTTCCCCTTTTTGATCTCTTGTTGTTGTTGAGTGAAGCAGAGACAGAAACAGAAAAATAAAGAAGAAACACTGATGAGAATTTAAGTAGAAGTAATATCAAAACTAACCATGATGTTAAACATGCTTAAACAGCAACTAACTTGTTTAATTGGCTTTGAAACCCCTTAAATCAAATGGGTTTTGGAAAATTAATGTTGTGGTGTGTGTTGCATGAAGTGAATATGAAGCATGGAACTAATGAAGATGTAAAATGAAATTGCAGAAATGAAAAACTTATACCCAGTTGGATTGAAGCCTTGAAAGGATGAAGATCTTGAAGGAGACGCCGACTTCTGGAAATGGCAGCGCTCCGGCGTTACGACGTTGTTGCTTCGATCTTCAAATCGCTATAACGCTATGGCTCAACTCAATTCAATTCTTTTTTTTTTTTTTAACTCTTTGATATGCAAGTTATTTATAGGCATTTTCTGCGTTCGCGATTAACATAGAAAAATCTAGGATTTATCTACCTTAACCGACAGATAATTACTGATTAATTCATCTTTATCTGTAATTATCTAAAATGCGTCCACCTTGGATGACGCCTTTCAGATTAATTAAGATAAGGATAAATATCCGGGAAAACTTATCTTTATCTTTATTAGCTAAAAAGCGTCCACGTGTGTAGACGTCTTTTACACTAATTAAGATAAGGATAAACATCCGGAAGAGAAGTTAAAATAGCTTAGGAAACCTAAAACGCGTCGACCCTCAAAGACGCCTTTTAGCTAATAAATCAATTAACTAAAATTCAAATTTAAACGTGTAAAATAAGAATAAACTCTAAATCGCGTCTACATGGGTCGACGCCTTTTAGAATTATGCATATTTTAACTGAAATTTGAGCTAAAATCAATTTAATTGATTAACTTAAATATGTCTGTTAATTCCGACACTTAAAAGATCAATAAAAATTAATTAATGATTAAATATCAAACCATTATGAGACATTATTATATGATATGAAATTTACTCAAAATGACGTCAAAATTAGCGTGTCTACATACGCGACGCGTGTCCCGTACTTCCTCGCGAGGCGATGCGCCATCCCGTCCATTTAATGAAGCCTGACACGAGTCAGAGGGCTCGGCCCTTCGGCTTCTGAGCTCTGAGCCTTCGTCGCCACTCCGAGCGAAGACGAAGCAACCGCGTAACCCTCGGCCGACCGAGGGCACTCTATTCCCAGTGAAAAAGGAACAGAGCTTCGGGTAAGACACCTGTTACGATATTCTTCTGACAGCTTCGGGCTATACTCTCGCCATCTCAGAACTGAGGAAGACAAGAGTGGGGGGCTATGTGATGAGGCAGAATCCGATTCGGCCCATTAAAACAAGTCCAAACCCCATTCAGCCCAACAGCAGCAGTACCAGGCCCTCCGGGAGCCTTCGGCCCGTCAGCGGCCCAGCAGCCTTCGGCCCATAAGCGGCACCGTCGCTCCCGACCCAACAGGCTTCAGCCCGTCAGCGGCCCACTAGCCTACGGCCCGGGAGCAGCGCGGCAGCCCAGGGCCCAACAGGCTTCGGCCCATCAGCGGCCCAACCCCCTTCGGCCCGGTAGCCGAATCCGGCTCACTCCGGTGGCAGATCGGGTACTATGGCGGTTTATCAGTAAGCCCTCATTTAGTCCTATATCGGCTGCCACCGTTAACCATCCGCTATCCTCTGCTATAAATACCCCGCTATTTATTGGCAAAGGTATGCAACGGATGCTTCCCCAAGCCTCCGAGACCCTTAAAGGACTACTGTCCGAAAAGCATTAAAGCTGCTCTCTTTTGCCTTCTGAATCGAATCTTCTTCAGGAGCTAACTTGACCGTCGGAGGGGGTTCCCCAGGGCTGAAGCCCGGGACTCCTGCTGACTGGTTCTTCTTCTTCTTTCCCTCTTGCAGGGGCTCGGTTCGAATCATCGCCGATCTTCCCGAGTCGGTCTCGACCGCCGACCTCGGATTCCTCTCCCTGGTCTCGACGCCGTACGCCGGCTGCCCCAAGACAGGAGACTCGGTCTCGCGCTGAAGGAGCTTTTGGGCTCACTATCCAAGAGCAAGCCAACTCCAAGTCACCTCCGGCCTCGGACCTTCGGCTTAGGCTCCGTCGCCTGTCGACAAGCAGACGGAAGAACACTCATCCGCGCCGCTCCTTCGTCCGCCGAAGGAGCTTCGGCCCAAGACAGGAGACTCGGTCTCGCGCTGAAGGAACTTTCGGGCTCACTATCCAAGAACAAGTCCGCTCCGAGTTGCCTCCGGCCTCGGACTCCCGGCTCCGCCTCTGCATCCCTCGCCTTCCGGATCTCCGTCGGGCCCCTTCAAACACCGATCCGGCCCAGCTCCGGATCCTCTTCTTCGGATTCCAGCTCCGGAATCCGATCGTGATAGATCCAGTCTACGTCACGGGATATGCATATGGAAAATGCTATCATGACGGGAAGCTTTTTTCTTATCCAGCTGACGTGGATCTATTGGATGTCTTTCTTTCTTAAGCACCTAATTAACTAATTCTGGTGAATTTTTGTGAAAAATACCCTTATCCCTCATTCTCCCCTTAACTGGGTAAGAAAAATAGGAAATGTTTCCCGTCCTGTTAGGTCGGACTGGTAATGAGTCGAGTCGCTTGTGAGTTGCTCGAGCTCGGCTCTAGTTTAGCTCGGGTCGACTCAATTTATTAAGAGTAATGAGCCGAGCTCGAGTTCATGAGTGAACTTGTTTCTTTAAACGAGAGCTTGAAGTTGGAGGAGCTCGGCTCGAACAGCTCGCAGGCCGGCTCAAAATTCAAAACACTTATAAAGATGACTACAGTTTTCCATTATTCTTAAATGCCACCCACTACGAGCACACGCGCCACCGCCCATTTGCTGCCATGTGGGTATACAAACGCAGGAAAGAGCTTAGTACCACATCGGTTTCTCACGAAACGTCCCCCCAAGAAAAGCCATTATAAGCAGATCCTTCCCTCTTCTTCGATGGTGTTCAACTCGCTCGCGAGGTCGGTTTAATCCGGTCAACTTGCCAAACCAGGTTCGAGCTCGACTCAAGTTCGTGTGAGTTGAAAACCAGCTGGGCTCGAATCTTATTTTGGGTTTGACTCAAAGCTCGGGCTCGGCTCGAGTTCGAGATTTTAGTGACGAGCCGAGTTTAAGTTTCCCAAAGGTCAACTCGGTTCGACTCATTGCTACCTCTACTGCTAGCAATGCTCCATTGCATATATAGTGGGTGCTCGACTGTTGACCGAACCTTGGGGGAAGTGGTCAATATGGCTGAGTAGTGGCGGCGGAGAGAGGTCTATATGCGGCTTCGATACCAGGGCCATGCTGTGATTTCTTTGTGGATTAAATCCAACATCATGGCGTGCTCCTCCCCAGGTGCAATATAAGACAGGGTATCTTCTCATTATTAGATATGCATGTTAAATGAAAGTCCTGTGAGAGCCTAGTTTGTTTGCAACCACGTGGCAGCCAGCTCTTGGGAAGGCACTCATATATTGGATTGTACCCGCTAGGGTGGTTGAAGGAGACGTACTCCACCTTGTTGAAGGGCCTTTGGCTTGTAGGGGGTTGTCGGGGACTCTTGAGGGTGTTGTTTCGTCTTATTGGTTGCCATGTTTTCGAGGGTTTGGAGGCCGACGGGGGTCGAGGGAGACGTACGCACGACTTTACATGGGAGCCGCTGCTCTATGGGTGCTTTCTGTCAAGCTCTCTGAGGTTAAATGGTCAACGTAGACCTTTTATATCCTGAGGAGCTTTCGGCCTAAATAGCTTGTTGGACTGGAGGAGAGTTCCAACAATCTGATTGGTGGGTCCTAATCCATGTAGTTCTTTTGGTGGGTTGATAGATGCCACGAGCACTCTGGGTTTTTGCTGCTGGGTCTTTAGTGGGCCTGATTTATTTATCTCCCTTGAATTGATATTTATCTATTTGTCCGGTTCTTAAATTTGATTATTATTAAATTATTAATAAAGCAAAAAAGTATTACACATTTATCCTTATAAAAAGAATATATTTATAAATATATTTTTCATAAAAAATATAATTACCCTTCTAACATCTACCCCTACCCCTACCCGGTCGGGTAGGGTAGGGCATTTTATGTTGCTTAGGATCTTTGACTTAAAATACTTTATCATGAGATCTTTATTTGTATATATATTTTCTCTAGAAAATTTCATACAATTATTAGAAGAAATACGTTTAGAACAGTTTGATGACCTGATGGTGCTGTAAGGATAACTGGATAATTTTCTTATAATAAGGTGGAATTTGGAACCGTAAAGCGTTGTAAAACATCATAAGGTGTCATAAAAAGGCGTTTTCCTTATGGTTAGAACACCGTAAATTGTTTTATAGTAGTTTTCTTGATTTGGAGTGTTGTAAGTTGCTAGGTTTCAAAATTGTGTGACTCATATGGCATTTCTTTATCTGGTATTGATTTTCACACTAAAACTATCAGAAATCAAACTAGGGGTTTTAGAAAGTGTTGTTATAACCAAAGATCTCGTTTTCACTGATCTTAAGAATGGTGATTTTAAGATTGATATTTTATAGTATTTTATCTTAACCCAAAATACCCTTAAGCGTATAACCATGTGTACTGTTTGGGAGGATAATTTCGTTATTCAAAATTTAAGAAAAAGAAACTCAAAACATGAGTTTATGCCTAGAATCTTGTAAAAACCAAAGGCTGAATTTTTTGCGAGTGTTTGGTACATGTGGAAAGTTCTTAATTTTCACCTGTGAATTTTACAAAAGTGTACACACAAGTGTAGGGGTATATGAAAAGGTTTTAAACATTAATTAGCTGTTACTAATAATTTTTATTGCATTTATGTTTATTAAAATATTTGATAATCCTTATAATACTTTGCTGCTACGGCTGCAAATGAATCAATATGTTTCGGCTTGTTTATTAAGTTAAATAGACAAATTTGAATAAAAATTTGAGCTCAGTCTATTAAACAAGCCAAGTTTGAACACAAGCAAACTCGTCTCGAATATGCTAGTGAACTTGCTCGTATGAATACTTGTTAAGAGTTCGTTTTAATACTCGTTAACAGTTTGTTTAAATACTTATTAAGATTCTTTAAAGTGATTAATTAATTGTTCTAATCATGAGTAATCTTAATTAATAAGATATTTTAATATCTTGTAGAGTATTCTATCAAATAGCTAAGGGTGCACACCATTTGCTATTCGTCATAGTTTAACTTAAGTTTATATATTAAAAATAAAAAATGAACTAAATATATAATAGATTTATTGAGCTTGCGAGTTACTTGATACTCAGCACATGCTTGTTTAATATCTAAATGAACCAAGCTTGTCAATCATTATAAAAACTTGGCTCGAACTCGAACTCGAACTCGATTAAAATTAATTGAACCAAACTTGAACAGAGTAACTCGGCTTGAGTCGGCTTGTTTGTAGTCCTATTTGCTTCTACGAGACCTTGCTAGCACTTGCCAACAGAATGACCACTTTGATTTCTACCCATTCTTTTTTGTCGTATGCAACTACAGTGGCTAATGTTAGGGCTGCAAACATATCCGAATATTATTTGGATGTGCTCCAGATTCATATCCGAATATGTTTATCCGAAATTGATATTTAACATATCATAAGCGGATATACATTTATAATCCGGATCATAAACAGAGTGGTTATATATTCTATATCCACTCCGTCGGATATATATTCCGAATAGAGAGTGAATCAAGGCTGTCAGATCTAAGATTCAATGGTATATATATACTCTATATAAGATGTTTGTGTAGGTGAATTTCTAAACCCCTAAGTCTCAACTACTAATGAATATTTAAAATATTAATTTTTTTTATCAAATAGTTATTAAGTTTTACATTTTTTTATAGTTTTATGAACTTTTAAAATAAAATTTTTATTTAAATATCCAAATATTATCCGTATCAACTCCGAATCTGGAGAATATCTGCCATGGCGTTCCGTATCCGATCTGTAAATAGAGTGGATACAGATTATCCATTTATTCTAAACGGACGGACACAAAAACGGTGTACCCGCTCCGTCCACACCTAGGTGATGTTGCTTGAGAGGTCAACTACGAAAGCTCTCGAGAGGCGTTGATATGCGTTGTAGGTCCAGGTATGCTGTCCTTTCATGGGGATGGTGATTAAGCGGGGTTAATGGGAATCCAAATCCTCATTTCCTTGCTCTTTTGATCGAACTTGGCTTTCATCTTCCTATGCTTCTCAAATAATACCATGGCCACCAGTACGACCACTTATCTTCTCTCTTCAATTGAACACCAGCAGTGCTGATATTAATAACGTCGAACACAAAATTAGCTAATATTGAGAAAGCTAAATACAAATTATAACCGTGGGGTGTTGTAGTCAACTTGACGTAGAATCGGCGTGCTTATTTTTAATCCAAATCGGCGTGCCCATCAGTGACGATTAATCTTGCCTGCTACACGCATTAAAGAGCATGTTGAACGCATGCATATACGGTTGCGTAGCATGGACTTGGGCGGGCCAGCCTTGGGCCCAATCCAACCCAGCCCAATTTACATCAATTCAGGCTGGTCCTAGTTACCCCAAAGGGGTTGGATTGAATTTGAGCTGGTATAAATTAAATTTGGATTAGGTTGGATTTTGAGCTTAACCCATGTCGGCTAATATTCTACCCAATGCATGATTTTCGTGTTAATTCATGCAAGAAAATGTGCCACTTCTAATAAGCTATAAACATGATTTCAAAACTCATTGATCCCGTATATCCTACAATTTATAATTTGTCTTCTGAAGGATTAGGACAATGCAACACTACAACCCAGCCGAAGCAAGTTCATTATTTTGAATTTGTACTGAGTTGAGCCAAAATTATTTGCGCCAAATATGGATTGAGCTGATCTCGACTGAGTTAAGTTGGGCCAACTGAAGCTACTACATTGTCCAGGTTAGCCTATTTAAGTCTCACCATAGTCTAGCATATGGAAACCCCGGCACCAGTTGGACATACTAAGAATTCATAGTAAGTATAAAACAAACCTTTGATGCTGTATCCATTATATCATGGCTAGTACATGTTTAGAAGACCGGCAAATGCCACGGAATTGGGAAAGTAATAAATCCACAATTCCATTCTTCCTCCAGAAGATGCGACAGAGTTCAAAGCTGTGGATTGTTCGTGAAGTCCTTCAAAAACTTATGAAAACGATTATGAGCCTCCTTCCTAAAAGGTTCGACGTCTCATGAAGGTAACATAGCAAGGTTCTTTTTACGGTATTTCTTTTGTTCTTTTTTGCAACAGGTCTCCAGGAGATGTGATGATGGTGAATGATGTATGCAAATAGTGAATGCAATGAACTTACCTCTTGCGAGTACCTTTATATATATATATATATATATATATAAATAAAGAGAGAGGGGGAGTAATTTTATGGTACGGTGAAGGTAGTTGATATGGTTCGATCGCACACTAAATTTGATCAAATGTAAAAAAAAAAAAAAGTTATTGTTGTGGCGCCTTAGGCATCAAAATTTACGGGAGGGGTGGACATATATGGAGAGAGGGCAAAAAACTAAAAAATAACAAAAAATAAAAAAAGCCGTCCGATTAAAAGATCGGACAGTTCCGCCGCATGGAACTCACATGCGTGCCACGCAAAGAGCAGTTCCGCATAGAACTGTTTCGCAGCGTGATTTTTTTTTAATTTAAACCTTTAGATGAAGATTTAAAGATTCAAAATTTTTGTACGATAAAACTGCACCATTTCCACAGTACAATAGCTCTCTCTCTCTCTCTCTCTCTCTCTCTCTCTAGAGAGAGAGAGAGAGAGAGAGAGAGAGAGAGAGAGAGAAATTTGGTTTATGGTGTAAAGCTAGAGAAGTGTTACGGTAGCACTTGAAGGTGGTAAGTGATTGCTACATCGTTTAACATGGATTCCCTACATTCTTTTCACGTTTTTAGTGTTGATACCAAAACGTTTAACCCTACAAAGCATTGTTCAGCTTTTGCCTTCCTTATTTGACGGAGTAAGATTTGCTGTATTATTGCACAGCATGAGGTGCGTCTCACAAAATGAGACACATTTTTTTTGAGCTCGATTCGAATCTCGACTCTTGTCTAAACGATCCGGAGCTCAGCCCAGCTCGGCTTGCGAGCCAACTATAAAATATAATTAATATTTATAAATACCATTTCAATTCCAAGCATCCACTTAGTCAACCCAGCACACTCAATCACACCACCGCCAATATATTATTAAAGATTTAGCTGCTTTCAAGTCTATAAAGGAGCAGAAATTTTTTTAGCAGGCAATGTACTTCTAAAGTCCTTAGAACCCATCACACCTAGCACACAATTGGTGGATGGTTCAGTGCTCAGGGACTTTGTTCCCACATCGGATTGGCCCAAATATAATGGGTCCTTCAATGATTGGGACGATTAAATAAGATTTTACGATGAAATTAAATCCTTTTGGGCCAAATCTGAGTTTGGCTCGAGCTTGGCTTGAGCTTGACTTATATGACTTGAGCTCGAGTTCGAGTTGGGTTTTGGGCTTGAATTGAGGCTCGGATTCGGCTCGGGCTGGATTTTTTTTTGTCGAGCCCAGCTCGAATCGTGCCAAACTCGTGCTCGGCTTGGCTCGTTACCACCCCTAGTTGGGATTGGCCAGGTAGGTCTGAAGTGTGTAAGTAACATCCAAAAATAGAGTTTTCCAGAAATTTTGGAGTAGCCTAATCTCTAGCCTTTAACATACAACAAAAGTAGTTTAGTAATATTTGCTCCAATCCAGTTGCAATGCATGAATGTCCTGTATGAAATAAACTAAAATTTATTCATCTGCCATCTATTTCTTGTCTATATGATACCCTTTTCTAGAGTTCTAAGTAAAAAAAAAAAAAAATCCTTTTCTTTTTTGAGAAAACGTAGTACACTTCACTTTCCAGCTTACTGAATTTAGCATGACTTACGTTTTGAGCTTTTAGCATGATTTAAGGCTCAAATGATTCAATCAAACGCGAGTCAGCATATCCAGTCCTCAACAGTGACTTAATCTAGACCTTGGCCAATTTTCTGATATAAGTTTCCATCGGCGGTTCCGGGTTAGCGATGCAAATAGATTGGATTGGATCACGCGGCCACACAATCTACATGTGAATCACTGCAAGTTGAGCAACTGTCATTCAATCAATTTTGATCGGACGCTTACTGCAGTAAGTATATTTTTTATTTTTTTTAAAAATTCATGAGAAGAGGACACTTTTAAAGATTCAGATATATTGTCTGAACATAGATTGGATGATTAAAAAAGTTATTTTTTTTATTTTTTTTTATTTTTTTTTGTACTTTTAAGTATTTTTAGTCATTGGATCTTAAAGATCAACCCTCTTTAGGTTGCTCCCTCCTCTATGTTATATATAATTTTTGTTTTTTTTAAAAAAAAAAAAAAAAAAAAACCTTGCTTTGGTTGGCATACCCCTACAAGTTTGCTTTTGCTTTCTTCGCCCCAAAAGGTGAAGTAATTACATGCATCAGTTGCCACCAACGGAATGGCTCGGTTGCTAACTCACATTAAGGATGTAAATTGTGCCTGAAAATCCGTTTATGCGTCTATTTCCGAAGTTTAAAGGTTGCAAAAAGATATAGTTTAAAAGATAAGGATAATGATACTATCTATATTTGACTGATTTAGGATAAAGATACATTTTTTTCTGAGGTTGATTATTTGAGGAATCGTCAGTTTTCTTTCACTCATCTTAACTATTGACTATAACTTATTTAAGGTTGTCATTTTTAAATAAGATCTTCGATCATGTACTTATATAATTGCATGCCTCATTTTTTGCACCATTCTTTTAACCTTTGCTCTCTCTAATTCACTGGTTTGCAAGGTTCATTTTCATAGATGTCACATGATTTACAAGTAAACTTATAAGAACTACTTAAAAAGAACTTAAAAAGTAAGATTCTTTTCTTCCCTCTAGATATATAGAAGATGCAGCTTATGTTTACACAAAGTATTTTTCGATAATTTATATTTTATGTATATGTTTTCGATAGTTTTTGATGGGGTTCTTCTCTGGGGGGTTCGGATCCTTTATAGTTCGGCCGGAGTTTAATCCCTCAAGTTTACGGGTATTGAATGCCCCGAGAATGAAGAGGGAATAGCCATTCTTAGTCCCATACTGGCCGTAGTATTTACTCTCCCGACTGCTCCCTCTTATAACTAAAGGAGGTCGAACGCCTTGAAAAGGTATGCCTAAAAGGCTACAGTTAATACTCTCTCTCTCTCTCTCTCTCTCTCTCTCTCTCTCTCTCTCTCTCTCTCTCTCTCTCTCTCTTGTTATGTTCTTCTTATCATCATCTGACTTGGATGTCGGAGAGACATATTCGGAAAAGCCACCGAGGCCCCTTTAATAATGAGTCTCTTCTGTGGAGAGGACGGGACCCCTTTTGAGTCGGCGGCCTGCTCGTCCGACTCCTCCGACTATCTCACTTGTGGTTCTCCTGGACTGGATCCTACTTCGACCGGCCTCTCGGCCCCTTAATTCAGCACCCAGTGCATCTCGGCAGGGTCAATTTTCGATAATTTTAAAGGATAAAGATAAATATACAAGAGGATAAGAATAGACTTGTTGCTTAAAAGATAAGGATAGAGCCACAATATATATCCTATTACATCCCTACCTCACATATCTCTTTTAATGGGAAATATACACATGCGAGAATTTTAAGGTATATAAATCTCTTCTCATTTAAATCATATGATTTTTGAGATTAGTTTTTTAGTGAAAGTTTCTAAGTATGAAAAATTCATTTGTAAAGGTGCGGAATAGTTGGCACTTATGCTAAATTTTTAAATATTATGTCACCTGATTAAAAAAATTACCTGAACTTCCTTTTCATAACTATTTAATTCTCACTCTAATTGGAACACTGCAACATATCTTGAGATTTGATTGTCTTGGCCTTCGTAGATGCAACAAGGCAATGATAAACAGGAAGGATGTCACCATGATCACAACGCTGAAGCTTATTAAAGTGTCTCAGAAGACTGTTACATCTCAAGGAATAAGATCTTATCACGGGTGCAAACAAATTGAGTTGAATCGAGTTTGTCCCGTTCAAACTTAGTTCATTTAGATATTAAATAGGAATAGTTCATGAGCTCAATGAGTTTTCAATAGATTTAGGGAATCGAAGTTAAAATTTTGTTCAAACTTGTTTAGGTAAATGAGTTGAGTCAAGTTATTATCAAGCAGTCTCACAAGCTCGCAGCCCTAGATCTTTTAGACTTCAAGTTTAGTAGACCTTCAATGTGTTCTTATCTGATTTGAAGGCTTTTTTATTATTAATGAGAGTACTTTGTCATCTTAATTTCTATTATGTCTTAATAACAGAAGTATCCTCGCTTCATAAACAATGTCATTAAGTTAAAATTCAGGAAAACATAATCTTCGGAAGAAAATCTCAGGTTGGTAAAGAAAACCTGTACACTTCATGAAACAATCGTGATAGAAATGTTAATTTTGTAAAGTATAAATATTTTAAAGTATAATATAAATTCTAGAAAATTTTATGTTAAAATTAATAACTTTATTTTAAAAACTATTGATTATCTAAAAATAAAAGATTAAAAGAATCATGATTAAATTGTGATCTTTTGTTCATGAAAAAATGTTTGATAAAAAAGTATGATAAATTCACAATTTTTTTTAAATTGTACATTTTTGTTACACTGCTCATATAAGAAAATATATGGGAGTCCACCAAATTGGAAGTCTAGATGATGGTGTTCTATATTTCTACCTAATGGATTTAACTTATGTAAGAAATAGGTGACCGATTGACAGGCCAGCCAACATGGTTGTGCCTTTTTCTTACATGTGAAAAATATGACATTCTTTTCTTGAAATGATCAACCAAGTATACACATAACTTGGTTCTAGGGCATGCTTACTCCACAAAAGATGTCAATCCCCTTGGCCAATAGAGAAATACTTGCTTCTAGGGCTGTTGAAAGGAGTCTGAATCCGTTAGCAGACTCTTTAGACCCGTTAAATTTGGGTCTCACACTCTGAGTATGTTCATGTACCCAATAACAATTATTTGGATATATTTATTTACCAAATAAAAACGGATTCGTTATATATTACACGTATTTATAATCAGATTCGTATGATGCTGAACATGAATCGAGCCCATTGATGTGCTTGTATTACAATTTAAGATAAATTACCCATTTAAGTAGTGTATTATAATTTGAGACAAGTTAACTAACTCTTTCTTGGACCCAGTAATCCTTTTACCATGAAAAAAAATAAAAAGTAAATATGCGACTTGACCCATTTACCCATTTACTTGTTAATGTTATTGACTCTATGTATAATGGACCTATATATCCTTGATTTAGGTATACATCTGCTCAGACCCATACCATTTACAGCTCTACTTGCTGTGCAAGACGCTCACCATATGATCAATAGGATCCAACGGTACATAGTCGCTGGACCTCCTCCCAGGAGCGCAACGGAAGTCAACTCTTTGTAGCGCCGCAGGTATTTCTCTAGCCAATTGTAAGGATGTTGCGGCTGGTCCTTAATTTGTGAGCCACACAAAGCCCAAGGATTTAGGCTTTCTATGAGAAAAGTAAATTTTAAATTATTGTTATATTACTAATGGTTCAAGGAAAGACTTTGTAAACGTTTGATCTCCAATTTAAAAAAAAGGACTGAAACTACTCGTTTCCTTTTAGTCTATGTACTGATGAAATCTTGAGTAAATATTCTTTTCCAATCCCTTGTATATAATTGTATATAAATGCTAGTGTAGACTAAAATCTGAGTAGCATTCATTTATGATCCTATGATATATCTTGCGAAAATGATACAATATTCCTATGAAAAAACTAAATTATCAAATCATAAACGATCATTATTTAATAATTTACTTAAAAAAGTAGAATGCCAAACTCTTGGACAATATGTCTCAGAACCTAATGAATTGTTTATTTTAAAAGCTACCTTTGACTAGTATTTTTAACACGAATAATGAACAATGAAAGTACATTCAACTAATTTTAGACAGACACAGGACCCAGTCTTATCTTCAAACCCAAGTTTTTTGACTGATATTTTCCACCAACATAATGTAAGATGTTCTGACTTCTATCTTCCTCTTGAAAACCAAAACTTCTCATAATTGACTGATCTTTTTATTCTTTTCTCCCAAAATGTTTAATCTAAGATTACAGAAACTAACCTAAAAGCAATTGCACTGTGTTGCCAAAATGCCAGACACATCCTAAACTTTCTGGTCGAGTGGTGCCATCCTTTGTTTCAACGGAAAAATTGGAATTCATATGTAAGCACAGGCTGTGTTATTTTGCTGCAGGGTTGACATGGGCCTCTAGATTGGAAGTAGGAATTCAAATGCCGAAGGCCGCGTCTCAAGTATGGAGGGATGTGGGGTTGTTGGATTATGGCGTTGGAATATTTGGTGGTGATTTAACGGCAGAAAACGACGCCACGCAGCGTCCTTCCATTCACAAGACATTTGGCACAAGCACGTGATTTGAATCTGCCTCGTGCAGTAGTGTTACCTTCTATGTTTTATCTAATCTTATTAGTCTATAATCTATAGAACAGAGAATTTCTTTTTTTAGTTTTACTTTTCTTCTGTCATAATAGATGTTAATTAAGTTAATAGAATCATGTGAAAATATAAATGATATAGAGAAATTAGACTAAAGGGTCTCATTCTTGTAGTCTTTATATTAATTCGCTGAGGAATGAGATAGTCTGGGACATCAATACTGCCCCTTCTGCACTTTCATTTTTTTCCGTTGGTCAAAGTATATTTCAAGGCACATTAAATTTTATCTTATAACAACTGAAAACCAAATCAACAGGAAGTAAGATTGGATTCAATATTTGGGTCCAAAAAATCTTATGATCTCTTGTGCATGAGTGCTTCAACAACTTGAGATGACTGTAATTCTCTCTACTTCTAGCAATTTCATACAGATAGGTTAAATATTCTTGGATGTGGATCATATATAATTTTTGGTGTGTCAACTTAATTGCTCAATTAGTGTCGGACCAAATTTGAGTATAATAAATTTTCTATTTTCTTATAAATTGTTAATGAATAAAGGCTGCTTTCAACGTTAGATAAATATCCACTGAATTCAACTTACTTAGAATTAATTGCAGAGGAAAAAGCCAAGGTGAAAGTCAAGATATTGCTCCACAACTACCTGTCTTCATTACTTGGAGAGCTGATCTAGGACTTCGATAGTTGGCAACATGCTAGAAATAGAAAGAACCTGAAGGAAAAGAATAGAGGAGGACTTCTCATCTACTCAGCTGAGGGCTGGTGGTGTGTTAGGAAGTTATATTGAAGAGTGCACCCCCGCAAAAGGATGTGAACATAGAATAAGAATTTGGCAGTCAGCTTAATAATTTTAATCATTTATTGGATACAGTAATTGTTGGAATTTCTTGGGTTTCTCCGGATCTCTCACGCAACGAAAAATAAAATATTAAAACAGCAATTCGTTCCCGTTTCGAATATCAAAAATCACGATTATCGGATAATCGATTCTCACCGTATGCGGATTCGAATCCGCAACCGTTCGGTTCCGTCGGTGCGACACCGCAAGCCGCGCAAGTGTTCGGCCTCTAGCGAAGTCCACGCGATCCTCCTCGCGACGGATATCCTCACGTTCCTCGTTCTTCGCAGCCCACGAAACCTCTACCGGTCGCCGCAATGATCGCTGCAACGCGCGGACGATTTCCTGTCGAACGGGATTCGGAGAAGCTGCGGAGCAGATCTGAATCTGTCTAGACGTCAGAGAGAGAGAGAGAAACAGAGGAGGGGCGGCTAGGGTTAGCAGCAGCTTGGCCTGCTCAGCCCGTTCGCTATGTTTTATACTAACTGCACGATTTTTCATAAAAATTCTCGGTTTGTATAAAACCCACTTATTTATCCATCGCCTTGAGAATCATTTGCGTGTGACTCTCTCTAGGCCAAAGTACCAGTCCAGTTAATGGCCCAACAAGCCCAGTGACTCCTCACTGGCTTTATTAATTAATTAATAACTCTTTATTAATTAATTAATCAATTGAATTGATGTTGCACATCGAATTCGACCGGACCTCCGATCACTTTGGGTGCCAAGCAACACCACGTAAACCCAGAAGGTATTGGGGTTAAGTAACCTACTATTGGAACCTTTCCGCTGACAGTTACCGCGTGGATATAATCCTTTATTCGTACAATGCTCTCGAGTCAACTCAGGGTATGGCGATCTGTCAAACTCTAACTAGTCGACTCACTTGGATTGGATGCTGTTGATAAATATCGAAAAACTCATTTCCCGATATTATCGTCCGCCCTGGCCAGAGACTTCCGCGCATCCTTCCTAGAGCATTCTCTATCTAAGTACGGAGAGCGAATGATTCCTTATTGACGCACAATTCCCTTCGACGGTATTCCGCTGTACTCAACCTTTGGCGTTTTAGAATCCCGTGGCTAGAGATTCGTAAACCAAGGTCAAAGCACAGAAGTCCACCAACAAGGTGTCCTTGGTATCTCAGGTCCAAAGACCATCTATGCAACTGTGACAATAGAATCAAGCTGGTTGACAGTGAGGTACAATACCATCCAGCGATTCAGTCGGATCAGTTCAGTGAACTCATTCTCCAATGAGCACCTACAGATTCGTCTTAGTGTCTCCACATAAGTGACTTATGAGATCAGTCACCCTCATCATATGAATAGGAGTAATCTGTACTAGTCTAACCGGATATCCGATGTCCTTCTCGGATATCCTTCGACTATGAACGATTAAGAATATGTGTATTTAAGTGATCAGTCTCATTAGTATGATCTCATCATAATCTGATCACTATAACATATATTTACGGACTTCATTATGAAACGATAATCAATGCGATTTATACATAATGAATATTATGCCATTATATTAATAAATGAACGAGATTTACATAGTCAGATTGACTTGTAGGCCACCTAAAACTAACAGTAATCACAATTAAAAAATCGATAAAAATAGTAATGAGTAGTACACAACCGCATATCAATATATGCATTTGGAAAAAAAAAAAACAGAGCATATCTGAATGAAACCAAACGAAGAAAACGTAGTATAATAACTGAAACATTATTTTATGTTTGAAGCATTTTTGTATGCAAATAGTAAGGTTGATATTAAGGGAAAGATATAAATTTCATATTATAAAATTATCTGCAGTTTCATGTGTTATTGAATTTTACTTACCACAATTTAAAAAAGAGTGATAAAATAATTGACATCTTCCTCAGTTCTAAATAATTTTTTTAAATATATTTATTTATGTTAAAAGTACACTAATTAACGGCCGAGAAGTGGAAATAAGCATCAATATTGGAATCTCCCAAACCCAAACCAACTAATTCCACCGAGTTGCCACTCGCCAGTAGTTGGTGAAGCCCAAATCGGCTATTATTTGGTGACTCCAGATACCCTACGTGAACTTACCGAACCCCTGAACTCGCCAAAGCAATAAATAATAATTGTTTCAGAGGAAGATACGCTGGAAGGGAGAAAAGAAAAATCAAAACAGCTAATTACCTAGGGAAATAACCACCGTTCCTCATTTACTACTTAATTAATTAATTTATTAGTTTAAAGACTTCTAATTTCCATAGTAGCTAGCTACCCCTTGGGAACATGGATCTCAGAAGGGAAAGGCCGAAGCTGAACTAGCGTTTAAGCTCTGATGTGGATGCAGACACCTGGGTATGACGAGCAGAGAGGAGGTCAAAATGGGGTGGGGAGAGCAACAACACCGTCGCAGTCAGCCAGCGCCGCCACCGTCCAGCCGAAAGGACCCGACCAGGTAAAGGCAAAGGAAAAAGCCAGGCTTTCTCCATTCTTGGACGAACGGGAAAGAAACCCCTCCTTCTAATAAGGATCCTAATACTTCGAAGAATCCCTTCTAACGTCGTCTTCACCTAGAAGGCTAGAAATTTCGAGTCCTAATAGTGAGTGGAAGGATTCCATCAAATTATACTACTCTTCCAAAAACCCATTCCCGGCGTAGACCTTTTCGTGTTTGAACAACGTCTCTTCCTGCCTCATCCTCTACCTATTCACGTACTCCACATATATAAGCCCCACTCCATCCTTTGATCACCTTCCCAAAACCATCCAAACCACAAGATCATGTTATCATCTCCTCTGTAGAGATCAAACACACAACACATCACCCAAGTGTTCTGCATATATAAGGGATTAATTAGAGATCTTTTGCAATCCCCACACCTTTGATAGAGAAGCTGGGGGGGGGAGCTCTAGCTGCAAGTCCTCCTTTCTATGTCGCTGCCTTCGGCTGGGGATGGGCACGGGGTCGAGGTCCCTCCCTACTTCCTCTGCCCCATCTCCCTTCAGATCATGAGGGACCCCGTCACCCTCCCCACTGGCATCACCTACGACCGGGACAGCATCGAGAAGTGGATCTTCTCCAAGAAGGAGCACCCTGCTTGCCCTGTCACCAAGCAGCCCCTCTCCGTCGACGTCGAACACACCCCCAACCACACCCTCCGCCGCCTCATCCAGGCCTGGTGCGTCGCCCACGCCTCCCACGGCGTGGAGCGCTTCCCCACCCCGCGGCTCCCCCTAGATAAGGCCCAGATCGCCAAGCTTCTTGACGAGGCCCATGAGAAGCCGCAGTTGCAGCTGGTGGCTACTCTCCGGAAGCTCCGCACCATCGTAAACGAGAATGAGAGGAGCAGACGGTCCGCCGAGGCGGCCGGGGCCCCAGACTTCCTCGTATCCGTCATCAGGACGAGCAGCCCCGCCGCGCCCTCCGATGAGGAGGCGTTCACCAGCGGCTGCATTGAAGCGTCGGCCAGTGAGGAGGCCCTCTGCGCCCTGCATTCTCTCCAGATCTCCCCGCAGGGCTTCTGCGAGCTGGCGATGCGCAACGACGACCTTGTTGGGTTGCTGACGGATGTACTGAAAAGCGGCAATTACCAGTCCCGCGCCTACGCCACCTTCCTGCTGAGACCCATCTTCGAAGCTCTCGCCCCCGTCAACCTGATCAGCCTCAAGAAAGATCTCTTCGAGGAGCTCGTGAAGGTGGCGCGCGACCATATCTCCTGCAAGGCCACCAAGGTGGCGCTGCGGGCCCTCGCCCGGCTCTGCCCATGGGGGAGGAACCGGGTCAAGGCCACCGAGGCCGGCGGCGTGTCGGTCCTTTTGGAGCTTCTGATGGACGAGCCCAACAAGAGTGTTTGCGAGATGGCGCTGGTGGTACTGGACCAGCTGTGCGGGTGCGCGGAGGGCCGGGCAGAGCTGCTGGCGCACGCGGCGGGACTTGCCGTGGTGTCCAAGAAGATACTTAGGGTTTCGTCGCTGGCGACGGAGCGGGCGGTGAGGGTGCTCCACACCATATCCAGGTACTCGGCAAGGCAAGCCGTCCCGCAGGAGATGATGCAGGTGGGCATCGTCTCCAAGCTGTGCCTACTGCTGCAGGTGGACTGCGGGAGCAAGACGAGGGAGAAGGCCAAGGACATCCTCAGGTTGCACTCGGGGACATGGAAGAATTCTCCATGCATCCCTCCGCAGCTGCTGGCTTCGTATCCCTCTCACCCGTGATCATTCAGATCACAAAATGTAGAGAGAACGAGATAGACGGGGCCTTTCGTACGCACTTCTAATTCATATACGTGATAATTGCATGCATGCTAAGGGGTCTCCCTCACGTAGGGAAATGGTATGGTACGACACTGTCTGTTAGGCTTTTATTCTGTATTATTTGGGGATTATCACTTGAAACTTGGAATATGCGTATAACTCAATATATGACTCCACCTTTTGAAAAAAAAAGAAAAGAAACAACAATACATGACTCAACGGTAAAATCGTCTGAGCTCTTAGAATCAATTGTCTGTGAGAAGCTGGCGTAAATAATTCTTTTGTTTCATCTATGGGCCTATTCTTTGTGTTGGCTTGTGTCTTTTGGTGTCCTCGCTCTGTAGTGGAGTGGACATAGGTCGGGGTTAGATTTTGCCGTGTGCGGGGTAGTGTTGCCCCTGACCTTTTTTTGCTTCTTTAAGCAGCTTGTGGGTGTTTATTATTATTTCTCTTTCTTTGGGAGATGAAGGTTTTGTGAGATTCGATCTCTGCTTCTTCTGACGGTGTTTAGAGGTCCTGTATCACTGTGCTACTAGCTAGTCCAAAAAAAAAGAAAAATTGACTCTTTTGGTAGTTCAAGCATAACAAAGCTAGAGAAAGAAAAGTCTTACAGTTCTGATAGTTTGTCAACAACTGATGTTTTTTTCTTCTTTTAATGAAAACGAATTTATATGTATGGTATCGTTAATCATAACTCCCTGATTTTGGTACATATTTCTGTAGTCTATGTGAATCATTGTTTCAGTGCATTAGACATGGACTTTGATGCTACATACGTAATTTTATCTTACCAAGGTTGCTCCATTCTCACGTAAAATCACATAGGCACATTATGTCACCCCATAAAGTATATACTTCCTGTACGAATTTAAGAACATTTTTGCCTTCTCAGGTAATCAAGTTTGAGATCAAGAAGATCTCATTTCCTATTCTAGGACTCAGTTAATAATCAGGCAGAGTGCTCGATATCCGTCGGGAAATTAAGCTTCTTGTTTCTCTATTCATTCCAAGTTCTTCCAACATTCTTCAGCTGAGATAGTGTAGACGACAGTGGGTCGGGTTAGTCTTGTTCAGATTGTTTGACCCAGCCATCTCTAACTTACCTTCGATCAGACTTATGTGATCCATATCTGATCCTATGGGTTAAGCGGATTAAGGTCAAAAATCACATAGGCTCAAATTCTGTTGACCATTAATCTAAGTTGGTGTAAAGTTTGAGTTAAAGTGGTGTCGTGTGAACTGAACTTAGTCATGAAATTTTTTAACTTGAGCCAACATTTTCGAGGGTATGAATTAGGTCAACTACACGAGTTGAACTGAACTTAGTCATAAAATTCTTTTTTTACTTGAGCCAACAATATTTTCGAGGGTATGTTAGGTCAAGTACACGAGTTGGATTAACTTGTCAAATCAGAAGCAGCAGGAATTCTACACCGTATGACAACTAACCCTTCCCAGATCGCATAAGGGTGGGAGCCTCTGTGACGTTGGGCTGCCTCCTTTTAATATAGGATATCAAATAAATAGATTCTCGATAGTTAATGAATCAACTAGTTTACATTCCATTATTCTTAATTTCTTCTTTCCGCTTTCGGAGGTAAATTTCATGCAAGTGAACTTTCCTACCCAATATCGAACCTAGCTTACTTCTGAGGCGAAAGGAATTCTACGGGTTAAGAGGCTTCGCCACCGATAAGTTCGCTGGATGAAGGGTTCTTTTTCTCAGTTGGAAAATGATTTAGAAATACAATTTGCCGAAGCTAACACAAATACACGTATTAAAAGATAAAATCCATGTCCTCGGTCCTCCTAGTATGACAAGTCAGACAATACATACTACGGGTCTATTGTACCTTTCTGTCCTTTAACTTGTGTCAATTTTGATTTGATGTTTATTTAACTAGATGTTGAAAGAACAATGTTACGGTGACGGAAATTCTTCCCCGTTTATCTTATCTTTTCAAAGGAAAGGTAGAGGTTGTAGTTTTTTTGGAACATATCAACTGAGGTCACAACTGGATAAACAAAATGAGGAAGACTTCCCATCACAGTAGCATTATCCAAGTTAAATTATAGTTTGCACTTCATGGACTTTGAAGAGTAGGAAGGATGTTTATGCATGTGGTCTCTAGCTACCAGGGTTTCCTTGTTTAATTACCTTATGACCTAATTAAAGCCATCTAAATGGGCCGCAAACTTGGAACGTGTTGAGGGAGCATTTGGGGAAAATTTCATTTCAGTAGTCATTTCTGACTTCAAGTCTGAACGTGAAAAAATGATAGGTTACAACTAAATTTGAACAGTCAAATTAACCAGTCTTTTTCCCATAGCGTACGCATGCTTTATTTAAGATGTAAGAAGTTAGCTTTGAGGATTTGGAGCTTTTAGTTGTAAAATAAAATATTACATGACCAGGGGTGATTGGGTCTCAATTCAATTAGGTCTAACAGGAGAAGGCTCCCAAGGGACCTCAACCCACAGGCAATAACGTAGAAAAGTCACGTGAGCTTCAATAGGCCCTCGACGACTAAGTTAATTAGGGCCTAAGACCTATACTAGGGGGTCCGAGCTTTTGAGAGTGTTAACCCCCAAGGGGGTCACCGACTCTTGAGCAATGTCTACCGAGAGAAGAGCCAATCTCTTGGAAGATATTTTCGACTCCCGAGAAAGTCAGACTCTTGAAATTCTAAGTCTCTTGCACTGAGTGAGTAAAGCCATGACCTCTAAGGCTCAAAGATTAAGACCCCCGACTTCCCAAAAAGGTAAGCGCTCACGAGATTATTAAAATGGTCGAGGTGACGCATTTTAATAGGAATTTTTTGAACTTGTATATTTCATAACTTTGATCTAAAATTGATGAAATGAAGTGACAATTTAGATCATAGATGCATAGAATATTGTTCTAAAAATCTTGTTCGATCACTTTTGAAAATCAAAATAAAGGTGTTATATTAAAATAAAATATCATTTAATAGATTATCATCACGTACCTCAAGAACACGAAGAACACTCCACTCTAATATCTTTCAATAACTTTCTAACACTCCCATCTCAATTTTTTTATGATCTAAGGCTTCTCTCACGACTTTTAAATCTCAAAGAGCAATAATTCATCTATTATAATCAATTTTAAAAGAGAATTAAATCAAAACAATTATCTTTCTCATGAAAAACATAATATTCTTACCTCTTATCTTGGGACTGCGTGTAAGAGGCCTAATGCACGACCTTAAAATCTTATATATCCTCTTTTGACTTCTTAATACTATCCAAATTAAATCACCTAAGTTGTCAAGTCGAATTCAAACTGTAGATTTTTTAACTAATAAGATAAAACATTCTGATTCAAATTAAGAACTTAACTTTTCGCGCAAAACGGATTTTTTATCATAAATTCTCTCACATTCGACCAATTAAACGTATAAATTAACTTTTGCTCTTTTTGAAAAAGTTGTGACATTTTATATCCTCTTTACAAGTGTATATTCCACGTCATTTTTTTTACTTTTACGTGCGAAGTTATTGCGTTTACAAAATACTACTTTCTCATAGTTTTTCAATCAGAAAATTTGATTAAGTGTCGGAAACCAACTAGTTTCCTAATTAGATGACTAATGGACTTATTGGGCTTGTTTTGACTTAACTAATGACTTAGCCATTCTAAATCTATTATTATATTATTAAATAAATATAAAACAGATTTAAATTATTTTAACTTATTAATTGGCTTAATTAGACTTATTTAAATCTAATTTGATTTGATTAGCTTTAGTCTATTAACAAACTAAGGGGTTTGAGATCTAAGATATAACACTTCTCTATCTTAAAAATAAAAATAAAAAAATTCAAATACCCTCGTCTATGTTGATTTTTACACCTTGAGATTTAATTTTTACTGTTGAATCGAAAAACTTAACCGTAGTCATTCAATCAAATACGTCGTTGTTTGGAGATCAAACCTAAAACTCTAAGAGATGAGATTAACCCTAAAGTCTAATTAGACAAATTTTTTATTTTTTTATTATTTTTTCAACATTTTAAATGTTGATTTCTTATACCTATCCGATCGTACGACTATGATTGATCATCAAGATCGGACAGTGAAATTTAAAGTCCTAGATACGAGAAAAACCTTAAAAGGCCTAGTTTGATATTTAAAATTTATTGATAACTTTTATTATTTTTTTAAACATAAAGAGAAATTTTTTTTGAGGGAGTACTCATCTTAGTTAGATGAGTCCTGAAGCTCATTTGATCCATTCCTATATATCTTGAGGATGTTGGTCCAGACAATATAGAGTTCAAAATTCAAGCCCCAAAAGATGTGAACAACCTTAAGAGTAATTAACATCATTTTGTACTTTTTTATTCTTTTTTTTACTTTTTGTACCACTTGATCATGAAGATCAAAAATGGCATCCGATCGGATGGCTATGGTTAGATTTCATGATCAGATGAGTTTAAATTTCTTAGTGGGCATTCAAAATTAAAACCCCAAAGATTGAAACAATCCTTGGGGTAATTAACATGATTTCGTATTTTCTTATTCTTTTTTTTTTAAAATTGTTATGAAGGAGTAATTGAACATTTAAATATTATAATGTTTTTTAAGTTTTTAAAATATGAAGATGGGTCGAAAATGGTCATGCAGTCCGGCCGATGAATATTAGCATCCCTGATATCCTTGGCCTATAAATTAGAGTTTATGGCATTTAAACTAGAGGGATACAATCATAATCTTTATGAGGATGTCAAGGATACCAGGGATACAATCATATATATATATATATTTTAGGAAACTAAAAGCTTAATAGATTTTCTTTCCACTCTTAAACAAATTATTTTAGGAAACTAAAAGCTTAATAGATTTTCTTTACTTTTCAGTCCTTACAATTTTTCAACATTTTTTGTTACTTTCTATAATCTTCATATTTATTTTAAACTCCCCATAATATTTAAACCTTCTTAAAACCTCCTCTCTACTTAGCAACCGTTGAAAAAAAGAATATTAATGTAATACCTTTCGTATACCATATTTCTATTAGAATATACTAGGTATGAATATTTTTAGTATATTTATTTTTTATAGTTGCTATTTAGACAGACTTTTTAAGAAGGGTTCAAAGATTGCAAAGTATTCAATAAATATGAAGATGATAAAGATTAACAGAGAATAATATTGAAAAATTGTAAGGATCTAAAAGTAAAAAAAATCAATGTAATTTATTTGAAACTGCTCTAGCTATGTCAAAGATTTTGACAATTGGACCTTTGTGAGTACATCCCCAATCTTACCCTAGACAAGTATTTACTCAACCTTGCTAGTTGCTACATGTCTTTTGTTACCCTCTAATCTTAATTTCCAGCGTCCGTACAACGACAAGGGATCCAACATCACCACGTAACTATCTCTCTTCTTACTCGACCGAGGATTCTCCCAATATCGATCGGTCAGTTTTCTAGGCCTTTTAATTAATGAATTAAATGGATCACATCACATAGGATGGGCGGGCCGGCATGCATGCATGCCCGATTGGAAGAACTCCATCCAATGCATGCATGCATGCCGAGCGAATCCTTACAGAATGGCACTGATGATCTCAAGTCAACACGTTGGACCAGTAAACGGTAGACAAAGATGTGCCGGCGGCCTTTTGTTTTTACTGTTTTCATTTTGTCTTGTTGTTTTCCTAGATGTGATATTCTAGATTTATGTGTCGGGATTTCTCATACTTAAAACAACAAAATTCTCTTTGGTGCATTTTTTTTATTCTAAAAATAAGTAATTCTTTTTTTTTAGGTGAATTAAGTTATTTCACTTGTTTCGAAAATATCGCATCCATGCCGAGAATAAGATGTCTGCGCTCTCAAACTTGAATTAACGGAATAAACCTCATAAGTCATCATGTTCGACCCTTTATTCCCGAAACAAACCTGTAATTAAGGAAAAGTCCAACATGGGACGTGGGTGGGCCTACTAAATTTTTGCGTTCAAGCTTTGCGGTGGATGGTGTGTCCGCTAATTAATGGGCAAGGTCTAAGAGCCTACGTTCTTGGGACAAAGGTATTGTTTAATCTAGTAAAATGTCCAAATATTTTTTTAAAAAAATATAATTGATGATTATTTTCATTTTAAAATTAGGAGTACTGTATTTAAAATTCGGATAACACGTGCGCAGACAAAATGTTGAAATCTAAACAATTTGCCACACCCTTAACATGGGATAAATCCCAAAAAGTAACATTTTATTAGCTTATACAATACATTAACTAACACCGAAGATATATGTGTGCTAATAATAATTTGGGGGGTCCTGCGCCTCTCCATTACACGAACCAGGGCACAGTGGATCTCGTTTCTCACGATTCCAAGTTATGGTGTTGTGGATGGAAGCGAGTCCACCATGTGGAAGAC
Organism: Zantedeschia hybrid cultivar; assembly: GCA_030544215.1. Lineage (NCBI taxonomy): Eukaryota > Viridiplantae > Streptophyta > Magnoliopsida > Alismatales > Araceae > Zantedeschia > Zantedeschia hybrid cultivar. The sequence continues at coordinate 19,390,792 of JARZZO010000014.1, read as the reverse complement.
GTGCGTTAACTGCGCACCGCATGTTGCTAAACAAGTGAAGGAGTTGGTCCAGCCAGGTTTCAACCCATCAACACTTGAACTGTGGACCCTTTTAAACACAAATTGGGTCTCCCTTTCTGAAAAGTGGACTATTTTGTCCATGCTGAGTGAGCCTTATGAGCATAGGTACCATTTTTCCCACTTACATTGATTGAGTACTAGTAACCCTTTATTAGCCTTTCATGTGCAAGTATTTTCTAATTATATGCCCTTATATTTAGCCTTTTTTTACATTTTTGTCCTTATATGTAGACAAGTCAAGCGCATGCGCCAACTAGATAAACATGGTGGACTACAACCTCAGCACAACTAGCGGATACCGACTACAGCATGTGAACTGATCTCCATCCGCAAATATCCATTATTTCTGGCTTGTATTACCTTGCCAAAAATAATGTGAATAATGTGGCATGCTGACTTATATTTTTCTATTATCCTTGTATGATTAGGGGACGGTAGAAAGAGTTCGAATAAAGTTTAGTCCTCTACCTTCCTCGACATTACATCTGTGGATTGATGACTAGTGTATAACTGTAAGAACGTATGGTTTTTGAGACGAGTAATTAGTGATCGCTGCAAAAAGTTGTCCCAAATAGTAAAAAAAATTTCTGACTATGTGTATCATTGTTTAAAAAAAAAAAATAATAATATGAGTAATACTTTTTGTGTTGGACCACGGGGCATTGCGGCAAATATTATTATTTTTTTATTTTTAAAAAATTATTTAGGTTCAACTCCATGTGTCCCACTTATCCATATAGGCCGATCTCTAATTAGGAGAACAAAAAAATTCTAAAAAGTAAAAAATTATTATTGATCTCATCCTATTGAATATTCTTTTAATGTTCATTGAGGCTTAATTTTTTATCTTTTAAATTTTTTTGAATCAATCAATCAGAGATCGATTTATAAAGACAAGTGGGGCATGTAAATAAAAAATTCAAAGAGTAAAAAAATATATATTTCAATGCCCCCACGATGCAACATTGGGTGCATTACAGTAAGTGTCACTCGATTCATATTCACTTGGGATGAACACAAAAAGGCTGTCGCAAATACTACTGACTATCTTCCACTGCCTTATCTGTCTCAAATAATATTGTTTGTGACAAAAAAATTATTACAGATAAAAGGTTTTTGAGACCGATTTTTTTCTGTCACAATTGTTTTTTTGAGATAGATCAATTATCTGTCCCAAATAGTATTTTTTGCGATGGATTCAGTCGTCGGAAACTATTTCAGACAAAACATTTTAAAATGGTTGAAGTAATTTCTAGTAGCCGTGTCAAAAAAAAAATTACAATAGATTTTTCTTTCTTGAGCCTACTTTTCAACTGTCGCTGTTTGTCAACCTTCTTGTGATGTGTAATCAGTGAAAATAGATAATGATTTTATTAAAAAAAACAGATCATTTATGGTTCTCACTTTATCAAGTTTGGTTTGGAAACATTTATTTGGATCTAACATTTCTGGGACGTAGTGACGAGGAAAAAGTTTTGCTGAGGTTGGCGGAACAAGCTTTTTCTTTGGACTCAGGTGGTGAGGTCGCACATTTTATTACCTATAATTCTTTTTTTTCTGACAAGTGATTCCATGCATGGTCATAAGTATTTACAGTGTTTTTCAAATGAAAGAAATTCGAATCCCATGAATCTTTCTATTGAGAATAATTTCATCTTTCCAATTTGTTTAATCAAATTATACAATTTGTTAAAAAAATAGTTTTCAATCGAATGATCTAAAATTTTAAAAATAAAAATTAAATCTCAATGAAAATAGTAAAAAATAGTCCTTAATATGTCAAGGTTAATAAAAGGGGCTCAGTTTTTTGTTTTTTAAATTTTTTTAATCAAATTATACAGATATATATGCCTGACATAATAGCCGATCTTAGAAAATTTTCAAAAAATTAAAAAGATAAATTGCATCCCATGGGGTGCAGCAGTAGTTACTCTGGGTGTTATGGATGGGCGTGAGTCCACCCTGGGGAAGACGTATCTTAACCGCGTACCCCCATCACGTTGACAACTTGCTAAAGTACTTACTTCAAGCGACAGAATTGGTCCAAGTTTCCACCCACCAACAATTAGACTGTGGACCTATTTAACATAAATCGGGTCACCCTTTAAGAAAAGTGGACTACTCGTCCATGCTGAGTGAGCTTTAATTGTGAGCATGGATGCCATTTTTCGCTCTACATTGATTGGTCATTTAGGAAGTAACCTCTTATTGGTCTTTCATGTGTCCGTATTTTTGAATTGTATGCCCCTTATTTTATTATTTCTCTATTTTTTTCCTTGGCAAGTAGACAAGTGCATGCCCAGACTAGACAAACATGGTGGACCTCAACACAATGGACAGATATTGACTATACTATATGTGGATTGATCTTCATCGGCATTGTAGAGGTATAAAAATGACGATTAAATAATTTCGTATTAATTGTTGAAAAAGTAATCATGTACTTATAAAGAAGGTCATCATCCTTCTTACTAACAAGAATCTTTTTCTCAAAAAATAAAACAGTGAGACCCACGGACCAAAGTGAACAATATCATATTGGCGAGAGCCTAAGTTCTTTTCCGTAACATTGGCGGAATCTATGGGAACTCCAGTCCATACACACACACTTACCTTCTAAGGGAGTTGTGTAGAGATATAAAAATGGAAGGTAAATAATCCTATATCGATTGTTGAGAAGGCAATCATGATCTTATGGATAGCAATTACCAAAGCAAAGGATCAGCACGACGATGATCTCATTCAGCCAATTCTTAGCAGAAGCAAGATGGCCCAAACGTAAGATCATTTCAGGTGGAAAATCAAAAATGGGGAAACTATCAGATGCTACAGTGATAACTGGTTAGATTAGGCAGAGGTTAAGGAAAAACTTCACATCTGGAGGGCAGAAAATGATGGGTGGTAACACAAACGATATGCAAACATATATGAGTAATGACATGATTAATTTTATCTGCAATGGACACCCGCACCCGTTCTTAAATGCTCAAGACCAAGCCCATTGGCATCATAGCCGCACAGATCAAGCAACAATAAAATCAGCCTATAACCTTTTCCACCGGGATAAGGGACACAACAATCAGGAGCTTAATTATCTGCAAGTACAACTGGAAATGGCCCATCCAAGGAGATAGAAATTTTGTTATGGAAGATAGAAGCAAAATGCTTACCAACAAATGCCTTCCTCCTAAAAAGGACATTGTGGACAGCAACAAATGCCCGACCTGTTTATAGACAGTGGAAGATATCCAACACCTCTTGTCGAGAGGCCACCAAAATGTGGAAGGCAGCAGCATCGTAGATAGGTTGGGCTACTTGGCCAGATAATTTTCAGGAATTATGGAAGCTCTACATCCTGGACGCAACAAGAAGCAAGTCAAAAACATACACACGGCAACATTTATAAGTTACCTACTTCGGGAATGGTGGAAAAGGCGAAACAAACTAGTCTTTCAACACGCAATGAGTTCAGTAGAAAGCACCATCAATCAAGCTCATAGAAGGAGCTTGCTCTTCTTGTCAGCAAACTTCCCGGACCTGAAATCTGATACTCATACCACAACCCTACACAGAACACGGGGATTCGAAAATGCAAGCATCAATATCATCCTTGATCAGGGAAGTCAGGTCACCTCGATCGGCAAGAAAACTATATCCAAGTAAATGTTGATGGATCTCATGATCTGCGTGCCAGTCGAGCAGGGCGGGATATATACTGCGAAATTAGCAAGGAGATACCATCAGAGCTAGCAGTCTATATCTTGGAAGGAAATCCATTGATGAATCAGCTGTCTAGTACAGTCGGCGTCATCACTTGTTTCCCATTTGAGAGATCTCAAATTCGATCTTAGGTAGAGTTTATAAACTCTTCAGTCATATGTAGTCAGAAAGTACTGTCGGGATCTTTCTCCTCTAGTCTATTTGATTACCTTTACGAATAATCAGGCAAACTTAAAATTTTCGCCTAATTAGGTGGACTTATCAATCAACTTGAAATTATCTCTAACTCCTGAGAAAATTTCAGATTCCGCACGAACTAAAACTCCGGTCGCTTGATGAAGCTGAAACGATCGGTGTCTGGGAAGATACTAAAGCGGGATGTAGAGAGCAACCTGGTAACATACAGAAAACTGCATTGACCACATCTACCATAAGCAGATAATTCCCATCATCCTAACAGACTGGGTCCAAGGCATACAGCAAATCCTTCAGCAAGGATCTGGCATTACCATTCTATACAAACGTAGAAGCTCGAATATGGCGGCACACCGGCTGGCGAACCAGGCAAGAATCAGTGGCTCAATTGAGCGTTGGACATAGGATTTTCCTATACCGCTCAAGAAACTCGGTTCCGGAGGATCTAACTTGCTTGTAATCAGGGGGGACACTAATTAATTTGATAGTGTTTCCTTAAACTACCCCCCAAAAAAGGAAAGAGTTCAACTAAAGTTTAGTGCTCTACCTTCTACAACATTGGATCCGTTGATTTGATGACCAACACGACGAGAATGCATAGCTTTTGAGACAGTCGTTATGGTAATTAAGTTTTTTTTGTGACATGTGTGCATTTCCATTTCAAATAAAATTCAAATTCACTTAAGATGAACACAAAAAGCTGTCTCAAATATTACTAACTGTTTTCAATGCAGAGTCTTATCTATCACAAATGATATTCTTTTTGGCAAGAAAAGTATTTCAAATAAAAAGCTTTTGGGACAAATCTTTTATCCATTGCAAAAGTTTTTTGGCGATGGATCAAATGTTTGTCCTAAATAGTCTTTTTGCAATGAATTCAGTCATCACAAAATATTTGCAACAATTTTTTTTTTTAATAATTGAAGAAGATCTTTCTTTCTTGAGCCGACTTTTCAACTATTGCTAGTTGACAACCTTCTTGTAATGTAATCAGTGAAAGTGAAGAATGATTTTACTAGAAAAAGCAGATCATTTATGGTGCCCATTCTATCAAGTTTGGTCCAGCTGTTGTCGAAACATTTTTATGGAAAATTTTGCAGAAAGCCACTGATTAATTTGCTGAATATTAGTCAAAAGTTTTTCCTTTTAGTTGGAAAATGATTTATAGACACAATTTGTGGACACCATCACAAATACACAAAAGCTCAAAAATACCTTGACAAGTCAGACAATTCATACTACGTGTGCATGGTCCCTGTTTGTCCTTTAACTTCTTGTGTCAATTTTGATTTGATGTTTGTGTAATTAGATGTTGAAATGTCCATGTTCTTTGCATTCCATGGACTTTGAAAAGTACGAAGGATGTTTATGCATGTGGCCACTGGCTACTAGGGTTTCCTTGTTTTACCTTATAACATAATTAAAGCTATATAAATGGGCCGCAAACTTGGAACGTGTTGAGGGAGTGTCTGGGGAAACGTTCATTTCGGAAGTTATTTCTGACTTCCAAGTTTGAACATGAAAAAGTGATAGGTTTGAGCTGATGTAACTAATTTGAAGAGTAGGGATCCCCTCAGTGCATTACTGCATGAAACTCTAGTAGTGCAATGAGGTGGGGGGCCACGGGGGAGGGGCACCTAATTTCAAAATCCCCTTTTCCCCCTCCTTTCCCGCCGTGGTTGCCCTCCCCTTTGCACTGTTAGAGTTCCATCCAACAGTGCACCGAGGGGACCCCTACTCTAATTTGAACAGCTACATTAACCAATCTTTTCTCCGTGTGCTTTTCTTAATATGTAGGAGGCCCCAATTTGAGGATTTGAAGCTATGAGTTGAAAAATAAAATATTACATAAAGTGACTTCTATAATCTGATGTTTTATTTAATTAAAATAAGTGGGCTGAAAGTTGGGAAGCCCAAAATACTTTCAACGGAGACTAGAATACACATTTGCCCTCTAAGATCCTAAAGATTGTTGTACCTGTACATTTGGTTGCAATCCTGGATCTGTCGTGGTTAGTTAAAGGATATATTTTTTGCTAGGTTCAGTCTTCTGAGTTCATCAAATAACGTGGCTTCCATGTTCAAGCAGAAATTTCTTTTTGTTGAGTTATAATAATAGTACGAGACGAAATTGGGTCTCGATTTGTCACCTATTAAATAAAAAAATTCATTTGATGTGAAATTATTCTCAATAGAAAGATTCATGGGATTCGAATTTCTTTCGTTTGAAAAACACTGTAAATACTTATGACCATGCATGGAATCACTTGTCAGAAAAAAAAGAATTATAGGTAATAAAATGTGCGACCTCACCACCTGAGTCCAAAGAAAAAGCTTGTTCCGCCAACCTCAGCAAAACTTTTTCCTCGTCACTACGTCCCAGAAATGTTAGATCCAAATAAATGTTTCCAAACCAAACTTGATAAAGTGAGAACCATAAATGATCTGTTTTTTTTAATAAAATCATTATCTATTTTCACTGATTACACATCACAAGAAGGTTGACAAACAGCGACAGTTGAAAAGTAGGCTCAAGAAAGAAAAATCTATTGTAATTTTTTTTTTGACACGGCTACTAGAAATTACTTCAACCATTTTGAAATGTTTTGTCTGAAATAGTTTCCGACGACTGAATCCATCGCAAAAAATACTATTTGGGACAGATAATTGATCTATCTCAAAAAAACAATTGTGACAGAAAAAAATCGGTCTCAAAAACCTTTTATCTGTAATAATTTTTTTGTCACAAACAATATTATTTGAGACAGATAAGGCAGTGGAAGATAGTCAGTAGTATTTGCGACAGCCTTTTTGTGTTCATCCCAAGTGAATATGAATCGAGTGACACTTACTGTAATGCACCCAATGTTGCATCGTGGGGGCATTGAAATATATATTTTTTTACTCTTTGAATTTTTTATTTACATGCCCCACTTGTCTTTATAAATCGATCTCTGATTGATTGATTCAAAAAAATTTAAAAGATAAAAAATTAAGCCTCAATGAACATTAAAAGAATATTCAATAGGATGAGATCAATAATAATTTTTTACTTTTTAGAATTTTTTTGTTCTCCTAATTAGAGATCGGCCTATATGGATAAGTGGGACACATGGAGTTGAACCTAAATAATTTTTTAAAAATAAAAAAATAATAATATTTGCCGCAATGCCCCGTGGTCCAACACAAAAAGTATTACTCATATTATTATTTTTTTTTTTTAAACAATGATACACATAGTCAGAAATTTTTTTTACTATTTGGGACAACTTTTTGCAGCGATCACTAATTACTCGTCTCAAAAACCATACGTTCTTACAGTTATACACTAGTCATCAATCCACAGATGTAATGTCGAGGAAGGTAGAGGACTAAACTTTATTCGAACTCTTTCTACCGTCCCCTAATCATACAAGGATAATAGAAAAATATAAGTCAGCATGCCACATTATTCACATTATTTTTGGCAAGGTAATACAAGCCAGAAATAATGGATATTTGCGGATGGAGATCAGTTCACATGCTGTAGTCGGTATCCGCTAGTTGTGCTGAGGTTGTAGTCCACCATGTTTATCTAGTTGGCGCATGCGCTTGACTTGTCTACATATAAGGACAAAAATGTAAAAAAAGGCTAAATATAAGGGCATATAATTAGAAAATACTTGCACATGAAAGGCTAATAAAGGGTTACTAGTACTCAATCAATGTAAGTGGGAAAAATGGTACCTATGCTCATAAGGCTCACTCAGCATGGACAAAATAGTCCACTTTTCAGAAAGGGAGACCCAATTTGTGTTTAAAAGGGTCCACAGTTCAAGTGTTGATGGGTTGAAACCTGGCTGGACCAACTCCTTCACTTGTTTAGCAACATGCGGTGCGCAGTTAACGCACGTCTTCCACATGGTGGACTCGCTTCCATCCACAACACCATAACTTGGAATCGTGAGAAACGAGATCCACTGTGCCCTGGTTCGTGTAATGGAGAGGCGCAGGACCCCCCAAATTATTATTAGCACACATATATCTTCGGTGTTAGTTAATGTATTGTATAAGCTAATAAAATGTTACTTTTTGGGATTTATCCCATGTTAAGGGTGTGGCAAATTGTTTAGATTTCAACATTTTGTCTGCGCACGTGTTATCCGAATTTTAAATACAGTACTCCTAATTTTAAAATGAAAATAATCATCAATTATATTTTTTTAAAAAAATATTTGGACATTTTACTAGATTAAACAATACCTTTGTCCCAAGAACGTAGGCTCTTAGACCTTGCCCATTAATTAGCGGACACACCATCCACCGCAAAGCTTGAACGCAAAAATTTAGTAGGCCCACCCACGTCCCATGTTGGACTTTTCCTTAATTACAGGTTTGTTTCGGGAATAAAGGGTCGAACATGATGACTTATGAGGTTTATTCCGTTAATTCAAGTTTGAGAGCGCAGACATCTTATTCTCGGCATGGATGCGATATTTTCGAAACAAGTGAAATAACTTAATTCACCTAAAAAAAAAGAATTACTTATTTTTAGAATAAAAAAAATGCACCAAAGAGAATTTTGTTGTTTTAAGTATGAGAAATCCCGACACATAAATCTAGAATATCACATCTAGGAAAACAACAAGACAAAATGAAAACAGTAAAAACAAAAGGCCGCCGGCACATCTTTGTCTACCGTTTACTGGTCCAACGTGTTGACTTGAGATCATCAGTGCCATTCTGTAAGGATTCGCTCGGCATGCATGCATGCATTGGATGGAGTTCTTCCAATCGGGCATGCATGCATGCCGGCCCGCCCATCCTATGTGATGTGATCCATTTAATTCATTAATTAAAAGGCCTAGAAAACTGACCGATCGATATTGGGAGAATCCTCGGTCGAGTAAGAAGAGAGATAGTTACGTGGTGATGTTGGATCCCTTGTCGTTGTACGGACGCTGGAAATTAAGATTAGAGGGTAACAAAAGACATGTAGCAACTAGCAAGGTTGAGTAAATACTTGTCTAGGGTAAGATTGGGGATGTACTCACAAAGGTCCAATTGTCAAAATCTTTGACATAGCTAGAGCAGTTTCAAATAAATTACATTGATTTTTTTTACTTTTAGATCCTTACAATTTTTCAATATTATTCTCTGTTAATCTTTATCATCTTCATATTTATTGAATACTTTGCAATCTTTGAACCCTTCTTAAAAAGTCTGTCTAAATAGCAACTATAAAAAATAAATATACTAAAAATATTCATACCTAGTATATTCTAATAGAAATATGGTATACGAAAGGTATTACATTAATATTCTTTTTTTCAACGGTTGCTAAGTAGAGAGGAGGTTTTAAGAAGGTTTAAATATTATGGGGAGTTTAAAATAAATATGAAGATTATAGAAAGTAACAAAAAATGTTGAAAAATTGTAAGGACTGAAAAGTAAAGAAAATCTATTAAGCTTTTAGTTTCCTAAAATAATTTGTTTAAGAGTGGAAAGATGAAACACTTCTCATTTAATATTTAGCCTGAAGTTAGATTCGGAGAAACAAGATTTTTATGTATATATAAACTATCATATTTGCATGTATATTCTTGACTCCTACATATTGTTATAAATATTCTTGATATCTTTAGAAAGATTATAGTTATATGCTTCTATCAAAGTGTTGTAAACTTCAACTGAATTTGAAAAAAAGTTTATGTAAATTTTGGTAAAGTTGTGAGTATCTTTGTAAAATTATGGTGAATTGGGAGATACAACCATAACTTTTTTGAGGATGCCAAAGGTATTGATAATAATATGTGAAAGTTAGGGGTATATGTACAAACATAGTAGTATACATGAGCATGTGTGTATAAGTGTAAAAATTTAAAATGGATGAATAAAAAATCTACAATTTTGAAATCTGAACAAGATTACTAATGTACAGTCTTTAACTAATAGGTTGACTGAATTTTGATTCACAAACAGATTCTTTTATATCATTATATACGGAACTTCCATTGGCTGATATCATGTTCCACCAAGTGAGCCTAAGCATTAGGTAATCTGATTCATTATGATATTCAATTTTGATTTTCAATGATTTTAGGCCGCAAATCAAAATTACATCCCCCAAAAAAAGCATTATTCAACGCTCAATATAGGGCTGTTCGTTTTAGCATAAAACAACATTATCCAAAATAATTGTTTCGTTTTACAATATTTTTAGACGTTTGGAATGGTGTAAAATAATGTAAAGTAAAATCATGTTTGAGACTTAGCTGTCCACTTGACAATCTAATTCTCTTGTTTTGATTTACATTAAAGATCCACCGTCAGCCAAAAGAAAAAGATTTGAACATTCTTTTGTTTTATTTTGCAAACAACCGAACAAATACTCTCTTATTTTAAAACCAAAAAAGTAATTTATTTAAAATTGGTGATTTTGAAACCAGTGAATTACTTTGTTCTACAGTACTGAAACAAATAACCTTATAATTTTAAGGAAAATGATATAATACCATTGTTTCCTAACACCACCTTTTGACACCACTTGTTTCCTAATTGGCAATTATTCATTGGAAGAAAGTATTATTGCCCCCACACCATTTAAAATCCTACCTTGCAATGTATAATAGTCAATTAAACGTGTCAAAAAGTGGTATTAGGAAACAATGTTACTGTACCCTTTCCTAATTTTAAAACTCAGCAATTTACAATACCCCAAATATAGAGAAATTAAATAACATAAAGCAGTTTAAAAAGCATCAAATCTAAATTGCATATTCTACCAAACGACAAAGACCCTGTAATCAAGATGAATACTCCATCCTCATGGTAACAAAGAATTTAAGTGAGTTAACATTTAACATAATCTTAAAGAAATACAAAGAGGGAGACATCAAATAATCAAAACAAAGAACAGGCAGCAAGTACTAAGTCCTAGAACACGAAGAAACCTAACATATACAAACCAAAACTACGTTTTCGGAGGCACATTTTTATTAAGATCTTGCATTGTGGATTAGTAGTACCTGACCCTTCAAATTTTTGTATCCACGGCTGTTGACTTTAATGTTCCTCCGGTTTAAATTACTGCGATCCAATTCAACAGCAGAACTCTTGGTAGTATTCTCGAAGTCTCGGGACGTTTGAATATCTAATTAATGGAGCGTATCTGAAGACTTTCGGACTGCTTGGATATCTACTTCTTTGGTAGACACTGTTAACTATATTAGACATCTTTAGGTCCAACAAAGCAGCAGAAATTGCGGACTTTTTTATGTTGCAGATTATGACTGGGAACTGATAAAACCAGACAAGATGCACGAGGAATTGAACATCCGGAAGCCTCTAATTCTACAAAAGGGAGTAGTTTATTGCTGGAACTATACATGGATCATCCTCCACAAGCACAAGCAAGTTTGAGGCTCCCAAGAAATTAAGAAAAAATATAAAGCCATCCTGTGTGGTTAGACAACCAATTAAGAGCATATAAACAGCACTCATGCGGTTATTCCTTTTCGGGAAAACCACACAAAAATTTTGTGTTTAATCGTCAAAATTATGGGTATCTGGTGATCAAGTAGGAACTAATACAAGGGGAGTTCTTCCAGGCCAATGGGTGCAACCTGAGAACCCACCTGGCCTTATCCTTAACGCTGGTCGCGCAGTTAGCTTGCAGCACTAAGCAGAGCTTCGCCACTGCCGACACCCTTAGCATCTCCTGCAACACCTCGTTCGTCCCTGAGTACTTGCACACGGACGACAGGATACTCACGGCCCTGTCGTCCGCCGCCGGCGAGACCCTCAGTATCCTTTTGGCCACCACGGCGATCCCGGCCGCGTGGCCCACGAGCTCTGCCCTCCCGTGGGCGCAGGCACACAGGTAGTCGAGGACCCCCAAGACCAGCTCGCTCGTCCTCTTGTCCGGCGCTGTCAGCTCGAGCTCTATGAAGTCGGTAACGGCGCCGATTTCGGCGATCTTGTTCCTGTTCGTGCCCAGTGGGCATGCGTCCAGCAGCACCTGCAATGCCGCCTTGGTGGCCTGCGGGGAGATCCGCGCGCGCAAGACTGACATGACCGCCTGGAAGAACTCCGGTTTCAACCTCTCCAACACCGTCGAGTTCGCGACCTCGAATACAGACTTCAAGACGAGGATCGCATGGCTTCTTGCGCTGCTGCTACCGCCATCGGAGTTCGAGACACGCTTCAGGACCCGCGTTAACGAGTCGACGAGGTCGTAGTTGTCCTTGACGAGAGGCATGAGCTCCCCCGGCGACGCCCGCATCGCATGGAGCACGGTCAGGGCTTCCTCGACCCGGTCGTCCTGGTTCCTCTTGGAGAACACAACGATCATGGCGACCACGCGCTTGGCGACCCCGGCCTGCGCCATGCACAGCCGGTTGCTCTCGCTGTCGGAGGCGAGCGTGGCCATCAGCCGCAGGGTTTGGGACTCCAACTGGGGGACGGACAGGTCTTGGAGGAGCTTAAGGACGCCAGCGCGGCTGATGGGCGCCCGCGGGGTGGGGATCCGGTCGACCCCATGGGAGGCGTTGGCGGTGCACCACGCCTGGGTGAGGCGGCGGAGCGTGTGGTTGGGGGTGAGCTCGGAGTCCCGCGGCAGGGGCTGGTTGGTGACCGGGCACGTAGTGTTGCGGTCGACGAAGAGCCACCGCTCGATGCTCTCCCGGTCGTAGGTGATGCCGGTGGCGGCCGTCACCGGGTCCTTCATGATCTGGAGGGAGATGGGGCAGACGAAGTACCGAGGCACCTCAACTGCATCCATGGAAGGAAAGCACCAAACGCAACCCTATCGGTGTCGAAGAAGGGGGGCTTGGGGGGGACGTCAGACCCCAATCTTATCTCGCCGCTCTGTGCTAAAAGATGTGAGTATGAAGATATATATTTCTGGCGCCTTGAACCTGAAGTTTACTTCGAGGGGGTATGAAAGGATGGGAACTGAGGAAGGAAAGAGGCTAAGGGCAGGGGGGTGTTTAATGTGTCACGTAAACCAGAGGAGACGCATTAATAGAAGAGAGGTGGAAGGTAGAAAATTCCACGGTCACAACAGCTAGAGGCTTTGAATTGTTCTCCCTCTCTCACGCTCGCAAGTCAGTCCCAGATTCCCATATGCAGCTTCCCTCTTGGGGAAGAAACGGACGCGCGGCGGTGGGTTTAACTAGATAACTACGTTCAACGTTGAGTGGACTGATACATTCACACCTCAACTTTTCAAGTGCGGAATATATGTTTTACCGTTCTCCGCCGCGTGTGCTGTTAGACTGCAGTCTTTCTGCTAGGGATGCAAATGATAACCTGATGATGATTGTTCAATGGACCGTTATAAGTAGCACACTTAGATTTAATTATAAGTCAGTTAACAGATAAGCTTCCTAAATTGATATGTACAACAGTTAAGGCAACAAATATAAGTTTTTATGAGCTAATATGTACAGTACACTAAAGATCCAGTTATCCGGCCAATTAATGATCTTTCTAAGTTCATAAACATAACAAATATAATCATGGATCTACCTTGAATCAGAACCTAATCCGACCCATTTATTACCTAATTCCAATTGTGGGGTGATGGATAAGCTGGGTCGGTGTACAAGTACAGGTCTCACAACAGAAGGGCACATGGAGGAAGACCGGGGGGTCAGAATAGGGGTGCGTCGTCTCGTACGTGGCTGTCCAGCCATGCAGACGCAAACGCTTTTGCCTGTGGGCGGGCGTCAGCGCCGTCTGAAACCCGCTTTGTTTGTTTTGTGGCGAGTCAAAAAGTCAAAGTCTGGGGTTACGGGTTTCCGCGTGTGAGAGCCTAGGCCTTTCGTCGGACAGATGATGTTGCGTTCCTTGATCGAACGGGGAGGGGGTGGTCACGTTTCTGTTGCAGGCCATTTCCTTTGACCGGTCAACAAGGTGCGTTTCCCACGCTGGTCTCGCTGTAAAGACCAGATGGAGCACGAGGGGGGAATGCTTGATGAGGTTAAAGGCAATGCAAGGAGAGTAAGTATGGAACCACCCGACTCTGTTGGTATTCTTTCTGTCAAGAATTTGAGAAGCACTGTAGTGCAGCTTAGGGGTGCAATCTCCTTTTTACAAAAAAAAATAATAAAATTATCCAACGATACCAAAGATTTCTTTAGAGTTGCTCTCATCCTCTTGAAGTTTTGATTTATCAAAAGAAAAAAAAAACTTTGTGCCTCCATGCAACCATTTGATCTGTCTGATCAGACAATGCAATAGTGGAAGCCGAACTCCAAGAATTCTAGGTGCGATTTTTTTTTTCTTTTTTTTGCAGTGTTTTGAGATATGTCAGATTTTTTAGTACGAAAAAATTGTCATTGTCGAAAAATATCTTCTTTTAGAGAATAGACTTTGAATATGTGTGTTTGCAATTAAATTATCCCCACCTCATAGGGGATGCCTGTTATCTAGCGAGAAAAAAAAAAAAAACATAAGAGGTAAAGATTGAAGAAAGGAATGTTATTGTAGTAATTGGATAATATATTCCTTTATAGTTGTCAAGATGTTAGATTTTTTTTAACTGACACATGTTATTAAAAGTTTTTTGATCAAGTAATTGGATAATTCTTAATAACTATAGTAAAAGCATGGTAAAGTTCATATTTTACGGGGAAATAAAAGTAAAATCATGAAATATAATCCATCTCTCTTTGTATTATTTAATCATAGATATAAATAATTTATAAAAAGCTTCAGATGACCTGCATCTGCTTCTGCACCGAACAGAGAAAATCTTTTTTCCAAATCTAACAGTTTCATCAAAATTACGTTGGATTATCGTTTTAACAGCGATAAGGCTAGTTAACTGCTGTCTTTCTAGATGGTACGTGCTCTGTTTTATAAATTATCTGGTTCAGACTCCTCTTCAGGTGGGCTACCTTTTCTTATATTACTGGCCAGGTTCCGGGATTCAGCCCACAACAGCAACTTAAAAGAAGATTATGCAAATCACATGAAACCAGAAATTTTGAGGGTATTATCAGTACCTCATCACCTTAAAATTGGTGACAAATATATGGTTAGAATTCGATCAAATAATCGGAAAATTTTAATAAGTATGGTAAAAAATGAAGGTACTATCAGGGAGCTTAGAACATTCTTTATTCTTTGAGATCGGTTGGATTGGTATGAAATACTGTAAAATATCAACATTGAAATCACCAGTTTTGAAACCAATGAAAGTGAGCTTTTGTTTTTGGTTTAAAAACCATCATTTTCAAAATCCCCAATTTTGATTTTGTAGTTTTGAACTTAAGTCACATCAAATAAAAGTATTCTAAATATAAGAGAAACACTGTAAAATAATTTATTGTATAGTAAACATAAGGAAAGCATCATTTACAATATTTTATAGTACTTTATTACACCAAATGACCCTGTAGAGGAAAACTCAGGTTAATTTATAATCTTCTCTTCTTGTGGATGGCATTCTCCTGACAATGAAGTGTGGTTTTTGTGAGGCATGGCATATGATTTGTAGGGTATTGGCATTGAGAGTGCTTATAGACATGCACATTGGACACGAAAAAATTCAAAAAGAAAAAAGAAATGGTGACATAGCAAAATGTATAAAAGGATATGTACTAAAATAATATTAAATATACATGTCTATAATTAAGTATATTTGTCGATGGTTAATCAAACCTGAGATATATAGCGGGTCAAAGGGGCAACGCTCAGCTGGCACGCTCCTGTGTTCCACCGCGCGCTCTCAGTATATAATTAAGGCACACCTTCCGGCCACAGCCCCGAGATATTGTTTGATGTGATTTTTAATTAGAAGTATTTTTATTTTTTTCCAGAAAAAAATAGATAGGATAGTATTTTGGTTGTTTCTTTTACTTCTACTCAAAAGATTTAAATTAAAAGTTCCTAAATCAGAAAAAAGAAGTGAGGCTTTAAGAAAGTTTTTCACTTTTCCAACTACCCAACATTAATTATAACCATCTTATCTATTATTTTTTTCGTGTTGTAAGAGAAAGTCAAACTCGACCTCCTTCCCTACTCCGTATCCCCAAAAAATACATTAGGAGAGTAAATGGATCAAATGACCCTGACATGATGGAATTGTACTCCATCGCCTCCTCCCCCTCATGCGTGCAGTTGGACATAAGAGGAAGAGGATAGAAGGATCTCATTTGGCCAAAAGCTACACTAAATATACTAACCCTCAAGTTCTGTCTGTAGGGATGTAACTTGGGCGCCTGGGTTATGTGATAATTTGGACTTAACTCATATTCAAAATAGTTCAATCTAATTTCAGTCTGACCCAATTCAATCTATATTCAACTTAAATTCAACTCAAATTCAGGAGTAAGTGAGTTAGGTCGGATTTAGGACTGTCAACGGAACGGATACCACAGTATCCGATTCCACTCCGTTTAATATTATCCGAATATCCGATTCTAGATACTATACGACGGATAATAATTTTTTCCATCCGACTTCGACTTCGTCGGATAATATCCGAATTCAGATAATAATTCAGATACTTAAATATGTCAACTTTGTCTTATAACTTAATGATTTGTAAATTTTATTTTTTGTATAGTCCATGAATATCATATATTTAAATTAATAGATATAAAAATCTAGATAAATTTTAAATAATTTGAATGCTTTATTAAATATATCTTAGATAATAACAAATGCTTAAATAATTTATCTAAATTAGTAAAACCAGTAAAAATAAAAAAAATCACAACAAAGTTCATTATTATCGCTCAACACGTCTTAAGCATACTTCAAATATCGAATTGTCATTTATTTAAATATATAAGCATCATTAAAATTAGAAGAACTTATCAAAATATATAATTGATCGGATATTAATCGGAGCGGATATCTACTTTCCGTTTCCGCGTCGAATATTAATCGGATAATTAAACATATATTCGGATATGCCTGCCATATATCTTAATCAGATAAATATCTGACTAATCGGATGCGAATACGAATCATAGTCGGATATTATCTGGATCCATTGACATCCCTAGTCGGATTGGATTAGTCCTATTTGTAGAAAATTTATTAAAGTATTTTTTTTGTATAAATTAATGTAAAAGTCAATAGTTCAAACTGGGCCAACCCAATTTCAGGTCAACCCAATCCAAAATATCAACTTAAATTTAACCCAACCCGATTTAGATAAACTGGATCAGTCTAATTTATTATAATATGAGCATAGCCACAGGCTGACCTGCACAAGTGATATCCCTGTCTGTCTGCCAAGTCTGAAGAGCTCAACAAAATCATGCGGACATGGCAGCACCAGGAATTTAGTTGCCAAAACGAGCACGAAATCGAGCATATTAATGATGATATCAATTATGGGGCCTGGCTAACCCAAATTGACTTTTCTGTCACGGAATGAGAATAGTCGACATAGCAAGAAGAAATGTTGCTCCTTGGTGAGGAATCCTACTTGCGTGAAAGGGCAAGAACTGAACGATAAGGACATAATGCATTGTTTTTCCAACGAAAGTAAACATCGGAAGCAGGTAATTAATGTAAGAGACCACAATATACCATTTTTCCATTGTAAGTTTTGGGATTACATGACTGGGTTTGGTTACCGAACAGAAGCACAAATGAGGCCCTAATCCTACGGGAGGCATCCAGTTCATGCTTCCCTGTTCATGAGGAAGCCTGTTGCCAACTAGACTTTGGGTGTGATAAAACTAACGTGTTCTAGAAGAGCAATACTTGTTGCATCGTCTCGATATAAAACGGCAGCAATCACACTTGCTGCAATACGTACGAGGAACCCTATTGCCAACTAGACTTTGGGTCATGGTTTGCTGTACCGGATTGACTCGAGTCGATTCAGACGACTCGTACCATATCAAGACGAATTCGAGTCGGTACGATTCAATCGAGTCTGCACGATTTGGTGATGCGACTAGTACGAGTCAGCACGAATTGACCTGACTTGTACCGAATCATGAGAGATTTGAGTCAGTCCGACTCTTCGAGTCGGCGAACCCTACTTTAGGTGTGATAAAACTAACATGTTCGAAAAAGAACAATACTTGTTGCAACTTCTCAGTAAAAAACAGTTGCAACCACACTTGCTGCACTGCTTTGTTGGAAAGCACCTGTAATCGTCATCCGATCACAAGATCAAATGATACAAGGTCATTCTACCATCTTCAAGGGATGTAGTAGAACGATTCCATGTGATCGAACAGCAGGCGTAGCTGCATTACAGCTCAACATCACAATAAGCTTTACTCGTTCTAGAATGAAAACGGATTTCCGCGGATGGCACATCCAAGTGATAAAGCTTTAGGATGATAATGATGATGAAATATGGATCCGGGTAAGAGATGTAAATTGGATGGGTTGGGTTAGGTTATGTGATGCTTTGAATCTAATTCAAATTTAAAATAGTCCAGTCCAATTTTAGTCCAGTCCAAATTCAACTCAAATTTAGCTCTAATTCAACAATAAGTGGGTTCGGTTGCGTTAGATTGGGCTGGCCTTATTTATAAGTAATTTGTTACAAGTATTTTACTTTTGTATGAATTATTGAAAAATGCAATAGATTAAGTTCGGTCAGCTCATTTTTAACCCAACTTATTTCAAATTTAACTAATGTCAACTCAGATTTAATCCAATCCAATTTATATATATAATTTGAACCAACCCAATTTTCTTTAATATGGATTGAGTTGGGTTGAGTCACAGGCTGGCCCGCCCTATCGACACCCCCTTCTCCTACGAGCAATTAGACATTGGAAAAGATCTTCTAGCCTAATGCTTGTTGAAAAGACAGTTTTCACAAGAAGTCAGACAGTGTTTTCACAACAAAATCAGTTAATCATGTGCTCTGAACAAACTGCTGATTCAACTACCACTTTACCTAAAAAGATTGCATGCGATATGGTATGCGGAAAGAACCCATCACATCCTGCCCAAGGCGCCTCCCTCAATCTCAAGCATAGCATGTGACAAGGCATTTGGTCAAACAACAGGACCCCTCATCCAAACAGCTTCATGTGCTGAAGCACTCATTGGTCATTACAGCATGGCCCTCTCCATGGGAACGAGACTGATCACATCGTATGCCACTCTTGCAAGATCTATGCGAGTGATGCAATCTTTTAATAAAGTCCACTCTCCAAAGCCAATCTAAAATAGCACAAAAGAATTGGGAGGAAAACTATTTCAAATTTGACAACCTGCCGTGGAAGTTGCAACTGTCATCTAAAATTGTTAGAGTAATACTTACTGCAATGTCTCATGTTGTTGTTGCAATACAAGACACTGCAGCAAATGTTAAAAATTAAAAAACTATAATTGAGCTCGGCCCGTTAAATACATTTTTTACTATTCACTGGGACTCGATTTTTTATTTTGTAAAATTTCTTGAGTTATCAGATCGGAAATCGAATTATAAGAATATACAAGAATGTGGGAACCGACCTAAAAGGAATTAAAAAAAATATATTTGCTGCAGTGCCCCGCACTACAACAGCAAGGGGAATTGTAGCAGGTATTACTCAAATTGCTATGGTCTTGCATTAGTTTCTGTTATTAGTTTCTCACAAATAGCCAATCAGGCAGCTCAACAACTGGCACTTGCATCCTCCACAAACATTTTACTTCTTAGCTGTGTTGAGACCCAGAGGAACACCGTTCCTGATTAGATGACTAATCCTACAGGACAAATATCTACTCACAAGAAGATACGGTACATTAAAAGAGGCATTTGATCGCAATACTGCTGTTTCATGCTGAGGGTCGAGAATACATCTCGCAGAGCAAACTGTCAAAAAAAAGGAAGAATAAAATTTGGTCATTTTTTAACACAAGACAAACTGCTGGAGTCACAAATCAACCTGTCAGAATGCCTATTAACGTTCACACCTAGACCCCAAAACATAACTAACTTGAACTAATCTTGTGAGCAAAAATTGGAGCCTTGATACCAGTTCTCTTAGAGCCCAATTTGGACAGAGAGAAAGGGAAAAGGGAAAAGAAAGATGCCAAGCAAACTATGCAAGGAGCCAAGTTGGCTTCTCAGTTAGAATTTCATCAGAGAACCCAAAATGTCTTTATTTCTCATTGAAAGAAGGTTACAGGGACTTCACAACTCAATTAAAGGAAAGATACATCCAGATAAAGAAGCAAAGTACAGCCAAACAAGACAAAAACAAGAAGATACTAGGAGAGAGTTCTCTATCAGAGTAAAGGCTATTTAGATCACTCTACAATTGAAGGAAGAAAGGATTTATCATGGTGAGTAGATGTTTTCCATGCCATGCTGCCTCAAAAAATGAAGCTCACTTGTTCTTCAGTTGCCCATACGCGACCTTCATTTGGCAGCAAGTTCTTCTTTGATCAAAGATTAATTGTGGCCCAAAAAGCAATCTTCTTCATGAGATTGAAGCACTTAAGTTCTCATACACCTGGCCACGGTACAGCGGTTGCTCATTTGGCCTTTACACCAGTTATTTGGTGGGTATGGCAAGAACGCTGTCAGAGAGCATTTGAGAATTACCTCTTCTGCTCCGACACATCTTCTATTGCAAATTCTTCAAGGCATCAGATACAGGACACAGGAAATCAAAACTTTAAGGGGACATGCTAAAGAAATTTTCCATTTATTCAATATTAGAACCCCTCTCTGGATTCTTTTTAACTTTTGGGCTTAACTTTTGGGGAGTGCCCGGTGTTCTGAAACATGAGAGTCCCCGTGACTTCACACCAGTTGCTATTTGGCAGGCCAATATTGGGCTGGCTAGAGAAGGCCCACTAAAATAATCTTCCCCTGGTCCGAAGGCATATTATTTGTTCTCCAGCAACACTTGTTGCCCAGTATAGTGGGATAAAAAAAATTGAATTTTCTTAAGGTTAGCCCCGATGCACTTTACATGTGTATTGGTCAATCTCTAATTGGACAATCTAAAAAAATATAAAAAATTAAAAACTCTTATTGGACTAGGCCCATTAAAAGTGTTTTTTATTATTCAATGGAGGTTCAATTTTTTACTTTTAAAATTTTTTAGTTCATCTGGAAATCAGCTTATACGGATGTGTAGGATACCTTTGGAACAACCTAAAAAAGATTAAAGTTGATCCTCAGTGCAGCACAGCACTAAGGATTAGTGCAGCAAGTACTACTTGTTAGAATAATACTTACCGTAATACGTGCATCGTGTGCACAAGGGATGGTTGCTGCACAGAGTGTATTGTTCAAAACAATTTCAGGAGAGAGGACAATAGTTAAGGAGCCATTTGTATTGTTTAATTTTTGTTCAAATACTTAAATAATTTAAAAATAGAATAAAAAGGACCTATTTATTATTTTTATTACCAACCAATCTTTTGATCGGACCATATGAATTAGGATTGCTCCCTCCCTTCTGAATTTTTAGAAAAAATAAAAAATATTGCTTATTACTATGCACAATATGGCTGAGTAGTACTTGCTGCAAGCCTTCCACAGCTCCATTTGATCAATTGATCGAGCAACCACGTCAAAGGAGTAATCCTAAGAGGTCCATTCATACAATTTGATCAAAAATCAAATGATTAAAAAAAATTAAAAAAATGGGATCAGACCTACATGCATTCTGACCTTCACCACAGCGTTGCGTCACAGGTATTTACTCATATTGGCTAGGATTGGGCTAGAGTCTAGAATCTTTGCTAAATGAGAAATACTCGCTACAATAGGGGCATTACAGTAGCTGTCCAATCAACTTTGATTGGACGGCTGTAGCATTTTGTATTTATGTATTATTTTAAAACCTAGGGGGTGAGAGTAACCTAAAAAAGCCATTTGTATAGTTTGATCTTTGATTGAACGTCAAAAAATCAAAAGAATAAAAAATAAGATAAAAAGATCTGTCTTTTTTTATTTTTATTTTTTCGAAGCCATCCAATTTTTGATCAGACAGTATGAATGCCTCTTTTACGGTTGCCCCCACCCTTTTAGATTTTCAAAAAATTAAAAGAACAAAAAGACATATATGCTGGTGTAGCTATTTCACCAAAATTGATCGGAGAGGTATTGTAGCAGCATTGCATTGCCCCATTACAGCAAATACTTCTCTTCTTAAATTGTGATGTGCACATTATCATGTGCCCCTGTGCACCCCTTATGCGTAAAGTCACTTAAGGACTGTGCAAAGCTGAGTTCATGTTTCAGTCGACTAGAGAATCTATAGAGAAAGATGGTCTCTTGATAACTACTGATCTTACTAAGATAAGTCAGATTTGACCAAACCACATGGGATTATATGTGGACCTTCTATGGTGAGCTTTTGTCACTTTTGTGGCTCTGGGGCGATCACGACTCTAACCTATCGCCTCGAAAAAGGGCATTTTGCACGTCTTTGTTAGTGTGTTGTGCATGAAGAGTTACTCAGAAGTCAGAACTCCCATATGTAGAAAACCTAGCTAAAATGATCTTTTTGTGTTGTAAACCCCTTTTAATTGTTCATCCTTGTGTTGCCGTGAATGTTTCGTGGGATCATCCTTAAAATTCTTGAACAACGTCGCCATATATTGCTCACTAAAAGTAGGTGTCAAATTAGGACTTGTTGAAAGTAAAGGTGTCAGACTTCAGATTGAAGTGTGTTTAAAATTAGTTAGTATATTGAGCACTTTACGGTTGAGACTCAAAACCCTACATTTAGCACTTTACCAATGAGTCAAAACCCGGCAACAAAGAGAGGAGATTCTCTCAGTATGCGCTTGGACCGAAGTCCAGCAAGACTGAGAGGGGAAGAAAGCCAAACAATGCCAAATTTCGTGATCACGTGCTAGAGGTTCTCTTCTCAACAACTAAGCATCAATTAGTTATCACTAGGAATTGTCCTCAGCTTAGGGAAATTTCTTTGAACCAAGTTTAGATCTTTTTTCATGTCAAAGAGAGCTACTTGTCTGCTAGGGTTTACCATCATCGTTCAAAATCAGGCCAGTCAAGAATAATGATTCTAGAGTCCAACTTGCTGTACTACGGGCACGGTGCAGGCTGCATCGCACCCGTGCTGCCATATGATCTCTTAGATGATCGGACAGAACGATCAATACAACAAGTTTTATCAAGCTGGGAGAAACCTTCAACTTGACATCCATACCGTCCGATGATCGGACGGTTAAAAAATTATAAAAAAAAAGGACCGCACACTCGTGCAATCCAAGTCGAGTGTGTGATCTGACGCTGCGCCGTGCGCAAGGCAGCGTGTGAGTAGCACTGCAGCAAACATTTCTCATGATTCTATTAATGCCAGCCTGGGACCCTATAGATTTTTTTTTTTTTCCTTACGCCTTACATCTGTGAAAACACTTGGGCTAATTTCTTCATCATCAGCGTTAGCCTTACCCACTTAACCGATTGATGAAATTAGGTTTCAGTTCGAATGGTGCAGAGGGTTTATTCACCTTGCATCTCATTACGTGGTGGTTTCCGAATCAAAACCTGGGCATCTGTGTTTTCTCCTTTAGACATTGAAGATCCAACAGACTAATCAATGGGGTAAGAGGAAAGCTACAGTATCACGTGCCCGATAAGTTTGTTGAGCACCCATCCCATGTATAAAGATTTTTTCACTTAGGGTCTATTTGATTTCCTGTAAAACATGCTTCAAGAAACAGTTTTAGAGAAAAGTTGAGGCAAATGAGTTACTTGATAGCATGTAAAATCATAATCAACACGAAAAGTATTTCGTTGCTCGCTCCCAAATCCCGATTTGAGCATCCTCAGAAGTAGTTCGGATGTCATTTTCTGGAAGGACTCGAGCAGAACAGTTCAATCAGTGCAGTGGCCTTTTTGATCCACGCTCAAGTGTCTGGCCTCTTTTTCCTTTTACATTTTTTACAATTAACTCCTTAAAAGATTCAGTATTTGTAAAAGAGAATAACTTGTTGCATCATCACAGCCAAAATTCATAGGACAACTAAAAAAAACATGAAAATTCAAAAACCATAGCAGTATGAATAGTATGTTACTGTTCTCGGGGGCTAGGTTTTTAAATTTTTGTTTTTATTGGAATGTTCGATCTAAAATCGAATTAGATAAGCATGTAGGACATGTTAGGAACTTTCACGAACAAATCAAAAAATATGAAAAAATATAAAATCGAGCCCAATGAATAGTACACTACTGTTCATTGGGGCTCAATTTTTGAATTTTTCATCTTCTTTTGGGACGTCGGATCGAAAATCGAATTATATGAACATGTAGGTCATGTTAGAAGCCTTTAAAAAAATTATGAAAAAAAAAATCCCTAATGAATAGTATATTATTGTTCATCGAGGCTTGATTTTTGAATTTTTATGATTTTTTAAGATGTCCGATCAAAAATCCAATTATGTAGACATGTAGGAAATATTGGGAGTTTAAAAAAAAAAAAAGTTTTTTTTAGTTTGACTGTACTATCAGTCGACGTAATATCTCCTGACGGTATAATAAGTTATTCTCCCTTTAGAATTACTTATCTTTATACCCTTAAAACTTAAGATATTACAATTTTAAGTAGAATCAGACCAAACTTACTCTAAGTTGAAAATTAAAAAGAAAGAATAAATATCCTTTAATGTTGAGGTTCGAATTTTGATTATGTGACGATATGACCTTTTTTATTTGAATTGTCCAATCAATTGTAGAGTTTGAGTATTCTCTCAGTTTAAACAAATATAAAAAAGGGTCATTTGGCTCTGTCATATCTATGTTAAAAAAAGAAATTAACGCTAAAATTATTTTATAAGCAAACAAATATATGAAATCATTTTCAAAAAAAAAAATCGGGGCAAACAAACTAATGAAAAGATTTTTAAGAAAATATTTTTAAAAGTGCAAAATGGTCAACTACGTTTTCATGTTTTTCGTAAATTGATTTTCTTAGAAAACATCTTCCATCTGATTATGTTGTAGGTGCAACCAAACAGACCCTTAATTTTATTTTCTGTCAGACTTCCGAGCTGTTCCATTTTGAGGATGGGGATAAGCCATATTTTGGAATATGCTTAATTTGTCGCCAGTCTATTAAATTTATAACTCAAATCGAAAAGTATCTGAATGATTGGAGTAGGCAAGGAAGTTTTTCGTGGAGAGTGAAGCCCTTCGTGGTGCGATACGGTATACCCTTGAGGCTAAGATAATTTAATCCACATGTTGGAGGCTATTAGGAAAAGTCAAATTTTGAATGAGTTAATGTCAAATTTCAACCATTAATTATTGGAGAGTGAAAGAGTGATCTTGGGAGAGTAGTAGAGAAATCTTTTTTTTTTTAGAATTTTTTAGAATTTTTTTTTTCTTTAAAAGTCTAGAAGTAAGAAAATGGATAAATTTCTTAACCAGGGAATAAGAAGTTTTCAATAAATTTCGTAACCAGGGAATAATGGACTTTCCCTCCTGTTTTTCCAAACCCCTACCCCACCTGTTAGGATGAAGAGTGTTTCTTACATTTACTTTTTCTTTTATATTATGTAATTATGTATAATGAGAGAAATCTTGGAGAGACTCCACAAAGCTCTATATTGATTTTTTTAACATAGTGCAGAAAAGTGAGAAGGGGCTTGGCGATGTAGACATTGTGTTCATATATACATTATCCACTTTAAATAAATCGTTCTTTTGTACAACAATTTTGCAAGAACATGAATTTGCAAAAGGACATATTTTCGGGTCCTCTTCTACACTTGTTTTTAAAATTTTGAAGCAGGTAATAAGATCACACCGGTAGTTGGTCCCAACGTCTAAAGATCTGCTGCGAAGGGGTGAAAACTGCAAGCCTAGCCAATCCCCATCCCCAATTGCCAACAAGTACAGCAAAGGCATAGCATGACATGATTCTCGCAATGGTTTTAATTTGACCATGTGCATGGCGTTACACCATCTCCAATTTAGACATCTAGAAAGAAGAAATGCAAATACATATATACTCACATTAAAAGGACACTGTAGATGTGTGAAAATTTGCATGCTTCTTTCAAAATATTGTCTCTAGAGCAAAGTTGAGATTTTGTCTTTTTACTTAAAAAAATAACCTCGTCAAGAAAAGAGATTTCACTCTACTTATAAGTAAATATCTATTTTTACAACATCCGATGTAGGACTAAAGTGATCTACTGTTTTTATGCCTCTACAGACACAATTCTCATAACCTCTTGCACTTGCCATGAACAGTCTAATTAGTTACATGCACATCTTTCAGACTCTATGCAAATTAAGGAAGAAGCTCAATCGAGATGACACCAGAACCTGTAGTTCTCTCGTACGTCCTCCAGCTCTTTTTCATGTACGATCTGAAATGAGCATAATTCCATTAATACTTTATCTGAGCCGTGTGGCATTCAATGTAATGGGCAAATTGAACGCCAGGGGAGACGTATAAGAACTATAAAAACATGAATATAATTTATACTAACAACGTTGTTAGTAACCACGCCAAGCGCCACAGCCTCTCACAATGGCGAGCACGTACTTGCGCCAAATGCGGGGTTTTGGTATCGTTGTGTGTACATCTGCAGGTAGCAGAATAAACCCAGAATGAGACGTGAAAAAATATTGATCGACTTTTATGCTTTGCTTTGATGATATAAATAAAACACGATCCAAACCCAGCTAAATTAGAATAAGGGAGGAAGTTACATTTAAATATGACCTCAATCTTTTTTATCCTAGAATATATAAGAAATTATTATGGTTCTTTTTACTCACCTATTTTACCTCTAATTTATCTCTCATCTAGAGTAAATGTTTTCAGTGAAGAACAGTAAACCTTATTTAATATAGAATAGCTCCTTCTGCATGCGTTAAAATTAGAACAAAAACTCAGAATCTGTAAGGAGCTTTGAACGAAGGGACACGCGCGCATGCCAATTGAATGCAGCTGCTCTGATCCAACAACTGATCTAGAAAAGTATACGTCCAACCATACCACAAACACACAGAATCGCAAAAGGATTTTGCTGTGCTCTTCACGGCATCCCGTCCCCCTTAAACCCTAACAAAATTATAGGAAAAATAATTGGATGCTAACCACCATTAGGATTTCTCCCAAGGACAGCTGGTGATTAACATAATCCACCTAATAGGGATGATTCGATTTCTTTATTCGGTGGCTTGATGTTGTCCATGACCCTGTGGACGCTGCAAATGCCCGTGTCGCAGGTAATATGGGCCTCCATCTGGTAGCTTATGAGGCCGGGTAGGTGCAGCCCTCATCTCTTCGCGCTTGTCGTGTTGTTGTGGGCCGCCGGCCCCCGCTTTTGAACTAGTCGTTGCGGCTTCAATTTAAAAAAACGTTGAGATCCAATTCCGCCACACAACCAGCTCAGCATGGGTCTCCAAACACGCTCACGAGCCAGCCGACTGATAAGGGCATGGAGGCCTGGATGCCGCCTTCCGTTGGGGACCCAGCCCACCCACAATAGGCAGAGACCGATCACAGAGATGCCTCTAATTTCGAACCCATTGGTCTCCTCCACCACAAAAATTAAAGCATGTTTCATAGGAACTAGTAGGGTTTACCAAACTCTCCAAAGTATTCATCCAAGTTCAGATTTTCCGAAGAACCATCTTGAGTGTAGGACAACATGAAGAAAGCCTGGCCAGGACCTTGCCCTCTTAGAGCCAATCACATTGAGCTAAAAAGGTATGCATAACACACTATAAACAACGCTGATCCTGCAAAGAATTCACAATTCTTTTTTCTCCTCACATGTTACAAAGTCTGGCTTTTCTCTACTTGGCCAAGCTGAAAACTAAGAGTTGCGTATATCTTGTATAGAGTCAGAGAGCAAAGGATTTGAGCTGTGGTGACTGCCGATGGCAGCGGCATGACCAAGTCCGGCTTGTCGTGCACGCCCTATGTCATGTCGTGCTCGCCTTGTCAGGCCTGCACTCCGACACATGGAACGAAGGCTTTTGATCTCAGCGACGAGGTCACGGCCACCTGCCTACCCAACCGGAGTCACTTAAGATTGCCCGAACGGAGGCGGCAAAAACCTGTTTGGAGTACATGGGGGAACGAGAGCATAGTTCTTCTCTACATCTGTGCATAGTGAGGCCTAAAAGAAATCTGTGCCTTGTAAGTTAGACATCAACGTTTTGGATGCCAAAGCGAAGACCCTTCAAGTGCTCATCTGAATCGATCGAGTCTTTGCCTCCGCATTTGCAAAGAAGATGACGATGGGGATGTGCGTGCGTCACTAGCTCCCCACCCGGCTACCGGCACCCCTTGGCTGATGAGGGCAAAAAGGTGTCGGACGAGACACCAGTTGGAGGAGACTCGTCAATGGGTGATGCAGATGGCACCTGACGTAGCAGTAGTAGTAATGGTGAACCACGGTGTCCGTGTACTCGGAAAGAATACGACGTGACTCCACGATTCACCAGGGGCCCTGATCACATCGGGAAAGATGATGCCTCGGGACGAGGTAAAACTTCAGGGATTTGACTCTACGGTACGAGGAAGGACGTCGAACCACGAAAGTTACAGCTGAAAATTTAAAGGTGTTCGTGATGATGGAAGAGACCTGCGAAGGGGAAACACCTCAACACTTTGTTCCTTTCCTGCACGAGGCAGATCAGTGACAGACAAGGGGTACAAGTTCTTTTCTCCTCTCACTAAACAATAGTATCTTGATGTATGCGTTGCAAAAAATAATCCGAGAAGCTGCTTCGTAACGCAACAAGGACATCCGATCAAGAGGGAGATGGCTGTAACAATCACCTGAGCACACGGCCCCGGGGGGGGAGAGTGTTACATCTTTATCGAGGCCACACGCCGGCGGGAGCCTGGGGTCTGTCTGTCCTTTCCATGGCACCCGGCCTCCAAAGCCGAGCTGTGGAGCCTCATACGAAGGCAATTCCATAGGGATGGACGACGGGCAGAAACCCTAGTTTAACCGTGTCCATCACTAGAAAAACATGGCGTCCTTAGTTTTAAAATCTCAACCCTTTAGTCAAGATGTAGGCTTACTTTTGCAAGGTAGGGTTGTCGCGTCCATCTCTTTTTAAAGATGGGATGAGTGGGGTACTACCATGCACCCACTTTGTAAGGAAGACAAACCAGATGCTATTCCCCTAACCTTCTTCTCGCAATGAGGGACTTGATGCCAACTGAGACGAAAAGATTGGATCGAGATAGGTAATCTGGACGGGCTAATTTGTTAGCATGTCAGTCGGGACTCCGTAATTTTCCTCAAAGATCATTAGGATTCCCTTAGATGGCATGGGGCCGGGGCCCTTTGTTAGTGTGCGAAGATGAAGAAGTGGCATTAATTCCTCCTTTTTGGTGAATACAATGACGCACCAGGTGACGAGTACTGACTCCGCGGAAGATAAGAATGTGAAGTTGATGGAGATTTCTCGTCGACAAGTACTGAGGTCGATGGCATGGACTGGCTCGGGGTCGCTCCCTCCATGCATCTTCTCACCCCTTTCGCCAAGAATCTCAGCCACATCGCTATCGGATAAGGGAAAAGGGCTGAAGGCGCCACCCATGGACCATGAGATGGCGTTCTCCGTGTCCATTAGGGGTCCGGGACGTTTTCTCCCCAGTCCCCACCATGACGCCGCTATGGAGTGCAAGGCTTGGAGTAAGCAAAGGCAGCGGATGCAGTGTGAGACAGTTCATTTTTTCATATGACGGCGACTGCCAAAATTGCAGGGAACATGAACAGAGCCTGAAGTAGAACGCCAAGTTCTCACGCATGGAATAAACACGTCTGCCTCTTGATGAATGGAGACTTATTTGGACGGAGCGAGGGATGCTTCCAGCGTAGGGTTACGCCATAAAGCTCTTCATGGAGATGACGTTTCCTAGAGTAGTGCTGCTTGTGTGGGAAGAGAGAGAGAGAGAGAGAGAGAGAGAGAGAGAGAGAGGTTAGTCTTATTTGTTCCAAAAGATGCATGGGCATACCATGTTTCTTGTCTTGGTGAAGTTTGAGCTTCAAATAAACAAATCCAACTTACTACAAAATTAAATTATATAGTTCTCTTGTCACACTCGCTGCTCCTTTCCTTTTTCCATGAGTTATGGAACCTTCATGGTCCGGGGTTACGCTTATCCACCCAAAGCCAAATCCCTTTGCCAAAGGGCCCTATTAAACTAATCGTCAAACCACCACCCATGATGACACATGATACTGGTGACATGCATGGATTGGAGGAAGCGAGGAAAAGAAAGGGATCCAACTCACGGCTAGGCTAGCATGTGTCGAAGCTTGCTAATTACCTGCTCTAGTTTAATAATCTTATTGCGGTCCTCTTATCTAATCCTTCATATATAAAATGCTAGCTAGATCTCCCAACGTTTAAAAAATATCACGACGAGATTATTCTAGTTAATAATGACAATGATGAAAGTTTGCGGAGGGTGGATCCGTTCCACAAGATTCCCTTTTGGACACTATGACTCCGTGGATTACACTGGTCGTGGGTCATTTTGCCGACAAGATCTTGTGGAGTAAACTTCGTATGCTTTATGGCATGTACGAAAAAAGTTACTGAGTCAAGTTTGAACTAATCAGGGTGAAGAATACTTTCACAAACTAGACAAAAATTGAAAGCGTTAATAAAAAAGGTACATCCTCGCTGTAGGAAGATGATGCCCTTCCCCCGTCCAAACTGGTTCATGTCTCAGCATTTTATCTTCATAGTGCACTCCATCTACGGCTGTAAACTCAAATCTGATTATATGTATTTTTTTTACATTTTTTTATTAAAAAGTTGATTTGAATAGAAAAAAAATTCATCCAATAAATCTCCGAATTAGAAAAAAGATTCAATAAATTATCAGCAACCTTTAAAATGAAAATAACAATTTAGTATTCTAATTTTGTTTTCCGTGCACATATGTATATATATGACACATCTAAGTTAGATGTGTCCCCCTGAAAAATCCACTAACTTCATGTTAAAATATATATATATATATATATATATATATATATATATATATATATATATATATATATATATATAAATAACTTTTAGATATTAAAATAGGTCCCTTAAGATTAATCACATATCCGGAACTTTATTTTTAACAAAAAACATATAAAAATATTAAAAAATAGTCATAAAAAAAAATTAGCCCATAGGATTGATCCCCACCCCTTAAGATTTTATTTTAATCTCCCAAAAAAGGATGCACTCAATTGGACAGCTACAGTTAATTTTGTTAGTCAGACAGTGAAAATTAAACCCAAAAAAATAAGAAAAAACTTAAAGGAGGTATTTGAATATTTTAAAGTTTTCATTTTTTTTTTATTTTTTGACATCAAGATGGGCATGTATATATAAATATATAAATAAATAAACACACACACACATATATATATATATATAGAGAGAGAGAGAGAGACTTTGGTTAGATACATGTAAAGATAGAGAAAACATTGAATTATTTTTGCTAGTTTCTGAAAACTATATTTGTTTATATTACCAGAATTTGAAAAGAAAATAAAAAGGTAGCATCATCAGATTATATAAAAATTAGAATACAAAACAATAATAAGTTTTCCTGTTTCCTTATCCTACCCGTAAACTTAATTGATCAAACTGATGCAATAATCGTTTGCGACATCACCTTGTTGTTGTTATAAGGTTACATGTGGTTAGCCATATTCCATTAATGGCGACCCCTCTCTTGAATAACAAGGGTTATTTGACAATCTTTCCTAAATTAAAGAGTAATTAATTAAGTTTAATTTGTTTCTTTGCAAACCTGTCCAGGAAGAACCTGAGTATCAGTGAGACATTGCAATGTTCTAAACGTGTTCGTCAGCCCTAGCGCTGTAAATGGTACACCAAGTTTCCATTTTTTTTTCATTCGGAAATTTCGAAAATAAATACAATAATGTAAAAAATAACTATTATCCTTCTGATGTATGTGTTTTTAAACTGGGACCATCCAATAAACAATTGAATGTGAAAGTAGAAATAGACATTTCACATCTCATATATATCTATCTTTCGATACATGTTTTGATAATATATTATTATAATATTTAATATAATGAATAATTATACTTTTTGCATAAAAGCCAACTAATAAAGAAAAAGACTAAGCCCCACTTCGTTTGCATAATAAGTTATTATGTGAGGCTTATTGACGGAATAGCGTACACTAGAATAAAGGATGTTTCGTTTGATAGTTTTGTGGGATCCGCTGAGGGAGTAGGAAGAATAAACAATTCTTAGGTCTAAGACGGGATGACTTATTCTCCTCATTCTCCAAATATGTTATTTTGCACCGATATAAGTCATTCTGTTTGTCAAAGCAAAATTAAATTTATTCTCCCCTTATTTGTCCTTATTCTTTTTCTATTCTTCAATCAAAGTGGCGCTAATATCGTTAGCTTCATGTTAGCTGGCTTGACTATGGATGCTTTGTTACGTTAAGGGGCGGCCCTAATAAAAAGGGAGGCTAAGAATCTTCTATCTTACTTCTATTCAACATCATGCTAAACAATGGAAATACTGTTTAAGATATATATGTGCATTACATATATCAGCACAATGAACATCACATGGCATGTTCATCCCATGTAAGATGGAAGGCAACACACGTTGCAAGCAACTTACTAGTATCCATATACCAGAGAATAGAGAATGAAAAAATATATACATTTGTGTTTTTGTTTTCAATTTCGGTTCCAAGACAAAAGTAAATGTCAAAGTAAGAGTTATCACCGCATGGGGTGCAGTGAAAAATTGATAAAAGATCGCATTGGATTCAACTTTTTACTTTTAAAATTTTTTAAGTGATTATAAATCGGGTTACAAGAATGTGTACATGGAACATGGACCATAAAACAATTTTAAAAAATAACTTTGCTATTGCAGCCGTCTGATGTAGTGCAGACTACACCTCACCACAAATGATGTAGTAATTATAACTTAAAGTAAAAATATGCATTCTGGTCCTGAATGAGAGAAGAAGCAGAAATATCTGTTTCTGTCCCCATCCCTAGTCCATGCACAGCCTTGCTGATCAAGCCACCGCTCCCAGCCGCCACCCTCCAACTATTAATGCGAGAGATATCTCTTGCGGAGATAATCTCAATTATTAGACCCAATAAATTCTCATTAAGAGAAATATTTGGAAAAGTATTAGCGCCATGACGGTCAGCGGGCAGTTCGGGTAGTGGAATCGGACAGAGGGAAGGCTGCCCCGCGGGACCCATGAACGCCGCGTGAGAAATCCTCCTCTCCTGCCATTGGTTTTCGCATTGACCTTTCGAAAGGTGGCTCCAATTCCGGGCCCACCCATGCGAACGCAACGATACGTAATTTCCTTGTGGAAAGGACGGCCAATGATGCGACTCCTCAACATTGGAGCTGGGCCAGTAGGGGAGGGCGTCTCTTAATCTGACACGTGTTAAATCGCTACTCGGCCCTCGGGCCCCACAAAACCAAGACGCGCACGCAAAAGTCCAAGGAGCCACACCCACCAGTCGCCAAGAGCGTTACGGTAACGGAGGCACGTGGAATTCACGCCACGGTTTCCTCCCATTTATTTTCTAAAGAAGAGAGAGAGAGTGAGAGAAAAAAGAAGGGGAGGTCCCCACGTGGCTTTGTCTTTTATTTCCCACTTTAAATTCTTTTTCTTCCTGCTCTGCCTAACAGCAATAAGTGCCCAGTAGGGCCGGGGCTACGTGGCGCCAGGAGGACCCTTGGAGCCAAGGTGGAGTAAACTATTCACCTATAATTTGCTTCCACTGTTATCGTCTTCTACAAAAGATCTTTTATCCTAATGGCAGCACGTTGTACAGCGTTTTGGACGTTTCTAGTTTAAGGATGAGTACGCTGCTGTAAGTACAAAAGCTGCCCATTCTATTTTACTCTTCTTCTCCTCGCTCTTCCTTCTGCTACGAAGAGTTAGCTAGAGGGCGTCCACCATGCACCACACAGATAGAAACCCCTGAGCAGTCGAATAGGCAGGAGGTGCAGAGCCTGCAGAGGTGAATCTAAACCCACACTTTAACTGCAAGAAAGACCGACAAGTAGAAGGGCCCTCTTGAGCGGTTTCTTTTTCTCGGGTATGGTACTTAATCTCGATGGGACTGCTCGCTTACTTTTGCTCTGCGGCTCCTGTTGTGATGTGGAGAGAAATTAATACCGCAATCAGCGTGTGCAGTAGCATGCTGTAGAATGGGGTTTAACGTCCTGCAAGTTCAACACGGCTGTGGTCTTTCAATTGCGTCCGACATTTTAATTCAGACCCTTGACTATTGTTTGGCTACTTGAATGAGGCTTTCACTTCCCCTTGCCTTTGGAGGTGACAAAGGTTGCATGCTGTAAGGCTTATAAAGGGCTTTTGTTCTCCAGGGGTTTTTGCCACACATTATGCATAACATGTCTTCCCATCATCAAGCTTAAGAGTGTCAATCGGATAGCTCAAATTATATAAATTGAGTTGATAAATTTGAATTCACATTAATTAAATCTAGATTGGATTAGGTTAAAAACGGACAGATTCAGTTTAATCTATTTATTTTTATAATAATTCATACAAAAAATAAAACATTTATAACAAATCATTTATAAACAGGGTTAGTTCAACTTAACCTAATCCAACTCACTCACTATTGAATTTAAGTTGAATTTTAACTGAATTTTAATTAAATTTAGACTGAATTTAAGTTAAACTAAAATTGAGCTAAACTATTTTAAATTTAAATTAGACTTAAATTATCATATAATACAGTCTAACCCATCCAATTTACATCCCTAATCAAGACGGACATTAACCGCGTCTGAATTATCTTAACCCAGATTTTATGGCCCCGTGATGGGTGAATGTAGCGGCCATCGTAAGTGCCGTAGAGGTGCATTTTGTCATTATTCGATCGTCACACCGTAATTTTGTCGGGAGCACGAATATTTTAGACTTCCCGGTGCAGTGTCCGGCGTTCGATCTTCTATTGGTGTTAGGTGTTAACAAGACTTGGCTGCCACCTAAAAGATAATTACAGAGGGAACGTCATTAGGTGACTACGATCGTTAAGAAATTTCATTCGTTTTTTATTAAAGGAAAAAACAAAGAGTTTTCTTCGCGGATGTCACTGGCGTTAATTCAATCAAAAGATTAGTTTAATTTTCATGCAAAATATTGTATAATGTCAAATTAAATAATCTCCTTGTTAGGTCGGATATTCATCCGATCGGAATCGGACAGCTGAGATTCCTCTAAATTACAAAAATTCTTCAAGCTCTTATAAGACAGACACTAGGTCAATGGAGATTTTGATTGTGATCCGGAGGAGTCTCTCCGATGCCTAAGTTAGAATATGTAAAAATAGAAAATCCAAAGAACTTAGACACAGGTGGTAGAATATAAAACGTAGAACGTACCTCCTAAAGTTATCAGGAGGTTCCTTTTTTAAGGACAGATTCTAGGCAACCAGAGAGTTCGACTGGGGATTGTGTGAAGCAAGCTCAATCCGATCTCCGGACGGGATGGGATCCTAGCGTCCATAAGTTCATACCAATTGCTCATATCGGCAGGTTGGAGAGGGAGTTAGGGAGGAAGTGTCTCGCGCCCGTAGGGCGCCGATATCCGCTTCAGATCGAAAAATGCCCGTAGGAACCCAGCCACATGCGTCTATTGGCGGAAAGATTCAACAGGCCGCGGCGCGAGGCCTGGGCATCTCTAAATGGCCTGGCCCACACAGAAAATAGGCTATCGAAACTAGGCCCTCTCCGACCTGCCGATAAGGACAACCAGCACCAAATCAGGGAAACTAGGATTCTGTCTCACCCAGGGATCGGATCGAGCTTCCTTCACACGACCCCCAATCGGATTCTCCAGTTGCCTTGAATATGTCCTTATAAAAGAAACCTCCTGGTAACCTCATGAGCTACGTTCTACGCTCTATATATTTTACCACATGTGCCCAAATTCTTGAGCTTTCTGTTTCTATATACTCTGATTTAAATATCGGAGGGAGCTCTCCCGGATCACAATCAAGATCTCCTCTGAGCTAGTGCTTGTCTTGCAAGAGCATGAAAATTTTCTGTGTTTTAGAAGAATCTTAGCCGCTCGATTCCGATCGAACAAATCTCCGACCCAACACTCTTAATACGAATAGGCTTCATCTAACTGAGGTACAGGAAACATTTTGTATAACAATTAAGATAATTCCCCGATTACCTAATCCTAATACGAAAAGAATAAAGGGTACAAAAGGACAAAAACATATAACGTGGACATGCGAGTGCCCCACATGACGTCAAAGAACGCCCGCTCTGGCCCAATGAGGTAAGTTGCCGTGTTTTTGTCGGCATCTGAGCCTTCAACGGTAGAAATCATGCTCAGAACTGTGGTGCTTTGACAACTACTACTACGTGTCGGTGCGACGAGAGGTCCAGCAGGGCGGGGGAGGTGGCCGAGACGGTGCTAGAAGCCGCAACGCGTACCACGAACAGATAAGAGGGGAAGGGGAAAAAAGGGTTAGAAGAAGACGACGAGGGTGTAAAAAACATAAAAGAAGGGAGAGGACAAAATTGAACAAGTGGGCAAGTAGTAGTGCTGTGGCCTTTGTTTTATGGTGGCTGTTGACGAAGAGAAAGGAGTGCCGGTGGAGGTTGCGTCCATGGGCGGACTTCCAAAGGGGAAGAGACACCAAGGAGGGGTCGCGGCACAAATGCACCCACATTTTCTTGCTAATCAAAAAAAAAAAAAAAAGGTGGGACCCACTCGGGCGGCACCTTTCCCTCTAACCACCAAATTAAAGGACAAATTAAAGGCGATGTTCTTTGCCGTGCTCCGCAATCTCGAATAATGCCAGCTCGTGATGTTCCTGGTTTTTTGGTTTATTCGTCGAGGTTGGTAAGGAAGCGTTACACGTAGGCCAAGTAAGGTGCTTTGTCATGGCATATTTGGAACAGCCTTTACTCTTTGAAAGTTACTTTGGACTTTTCTTTTTTCTTTTTTTGAACCTGGGAAATATAGTGAAAATGATTCAATTCAACAAGCTGTAGGCAATCAAATTGGCTAATGTGTCCCTTGGTCCGCCTTAAAACCGCATAAAACATCATAAATAGATTTAAAAACGGGGTGTGTTCTTTGTATTTGGAGTGCTGTAAATAGTTTTACAGTATTGTTTTACACGTTTAAGATTGTTTATTTCCACGTAAAACAATGTAATCTAAAACAATTATTTTGTTGTACGATGTTTTCATATGTTTTAAATGATGTAAAATACTATGAAATAAAATTCTGTCTGCGCTTTCTCTGTCCAGCGATTAGCCTAATTCCCTCATTTTAGTTTACATAACAAACCCCACCATAAATCAAAAATAAGAAGATTGAAGTATTCTCTTATTTTACTTTACAAGCAACTAAACAAAAGTTCCCTGATTTTAAAATCATACAATTTTACTAACTTTAAAAACAATGTTTTTAAAACAAGTGAGTTACGATAGTTTTACATTGAAACAAACAACCTCTTAGTATGTTTTACATTATAGTATTTCAAAATTGGTTAACTGCTAAAATCTTTTCTTTTTTTTAAATTTTGAGTATTAATCTAAAATTATTGAATTAAAATCAATGATTTCAAAGCCAATGATTTTAAAATCAAGGAGTTTATTTTTCTTAGTTTTAAAATCGGTGATTTCATAATCGAGATTTTACGGTATTTTACAACACACCAAATGAGTCTTAAATTATTTATTTATGATGTTCTTATTTTTTGTTTATTAATAATTAATCTAAAGTTTATTTTTAAAAAAAATAAGAATCCAGGTGATAGCTTTTACAGACACTAGTTTACACATGCTAAGATAAAATTCGACCTAGATGCAAAAAAAAGGAACAGAAAGAGTGATGTAACTTTGAATATTTGACGTACCAGAATAGAGAGGAGACCCAATATTACCATTTTAAATACTATCTCATTTTTGGTATCTGTAAATAGTGTTCTAAAGCTATTCTTCAAATTTGATAGCCTACTTTTTTTTTTTCTTCTAGGAAGTGGCAACAAAAGAATATTTTATGTAACTAACGTGTTCCCTGCATCTTGACGAACCATCATATGCAGTGAGTTCCATCTCCTGATGGTTTTTATGATAACGGGTAGAGGACTATCTGGTGAGTACCTCAAAACTAGGGAGGCAATAAGAACAGCATTGCTGACACAGGAATATCTGGTGCTGAGGTGACTACTGACTGTTGAATCATCAATTAATGTCATTTCCTGACACCTTGAGTAGTTGTACTTCTTCCACTCAATACAAATTAAAAGGAAGATCTAAAAAGAAATTTTAATAGGGAGGAGGAAGGACATAATTTAATCTGGTAATTAATCTGCCATCTTTGCCACTTCTCCTGATAAAACGGTGGATTAACAGCAGTGTCGAGAGGATATCAAGTTTTCGTTCGAAACGTCATTGCCTTTGTTTGGAAGTAACAGTTTGCATAACAAGATGGAACAGGCAAATTGTCCTCACTTGGGTAGAGTATTACCATTGATGTGTGTTGAGGAATCAAATTTTGCGCGGATTCGATCCCAGTGTCTCAGAGTTCATAGCCTAAATTTTGACCGTTGCGTCATTTTCCAAAAAATGACAGAAAGGAATCAAATTTCTAAAAGGAAGAGGACAGAGAGCGAGGCGGGCCAATGGCCCTCCCTTATCCAAATTATCATTTCATGGGAAGAGGTAGCTAGACTTCTTTAAGACATGGGACCCACAAGGATGGCGTATTAATTTCATGTGTTTGTCATCCACGTTGGAAATGTCTGTGAATTATTTGGAAGATTTTTAGTTTTGATTCTTATAATTTTTAAATATTTCTTATAAAGTCTTGTCATTTTTATATTTCTTATTAGTTCCTATAATTATTTAAAACTTTCCTAAAAAATCCTTCCACTCTTCCTAAAATAAAGACTTTTTGGGGATGATGAAAAGAAAATATGAAAGTTATAAGTGTTTATAAAAAACTATTAAAAGATTATAGATACTGAAAAGCAATGCCCAAAGTATTGCTCCTTTCTTTTATGGCTTGGAAAGTTCCATGGGCAAAACTTTGTGACCGGGGAAGACAAATCCATAGAGGAGTGGAGTACTCACTTTTTACCGTGATTTTTCATTCTTTTTACGATTTGACAGGCAGATCTAAGGAAAAGAGGTACGAGCTGTTTGGTTTGAGGTGGAATACGGTAAAACGCCCAAACGCTACATCTGCTGCTTTAAGTCTAGGAAAATGGCACAATAACGCTTCTTTTTA
Source organism: Zantedeschia hybrid cultivar (assembly GCA_030544215.1). NCBI lineage: Eukaryota > Viridiplantae > Streptophyta > Magnoliopsida > Alismatales > Araceae > Zantedeschia > Zantedeschia hybrid cultivar. The sequence continues at coordinate 19,351,610 of JARZZO010000014.1, read as the reverse complement.
ATATCAAATTTAACATAAACCATAAGAGGACAAATTTGATGTTAAGAAATAGTTGTATAAGAAATAATATAATAAACTTTATTTGACATTAAATTTAACAGAATACATAAAAGGAAATAATACGCACCCTTATTCTAATATAACAAGTTAGCCACTTATATTTTAAATTATAATACCAACTCTCGAAACTTCCTTTATTTGATTATCTCCTACCGATGCCTGAGCAACTTGAAATAGTACACAATTCTTCCATTTACATCATTGTCGCACTAGTTGGCCGCTTCAGAGAGGCGTCCCAAAGGGAGAAGGGCACCGTAAATATGATGCTCCCCTTGTTATAATATCTGCATATATGATTAGCTCTTCTTCATAATGCCTACGTCCATTTCAATTGGGCGTCACGGGATTGTATGCAAATAATAAACTATTCACCAACAGGTTGTGGTTCATTAGTACCTCACTGTGATAAATGATTTATCGGATACAAACACGAATGTCAAGTGTTGACATGACAATATCTTAAAAATAAGAGACGAGGATAATAAAAATATATGAATATATACATTATACATATATATATATATAATAAAATATAATTATTATAATTAATTTAAAATATAAATAATATAATTAAAATATATTAAATTCTATTATGAAGTCAAGTATTTTAAAAAGATATTTTAAGTATTCTAAGAAATTTTTAGTATTTATTTTAAAATTTTGAAGTAGAAGATAGGACACGGGTATCCGAGTTTCTTGTCGTGTCCGAGCGACACGACTCTCTAATATAAATAAAAGTGTCCACCAAATTACATGTACCTCGGATGTTTTCTTCTTAGAGGGTCACGATTTTAAATTTCATTTTTTATCGTATGCAATAATGCAAAATTAACCTAACTTACCTATAAAGACACAAAAGATCATTATTTGTGAGGAAAATCTTTATTTAAGAGGAAAATACTGTCATTTTGCTCAGATCATTCTCCTCTAGCACAAAACATTCTATATGTTTGAAGATGTACACAATCTTGTGTAAAAAGAGGGTCTAGATGATCTCGTTTTCCCCGCATAACCCCCAACCTGCTGCAGTTGTTCTTTAAGCCTGCGGCTTCGGCACAAGGATCAGATGTATATCCAACCAACTTCACCACTAGTTTATAGTCGGCGAAATAAACACTAGACCCAGTGGTTTGTACTGTGGACTGGACCATTTATAACATAGTAGAACAACAATTAAGCCTTTGGAACGATCGAGGTGTATCTTTGTAAGAGGAGTTTCGTGTCCACAACCAAACCACACGTTACGTCATAAACAGAGCTAATTAATCGGATTATGCGGCATTAGGCTCAAGGTGATAAGGCCAGTAAATAGCATCCCATGTGCTTAGAAACATCTTAAATTAAACTGGTTAGACACTAACTGCATTGGAAAATATGCTCCTCCAACAGTCCATTATCTTGCCGTACGTAAAATGTCATTGACGAGAAATAATACTGTCCTAGAGAAGTACCATTTGGCTGCCCACATGAAGCACAAAATTTTCTCCCACTATAGCTAGAATGCCCACTCTCTCTCAGTCAATATCTCTCAGTCGGCCAGTCTTTCTTCCATCAACATGCGCATACCTTCGCTGAGCTCTACCTTGTTCCCTAGCTACTTTGTCTCCTATTTTATTCATCTTTTCACAACATGTGGAGATCATATATATGAGACTGGTGATGTGGTCACATGATGTATATAGATGTTCTTTTCTTCCCTCCTCGGACGCACAACATATTATAGTGTCAGCTGTAAGCATCACATCCCGGAGGATTCTAACTTCCACTTCGTATTCACTGCACAGTGCTGAAAGTGAAACATGCAGGCGATGGATCTAGGGGGGCAGGGATGAAGGTGAGTAAGGACAAGGTGTCATCGCATACGGGCATATGGAACCCTTTTTCGTTTTAGTACAAATGGCATAGCCTTAAAGATGGGGGAGTGGGAGGCCCGTCGGCACAGTGTTGCACATGCTTCAGCTGCTACCATGCATCACCACGGTCGCCACGACCCGACGGCGATGGGGCTGCCGGGTCTCTTCCCTCTGACGACGAATTCTTGTTACATCATGATCGCACATCAGATATTAATGGGCACAAGTGCATGGTATCGGTGCCCCAGTGTACTTGGTACAACTGTGCCCCTGCACTGACCATGAAAAGTATATACACGTTGTGCGGCCGACTACGCCGGCTATGGTTGTGGGGCTGGTAACGTTGTTGGGACCATCTGATTAGCATCCCTGGGCTGGGCTCGCATCATTGCTTACCAGTTAGCATCTGCATCCTCCTCTACGTACCTATTATTGACAGCAGCATCAGGTGCCGGGAGAGAGCTGAGAATTGGTACCAGAGCCCCTTGTTTCGTGGGGTCATCAGTCACTCTCTCTCTCTCTCACATATGCTAAACAAAGAACATCTACAAAGCCAGAATCAAGTTCTGCTCATTCTTGTGTCGGATGGAACCCCAGTCACGGCGATCACATCAACCCAAGAACCGAAACACCTCAGAATGTTTCAAGCGCTTTGTAACGTGACACGCTTGCACCTATGTCAACCCACCCAAAAGATTTAAATGTACAAGGCTCTCACAGTTACCACTTCTTCTCTTATCTATTTTCAATTTAATTCCGAAAGGTGAGGGCTTCCTCTTTCCTCGCTGATATTAAATACATTTTCTTCCTCTCTCTCTCTCTAAGCTGGTGCAATGCAGGTCGTTGGTTGCCTTAGCTTTCAATTCTTTACCTTCCCTCCCCAGCATCCAACTGCAAAACCTAAAAAAATAGTATATAGCAGTAAGGAAGGGCTACCAAGAGATGGAAAGAAGATTTAAAAAAAACACCAAGGAGATGAATAAAGTAAGGAAAGTAAAGACAAGGAAGATACGCCACATATGCACAACTGCATACATGGCTTGATGTAACGAAAAGGAAAAGGAAGGAGGGGAAGGAGCCCTCTTCGTCTTTCCTCCTAACCCAACCATATAGCCTTTTTATATAGTATCTCACCTGCCCATCTTCCCCTGCCAATACAATTAAAAATTGGTCGGGAAGTCGACATTTCCTCGTTCCTCAGCTGGTTGGTTTGTTCCGTCTGACACCCCCATCATTTTTGCTCTAGCAGTCCCTCTCTCTTTCTCTCTCTCACCACATGATGTGTCCTCTGCGGATTCCCTTTTCTGTATCCGCCAGACCGCATCCATCTCCACAGGGTTCTGTTCCTCCCCTCGTCAGCAATGGAGCCTGCCTCTACAGATGAGGAGAGCATGGTCAAATCAACCGTATACACTTGCTCCCTCCTGATCCGCAGAAGCCCCCCCCCCCCCACCCCACCCCACTCTAATTTTCTTCATCTGTGCGGTCTTCAGTCCCCATGGGCGCATGATAAGGCCCCGTTTGTCTCCTCCCAGATCAGTCCAGTCTTTTCGTTTAGCTTTTTAGAAATAAGAATAATAAAAAAAAAAAAGAGAGAAAGAGAGAGAGATGGGTACGTATCAGTAGGTGTGTGGGGTTGTGAGCTCGTGTGGGGTTTCGGATAATGGTATTGAAAGAGGGGCAGCTTTCCCCTGTCTTCTTTTAGCCGCTCTCTTTATATTTGTTTTCCTTTTCATTGGGGGAGAGAGAGAGGGAGGAGACGGGAGAGGGAAAGAAAAGGGTGTTGCAGAGAGAGAGAGAAGAGAGAGGGAGTACTAGTCTGACAGGGGTTTGATAGAAGTCCCGTTCCTTCCTTCCTATAATTGTGCTGTTTGGACCTCAGCCGAGGAGATCTTCGCTGGGTTCCCTGTCACCGTAACAGCTCCTCTGAAAAGAAGAAGGCGGCCAGAGAAAGGAGGGGATAGAGAGAGAGAGAGAGAGAGAGAAGGCGAAAGGAAAATAAAAAAGAGGGAGAATTCCCTCACTCGACGGTACTGCTGCACGTGCTTACGGGTTTGCATCACTCAGGTAATGCCAATGAAATATGCATACAATCATGAGGCACACCAAGAAAATGGCTTCCCAAATTTCCCTCCTCCTCCTCCTTCCTGCTCTTCTTCTTCTTTCTTCTTCTTCTGCTCATCCACTTGTCCCCCCCATGCTCTGCCTTCTCTCATCTGTTCTCTCATATTCTTATGATTTGCCTCCCCAGAGGGAAATTCAAACGAAAGGATGGGGTTTTCACCTCTGGTTGGATCAACACATATCCTGGTACCATCCCTGCAGGTTGCTGTTGTTGTTGTCGTCCATAGACTATATAGTTTGTCCTCTGCTAAAGTTAAGATGATGGGTGTAAATTAAAGAGTCGCCTTGGAGTCCCGCGGCTTGGCACCCTTAAATTCATCATTTTCCATTGGTTTTATTCGAGTTTCTTCTTTCGTTCTAAGAATTCTAGGCTCTCTCGAGATCGACATATTGTGAAAGCTTGCTCCTTTGTGTGAGAAGATGCATGATCTGAATCTCAAGTTCGTCGTTTCCTCGTTGGAATAGAGTGGCCTAAAATATATATCTGCAGTCTGCACCTTTCTTAATTTCTTCCGTATGTGCTGATCTTAATTGCCTGCCTTAATCCCCCCCTTACAGGAGTCCAATTGGTGACATGAAGCTGATGATGATCTCAGTTCAAAACCCAAGTATTGCTGTGCAAGTGTGTTCTACTTGTGTTGACACCTCCAAATGGGCTAGCGGGAGCTTGGAAAAAAACTGAGAAGACAAACCTAACCAAGCTATTACCGAAGGCGACCCCTTAATTTCCAAGAGATAAAGATATATAGTTGGTCCTCTTCCAAAGTGCTTACTGCTTTCAGAGGCCTTTCTCTTCCCCCAAACCCGGGCCTTTCTCTAGAGAAGTTCATTCCTCTGACGTAGAAAGATCCAGAGGCGATGGCGACCTTCTACCATGGCGGCGCCCCAGAGATCCAACCCGATGGGCTGCAGACTCTCTACCTCATGAACCCGGGCTACGTCGGCTACTCCACCGACGGCCCAGGGGCGCCAGCCAACATGCTTCTGTTCAACACGGCCGTGAATTCTCTCAACCAGTCGGCCGCCATCTCCCCGACGCAGCACACGGGGCAGCAGCAGCTCGTCGGCATCCCTCTCCACGCGCAGGTCGCCACTTCCTCGCATGACCCCAGCCGCCCGCCGCCCATCGCCGTACCGCACGACGTTTCCGCCGTCCACGGAGTGGTCCCGAGGCTCCACTACAACCTGTGGAACCCATCGCCGGCGAACAGCCCCGGCGTCGACATGGCGGCGCAGCAGCTCCGGCGGCCGTCCATGGCGCTGCCGAGCACCCAGCAGGTGCTGTCGCTGAGCCTCTCGCCGCAGCAACAGAATTACGCGGCATACCGGCAGGAGCACGACCTCCATACCCGGACGCAGGCGATATCGCCGGCTAGCGGCGCCGACGACATGCGGGCCCTGTTGTCGCCGTCGTCGGCGTCGGAGGCGGCGGCGGCGGCCAACGGGGTTCCAGGGATGCAGGGTGTGCTGATGGGTTCCAAGTACCTGAAAGCGGCGCAGCAGCTGCTTGATGAGGTCGTCAACGTGGGGAAGGGTATCAGAGACGAGTCACCCAAGGCCCCCAAGGCGCAGTCGAAGCCTAACAAGGAGGCAGAGGACACTGCTGGGGAGGAGACCAGCTCTAAACGTGCAGCTGAGCTCACCACAGCGGAGAGGCAGGAGCTCCAGATGAAGAAGGCTAAGCTGGTCAGCATGCTGGATGAGGTAAACACCCATCTCGGATTGCTCTCTGTGGAGTTGTTTTTTGATCAACACTTAATAAGAACAATCTTTCTTTAGCTTTTTTTTAATCTATCTTCGATTGGGTACCCGCTAAGGTATCCTTCCTCCCGATTCTGATGGAACCTGTCTCTGCCAAGAACAGAGTTTTAAAGGTGCCAGTGGCAGGAAAAAGAAGTGATCTCTCTGTTTTCCTGTTCATGTGGATGCCCGGCTATCTTGAATCGATCCCGTCTTATAGTTTAGAATCTCTCAACAGAAAGTTCATCTTTTGCTGCTGATAAAATTTGCAGGTTGAGCAGAGGTACCGCCAGTACCATCACCAGATGCACATCGTGGTGTCCTCCTTCGAGGCCGTCGCCGGCTTCGGGTCGGCGAAGACATACACCTCCCTCGCCCTGCAGACCATATCGAAGCAGTTCCGGTGCCTCAAGGACGCCATCGCCGGCCAGATACGGGCGACGAGTAAGAGCTTGGGGGAGGAGGACTGCCTCGGCGGTGGGGGCAAGGGCGAGGGGGGCTCGAGGCTCCGGTTCGTGGACCACCACCTGAGGCAGCAGAGGGCGCTGCAGCAGCTGGGCATGATGCAGCACAGTGCTTGGCGGCCGCAGAGGGGGTTGCCCGAGCGCGCTGTCTCCGTGCTCCGCGCTTGGCTCTTCGAGCACTTCCTGCACCCGTAAGTACTACTTAACAACCCCCCACCATAGACTTCCAAGAACAAAACAATATCTTTGTTCTGGGGAATTGGCAATGTCCCTGTAGAATTCTCCTCTCTGCATCACACGTAGATTTCTGTTCTCACTGCAACCTTGTGTCATGGATTGCAGATACCCCAAGGACTCGGACAAACTCATGCTTGCGAAGCAAACGGGGCTTACAAGGAGCCAGGTACTGCAAACAAGCACCACTTTGCCTTATTATGTATATATATCGAATTTTTTCTAGCGCTCTCTCTCTCTCTCTCTCTGCGCCCTGTGAACTGTAACAATAAACCGCCCCTCAAATCCTTCTTCTTCCTCCTCTTCTTCATTGCAAATTCAGGTCTCAAACTGGTTCATCAATGCGCGCGTCCGCCTCTGGAAGCCCATGGTAGAGGAAATGTACATGGAGGAGGTCAAGGACCACGAACAACAGAACAACAGCGAAGGCAATACAAGCAAGAACGACCTGAAGGACGACTCCAGCGGTCCACCGGAGGACAGCCCCACCAGAACAGAGCAGACAGACAGCCTCCTCACCAGGCAAGACGACTCCGGCGAACCCAAGCAGCAGCCACCCTCCATGATCCCCACCTCGGACTCGGCGGGCATCATCCGGATGCAGGCGGCCTACAGCGACAACGACTCCATCGTTCAGGAGAAGCTGAAGAAGGCCAGGACCGACGAGTCGCTCCACATGAGCAGCATGACCCATTCCATGAACATGGGCATGGGCATGGGCATGGGCATGGACTTCAAGCCCGAAGCAAGCAACCGGGAGTTCTTCTCCAAGTTCGGCGATGGCAGGCGGGGTATGGAGGACAATGGGTACTCTCTGTTAACGGGGGCCGCCAACCACGGCGGGGGATTCGGGGCATTCCCGCTCGGAGACATTGGGCGGTTCGACCCGGAGCAGTTCGCGCCAAGGTACTCCGGCAACGGCGTCTCCCTCACCCTTGGGCTGCAGCACTGCGAGAGCCTCTCTCTGTCCGGAGCACAGCCATCATTCCTGTCCGCCGACAGCATCCCCCTGGGAAGGAGGCTCGACATGGGCAGCGACGCCGGCGACTTCTGCAGCCTCAGGAACGCCCCCTCGGTCGCCCATCCCTCCAATGCCTATGAGAACATCAACATCCAGAACAGGAAGGGTTTTGCTGCTGCCCTGCTACCGGACTTCGTAGCATGAACCCATTAGTTCAGTAGTAACTTTGTTTACGTATTTGCTAGTAAGTTGCAGTCCCACTAGCTTGGTATTCTCAAGAGTGCTTGTTAGGTTTTTACGGTTTGTATAGTCATTGGCAAGAGGTGGGGAGAACACATTGAATCATCCCTTTAGGGGCCTCTTCCTCCCTGCCCTTCACCAAGGGGGGGAACGGAGGGGGAATCAACAAGGCTTATTAGTGTAAAGAGTAGTTGACAATTACAGGTGTATACTGGAGAGGAACAATTATGTTACCAATAGATTTTAGGTGTTGGATCAGAGAATTTGAAGAATGTAATCATTTCATACTCCTTTGGGAGACACATACCAATCATGAATAACCATGATCCTAGTACAAACAGCCTGTGGGTTTGTACATATATATACATATATACATATGTGTATCTGTTCTTGGACATGCCCAAGCAATCAGGAGGCACAAGTATCAAGCTTTGGAACATCTGAGCAGTCTGTCTTTTCATAGATACATGGGAATTTGTATATAGTATCTCTATTTTAAAGACATATGTAAGCATTTGTTCAAGGAGATCCGTGGGTTGCAACCAGATCGAAAGGGAGGAAAGATCACTTTCAAATGCAGCTGCAGGACAATGACAGGCCCCATGGCCCGACTTGCAGATCATTTTATGTAAGTACTACCTCTTTCTTGTCAGGGAAGGATGGGCATCTTTTAAATAGTAATCTTGATAGAGGCCACTCGATCCTTTCATTCCTATTAGTAAATTGTGATGTTTCGTAGCCAATGCAGTACAATAATTCGCCAGAAAAGCCGTTGATGTTGGCTCTTGTCCTTCGGAGCACCCTAGTAGTAGATCACATTTTTCACATGTACCTTACAAGGGCGAGGAGAGGATCCACAAAATCATATTAAAGAAGGAAAGGTAGATGTCCTCGCTTCCCCCCAACCAAATCTTTTACTACCCTTGTGAAAAAGGTGAGGTGACAGGGAGATTGGTGAAAGAAAAATCTTATCAGATTTTCTTTTTTTTTTGTAGTGGAGAGAACATATAATTGGGCATTTAAAATTTAGGTTAATGTTTTATCCTTTGAGTGAAGATTTATCCATATCACTGCATGCAATAGTTTCATCTTCTTTAGGTGATCATTTCAAACTTGGAGATCCTATTCTATAGAATGACATTTTCTCTATGAATCTCGTCACCTGCAGAGAGCATTCAGGCGTAAGCTCTTAGTATCAGTTTGTTTGCAGAATAGCTTAACTCAGAATAAGGAGGAAGGGATTTCTTAACCCAGAATAAGAGGTATTTTAGTTTGGTAAGTAGTTGGTATTCCACCCAGAATAAGTAGAATTGCACTGCGCTATTCCAAGTGATTTGGTAGGAATAAGTAGAATAAAGAAGAGAATAAAGAGTGGAATAAAGTGTTCAAAATATTATATTGATTAATATATATTCATATTAAACAATATTAATATAGATTATTATGATTAATAAATATTAACTATTATTATTTTGATTAATAAATACTAGCAAACATTAATCATAGTTAATTATTAATATAAATTTTATTATGCTCCATTTAAATAGTATTAAATATTAAAAATGTTAAGTAATAAATGTTAATTATTATTAACAATGTTAATAAATATTATTAATCACCATTAATTCATATTAATAATAAATATTAATTCATAAATATTAATATTAATAAATATTAGTATGATTACTAAATATTATTTAATATTGTTTTGATTAACTAATATTAATTAACATTAATCATAGTTAATTATTAAGAAAAATTTATTATGCTCCATTTATTGATAAGAAATTTGAATAACAATTAACGTTAATCATAGTTTATTATTAATTTAAATAGTAATATACTAATTACTAAATATTATTTAATATTTAAATATCAACAAATGTTAAGTAATATATGTTAACTATTATTAATAATATTAATAAAATATTATATTGATTAATAAATATTCATAAATATTAATTAATATTCATAAATATTAATTAATATTAATAAATATTAATTAATATTGATAATATTAATAAATATTATTGTGATTAATACATACTAAACAATATTAATATAGATTATTATGATTAATAAATATTAACTATTATTATTTTGATTAATAAATACTAGCAAACATTAATCATAGTTAATTATTAATAAAAATTTTATTATGCTCCATTTAAATAGTATTAAATATTAAAAATGTTAAGTAATAAATGTTAATTATTATTAACAATGTTAATAAATATTATTAATCACCATTAATTCATATTAATAATAAATATTAATTCATATTAATTAATATTAATAAATATTAGTATGATTACTAAATATTATTTAATATTTTTTGTATTAACTAATATTAATTAACATTAATCATAGTTAATTATTAAGAAAAATTTATTATGCTCCATTTATTGATAAGAAATTTGAATAACAATTAACGTTAATCATAGTTTATTATTAATTTAAATAGTAATATACTAATTACTAAATATTATTTAATATTTAAATATCAATAAATATTAAGTAATAGATGTTAACTATTATTAATAATATTAATAAAATATTATATTTATTAATATATATTCAGAAATATTAATTAATATTAATAAATGTTAATTAATATTGATAATATTAATAATTATTATTGTGATTAATACATACTAAACAATATTAATATAGATTATTATGATTAATAAATATTAACTATTATTATTTTGATTAATAAATACTAGCAAACATTAATCATAGTTAATTATTATATAATTTTTATTATGCTCCATTTAAATCGTATTAAATATTAAAAATGTTAAGTAATAAATGTTAATTATTATTAACAATGTTAATAAATATTATTAATCACCATTAATTCATATTAATAATAAATATTAATTCATAAATATTAATATTAATAAATATTAGTATGATTACTAAATATTATTTAATATTATTTTGATTAACTAATATTAATTAACATTAATCATAGTTAATTATTAAGAAAAATTTATTATGCTCCATTTATTGATAAGAAATTTGAATAACAATTAACGTTAATCAAAGTTTATTATTAATTTAAATAGTAATATACTAATTACTAAATATTATTTAATATTATTTTGATTAACTAATATTAATTAACATTAATCAAATTTAATTATTAAGATAAAATTTTTATGCTCCATTTATTGATAAGAAATTTGAATAACAATGAACGTTAATCATAGTTTATTAAGAACGTGTAATTCTTCCCCTATTCCACTTAAACCAGGTATAAGGTATTCCCACCCTAGGTTAAGCAATACCTTCCACCAAACTGGGTTAAAGGGTTTAAGTGGAATAATAGACCTTATTCCAGGCCTATTCCACAAACAAAGTGAGCCTAGGAATCTGTGGACAAATTCCTTCTCTTGTACCAACGTTTGAAGTGAGATTCAAACCTCTATCTTTCCTTATGAAAGAGAGATCAAATGCTGCTGGACCATACTCGAGAAAATTTTTTAACTAGATGCGCTGCTCAGTAGACATTAATTGGAGTACATAACTAGAGGGAGAATATGATCTAGGGGGATTCATCTTCTTCTTCTCCTTCTTTTTCCGTCTTTCTTTTTTTCTCTTTTTTTTTCGGTTACTCTATTAAGTTTCCTCTCCACCTCCCTTACCTTAAAGGTGTTAACAGTACTTTCTTGTGTAAAAATGTCTTTTGACAAATCTTCGGGGATAGGAGGATTGACCGGGTTCTCTGCAGACGCAAAAGTGGATACTAATGGAGTAAACTCACTTTGCGAAGGTAGGATTTGGTATAGTATAAAATATCGTAATTTTTTTAAATTTTTAAATTTTTGAAGTTTAATTGATAATAGTTTTATACCGAAAGTTGAAATCGAAGAAAAATGAAGGACATGTGAATTGACCGTATTTAAACATTAAATATCTTTTGTGTACGTTTTACAGCATGCCAAAGAGCACAGGTGGATTCACATTATCAAAATAAAACTAATAAAGATGGAATGCTAATAGCCACTGGAAGAGGGCTAGGGATTCTAATTGTGTGCAGAACATTCGCCGGATATCAGCAGGACATGACAAACTTAAACAATGAATTAAATAGAAAAAAAAAGAAAACGGGGTTCTCACTCTATTTCCATCCCTGGAACCTTTGATTTTAAACAAGCTGCCTCGGATGGGTCATTTTTTTTAGGACAATTGAGTCGTGGAAGAGGGGCCTCAACTGAACATTTCTTAGATGTCTCATTCTTTGTAAATAATGTGAGGGCAAGACCAGAGAGCAGACTGATAATTACAACGATCCAACTATACTGTGATCATAATAATATTCTCTACCCGTCCTTGCACAATTTGCTCTAACATTTAGTTTTGACATGCCCCTGAGAGGCTGTTGAGAAGTAATCCTATGGATAACTCGCGGGAACTTGGTCCATGCAATGAAGTGTTTGGAGGACAATTCTGTGATTTTGTGGTTCATCATAGTTTTCAACAAATCAAGACATGTTTAAGAGAATGGTGCTCTCTTTGTATTCAATCTCTTAAGAATTTGAGTTGGATGACTTAATAATTTTAATATATATTTATTTAAAATAGTATACCGTCTTTCTTATTTTCACATCTACTGTTTGACATGTGTTTTGATAATCCATTATAAGTTATATTTTTTCCTTAACCATTAGCTTCAAGCAAAGTGACTCGACTATCAACATCTTGGTTTAATAGAAGATGGGGATTAGATTCTTCCCGCTTACTTTTGTTATATATGATACTGAAGAATAGGACAATATTATCCCAGCCTAATGCATGTGTCATATGCATCAATATAAAAAAAACATCACATCACATACGTTATGTGATGCAATGATGCATGATGAATAATAGTAAAGCGTGAGACTTGCAATGAGCGTCATATTGTATGCACTTAGAGTGTCATTACACTTAAAAAAGAGCAAAATAGAATTAGATGCTTTAATTCCATCCACTTATGAGCGTCATTACACTTAAAAGAGCAAAACTGATCGATTGCTGCAGCAAGTTTTTTTTTAATATTCTTTTTTAAAAATAAAAAGGAGAAATATCAAGGGTCTAAATGTTATTTTTATAAATTTTTTATACATTTATGTATAACTTAAATATATTTATACAAATCTTTATATTCATATGAGAGTCATTTTTCTAAATAATCTAGCCCCTATAATCCTTTGATATTACAAATAAGTCTTTCTAATCTGACTATTTACTAATAAGCCCTCACAATTTACTGTGAATTAGTGAAAGACCCTTAAAGCTTACAAATAAACTCCTAAGGATACAAATAAGCTCCTTTAAGAGCTTATTTATAAGAAAATTACGATTGTGGGAGTTTATTTGTAAATAGTCAGATTATAAGGATTTATTTGTAATATCAAAAAATTATAGGAGGTTATATATAAAAAATCATTTTTTTAAATATATAACTATATATTTATTATTTAGAGTATATAAAATAGTTAGATAGATACTCAATTTTAAACATAAAAAATACTCAATAGGTGTTCAATTTACCATGCATCTATTCTCATTTTTAAAGTGAATATTAACTAAAAGGACAATAATACTGTAAAAGTTCGATTTATATATAATTAGTCATATATGTTTTATAATTTAGAATATACAAAATGGTCGCACTGAATTTCGAATCTAGGACCTCCTTCGAGTGTTCCCCTCCCCTATATTCCCTCCTAGCTGTTTGCACTAGTTAGGATTGCAAATGAACCAATACATTAGATTAATAGTCCGTGAGATTGCACAATAATAGTTCGACTAAGCTTACTTATTAAGTTAAACAAAAAATTTGATCAAAAAATTTAGTTCGATTCGTTAAATGAGCCAAGTTTGGTTCGATTATATTCGAGAACAAACTCGTTTTAAGTACTCATTAAGAGCTTGTTTACATATTTCATTAAGAGCTCATGTATTCTCATTTAGTTGGTCTATTCACGAGTATACTTAGTTAATACGATATTTAATATTTTGTAGAGTTTTTTATCAAATAACTAGGAGTGCAAACAAATTGATGCTCACATGGTTTGGCCTGAGTTTATAAATTAAATTTAAAAAATTTTAGACTAAATTGGTCATAGACTCATGGAACTCTTGATCTACTAGATACTCGACTCAAACTCATTCAATATCTAAACAAGCTAAGTTAGAACAATCATCATAGATAATCAACTCGAACTCAAACTCGATTAAAATTAGTCAAAGCAAGTTTAGACCCAGCAAAACTCGGTTTATTGGCTAGTGCTAACCTTTCAAAAGAAAAAACAACATAAGGGTTCTATATAAGTTAGTTATATATATTTATTTTTTAAACATATAAGGTAACTTTTTTAACTATACTTTTAATGATTCTAATCTATCTAAATTTGAATCTAGAAAAAAAAACTCTCTATATCTTGCATGAAGAGAGAGAGAGAGGTGGTAAGACACATACACACATATGCATCAATGCCCACTGACATTACACGCATAGAGAGACAAACACACCGATACACACATATGCATCAATGAACACTGACATTACACACACCGATACACACTCTTTCTCAATCTGCCTAATTTATGTTTTGTATCTATACAATTATTTTTAATATTTATATTATTCATAAATATATAATATTTTTAGTTTTGTATGCATGTACAAATTTAATATATATGTATATGATAATTTAAGTATATATATTTTAGTATTTTTATTATTACCATTATAGTTGTAAAATTTAAAACATAAGTTATTCAATTTCATTATGAAAGTAACTTTGTATAAAAATTATGCTTTAAAAAGATATAATTCAATTAAAATTATTAAAATATAAATTATTCAATATCATTATGAAAATTATTGTGCATAAAAAATAATTTTATTGAAAAATATATCATTCAAAGATCAATATTATTCATTAGGTAGCATCATTAATTACAATGATTTAGTTTTATATAATTGCTATATTCGTATGCCACTTATGTTAGATTTGTGATATATAGTTTTTTGGGACGAGCGATCAAGTTGTCACAAAACGTTTTTTCTTGTTCGTCGCAAAAGTCAAAAGTGTTGTCCGAAAAAAATTTGACTTTTTGAGACGACTTAATTGTTTGCCAATTATTTTTACAATTAAAAAATATCTTTTTTTTCAACATTTTGCGACGAATATCTTAATTGTCACTAAAGAGTTGCATATGTTTTTCTCAAAAATATTATGGCCGTCCCAAAAAGTTAAATTTATTGAGATAGACGCCGTAGCCACCCAACAAAGTGTGTTTAATGAACAATTTTTGACCAATAGGGTTATCCGTCCCAAACAGCATACTACTTGGGACGGACATGATTTGACCATCAAAAAAAGTAATTATTTAAGACCGATATGGTCGTTTCTCATAAATAATTTTTTTTTTAGACGACTTTTTGACTTTGTCTCAAATAATATTATTTGGGACGACTTTAGTCAGCCGTTGTTAGTGTTCCGTCCCGAAAAACTTCATTTCTTGTAGTGTTACATCTTTAATTCCATACACTGTGAAACTAAAATTTATATTTCTACATCTGATTTTATTTTTGAAGTTCCAGATAAAAAATGAAAATAAAAACAGCCGCTTCTGTTTCTGTCTCTAACACATTTACAGTCCTACACCTGTTGTTGGTAATTGCTAATTCTTCTCTCCTGCTCAGTGTTGCTCTTTTCACACCTTTCATCGAGTCCGGTCCTTCTCAAGCTCGAGCGTACTTTAAAAAAAACTCCTGAACGGCATTGCGCTCGAGCAAATGCATCACTGATTTAACCAGTAAATTTGGCAAGATTTCTGCAGACAAGAGAGGTACAAAGTTTGATGATTAAAATTGATCGATTGAAATGATGTGGATATCTGAATGGAATCTGATCGATCGACTGATTGATTGATCAGGCAACCTGTCATCTACCCCAACCAGATTAGCGGGGACTGCGACGTTCAAGTACATAGATTTTTTTGTGGCGTCGTTGGCGGGGCACTCAACATATACGGAGGTCACTTCAGCTTTCATTTCCTCTTCCAACATAAGAAATTCTCGGGGAGGACAGTTCAAGGTTATCAGGGCACATGCCAATCTTCACAAAATTTTCATTTTCTAGCAACTTTGGAAGCTCCAATCTTACGGTTTCGTTCACAAAAACGAAAGATGACTGATATTTATCATCTGATGCTTTCACCCGAGGTTTAATTGGGCTTAGGTTGGCGCACCTTTCGAATATGAAATACTTACTGTACCATTTCGTGTGTAATAATACTCACGTGGAATGCGCCTCTAATCATGAAACATCACTTAACGCCTCCTACATGCCTTTCTGTGGTGTCATAATAACGTCTAATGCACGCTGACATGAGCGCATATAAGCGTCTCTTAAAAAAAAGAAAAATTACTTTCGCCTTCGATTTTGGAAAACATGTATGTACTTTGGAGAATATGTATATATTCTCGAGAGCATGTTCAAAGTCTGGAAAACATGTTCACGATAAATATGCTCCTCAGATTTTGCACATGCTTTCGAGAGCATGTACATGCTCGTGAACGTGCGCTTCAAATCTTGTACATGCTCTCGAGAGTATGTACATGTTCTTCAAAACGCATATACGTACTCCAAAGTGAAGTCGAGGACAAAAGTATTATTATTTTTTTTCCCTTCTAAAAAACGTCAATGTGCGCTGATGTCAGCACACGTCAAACGTCATTATGGCCCTACAGGAGGGCATGTGGGGGGCGCCATATGGCGTTTCATGGTAAAAAGATACATTCCATGTAGTTGTTAGCACCCTAAGTAGTGTATCATGTATTTCTCTTTGAATATTAATCCGATTGTTTTCATCTCAACCAGTTGGGCTTAGGTGGACTTGGAATCTGAACACTACTCATGATTTTGACGAGTCATACCGTTACTCATCGACATGTCAAAACTAGCTTGTTGTCAGACACATCTGGCCTGCCTTCGCAACCCAAACCAAACGAAAAAAGGGAAAAATATTTTTGTACATTTTCGGAAGGGCAGAAAGAAACCTTAAAACTGGGAACCTAAAAACCAACCGAAAACATCGGCTTCCTGAATCCCGGAAGCTGATTCTACAGTCCCAGAGAGCCAGATTACAAAAAAGAACAGTCGTAGAAGTGGTGCATAATTTTCAAATAGAAGTATTTTTGAACTTTCATAAGTTTTATTTTGAATGTTTTGATGGGAAGATATTAGACCCCTAAAGTTATTTATGCATTTTTGTCTGAACCAAAAAATTCAAATTGAAATTTCTCAAATTGAGGGAGAATGGAGTATTGAGGGAAAGTTTGACTTAGGCCAAAAGTCAGTTATATTCATTCTTCGTCGATAGCTTCTATGCTACAAATAAAAATTTGAAGCTACTTTCAACTAAAAATTTTATCAAACATGCTAGCTAACAAGTGCTACACGACCAAAAGGTGCCGAACATGCCGCTCATAACATTGTGAGAATTCAAAAGTACCCTCAATTCCAAGAAATGCCAAATAGGTGACTAAAATATTCTGAATAAGTAGGATCTTATTATAAGTACGTGGTAAAGATCAAATTGTTATTTATCAGGTAAAAGAAAACAGGGCCAAATTTCACGTTTAACTTTTGGTTAGGCCCATTAAGAGAAAAAAAAAAAAACAAGCAGATGTGGAGTGAGGGATTCGCTGATAGCTCGATTATCCAACTTATTATTAACTTGTACGTAGGGGTGTTAGGTAGGCAGGCCAGCCCAGCCTAATCCAGCACATATTAAAGAAAAACAGACTAGCCCAAGTTATATAAATTGGTTGGACTAAATTTGTGTTGACGTTAGTTAAATTTGTGTTGGGTTGAGTTGAAAACGAGCTGACCCAATTTAATTTATTGACTTTTACAATAATTCATATAAAAAGTAAAATACTTCTATCAAACTATTTATAAACAGCCCAACCCAACCTAATCCAACCCACTCATTATTGAATTTGGACTGAATTTGGGTTAAATTTATGATGAATTTGGGCTGGACTAAAATTGGACTAGACTATTTTGAATTTGAATTTGATCCAAATTATCACGTAACCCAGCCCAACCCGCCCAGTTTACATCCCTACCTGTACATTAGTGACAGTCCTTTTGAACTGATGCATGGCGGATAAAGTAACGGATCCAAATTGTTGCACAATCAAATGCATGTGATAACTAACAATCTGATTGTCTAACTAATCATTTGCTAATGGGTCAGTTACAGATAATTTTTCTAATCTGCTATGCGTAATGAATAAGGTCATGGATCCACCTTGAAGCCGTTCCTAATCCAGCCCATTAGGAACCCTATATGGAGACATTTATCTTTTAATTTTTTGTTATTTTAAATTAAACATTTGAATCAGCATGGCTCAATTGTTGGTACTTCACAGCATTGACAGCCATAGTTGTCCTTCCCAACACGTGAAGTACTGCATCTTATACAGTATTTTAGAATAGTCTTACATTAGTTACCACTAAATAAAATGTGCTTAGAAAAATGAAATTGTCTACACTATGAATACAAATTTTCAAACCAAACAGTCTAATAATTCCCACGTGGTATCAAGATATATAGCTGTATTTATGTATTACATAGCAGAGTTTGAATTATTCTCAGAAGGACAGAACAAAAGAAAATATTTTAAAGAAGTAGAGTGCACTTCATTCATTGTTTTAAAATTTTGAATTGAACAAGCTGGAAATTTCAACCGGACAGTTTGGTTTGGCAATTTTAGTATGACAATCAAAGTCCTATCAAACATCAACGGAATAAAAGTGAGATAAAATTACGCTCCGTGAACAGTTTTCATCTTGAACCGAAATAATTCGATTTAATTTGATTTCTAATCTTATTGAGCCTACAGTGTCATGACTTTCAGCAAACAGTGAAAAAAAAACCTCTACATTCTTCAACTGAAAATAGTATTAGTTTAAACAAACGTGTAATACAACAAACACGTCGTAAAACTCGACATTCTCAAACTTCCATTCACTTTATTGTAATGGCTGAATTTATTTCTTAACTTTGTAGTCGAAACCAAATTAAATTTATTACGGTTTGGTTTGTTAACTAAACCCAACGATTTCATATGCCAACCAAACCAAACTGAACCAATTTAGTAAGTCAGGTTTGGGTTTTAGTTTGAACAACCCAACTCCAACTGAATGTATGGATTGCTGACCAAGGTGAACCAATATTTGCTATATTCCTTTTTCATCATGGCCATTTTCATTAAAGGTGCATCTAATACGGCGCTTTTTTAAAGAAGTTGATCCTGAGAATGGTTTTAATAATCCAAAATCTTCAGACAACCAAGAACACACCCACTGGTTGTCTTCAAATCAAGATTTTGGCTCACTGCGTGAACAGGACAAAATATCTGGCCAAAGACGTCAGATGTGTCAAGGAGATACTGTTAGAACGTCACTTGCATGCATGGTTAAGGGGAACTAACAATGTCGACAGCTGAAGACAATTTTTAAACTGCTAAATAGTTGCATACCAACAACCACTACGACAGATACAACCCCATTCAATGGCACAGGAGACCACCCGCGCCCTCCACCTTACTCTACTGTACTACTTGTCAAATGTCTTTACTCCTTACATTTTTCTGATCCTGTACATGTCAAACGTGTCCTGTTCTTTCTTGGTAGTTGAAAGAGAGAGGAACTACAAAGAATAGAGCATATCAATTTGGTGGGAACGGGTGTTCTAGCAATGAAAGACCGGCTGTTGTGATGGAATGAATGCAGCTTTAACAACTTTCCCATGCATGCCTTTTTACAGCTGGAAATCACACCAAATTTCTTACAAGAGAGGGAAAAAGAAATACAAGCCATCCTAGTCTATGCCTCCCTCTAAAGGCCCCAACAAAAATAACCTACAGAGGAAGGCAGTACTGATTCATCCCTCAGCCCCATCCCCTTCCCTCTCTCTCTCTCTACACAGAGGAAACATCCTTGAACATTCCTGATTTTGGTAGAATTTTAAAAAAATTAAATGTAATACAGGGAGAAGGGTTGTGGAGTTTACATATCTAATAAACCTCCCCTGAAGTCAGTCTGGGCCCTGGAATAGTCCCCCTAGCAGAGAAACTTCCATGCCGAGTAGATGTCCCGAGGGAGAGCTGGAATGCTAGTCATGGTGGGTGAGACATCAAAACCCCCTCGGAGCATTCCTAGAAAGCAAGAGGAAGGAGAATCTTTTCATGGCTCACTGCAGTCGGTTAGCCAAGCCCGTTGCAGGTACAGAGGACTGGCACACCATGTTGCATGGGATATTGTTGTTTTCAAAACCCTGTGCTGCAGCGCTGCTTCCTGCACTTGGTTCAAGCAAACGTACGAGCGACATGAATATGTCCATCCTCGTCACATCCCTATTTGCCTGCATGTTAGCATAAAAGTACCAACAAAATTTAGGGGCATACTAGGGAAAGGGATGTAAGCTATTAGAAAAAGGAATAAAAAGGGAATGAGGTGCTGGTAAATAACTTGGCACCGCAGCAAACCAATTTGAAGTGATCCAGTTAACATTGTTTATTTAAGTGAATCTGGACTGTGCGAAAGAAGACTTCAGTATCCCAGAGCATTTCAAAGGAAACGTACACGTGATTGTGTGTAAGGGCAATCTTTAGTCATCCCTCAAAACGTGAGGTTTTTTTCCAAGCACACAATAAGAGAAAATGAACTGAACAGCCAATAATGTTCTAGTAAATAGCTGTTAGGCACTCTGCAGAATTTGGGACGAAAATGTCCAATGAGATAATGCTAAACCAATATAAGCATCAGATCCAGCAAAAGATTACGGCAAGAAGATAGTTCAACTGACAAATCAATCAAATTAGGGAATCATGACCTCTTAGAAACTGGTACTATTACCTCTACGGCAAAACGAGCCCAGACTTTATCCTTTCGAGCTTCCATCACCCCTTTCAAGATGGTCAATCCCAAGCCTCTGATGAGGTCAGCTATCTCCAAAAAGAAACCCCGTTCTTCACAAAGCATCTACAAGAAACAGAAAACTTTATACAGATGCCTTTCTCAAGAATCTTAGTTGCACACAGATCGTAATGGAGCATCACTTCGAATAGACTGTTCACCTCCACAAGCAACTGGCGGGGTGGTTTTAGATCTTCAACTATAATGGGGCAGACCATTGATCGGGTACCAACTTCAAATGCCCAAGTTGCTCCACCCTCAAAGTTGTCTTTCAAAAGCAAGCCACCTTCCTTACTAATGATCTGTGCAGGCAAACAAGGTAGAACCTCTTGATTAACACATGCTGAGTTCCTTGTTTCACCTTAAACTGTTACTTGCATATACATTTTTTAAAAGAAAATTATGTGGTATCTCTAAATCATGCTTTCCTATGATCATCTTAGAAGTAGACACACATCAAACTAACAGGTCTATGACAGAGGTTCACAAATTATAATGAGTATTTGATGGGAAGGAAGAAACTTAGTACTATGTGCTCATAAACCTATTTTTGACAAGCAGAGTTGCATGTCTAAGGCTGTAGGGATAACAAAAGGAACAAACCCAGATGAGTGTCAAAATGAACATGCGTAATATACACGTACCTTAGGCTCCCCAGTTTCCTTTAGCTTGTCTGCATGTTTGGTCACACTTTGCAAGAAAAGCATGTGTTTGATGGTTCGTTCCAATAAAGCATCAATGCTACACTGCTCCACCAAAGCACACAAACCAACAAAAATACTACTCAGAAAATACAGTTACAACTAAAAGAAATTATTAGACGAATAAACAAGCAAATCTAAAAGGATGGCTGATGCTATTAAATACTAGGATCACCTTTGCTCCATTTGGTACAATTTCACGCAATTCTTTAACACGGTCTTGGATCATCTGACGATCCTTGGGCCTCGGCCTGGGGCTCTCCACAGGTCGGGGTCTTTTCCTGTTTGATTTTCCCACCTCATCTATTCTTTTACATTGAGCTGATAACATGCTATCAATTTTCATATTTTGTTCATTTTCAACCCATAAGCTGATCTGAGATTTGTATGTTGCATCTTTTTGAGAACATTCTCCAGTTTTACCCACACTTCCTGCTGATTTAACAGAGCTTGATGCAGCTTCTGCTTTTATAACAGGGGGAGGAAGACCAGAATGTTCCCCATGCATCTGCTGTTGTAAAGATGCCCAGCCACATTCACTTGAGCTCATATGGACCATAGGATTACTTGTCTTTGTTATTTCTGTCTTGCAGTATAGATCATCATCAAAGGCATGCTTAGCACCATAGTTGAAGTTAGAGACCACAGCATCCAGCAGTTGATCAGGTCCTGTTTCGGAGAAAATCCCACGACAACTGGAAATCCCATCATTCATTGCATCAAAAACAGTGTCAGCTTTCAACTGACTTATGCAAGTGGAAAGTTCTGTACCTGATCCCCTAGTGCTCAAACCATTTCCATTTGCACCAAAAGCATTCAAACCTCCAGAACAGTGTTTGGCCTTGAAATCCATGCCCAGTACATCAAACAAATCATCACCAGAAACACGTGGAATACACTCATCTGGAGTGCACTCACCACCTACATGCAGAGATTTGTGTTCACCATCATCTTTCTGCCCATTTTTTGATGCAGAATCGCTGCTACCTACACAAACATAACCTCGACCTCCTTGGGTGCTTCGGATGGGATTTGAACTACTCACCCAACAATCTTGAACACAAAAAGTCGATGGCCCAGAGTGTATAGTGGAGACCTTTGGATAATTGCATGGGTTTTCAAGTGCTTGAAATAAATCACTAACAATATTCGACGTCGTCACCGTTGACATACTCTCAGTGTGTTTATATGTGTTTCTCCTTGCAGCTTCACCTGAAGCAGAATTACCACTTGAACAATTTGTATTCCTTACCACTTGACCTGCAGCAGCATATGAGTTCAGATTCTGAATTCCAATAGCATCTTTCTCCATGCGACATGGAAGCAGACCTGATATTCCAAAATGATTTGGACTATTAGATACCTCGTCCCTGCAAACTAGCATCCTTGCATCTTTTAGAGAACTGGAGATTTTTTTCCCATGAGACTGTAGATGAATTGTATTGGTGCTGTCTGAAGCAGATGCACTGTTGAGAAGCCTCTGCTGTCCGATGTCAGACAAAAGCTGCCCTTCAAGATATGATAAGCTGCTACAAGACAAACTTGGGCCAACAAGTGACTGTTGATGTTGGCTACCATAGCTTGACCCATGTATCTGTGTCTGCAGAAGCTGCATATCTGTAATGGGCAGAGCAGCTTGACCTTCCAATAAAACATTGTGACAAGGAATAGATGGAATCACTGCTTGGTCAGAGCAGTTGCGAATAGACATACCCTCAGTCGTAATAGATGGATTTGAATTCAAGGGAACCCTGTCAAATACTGGACTCCCAGACATGCAAGAAGACTGTGTAAGAGAATTTATCATAGTGTTGATTTGCGGCACCAAATTGTCACTGTTGAAAGACAGAAGATTGGACAAGTTGGAGCAAGCATTTCCAGACTGATATCCAGAGGTGGACAAACCAACAATGGACACTTCGTTCTTGAGATCTAGGTCTTTTAGAATGCCATCAGATAAAAGAGCACGCGGGACATATCCTAGTTGCAGAAGATATTGTTTCACATGTTGTATTAGTGCCATATTTTCCATAATCTGCATGACAGCAAAGATCACATCTAATTACTTTTAGTGCCATGACATGTAACATGATCTAATAACCAGTTAAACTTCATTACTAGAACTCACCCCAGAGGGAGAGCTCCTTGTTCAAGAACTAAAGAAACAACCAGTTAAAACATGCTAAGGTTTTGTGCAACAACTATTGAACATGAAATTCTGCCATGTTTATGTACATCATAAATTAAAGAAACTAGTGCAACCTTACTGCCATTACAAATCCCTTCTTAACATTTCTTATGTTCAAGGGGCAAGCCCATATGCAAATGCTATCAATAAACACAGGATGAACACCCAAAAAAACATATGGCCTTGGCACTCTAATGGTGCATTTTAAGCACAGAACAACGGAAGCAGACACATGGCCATAAGTCAATTAATCACACCATATGGGCATCAGCCACTTTGATTTCTAACACAAGAAAAGCAAAAGTAAGATTTAAAACAAATGCAGAATCAGTGAAAAATTTTAGACTCAAATTCAGTGCTTTTATAGAGATAAGATATAAGGCACATCAGTGCAGATGTATTCTTAGATACAAATTGTATTACTCATGTTATCAAGGACTTAAGGAGAGCTATTCATGATGAAGTCATGGTGCATTAACAAAGCATCATGCCAAGAGATATTACCATCTGGGTGGAACCAAGTTGGATGACACCATGTGGAAGCACAGCAATAACAGCAATTGTCTGTAGACAAGTATAAATAATCTCAGAAATCATCATTTGGAACAGATTGTGCACAAAACTTAAACCAAAATTCAGCCAGCTTTCAATGTTTGGATATAAATAATGTCCAACATTCCATGTGTACTTAGACAAATTGTAAGGATCACATAGAATTTATTACCTTTATTCCTGCAGAAAATTGATGATTCATCTCATCCGAACCCTGAAAATGTGAGAAGGAACAGGGATAAGCGAAAATCAAGGGAAGCTTCCTTCAAAGATGACCAATATTTTACGATGAAAAACAGGTGTAGAATTGCTTAAATAAAATCAAAAGTAAAAGTGACAATGAATTTTGTTTTTGAAAAGTGGGTAGTACCCCCAAATGTATTAATAAAAGAAGTGGGCAGGATATACAAGTATAAGATGACAGGAAGTTTACAAAATCCCTATGAAAAAGCACCAAGAAAGTGATTCTCTCGGTGCCAACCCAACAGAACAACAAGATGCGAAGATCCCACCATCCCCTTACAAGTCGCAATGCAATATCATGATGCATGATGTGAAACCACAGAGGGGGCATGTCTTAAGGCATTAACCCAACTTCACTGGTTAAATTATCTGTTTAATATGACGTTTGGCTCGAGGGAAGAGAGCTATCTGTTTCTACAAGTGAACTTCTACTGACAATTGTATGTTAGAACGAACCAACTAATTAAAAGGACTAAGGGAGCGTAATTTGCTGGGCACGATGCTGAATTACTGAGAAAAAGATGTAAAAACATACTCAGAAAATAAGTTACGCAATGAAAATGTGGTGTCTTTAAGTGTTCTGCCATACACAGGTCATGCATGTGAGCTATTGAAAAGCACCAAATCCTTCCAAAACAAAGCACCAAGATAATGTCATAAGACCCACAACTCCTGTTTACCATCAACTCAACAGTCTACAACAGTAGTTAGAAATGAGGGAAGGATCTGATGTAATGGCGTACGTTGGTGTGGTAAAATATGTTTATATCTACCCCAGGGCAAAACACACGCAGACAACCACCCCTGGCCCCACACCATTACAAAATAAAAGGGGAAAAGGGAAGAAGGAAATAAGCTATACCTAAGAGCCTGCACTGTCTCCTAGTCGAGCAATGACAATGGAAACGATGCTGGTAATATACACTAGGTTTATTCTAAAAGATCATGCAATTATCAACCTGAAAACTAAAGTGAAATAGGTAAAGATTATTGTTCATAATTTTCTTCACCACTGGCTCTCATATTGCTAGAAAGGAAGAAGTAAACAATAACAATAAGGCAATATTGTTCAAAAAAACAAAAAACAAAAAGGCAATATACCAAATGAATAGTAATTACTAAGCATTAAGATTCATAAATATTCGCCGAGCAACCAAGTCATCTAC
Organism: Zantedeschia hybrid cultivar; assembly: GCA_030544215.1. Lineage (NCBI taxonomy): Eukaryota > Viridiplantae > Streptophyta > Magnoliopsida > Alismatales > Araceae > Zantedeschia > Zantedeschia hybrid cultivar. The sequence continues at coordinate 19,326,089 of JARZZO010000014.1, read as the reverse complement.
CAATCAGCATGGAAAGTTATTTATTATACCTGCGAAATGTAGCCTACCCCACTTTGAAGAATCCATTGATGATTTCCAGTAATTGCAGCACGCCCAACTACCCTGAAGAACATCAAGTGCCATGAATCCCAGTTATTCAAAAAGGAACCACCAAGTATGCATAAAGAAGAGGAGCATAAGTGGCCATGTTACCCAGTACCCACCCATCTCCTACAACATGGACCTGGGATCTCATGATCTTGTTGACCAGGTTACCAACTCTGTCCTCCGCCGGACATGTGAGCTCGGCAAGCGGATTGCGATCACCACCGGTTGCCCGGAACACACCACATTCCTTGAGGAGCGCCTCCGCCGGGTCAAGCGCAGAAACGCCGGTCACTGCGGGAGCTATCGCCCGTTCATGGTGACCTTCCGCCCAAACCAAATGCCTGTGGGAGACGGAAGTCAATTTTCTTCCATAGAAAGTGAGATTGTATTAGGAGTTCCACAATTTGGAACTTAAGAAACCAGAAACTGCGATTTCCTTTAAAGACAGTGACCAACAGTATATGATGATAACGATTATTAGCAACGCAAATAACGACAGAAGCGTAACCATCGCCCTCCATTTCAACCAAAAAAGGCAAAAAAAGAAAAAAAGGATTTTTCACCCTTTTCGATTCTTCTCGATGTTCAAATTAATCAAAACAACCGCGATCCAACAGACGATATACACATTCTGCCCTAGAATCCCCATTTATCCCAGCAACCCTATTCCGAACAACACAGAACCACGTCAAGTGTAAAGCACAGAACTCCAGGAGAAGTGTCGATAATACTAATAGCTCACCTCGAGTTCCCACAGCGGATCGCGCTCCAGAACACCGCGTACGACCACCCGATCTCGCCGCAGAGCCGCCTGAGAGCCTCTCTGAGCAGGACACCCATGGCGCAGCAGGAGAACGCCGCCGCCGGGAGAATGGCGGGGTAAGACCACCCGATCGGGACTCCAAACTTTGCACGTAGGCAGCAGGGTGGCCCGCGCAGCAGCACCTCAGCTCGAGGCACCGTCCATGGACCTACTCAGCGACTCACCGGGGCCTAACTGCCCCGGCAGGAGCCCCTCCCCGCCTGCTTGGTGCGCAGCCCCCCGCTCCTCTTCCTAGCGGGCTCCGATCTCTCCGCGTCCACCGCCCTCCGGCGAGCCATCTACGGGAGCGGGGCAGGAGAAGACAAGGCCACGGGGAAGAGCGGAGACTGGTAAGAGAGAGAGTGAGCAGAGGACTTAAGGGGACGAGGAACAAGAGGACGAGCAGCTGGAGGACGATCTAAACGAAGCCACGGGCTCCAACCTCGCAAACCGCCATCATCATTCGCTCGCGTAGGGGCAAAACGGGAATCCCCGAAACACGCCCGGCGCCAGAGGGAGTGGTAGTAGCAGTAGAGTGGGGGGTGCAGCGAGCGGGGAGAGACGAAGAGGAAGAAGAAGCCGTAGCAGGGTAGTAGCCCAACAGAGTCCCGTTTTGTCCCACTGACCTCTCTCTAAAAACCCTCTCTCTCTCTCTCTCTCTCTCTCTCTCTTATGTACGCAACTCTCTTTCTCTCTCTAACCCACCCAACTCTCTCTCTCTCTCTCTCTCTCTCTCTCTCTCTCTTATGTACGCAACTCTCTTTCTCTCTCTAACCCACCCAACTCTCTCTCTCTCTCTCTCTCTCTCTCTCTCTTATGTACGCAACTCTCTTTCTCTCTCTAACCCACCCAACTCTCTCTCTCTCTCTCTTATGTACGCAACTCTCTTTCTCTCTCTAACCCACCCAACTCTCTCTCTCTCTCTCACCGCTGCCGCTGAGAAGTTGACGCTGTGCCGCCGTGAGATTCCCTGTGCTCAGCTTGGAGCACAACAATAAGAGGGGGGGAGGGCCCGTTACGCTGCCCTCCGCGCCACGATAAGGGCACCCGACGACCTAGGGGGGACGGGGACACGGCAGCCCCCACAGCGCACTGCCCGTCTGCTGGCGGCTACGGGTGGTCCGCCGGAGCACAGTAAGGTGGAGGTGGAGGGGCGGGGGCAGAGGCCTAGTACAAGTAGTGCCCAAAGTGCGCGACTGGGTGAGGAGGGCGCGGGGAATTATTACCGGGGGAGGCTCGCAACTGGCGCTTGTCGGCTTCCGGGTTGGGGGGGCCTATCATTCGTGTTGGCTCCCTGCTCTGTGCTTTCGGGGGCGTTGCAGCACCCCCCATTAACCCCCATCGATGGATAGGAGGGTGTGGGAGGGCGCTCAGCCTTCAGGGGTCCGGCATTACGCCCCCGTAAACCACGGGAATGCCACCGTACCTGAGCAACCCAACCCAACTGCATTTATTTTAATATTTGTTTACTCAGGTTATTAATACATTTAGTACTCCTAATCTTTTTATTTATTATATATATTTAGTTGGGTGGTGAACTGCTGCCTGTCAGTGCTCCATCTATTCTTTTAACGGGAGAGGGAGGGGAGGGCAGGGAAGTAGAGGGTTCTAGTGTTTGTACTGCAACTGGAGTATTTTTAGAGTGTGTGAGGGCGGGTGTTTGTGGGTTGGCAGAGGAGGCCGCGAGGGAAGTTTCCTGAGGAATGTCGTCTCTTTTTTTTGCATAATTTTTTGTCATTGAATTAGATCGGAAGGCCAGCAAGAGCAAGTCGCTTTCTTTAATCCCTCCAACACCTTTTTATTTCGGGGGAAGGGCTTCTTCCCTCCGGTGTTCCTCCTCTACTTTGTTGGTGTAATTAATCGATGGGTACCTGTGAAGCTCCCTCCAGCCCTCTGTTTTTATAACGGACCTGTTTAAACTTTTTAGACATACGTTCAAGAGGGAGAGAGAAAAAGAGAGCTAGCTTGATGAGGGGCAGAGACTGGGAGTCTGCTGTTTGCCTCTCCCTACCACTCAGTGCCTGGGTTTCTGTTCCTTTTAATAGGACTCTACCACTGTGGAGGGGCATGTCTCCGAGGGGCACAGTGTTTTCCCGAGCAAAAACAAACAAAAAAAGATAAGAGAGGGAGAGAAGAGAGAGATATCGGACGACTGGGTGGACATCCATCCATCCAGAGATGGCGACGGCCGGCGAGGGTGAAACAGTGAAAGAGAAGAGGTGGTGGAGATGGGGTCACGTGCAAGCACGACTGCAAGGGAGAGCTCTGCTTATCTTTGTTGGGCTGCGGTGAGCTTGCGAGTGCGACTCTCCCAACAACTCAAACAGGGTTATCTAGCTAGGCCACCTTTAGATTTTGGGAAGAATATCCGGCTGCTACAGCTACAGCAGTAACAGGGAGGCGCACGATCTTTCTTTGTTAATGATTTTAAGATTATAAATTTTCAGAAAATTCAGATTTTAAAATGAATCACGTCAACATCTCTTAAGTTCAAATTTTTAAAAAAATTACTTATTCTTTAAAATTTTATTTGAAAAGATTAAAGCAATTTTTAAAAATTGAAGACACATCAAAATCATTTTTATCCTGGTATTATTTGTCTTTTTAGAATCCTCATATTATCTGTCTATCTTCTTTTCAAAAGATTCTCTAAAAATTGAAAAGAAACTCTTTCTGAATATGAGATAAAATCTAAATTTTTAAAGAATTTTTATATCTTTTTTTCGTTTGAAAAAAAAATCACTATTTAAATTTCTGTAAGATCTCAAGATTCCGAATATGTGGTAAAATATTTACTAAAATGGAGCATAATTAAGAGACTCAACGTGGCATCTTTTATTTCTACCCCGTTGAGGTAAAGAAAACACCGTCCCTCCTCCCAGTCCCAGCAACAGCATAAGATCCGCTCTTGTATCTTTCCGGGGAAAAAGATGGTGCGCAGCCTCAGATGGTGTCTGATCTTGGTCCCCGCCCTGTGTATTTACTCGTGCGACCCTTTTTGTCTCTCGATAGGTGCGGAATCTGTAAACAGTATTGGTGGCTCGGTGGGTTTTTTTTGCCCTTTTCCGGAGGACGATGAGAGGGAGGACTCCTAGTTTTGGCTGTCTTGTCTCGCGCACTTTTGCTTTGTATGGGGCAGTGCTACCTCTACGCCGCCGTTGTACGCGCTTAACGGGGACGCGAAGGGGTATTTAATTGGGAGTAGAAATAGCGTTGTTCTCCTGTGGGTAGTGTTGACGTCATGTTTTTCTCACAATGACGTCGACGACAGGCAAGGGCTCTCGGGGTAGTCAGGGAGAAAGTTATATAGTTCACCTCTACTATTGTTTAGAAGGTTCGGAAGAGCTCGAGTTTAATTTTGTTCGATTTTAATTTTTAAAAACAATATTTTATAGTTTAGATGCACCGATTTTGTCATTTTTTATTTTTACCAAAATTCATATAAAGTAGAGACACATATGTATAATAATGCTTATATAATTTATGCAATTCAAATGTTGTTAAATAAATATATTCTGTCAAAGTCATATCTTTTTGGAGAATACAAGCATACTGCGTCAATCTTTAGTTTGGATGTCGCTGTAATAGGTCATATTTTCGCCCTGTCATTGCCATCTAATCGTTAGATTAGACTAGATGATGAAAAATCTCACAACATCAAATTTAAATTCAATGTACTTTATTTCGAAATCTTTTTTTTAATCATTCAAACCGATAACACGTAAGTACAGCACGTCAAATTTCTAACGTGGCTCACGAGCGTGTGCGCAACAGGCGTATAGGAGTAGCAGGAGTTGCTTGCTAAATAATAATTATGGAAGTTGCTAACGTAGGTTATTGCTGCTAAAGTAGGTTATTGCTGTTCTTCCAGTACCTCGTAGCAATATCGATTTTAATATTCCTACTAATAATTGATATTTGGGTATCTTTTAGTAGTTTTGTGATCGATATATTAACAGAATGAATATATATATATATATATCCACGCAGCCAATTCATGCAAATATAAACATGCACTTACACGGTACGTTATAACCCGTGACTCCCCAAAAGCAACAAACCCTCTTCTTTTCCTTTCTTAGTTCTCTCCTTTTTTTTGGTCGGCTTTGAACATGTTCTTTCAAAATTATTTTAATGTATAAAATTTTGAAAAAATTAACTTAAGAGTGAATATTCAAACTAATAAAAGACAACACACCATTAAAGTGTCAGAAAGTGATAAAAATACAGGAGAAACAAGAGACAAGCCGTTTTATTTTTGGGTGGGTCACTTTCCCAACTTTTTTTCGTGTCCACGTTTTGCAGACGTAACAGGGGGAAGCCTCAACTTTCTATTCTCACTACCGCCGCCCACCATCCGCTACACTGAGGGTGTCCATTTCACTGGCACTAGGTGCAGTGGATAAATAAGAAAAAATAATTTTTAACATTTTTTTTAAGTAGATCTCGAGATATTTATATGTTTGTATAGATCGATCTTTAATCAGATGATTTGAAAAAATTTAAAAAATCAAGAATCGTTATTGAGTTTGGTCCATTTAAGATATTTTTCACTACTCATTGGAGTTTGATTTTTTATTTTTTAAATTTTTTAAATCATCTAATCAAAGATCAGTCTATACCAACACGTAAAGCATCTCTACATCTACTTAAAAAAATTTTAAAAAATATTTTTTTATTTGCTTACTACACCAAAGATCAGTACAATTGGCACCTTCAATACAACAAATATTACTTTTTACTGAAACGCCCAAACAATCGGGGACATGATCAATTTGTAGATGCGATTTGGGAATATGCTGCATCATGCTAGCATGTAAAGGCCTAATGATGCTAACTTAGCATGGTGATTATGGACATTAGGAAAATAATTAGAGGGATTTGGATTTTATTTCCAGTGCGGTGCATCCCCATCATCCCTAATGATGAGTCTGCTGGAGGACGCTGGAAAGGGAGAAGGAGAGATGCGAGGAGGGGGAGACGACGATGGGAAAAGGGGGCACGACGGAAAGAAGCCAAATCGGTCTGAGAATCTTGACTTATTAGACCTCCTCCCTGTAATATTTAACAGACATGAAACTTTTAGGACCGTGTGATGATTTCATTCTCCTATATTTCCACGGGCAGCAGTCCACCACTAGCTAGTTGATGGCCACAGACCTTTCAAGGTCGGTTTGGATGGTCCTTTTTGATTCATTCTTCAAGCTAATTTCCAGCCGTAGTTGGCAGAAAGACAATAGGGCTGATGTCATCTTGCCGTAATTGAGGTCAACAACTGCTGGTGAATGGTTATTCTGTTGATGACGGTTTGAGGTTGATTTAGAAATGGGATCACCTGTGCCGCCTCCTCCTGCGTCCCGACGAACCCCAAGACACAGGAAGAGGATGTGAAGGGATACGATCCCATCAATTTGCGTTAAGTGACTCGTTCATCCTCCCTTTCTATATCTTGAGATGGAGAAAGATGCATGGTGGGAGGCGCAGGTGGATCGCTCTTAAAAAATATAGATACAAGTCAAATATTCTAACAGTTAGGTCAAGTTTGGGTCAAAACATTTTGACCTAAACTTTCTATCAGATTAAGTGAGGATCAGAAAATTTCATGAGTCCACCTCAACTTAATTTGATTTATAGTTTTAAGCGTATTGCATCTTGCGTTGTCTTAACCTATGTTAATTCAAATCAAGCTATGAATTGTGGAAGGGTGACCCAGAGCTGAATTTGGGTCAGATTACAATCGAGCAATTTTTCTTTACATTTATTAGTGACCCGACTCAAATCCAACCAACATGATCCAGTACATTGTAACCTCTAGGATTGTCTAAGGTCCAATTAATGGAAATAATTATATTAGATTGTTCATCGAATTATTGATTACTGCTTAGATCTTTGAAAGGGCGGACTTGCCAAAAGGATTGTGCGGGAAGATCACATACCATCGGAGATCAAGTCCGAATCAAGCCATTTGATACACAATCTATGCTCAACTTGCCATGGTGTCCACGTAATAGGTTAAATGCTAGGCTCACCGGCATGTATAGTTGGGTTAGAGGGCACGAAGCAAATGGCTCACCACAGTACACATCTTATCAGAATTCGCTCCATGATTTGATTGCAGAATAGGTTAATCCGGAATTACTTATCCGGAATAGCGTATACTAGAATAAGGGGTGCTTAGCTTTTGATAATTTTGTGAGACCCACTGGAGGAATAAGAAGGATAAGCAATTCTTGGGTCTAGGGTCGAATTGCTTATTCTTCTTATTCTCCGAATAGGTTATTCTGCACCGGTATAAGCCATTCCGCTTGTCAAAGCTAAATTAAGCTTATTCTCCCTTTATTCTTCTCATATTCTCCAATCAAAGTGGCGAAGTGTATAAGAAATTAAGCATGAAGCACACACCAAGAAAATCTTTTATCTACATCAATTATACAAAAGAATTGAGGAGAATATTTTCCCACCTTTCTATTTGGCTGCTTAGAGTATGAACATGGCTAAAGTGCCATACATTAGGATGCGTCTATAAATACCGTCGTTTTTTAATATATTTTATGTCATAAGTGGCACCCTTGTACTTCGTACTTATGCAATTGTTATGTTCCCGGATGCTCATCCAAGTAATATGCATTTTCAAGCTTTAACATTCCTTATGATTTAAATTTTTTTACTCTAATAAACCTGTTAGTTAATTATTATTTAAATGAAAATATCTAGATGTGAGAAGTATAAGCTTGGATAATATACGGCCAAGTTATGTGCAATTAAAGGATATAATCATGAGGAGAGATGGTGTTGTGGCCAAATTAAGGAATAAAAAGAAATAATTAAGGAACAAGAGCAGAGAAAAGCAAAATAATATAAAAGAGAAGAAGGAAAATGATTGCAACTCTTTAAATAATTTAAACTATTTCTTTCTTCATAGTAGCATAGGAGCTCTCCTAATTTGAAGAATGTTATATTTTCTTTTCCCAAATAATGGTTGATATAAATATATTCATGTTCTATTAGATTTAATTTATCTAAACCTTACCTTTGATGTGTATTTATAATTTAACTTCATATGCATCGGACATGTATTTTTATTGGTATATATTAAAAAGTTTGTTTCAAAAGAAAAAGTGGCAAATTGAAAATAAAGGCATAGGATAATCTCTTAGTCAATTGTGAGCCAAAAAGCAAACTAATTAACATGCAACTTCAGGAATGATATATACATGGGGCCAGCTATGACATGCCCTAAAGCGCACCTAATCTAGATGCGCCCCCTTTCAAATCCTCTCATCCTAATGTCAAAGAAAATAAAAGAACTTAAAATTTTTAAAATATTCAATTACCTCCTTCCCTCTAGGTTTGTTCTCATCTTTGTGGTTTAATTTTTATTGTTTGATCAATAACATCAACTATAGTTGTCCAATCAAGTATGTCCTTTTTTAAGTTCAAAATTAAAATTTTAGGGAATAGAATCAAATCCTAATTTGACAAAAAAAAAATTCATTATTGTTTTACCATCTTTAGACGTTATTTTTTGATGCACACCCAATTGACCACTTGCATTGATCTTCAAGGTCAATTAGTGAAAATTATAGTATGGAGAGAAGGTCAACCCTAAAGGGTCTATTTTATTCTTTAAAATTTATTAAAAAATTTATTTTTTTAACATAGAGAATGTGTGTTTTCGAGAGAGGATCATCTAACTTAGATATACTTTTTTTCAACGGAATAAAATCTTTGAGGAGGGTTTTCATGAAAAATGATTTTCTAACAGTAAGTAATGTCACATGGTACTAAAAGTTGAGATTTACTGCCAAGTGCCTATTGTTACAGCACTCTCTTTACACAGGTTTGGTCAAGGGTTCGAAAGCTCTTCCCATTGCGAGCAGAACGATTTTTTACTCAACACTCGTACGAGACTAGAAGTGTAGTCAACACTTGCATTCTCAAATTTCTATAAGCATAAAACAGCTTGAGTAAATATTGAGATTTGAGGCCATCACATGCATGCTTCTGTCATTAATTCCTTTTGAATTACTCAGAGCTACCATTGAACACACATCTCGGGAAGAAAGAATAAAAGGATCCATGACCTCTCATCATTTGCTATCACAGCGGTGAAGAAGGTAGGTTTACAACTTCTCAAACCAAAATCTTTTACACAATAATTGCCACTCACTAAGATGTAACAACCACGTTGATGTGACAAATATCCTGTTAGTGTTCTTCCATCTCTCATTACCCTGCATTTCCTTGCTTCTTTAATAGAGACTACCTACCACATTAAAGAACAGGTGAAGGCAATGAAGCAAACCTAAGATAATAAAAATAAAGGGAAAAAAGTACCACTTGTCCAGCCTCTCATTTGTTCATCCATTTCCAACTCCGGCGTCTTTTATGCAAGTCCACTGCTGAGCAGATGAACTGAGCACCATCCGTTTTTTCATTACCCTTTGGCAACAGTTCTAACCCCCATCCTGCCTCTGAATAGATCCATCTCCCTGATTAGGCATACTTTGGTGGCTTGGCATGGTTCATGAGACTTAACATTGGGTGGGATTGATGGATAAGAGGCTATGGCAAGATTGTGATGGTGACAGTGTAGTGGCCATTGTCCTCCTCGCCAGCAACCTTGGTGACAAGGAGATGGCATCTGTGTGAGGGCAATGAGGTGGAGAAGGCCTTAATAGCCTAATTTTGATGGGACAATTTGGGTTCAATTGAGTCAGCTTGAAAGCAACTTAAAAAATTGAGTTGAGGTAGGCCTAATTTTATGTGACATGAATTGGAGTCCACTTGAGAGTGTTCCCAACCAGAACTGTGTCGTTGGTTCAGTTAGGTTACCAACCTTAATAAGACTGAATATTTATTAGAAGTATTTTATACAATGTGTTGAGGGAGAAATCCGACCTCCATAGACGGGGACAGAGATCCACATGATGAGACAACGAACTTTGTAATCTAGGTACATTGAAGGGTGTTCGTGATGTAGGGAAAGTCCATCCTCAAAATTTGCGGAAGTGTGCAGGGAGGCTGAGTAGGCCGAGAGGCCGAGGGGCCGAGAGGTCGAGGCCGACTACTCAAACAGACCGAATGACTAAGTGGGCTGAGGCTGAGTAGGTCAAGATCGACTGGCCAAGTAGGCTGCGTGGGCCGAGTAGGTCGAGACCAATCGACCCACGCCAAATGAGTTGAGTTCGATAGGTGTTGAGGCCGAGACCTCACTTGAGTCGAGGGATGATGAGTGCTAGGACAGACTGGACAAGGAGGTCGAGTGACTGGATAGGCCGAGATCGAGTAGGCCAACTTGCACACTGAGCAGCAACGTAAGTGGAGCCCCAATTTTTGTCCCAAGAAAGACCTCTCCGATGCTCAATTCATAACCATGATATGTGGCAAAAGGTGAATGGCTAAGTACGGAGTGAAGGCCTTACCTTATTTTGATGCGTTTGGGTCCCCTTTTATTAGGAGTAGATAAGCACTTTATGTTATAGCGGAGGTGAGACTATTGTCCTTACATCTTGTAGAAGAGACGCATGTCTTTGGGAAGGAACAAAAATTACCCTCGTCACAATGTATAAAGATTTTGCATATAATAAGATTTTTTGCTGCTGAGGTTGACCCGATCCGTATGATGTTGCTTCCAACCCGGGTTCATACTTCATAGGTTGATGGATTGGTTTTTGTGTTTACTCTGCATATTGGGGTTTGGAATGGGAAAGAGCAATGATTAAAGATGAGAGAAAATAGATTCGTGTCAACATCGAGTTAAAGCAAGTCGTGTTAGGACTAATTTATATTATATATATATAAAACAGAGTTTTTTGGTGTCACGTGCTAACACCAAAATTATATATTTTCCTCCTAAATTCTCTCTCTCTCTCTCTCTCTCCCCCCCTTTCCTATTAATATATATGTCTCTTATTAATTCTCTCTCATTAATTCTCTCTTTCTTCCATTTTTTCATTAATTCTCTCTCTTTCTCAATCTCTCTCTCCCTCTCTCTCATTAATTATCTCTCTCTCCCCCTTCTCTCTCTCATTAATTCTCTCCCTCTCCCCTTTCTCTCTTTGCCTAAGTATTATTATTATTATTATCATTTTTCACATTTTTCTCTCTGCCTATCAATATTTATATTTCCTATTTTTTATGCCCTATTATTATTATTGTTGTTGTTGCAATCTCTTGAGATAATAATAAGTAATTTTAAATAATAATAATAATTATTATTATTATAGTATTTTTATGGGATAATAATAACTAATTGTGATAGTATTATTATTATTAAAAATTAATATCAAAATGATAGTCTCATAGGATAAGGATAACTAATTTTGATATTATTATTATTATTATTATTATCTCTCTTTCTCCTCTTTCACATTTTTCTTTCTCCTTATTAATATTTTTATCTCCAATTTTTCTATCCCCTATTATTGTTGTTGTTGTTGTTGTTGCAATCTCTTGAGATAATAATAATTAATTTTGACTTCACCGTCATCATCATCATTATTATTATTATTATTAGGATAGTTTTTATAAGATAATAATAATGAATTGTAATGTTGTTATTATTATTATTATTAAAATTATTATTATTATTAAGAGCAATTTCTCTCTCATTTTTCTCACTCATATTATTATTATTGTTGTTGTTGTTATTATTATTATTAATATTGGGACACTCTTTTGAGATAATAATAAAAAAATTTGATATTTATTATTATTATTGAGATAGTCTCATGGGATAATAATAACTAATTTCGTTATTAATGAGACCAGTCTCTCTCATATTTTTCTCCTAATTTATATTTCAACACAATATTTATTAGAATAATCTCATGAGATAATAATAATAATCTTTAGTTCACTTTTTAGTTTTCTCTCTTAATCCATATTTCAATTGAATACAATGGTTTTGAACTTTTAATATTTACCAAACAACCAATATAACATTCATAGAAAGAAAATGTTAGTATTTTTAAATATATATTCTTCTATAATTATTTTATTCATTCTTTCAAAAGATGTAAAAACTTAACGTCACTTATATTAATTATAATATTTTTATTTCAAATATGTTAATTGGTCGTGCACTGCACGGGATTGCAACTAGTCTTATCTAAAAGGCTAGAACCAACCCCTAACCCACAAGTTATAGCCCCCATAAGACAAAATGGCAAAATAGAAACAGCCAAAGTTGTGGAAGAGGGAGGGAGAAAATACTAACCGGTAGAGATGCAAAAGGTTGCATATTTTGTCCGATGGTGAATTTATATTTCCTCCTTATCTCTTGTCCTCGTTGATAATCGGATTGCTTGATGTTGATTGCTTATATCAAGATTTCTTATACGAGAATATAGAAGTGACCAAAAATATATGTAATTAATTTCCATTTTAGTTAGAATAGATAATTCATACTTTTTGGTCAAATTTCTTATTTCAATTTGTTCCAAAATAATTCAAATAAATAATTCATCCGAACAACCAAAGAGGATAAGTTTGGACAACTTTGAAAGTCATCTCATTCTTGCCCATCTTTGTCAAACATTAGCTTTGTCCTCTTGTGTCTTTATCGTTAATTTTAGAAAATATCAAATTAAATTAGAAAGCTTGGGGATTAAATTACCTGAGAATATCAGGCCTTAACATAATTTCTTATCGCTAGATTATTGCATTATTTTAAATTATAAATCCCTAACACGTAGTTTCGTTGATCGTCTCATACGGTATCAGTTTAACAGTTCAATTATCAAACTTAGAACCACTCGTACGTGCGGCCTGCTTTTATCAAACTTAGAACCACTCGTACGTGCGGCCTGCTTTATCTCTCTACAGCTCTTGACCAAGTTCCTGTATAGTGGACTCCATGGCTCTCCAACCATGTTCACGCTTAAAGCAGACTGGTTCCAGACGTTCATAAGAGTCCATCCCATGTTCACAACATGATTATGGAGTTGGATGACTGAAACCATACTAAATATATAGTAATTTGAGCCATTGGAATTGGTGCATTTTTGTGAGGTAACTAAACTTGAATGTCTTGAGCAAAAAAAAAAAAACTAAACTTGAATGATTAAGACCAACATGGATCCACCTAACTAATGCAATGAAAAAGTAAAATTTCTTTAAAATGGAATTATTGTACTCTATAAACTCACTAGCTTATATATACTAAATTTTTGCATATCCTAAATTCACTAAAATTTTATATATATACCTCTAGCTTTATCAAAATTCATGAAATTTCTGATATGTTATGTTGAGGTTCACAATATTTGAATAGAAGGATATAACTACAATCTTTTTAAAAATTTTAAGAATATTTATGACAATATGTAAGCGTTATATAGGCAAATACACTAGGTTACAGAAGTGCATATGTAAAAAACCCAAAAACAAATCATCAATACTCATCAATATCTGAATTTCATAGTAGAATCACTTTTCTCCGTAATTATCCCGGAACTACTAGACAAGAAAACTTAAGAAGAGGAGTCGCACTTCAAGCTACTAAAATGTAAGATTAAGTATAGAAGTAACATGAAAAAAGATATAAGTTGGAGAGTAACATTTGGTGCTGCAAAACTTGCTGCACCACGGTCCAGCTAAGACAAAAAGGAAAATTTGATTGTTTTTTTAAATCTGCTCCACCATGTCACATATGTATGAACAATTCGATCAATATTTAAATTATCCAAAAAAATTTAAACAACCAAAAATTGAGCCCAGTGAATAATTAAAAAAAATATCCTCAATGGGGCAACCATGAATCGAGCTCAATAAATTGAGACTGAATTTTTTTTGTTTTAAGAATTATTTGGGTCATATGATCATAAAACAGATTGTATGAACATATGAGCCGTGATGGAGCTATATTTTTTAAAAAACATAACATGCATAAATAGTAGGCCTCAATCTTGTTAACTTTGTTAACGTGTAAAACCACATCAATTTTCCGGGGGGGGGGGGGGGGGGGTTCGGTTGGTGGCACAGAGATCAAGTATAGACAGATATTTACAAGTGACCGGGGAGCCAACCTGAGAAGTCTTTCAGAATTGGAGATAATTTCGCACTGGTCAAGAATTCCGCCTAATTAGGCGAACGTTCTAGGTCCGCCTGATTTTCCGGAGAAGTAATCCCACAGACCAGGAGATAAAGATCCCTACAACCCAATTATTGGGTGCAAGACTAGAGAGTTTTTAGTCTCCAACCATGATCGAACCTGAGACCACCCTTTTAAAAGTGAGGTGGTGAACGAATAATTCCATGGTGGAGATCAAGCCGTGGAGAAGCAAGCTATGCGTATAGAGCCAATACGTCGATTCCTCTTTCAATTGTTCCAGTCAAGGTGGCCTATGAGCATGCAACTTTCATTTCTGATTGGCCTCTCGCAAACCAACTCTCCTGACCACTCTACTATCTGATCTTTGTTTTGAACTCGTTGTAGAAACTGTTTAAGAGCTTTTTTATGAAAAATTAAATGAGATTTTGACTTTGCTCTGAAATAGCCATTCATGCTCTTGATCTTTATGTCAGTCATAGTCCCATTTTCCCTATTAGTCTAGTCGATCCGCTACTCCGCACAACATAAGGATTGGCACGCTTTCAAGAAGAACACAGAATAGTAGAGGATCCAGCATTCAAGACATGGCAGTTATTAGAAATTCATGAATTAGAGATACTGTAATATATTTTTTTAACGAAGGAATACATGTGGATTGTACAGAGAAACTTGGAAGGGAAGGAGGAGTTAATGAAGAAAAGTTGCATTTAAATCTAGGAAAAAAAAAAAAGTATGAGAGAGTCATGAAAGGATGGTTAATTTTGGAATGTACGAATAAAAGTTTCTAAATAAAAAATTGTATAGGGTATAAAGAAACTCAACTAAGTTTTATAGAACTTCTGAAAATCTGTGATTAAAGCCATTAATAAATTGTGGCACCACTGTGAGGTATGAGCTTACCATGTTCCCATCAAATTTACCTAAAGTCACCACATGAAGGATGAAAAGGTGGGACTAAACCATAATTTTTGTAAGAAAATGGCAATTTGTTTGACACTGGGAGAGGGATTTTAACTGGCTTTATGACCAGGTATGCATTGACGAATCATTTTGGTTGGGCTCCGTTTGTTAGTGTAATAGAACCAGGATTAACCGTTATAAAAGGGTCTAAACATGGTTTGACTCTCGGGATGCTTAATTTTTTTAATTCCTCAAATTCTACTTGAAATTTCTAATTCTTCCAATTTCATCCTTTATTATACTTTTTATTCTACTCCTTTCTATCAAATCACTTAGAATAGTACAGTGTAATTCTCTTTATTTTAGGTGGAATACCAACAATTTATTAAATTAAAATACTTCTTATTTTAATTGAAAATTTTCTCAAAATCTTATTATTTTATAAGCAATTATCCAAATAAAGTGAGCCCAAAGGTTCTTTACACACGTCTACGGCCCACCCGTCCTTGTCTTATCATCTTAGTTTCGTCCATCTCGTGATGAAGCTAAAGCAGCCAGATGGCTGGTGTTTATTGTACTAAATGCTTTCCAATGGCATCGGATAGTGACTTTATTGTTTTTCTTGTACTTTAACAAAACTATGTTTTTCTAACCTTAGCCCTATGTCCTTATAACACTGACACCATTATACCCTTCTTTTAGAATACCATTGCAAAAGGTTAAAGAGTTGATCATCTTCTTTTAAGATACCATTATCAAAAGATTAAAAGGTTAAACTATTGGGTAACATTACATTTTGACATGATTTCTTAGTCTAATGAATGAAACACCATCTATTTCAGAACCATCAGATATCGCAAACAGAACCAGTAGAAGCGCTGTACCAAACTAACAGTCAAATAAGTTTCAACTTTCTTAATATGTCGTGCAGAAAATAGGCTTTTGACCATAAATATGTGGATCTGATGGAGAGAAGGAGAGACTTAAAAAGAAGTAGTGGCTGATCCAGTCTTATCTAGTGGGATCCTAAGATCTTACTGGATTTTATCAAATTCATTGATCAATCTAAAACAGTTTAGTCTATAACTTCACTGACCCAAACTAGGACCTCATTGGTCTAACTTAGAACCTCCTGTAATCTAACTCAAGACCCCACTGACTCAGTCATGTTTATGACTTAATATTTGAGTGACCTCACTGTACAAAATTTTTAAGTCCGCCGCTGAAAAGAAGAGGGGAATATATTGCAAGTAGAAAAGGGAGACGAAATAAATAACTTAGACCATAGCGGGATCAAATTATATTAGTCCTCTGAGACGATTTGGGCGTCACCCAAATCAGCATTTAAGCATAGGATATTAACTTTAGTTTATGGCCTTTTCATATAAGGCAGGTTTGGTTATAGAATATCAATTTAGATATTATATTAACTTGATATTAATATTTTTTACCATCATAATACTAATATTGAAACTCATATTAGAAGCATATACAAGAAGGCGGTCAAAGGAGAAACAGAGTTACGAATGAGAAAAAAAAAAGAAAAGAGGAAAGATAACTTTGAGACCCTTGAAGATTAAATCCTAACGTTTCTAATATAAATTCAAACTTGTATTAAATTTGTCACAATAAATTATTAGTATCTAAAAATATGTCATTACCAAATGACAAATACCGATATTAGTAATAATAATAGAATTAGTGTTTGCTAAAAATATATATATCTAATAATTAAATGAGTTCTTAAAAAAGATCATAATAAGTACTTAGACGAATTCTTAACGAGTATTAAACCGAGTTCTTAACCGAACTTGTTCACCAACATGATCGAGCCGAATTCACTTATGCTCAAACTTAACTTATTTAATGAATCGAATTTAAATTTTTATTCAAACTTATTTATTTGAACTTAATAAATAAATTGAGTCGAATTCTTATCGAATAATTTTACGAGTTATTGATTCATTTGTAAAAAAACCTACTATAACGTACTAATCAAATCCTCCATAAATTTTCCAAGTCGGCACGTCTCTCTCTAACCTTTTTTTCTCGGAGATAGAATGACGACAAGATCATAATAGATGGGAGAACCTAATTAGTGGAGGCGCCTCGGGATTAAGACGAGATTTGGAAGAGCCCATCCAGGAGAAGGAGACCTAAGATTTTGCTCGACGCCGATGGATTTGTTCTCTTGCTCCGGTGCATTTGCGGCGGCGCCCCCGCCAATTCCCCGAGTCACGATCAATGCGTGGAACCCCTTCACAGATGGTGGCAGCTCAGTGGGCCGCCAACACCACTTCCTCTTGGTTAAGCAATCATAGACCGCAGAACAACAACAACAAAGTCCAGCCGTGTTGCCGTGTTCTCCTCAGCTTACATGGTTTAATTATGAGCTCGTCTTGCGGACCAGAGTGGGTTGGCGGTCATCTTGGGAATCAAAGTGGGTTTATCCGTTGGGGAGGAGGTCCGGATCAAGGCCACCCATGAAGTAGGCTCTGACGTGACAGGTTGTATTAATATTGGGATTTGCTGTGGGATTTCTCTTTTTTTTTTTCTTTCTCTCTCTCTCTCTCATTAAAGTAGAGTAGGAAAAAGCCAAATCGAACACTAACGTCCTTCTGGGGGGCACTGGGGATTTCCCGTGTCGTTTCTGAGAGGAGGGGTCGGGTCCTCTTCTCGGAACCAACGGGTCATCCAATAAAACCCTCAAGCTGTCTTCTTATAATCAGGTGGCTTAGTGACGAGGTATAAAAATACATATATATACAGAAGATTCACGTTCGAATTTAGGTAAGTAGGCTAATGGTCCGCACAAGGTCCCCGGTTCCAGGTGAATATTTTGGACTTGAACAAATCTCTAAAGAAGTAATCTCACAAATAAAGAAATAAATAATTTCATGACACATTTAGACTAATGGCACATAAATTTTTTAGACTCCTAACCAACTTGACTAGGAGACCTCTCAGAGGCCATGAGGTGAAGCCAGTAGGTTCCACCTGATTATTTATAGAGACATAATACATGTGAGAACATATAGTAGCTATAATAAAAATTTATAGTATTAGCCCCACTTGGATGGCAGAATGAGTTATCAGCAAGATAAGTTATCTACATTGCCTATCTTGGGATAATGAGTGCTTCATTTTGAAAGCAGGTAAAATTCAAGATGAAATATTAAGTTCTTTTAAGTGTAGGGTAAATTACTCATTCATCTAATTTTAAGAATAGTAATGCTCGCTGCACTGAGGACAATGTAATAAAATTGAGTCACCTTATAATGTAAGATGGCATTGGCCCACTTGGACAGGATCACATAGGTTGGGTAGTCTTTTTCATGGGTAGACCATATAAGTATTAAATATGGTTGAAAGATTTTGACCGCGACAAATTTATGTACATATGACAAATACTTCGTAGACATGCCACTGAGTATTTGTCATGTCTATAAATCTGTAAGTATATGCGTAGGGATGACAAATACATTTTAGGCATGACAAGTACTACTCATCACGTCTACAAAGTATTTGTCATATATATATAAAATATTTGTCCCACTTAAAAAGATGACCAATATTTCTTAAGCGTGACAAATACTTTGTTGTCATGCCCAATAATATTTGTAACGCCCACAAAACATTTTTGTCACGTTCAAAATATCTGTAAGCACATGCGTAAAGATGACAAATATATTTTAGGCACGACAAGTACCACTTGTCACCTCTACAAAGTATTTGTCATATATATATAAAATATTTGTCACACTTAAAAAGAGGACAAATATTTCTTAAGTGTGACAAATACTTCGTAGTCATCACAAATAATATTTGTAACGCCAACAAAATATTTTTGTCACGTTCAAAATTCTCCGTCCACCAACATTTAATGCTTGTGTAATTTATCTGTGAAAGAATTGCCCAACTTATGTGCCCTCGGTACAACAAATATTATTTTTTTAAGAGTAAATCATTCTTAGTCGGAATACTAAATCTTTCGTATCAAATTAGAATTTGACTTATTTCGTTAATAAGAAGACCTTATTCTACTAGATTCTCTTATCAAAGTAAGGTCTAACGATTCGGTCTTATTACCAAATAAGAGCCAATAATAGGTCTTTGCTTATGATCGATGAGCTTTCAATTTATTATAAAAATTTCATAACATAAGTTGAGGAAGAATATTTGCGGTAATGCCTCACAAAATTGCAGTTTTAATCGTCATGCGATGGCATTATCAAATGGCATGCGGTCAATCCACCTCAACACAAGAGGTACGACAGAACTTAAACACCATGTGTTGTTCAGTTGTGTGATTTGATGCCATTTGTAACTACAATGTCTTGAAGTAGGTTATTACCTTAACTTTAGAGTAGGAGTTAAAGACCCTCTCTTCTCGTTTCCAAACTGCCTTCAATACCTTATGCCCCCACGCAAGATCACAATTCTACTCAAACGTCACTTTGATAGCAAAATAAGTTATTCGGATCATTTATATTAGAATAAGAGACGTTTCATTTTGATGGTGATGTGAGGTCCAGTAATAGAATAGATAGAATAAGTAATTCTTAGTGATGGAATAATCCAATTGGACCCAACGAGGAGATCAAGAGCTGATCTAGAAGTGGGCCGAGAGGCATCCGACAGGTGTTCTGCCTAGCAACCTATAGTGGCCAAAATCCAATCAACTTCGGGCCAGTCCAGGGATGGCCGAGATATGGGCCTTCGGCCCGTCAAGTATGAAGGAGGTCCATAATACTTTTTGTGTGACTTATGTTCTCATCTCTATGAATAATCTTGCATCGCCTGTCATAAAAAAAAAAAATTCTCTCACCTGCTCACTATAAATAGAATACTGCTTGCATCAGAAAAAGTAAAGAATGAAACCTTCACTCCTATCTTAGTGCATTATTATAGTTCTTAAGTCTGATACTGACTTGATCATCGGAGATGACTTCCCTGAGCCGAGACCCAAGACCTTTGCTGACGATCTCTTCTTCTCGCAAACAATTTCACCCTCATTTCCGAATCCTTCTCGACTTCGGACCCTCCTCTCAACTTCGGATCCTCTCTGAATTTCTGGATCCCGCATCTCAGCACCATCTACGATTGGCTCAACTACATCACTTAGGTTTAAAGTGCAATTGCTTACTCTCCTTATCTAAGAAACAAACAAATCTAATGTAGTATAATCTATTCTACCTATCAAATTAGAATTAATTTATTCTAAGAATAAGATCCCTTATTGTTCTCCTATTCTCCTTTAAAAAAGAGATTCCACCTGCTGGGTAGTCGGAATAGGCGTTCCAACAATGAAATGTGCGGATCATGTAGTGTCGAAATTTGAGGGCTGGTGAGAGGAGAACTTATGAGCACAGGCCCGTAGCGTAGTAGCGTTGGGTGTCGCTCACCGCTCCTACTCGGGGAGCAGGTCGCGTATTCGATCCCGCCGCAATCTTGTCAGACCTTTCTCCTTTATTAAGTGAATTTTCCACGGTTTTCAGTGGACGCTTTTCATTTCTAGTGCAGGAAAATACTTTCTCTCTTGGAGGGATTTATATGGCCTTGGGCCGGTTCGATCTCAACTCGTCTTGTTGGATGCCTTGTCCCAGAACCACTCGGCTACTACTAAAAAAGGAAAAAAGAGGGGAACTCATGTACGTGAACCTTCTGATGTTGGGAATCCAAAGCCAAACAGCCTCAGGAATCTTACGAGGATTGCTGGGTGGGAAACTTGGATAAGCAAAATCTGCGAAAGACTATTCGTGGGGGGTCATGTCGGGCTACAGGGCGCCCTGTAGTCTGTCTGTGTCCCAACTTGGTGCGTACGGCGCCGACCGCATTAACGTGGGTGGACTCCTCCATTGAGAATGCTTATCCGAACCCTGCTCCTTCGTCAATTTTTGAAAAAAATGTTACCACAGCACAAACCTAAATCGGATTATTAGGTTATACATTATTTCGGATTACACAGCGCTTGAGCATACTGCAAAAATGATTACATTGTTGGAAACTTAATTTGTTAACAGACTTTTAGAAAATTCAAGTTTTGGATGATTATGTTCAAGTGAAAAATCTTATTTGGGTGTTATTTTATGTGATGGGATAATTTAAGTACAATTGACAAAAGTATTTTTACCTTTGATGTAAAAGTAAAAAAAAATATTATTTTTTTCTGTGTACAATAAGTGGGCACATTTTCATCCAAATTTGCAGTGCTTTTTTCAAGGTTCATCTCGAGATGATTTTTGGGAGGGAAAAAATTGTATCTATCAGTGTCCATGAGTCTCTCTCTCTCTCTCATACTTATATTTTATTTTATTTTCAAAGTCCAAAGTGAATAAAATTCATTTAGAAATATTAAAAAGCTGAAGATCAAGTGAGAATCAATGCCCCTGATTTCCGAGTTGGGTCAATTAGAACTTAGGGTCAATCCAACCCTTAAAAGGATGTGAGAGAACTTAACAATAATCTAATATATATAGTAAATTAATCTTATAATATATTTAGTCAAATCAAATTGAATATGTTTTAGCTCGAATTAAAGTCAGGTGAATTAGATAAGATTAACATTGAGTCGGCTTGACTCTTGGAAGCCTTACTTTAAGATGTATCCAGTGTGCACGAGGCTCTCACTATTTGTGGGGCCTGCGAAAAAAACACTTCACGTAATCTTATATCTGTTAAGTAGAAGAGTTGTTTTTTTAATTCGAATTCGTGACCTTTGGATCACAAATAAGATAACTTAATCATTGCTCTAGATCCATCCTTCTACTTAAAGATATACATTGAAAGAAGAAATCGTTCATCGGCTAGACATCTGTGCGCACAATTTTCCTACTTGAGAAGATATCGTATCTTCCTGCACATGAGAATAAATCTCAAGTAGATATCAAGAAATCTTTCATGGTGGTGATGGTGTGCTAGCAAACATGGGAGCTAATTAAAACACTGTATATGTTGTTGTGTTGGTTTGAAGAAGATGTGCGGGGACATCACTAGTGGGAAAGTGGTAGTCCACTTAAATTTCCACCTACATGTGTTAAATGGTGTGGTTGCCGGTTGGACAGCTTGTGGGCAAGATCATTGTTTCCCTGTCTGAAAGGATGATCGTGTCGGTACTGTTCTCTCTCTCATGAACGGAGGACCAATGCATGTTTACCTAAAAATTACTTCCATGTTCAAGAGACGTGCTCTGCATCCTTGATCTGTTGTTGATTGGATGGCATCAGGCCTTCTCCCATCAACATATATAAAGCATGGTTAAGATCGATTTTGGTGGGTAATTTCTACAAGACCTTTCTATTCTTTTCGCCGGGTGTTTAGACTATATAATGTCCAGCTACCCATTGCATTAGTGCCATAAACCTCCAAGCGTACTGTGACTGAGGAGCACTACTCCAGGAGGGAGGTCCCCCTCTTTAGAAGGAATTGCTGGAATCTGTCACTACTCCTAAGAGCAATAAAACTTGCACTTTGCCACAACCTCCTCTACTTTTCTCTCCTGTCCAGTTGCACTGAACACTGACAAATGATCTTCAGTGATATACTCACACAGTAAGCTTGAATCGACTCCAGTGCATAGTCGCTTATACCATCTTCTAGATCTTACAAATCTTTCCCTTCACCGTGAGCAACCAAGCTTGTGACAGTAAGCCGCCAAACGCATATAGTTTTGAACTTATCTGCACTATTACATCCATTATTAGCGTCCTTATCAGTCATCCTCCGATATATATAGAACCAAATCACCAGAACATGTCAAACTTTGCAATTTGCATTCGTCTTCACTACAACATTGTACGTACCTTAAACAAACGTGTTGAAAACAACATAGTTCAGAGCCTTCAGACATGGATGGACACGAATGGGCATGAAGTCACAAACACAACGCTTATCAGCAGTTGAAGAGACATGTCAGAAAAAACATGCAGAAAACTCTGTCACACCAATGATGAATGACGTGAAAAGACCTATCAGAAAGGGAAATGGGCGCCACTCCGGCACGGGGTGTAGTAATTAAGAATGCATGAACAGAACGGATGTTGGCATGTGTAGATTCAGGTAAACCTAAATAACAATGCTCATGAATGACCTGAGTTTTGAACAAGCATGCAGCGACAAGCAAGGAGATTAGATCCTTCACCCTTATTTTTGGTGGGTCTACTAATCTTGTCTCATGTGATCTTAAAACATTTTGACCATTTATTTAAAATATAATAAAAATAAAAAAATGAAATTATATTCAAACTACGTGAAAGGACATTAATAGATCTATTAGACATGAGATCCACCGGGGATATCGTACGTTCCACCAGCACGTGACCTTAACAAGCTTGTCCGGAGGATAATCCAATGTCTGGACCTGTGGTTATAATAGCATGTCAACACTAACTTCAGAAGCAAGTCCTCCCTCGTTCTTTCGTTAACAGTTGATCAAACAAATTAAATTTAGAATTTTCAAGATTATATCATTTGTTTAGATCATAAATTGACCTACATTAATGAGAAAAGAGTTTACTGCATGCATTAAGGGGATTCGAAACCATGAACACACGTATTAACTTGCGTAACATGAGACAGTATGCAACAATTAGGACAGATCTTGGCTTCCACGATTTTTCATGGACAAACAGAAACTTGTTTGGTGGATTAAACATGGTACGCTTGCTTCATACGATGTCTAATTCTATCGCCCAAACGGCAGAGAAATGAAGAGTTGTTTATGGAAATGACAAACTATGCATACGACAAACTAAGGACGTCACGTTAAGAGCGATAGTAGGCTTCTTTTTTTGAACTTTTATGTGCTCTTAGATTAGTGACAAGAAATAGGTTATAAACAGATAGAATACGGAAACGAAAATATATATTTTTATTTTTTGATTTCGATAACAATAATTAATTCTTATTTTCAATTTTGATAAAATTGAAAAATATATTTTTGTTTCCATTTTTTATAAGATTAGAAAGTGTATTTTTCGTTTTCGATTTGTATTCGGTTTCGATATCAAAATCGGATATTATTTTTGATAACTATAAAAAACTATTGTTTTTTAATTTATTTTTTAAAAATTTATTAAGGTCTTCCCTTCTTACAAAAGTCCATCTCCTCAACCGTTAGATTAAAAATAATCCAAAGGTTAATATTGATAGATGAATAAGTAATTTTATCATAAAATGATGAAAAAGTAGACTCCATCATGTTCGTGCAACCCGATCTCTAATTAGACAATTAAAAAAAAAATTAAAAATTAAAAATTAAAAATCTAAAAAATAGAAAATCTCAACCCAACCTTCAATCAGATGGCCTAAAAAATTTAAAAATGGAAGTTGAAAATCTAAAAAATAAAAAATATAAGTTGTATGGGAATATTGGACATGATGGAACCCACTATAAAAGAATTTCAAAGAAAAAAAAAAAACTTGTGATTGTAGCCATCCAATCTAAACAGATTTGACGGCTACGCCTTGTAATGCAACTTGCACGGCACCCCAAGCCTAACCATTACATTAAAGGGGAAAGCCAGGGACAAGTTGTGGTTTTAGAAATGACAAATTACTTAGTTAATTTCGGTCAGGGCGATGGGTCCGCCTAATTAAGCGACAATTTTAGGTCCGTCTAATTTTTGGAGAAATAGATCTCAACAGCACCAAGACTATATGACTGGAGAGTTTTTAGGTTCCAATCAGGTTCGAACCTAAGACCTCCCATTTGAAAGGGAGGTGGTGAACCAACTGTCCTAGGCAGCTGGTTCGACAAACTACATAGATCGCTAACCAAGGACATCACACTAAAGATATTGGGAGTTACTTTGCATAACAAGATAGCATAAATATGACAGAGGAGCACCAGGGGTCTTCAGTAAAATAAGAAGAGAAATACTTGTTGCACCACTTAAGATGTAATAACGTCCACATGGAATACATCTTCTAATAATGAAACACTATTTGGCACTTCCCACATAGCCTTTTATAACGTTATAATCGCACTTGATGTGCATTGACGTTAGCGCACATGGATGTCTCTTAAAAAGAAAAAAAAAATTACTTTTACTTTGAACTTTGGAGAGCATATATGCATTTTCGGAAGTATATACATCTTTTCCGAAGCATGTAAAAAATTAGGAGAGCATGTGCTTCTCAAAGTATGTACATGCTTTTGAGAATATGTATAAAATTTGAGGGGCATGTTCATCGTGAACATGCTCTTCGAACCATATACATGATCTCAAGAGCGTATATATGTTCTCGAAAGCACATAAATATTTTCCAAAATTTAAAGTAAAAGTAATTTTTTTTAAAGAGAGCCTATGTGCACTGGTGTCAATGTGCGTCATATGCCATTGTGACCCTATAGGGGGACATGTGGAGGACGCCAAATAACGTTTTATGATTAGAAGACAAATTTCACGTGAATAAATAGTACAGCAAGTATTTTTCAAATAAGAATTCTTATAAACCAACAAGTATATATTTGAGCACGGTTCTGAAGAAGCTATGCCAAATAAGTTGAAGATATTTCTCCTCATTTCCGTCGTTGACTTGGGTTACAAAACCCCAACAAGACGGCTTCATTGATGTGGAGAACATAGCGCGAGACCAAAAGGACTGAAGCTGGCCAGATCATACAGTCATGTGTTAAGCTTGCATATGGTTTCGGACAAGAAGGTGATACACCAAAAGGAATGGAAAAGAACACAAAGGACACGTGATGGTGTGGTCGATCGATCGGGACCATCCTAAGCTTTTTGTTTCTTTTAACAAACAAAAGAGGGGGGAAAATGGTCAAACCTAGCTAGTAAAAGCATTGGATATGTATCCAATATTATATGGTTTGCCTCCGGATACTGCCAACTTTAGCAGATCCTTCACGATCCACAACGAAGAACTGGAACCGAAAGTGAAAGAATGTAAAATATAAGGCAAAGTGATTAAGTAATAGTGAAAGAATGTAAAATATAAGGCTTTTGGATCCATTTGACGACTCCACACTTCATGAGCGCTGAAATTGGTTTAAGAGTGGCCAAGATTGGCCGCAGAGACATGAAAAATCGAAGATGTCAGTCCTAACTGCAGGTAACAATATAATTCGGATACTAAGCGGGGATTTTATAGATAGGTTAATGTGATAACTAATTTTCATACAGCATAGACAGAGAAACAGAGAGACTTAAGGTTCGTCTGGTATGCGCTGTAAAATATTGTAGAATTTTGATTTTGAAATCACTGATTTTAAAATAAGTGAAAATAAGATTTTTGGTTTTAAAATCACGGATCTTGAAATCACTAATTTTAGTTTACAGTGATTTGAGACAAAATCAAAATCAACTAAAAAGAAGATTTTAAGAGTTAAGGGATTTTAAAACACAGTAATTTATTACATACCAAACTTGCAAAAAAGAAACGTAAAACAATTTACGTTACTCCAAACACAAGGAAAATAT
The DNA here is from genome assembly GCA_030544215.1 of Zantedeschia hybrid cultivar. NCBI lineage: Eukaryota > Viridiplantae > Streptophyta > Magnoliopsida > Alismatales > Araceae > Zantedeschia > Zantedeschia hybrid cultivar. The sequence goes on along the minus strand of JARZZO010000014.1, from coordinate 19,299,802 downwards.
CATTTACAATGTTTATGACATTTTGTGACATTTTATTACGTGCCAAACAACCCTTAGTGATTCGATAATAGGCATCTCTCTCAACCAAGAATGACGCTTCCAAGGATGGTTATTCAAAAGAGTAATATTTGATGCACTGCATGTGGTATAGCAAACTGAGAAGCTTGTGTAAACTATCCCGGATCCGACAACCAAAAGGATTCCAAAAATAAAGCTTCAGTTTGGAATCCCTTTGTTGTTTGAAAGTGAGCTTGAAAGTAAGTGAGTTCCATGTAACTCACTTATTTTATCTCACTTTTAATAGTTTGGTTGTTAATTTGAAGTTTTTAAAAATGTTGAAACTCACCTCCTTAAAAGAACTCGAAAGAACCGAGATGACTTCTTAAGAAAATGTTCCGAAGATACTTCCATACAACTCATCTCTCTCTATTTAACGTAAACCCTACTTCTTTCTTAATACCTACAAATAACCAAATAATCAAAATTGACTTTCTGCAAGTCAATCGTATGCAACTAGACAATAAAATCGACCTCTTAAAAGTGAGTTACAAGTAACTAAACTACCACACTTTAAACTCACTTACAGGTAACTCACTTTCACGGAGTCACCTCCAATATAAGTAAGCTACTTCCATTCAATCAAAGGCACTCTTGTTGGGCTTGACCCATTGAGTGTGTTTTTCACTGTTCATATCTAAATGTCTGAAATCTACTTTTCACGTCTAACCTCTCACTGCATCACAAAAAACTTCTGAAAATAATTAAGAGTTCTACATATGTATTTGTTTGACAACCAGATTTAACTTACGTCTTAAGAATATGATTAGCCCTTGCATTTCCAAATTCTCCTCCCAATGGGTTACGGTGGTAAGCATAGAACATCAACTTGGGCAGTGCAGCATCATTTTGGCATTCTGTCAAACAGGTTCTGGTCATGCACAAAGTGACGGTTAGAAACTTGCCTCCATGCCGTCACGTCTATTGGGAGTGTCCCTTCTCTGTACAACTCAAGTTCCTTCGATCCAAGGCTTCCCCATTCGAGCTCGCCGCCAACAAGTAGCCTACATCAAGGCCTACCTTGTGATCATACACCTCACCTCCGGCATACCCGCCAAGGTGTGCACCATACACACTGCCTTGTCCACCATCAGCTCCAGCAGCTGCCGCATCACCCCTGCACGCATAGTCCGCAGCTTGTTCTCCATCACCGAGTAGAGCATGTAGAGTGTCGTGGAGGCGTCCTTCTTCTCCAGGAAGCTGCTGGTCTCCAGAAGGTTCACCAGGCACCAGGATGGCCCCGGACCACCCAATTGCGATATTTTACTCGTCGACTTGCACGAGACAGAGGAGCGAGCAAGTGGCGTTCTATTTAGATGCCAGACCTAAGTGCCTGAAGCAAGGCTTGATTGCACCGGCGGCAGCAATGAGGTACTTGTTCTCGTCGCAGAGCGAGAGGTTGAGAACGACTGTGATGTTGTGCTCTTGCAACTGGGGATCCACAGCTTTTGGTGGAAACGGGAGAACATATGTAACTAACGTCTGAAACAAAAAAAGTGACCCATTACTTAATTTTTAAGAGAAACTTCAGATAAAAGAGATTCATTAAGATAGGAAATAAGACATTTTACCAAACAGTCAGAACTATTACATGTCTGACCGCTTCAGACAAAAGAGACTTATTAAGTTTTATCAAACAGGCCCTAAGTGTCATCAAATGAGCCCTTAGTCTTTTTTAAGAATTTTCTGAATTATCTCATCATGTTGAGCATGATGGAACTGACCATAAAAAAAATAAAAAAATAAAAAAACATTTGGGCTGCACCGCAAGAATATTCTCTACCTAAAGAACACCGGTTCATCGGGCCCATAGGAGGGAGATAAGTCCCAAATCCAGTTATCTACAGGCCAATGTAACCAAATGAGATCTCGGGAAAAGTTTGGCCACCAACAAACGATCTTAAATTAACAAGAATATGAAAGCTTCAAAAAAAACGAAAAAAAAAAAATAGTACATAAACATTAAAATTAAAAAATTAACGCAGTCTTTGAAATATTGTTTAAAAAGCACATTAAACCGTGGATAAATTATGACTTCTTGAATTTGCGAACATGTTATGTTAGGATGAAAAAGTGCAAATAAACTATATAAATTTTCAAAAAATCTGCAGATTTATGCTACAGTGATCCTATGTTACAAAAGAATAAAGAAGAGAAACATTTGCTGCACTGCCACCCATACTGCAATACATGGCAGTGCAAATTTCGCATGCCTTCTTGTTCGTATAGGTTCATTTTTATGACAATCCAAAAATATATAAAAAATCAAAATATTAGGCTCAGTCCATTTATAACCTTTTTATTGTTTATTGGGACTCAATTTTTTAGTTTTTAAATTTTCCTAAGCTGTTCGATCTGAGATCAAGGTATACGAAATTTACGCCAGATCAGGACCACTAACTGGGGCTTCCAGCGTGGAATTTAACTCATCAACTTAAAACACCTATTTTTTATATATAACTGCCATGGCCATGCAGCGAGTGGTTCTCAATAAAAAGAAACCAAACTGGGCCGTAGAAGGACGCCTACGGGAAAGCCCATTCTTTCAACAGGATAACGGTTACACGGGCCAAACCCTGTCGTCCCTATCATGGACATCCAACAGCGTTCAAAGAAACACCGAAGGTCTCTCTTTGATTTTTATTTTTTTTTTAGTCCCCAAAATGCCAATTGTCTGTTAAGGAGGAGATGCTTAGGTAGACCAATGAACACTAGGTGTAGATGGAGGTGGAGAAACCGGTCTATAGAGGATCCGGTCCCTACAAGAGTTGCCTGTTTCATGTACTTGTACAGAGTTGCTTCCCGTGTGTAGTAGACTGTAAATATTGGTATTCTCAGGGTTAGAGAAACCCTTGTTTCCACATGCAGCCGTCCTTCTCTGCTGCGGCTTCTTGCTCTTTACCTTGCCGGAGCCATGGAGAAGCTGAAGGAGAAGGTAGGCAGCTGGGCGAAGAACGTGAAGAATATTGTTTGCAGGTCTCGTCATCACTTGTCCAATAAGGTAAAATCATCTACAAGTACCGCACCATGCATACGTTAAAAATAACTTTGCTAGCTATGTCTTGTTATTTCAGGCGCAACATTAATTGAGCAAAGGCTTGAACAGAGCTGCTGGGACATTGCTGGCTGGTGCACTGGGGCTTGGGGCTCACCACCTGGCGGCTCTCTCCGGGGCCAGAGGAGAACCCATCATTCTTGGCTTGTTGGTAGTCCTGGGTAAGGAACTATACATCTAAATATTGGACGAGTTTATCATGCGTTCGCTAGGCTTAAAGATAGATGTATGCATAGATTTGAGCATGAGTACTTCAGACATAAATATAACGGTGTCAATTTGTTAAACACTTCAATGGAGCTGTGGCACGTAGACAATCTTTAGTGAAGTTCTTGGATGATTCTATGATGATACGTCCCTAGTTAAGCATTATGTTTAACGTATCCTTAATGGCCAGCCGTCCCCATAAACTAGTCTCCTTCATTACAAGGGCCCCTCCGGTGGGCATAGCTGCCTTAATTAGGCGAGGTGTCAAGAAATAATAATTTGAACAAGTATATATATTGTTAGAGAACAGGGTGAGAATACGTATGCTCAACCCAAAACTTGCTTTGAGCTTTCATGTTGGAGAGTTTAATTCTTAATGTTGTACTATTAGAATCAGTCGTCATGTTTAATTACTTGGCTAGCTCAAGTGGGCCGGCAGCGCAGCTCGATTACTACGTATGGGTGGCATGCAGAACGTATTGGCTCATGTACACGACAACGTCCACCCAAAGTTTCATCACACACTAGCAGTAGGAACAGTAACCATTATCATACACATGTTGCTGGCTAAAAATTATGAAAAGAGTCCGACGAATTCTGTGCAATTATTTTAAAATCCTTGTTAGTTAACCATTTAATTCCTTCAGATTAAAATAGATCTTAAAACCATGCATACCAGCTGATGACACTAGCTTAAACATTTTAGTGAGGTCAGATAAACAAGTTGAAGCTTGATTTAGTCTCTCATATATGATTAGGGATGTCAATTGGGCGGACTGGGCTGGGTTATGTGATAATTTGGCTCTAATTCAAGTTCAAAATAGTCCAGCTCAAATTCAGTTCAAATTTAACCCAAATTCAACTCAAATTCAACTTCAATTCAATAGTGAGTGGGTTGGATTGGGTCGAGTTAGGCTGGCCCTGGTTATAAATGATTTGTTAAAGTGTTTCAATTTTTATGAATTATTGTAAAAGTCAATAGTTTAAACTGGACCAGCCCGTTTTCAATTCAGCTCATCTCAGATTTAATTAACGTCAATCTAAATTTAGTCCAACCCACTTTATATATAATTTAGATCAACCTAATTTTCTTTAATACGGACTAAGTTAAACTAGGCTACAGGCTGACCCGTCCGATTGACATCCCTATATATGACTCAGTACTATCCAAGAGGTCAATTCCTTAAATCTAACTTGCCACATTCCTCTACAAATAGACACTACTAAACAATGAGACACATGTGCTGCACGTGCAATAAATGATGCATTAAAAAATATCTTAATAATGAACACCACAATTTTATAAATTAAAAAAGAAAGTCTCAAAAAGTCGAAGAGTTATCGTGTATGTTATTATTAGAGAAAAATTGCCCATGATTGCAATCAAAGAGAGAGAAATAGCTTTGCAATATCAAGCATTGAAAAAATAGTAACAAGGTTATCCATTAAAATTAAATTAAACCATTAGATTTTAAATTTTCATTATAGATATGGACATAATTGATAGTCTAACTTGTATAAATGTTTACTGAGGTCGTAAATTTTAATCATTATACTATAGAAATTAAATTACGACTCATTGAAGTTCTCTCAGCTATTTACAAGTAAAAAATATATATCCATGCAATCCACGATAGAGAAAAAGGATACTTTGCATAAACCAATTAAAAAATCTTTATAATATATAATAAATATTGGTATGAATTGCGCAAACATTATAAATCTATGTAGACAATAATGCTTACTACAACGACTCAAAAATTATCAATCTATGCAGATAATACTGTCCAGGTCTTTATCATCGGCTTACTTTAAGATTTAAGGACATATATAGAAGGGATTCAAATTATTTTACTTTTTAAAATGATTATCACCTAAACTCAACGTCTGCGTCATCTGGACAAAACTAAAAAGATTAAAAATAAAAAATTTACACTCTCACATGATCCGAGAACTGATTACCCTATCGCAACGCCACATATTTAACCACTATTATTCATCTAAATTAGGTTGCCAAAATCTTTAAGTGAAACATGCGATCCAATGGAATTGAAATTATGTTATAAATGCAATTAAATTAGTTCATATATTCAATATCATGATCCAGCGGAATTGAAATTATGTTAAAAATGCAATTAAGTTATATATGTTAATTTTTTTTTTTTTTAATTCACAAGGTGGATACTCTGATTAGCGCGAAGAAAATTACTATCAATGAGAGTCAAATTAAATGGCGATGGCCGCAATGAGAATAAATGGAGAGGGCAATATTAGCATTTTGAATATAGAGGTTATGATGTGTGCATGTGCTGCGTGGCTGCTAGTGCACATATTGTTAGCACACTCAGCACTCAAGATTTTATGGGGGGATAAAGAGTCATTATTACGAAGTTTTAAAGATAATAATAAAAGTTTTTAATATATTATCTTTTCATTTCATAAGAAGATTAATATACAATCGGATACAACAAAGGAGGGAACTCCTGCGAAAAACCTAAATTGTGTTTGGCTCAACTTTTAATTAATGAAAGTCATTTTTTGACTTCCACTTATAACATGAAAAAAGATAGATGCAGGTAGTTATATCTAATTTTAAGTTATTATAAAAGTTAAATTCCTCTACTAATCTCATTTTTTCTTTAATTTAAGAAGTTTCAAATTGTAGTTTTTAGTTGGAAGCTGAAAATAAATTAAGGACGTGTTTAGCGCAATTTCTAATTGGAAACACTTGTAAACTTTTATCTAATTATTTTGTGAGGAAAAAAATAGGTGTCTAAAGTTGCTTTCATAGCATTTAATTTATTTCTTTGGCTTCCAACCAAAAGCTACTACTTGAAGCCTCCTAAATTGAACAAAAATGAGGTTGATAGGAGGGATTTGACCTTTATAACAACAAAAAATTAGTTACAACTACTAGCGTCCGTCATTTTTCATGTTATAAGAGACAACCAAAAATGACTTTGAATTAAAGTTATGCCAAACAGTCTACTTTCTAATAATTATTTTATTTTTTTCCTTACAAAATAATTATATAAAAATTTAAAAGTACTTCCATTTAGAAGCTGCACCAAACGTATCCTTAATGGTGCCGCCTTGATGTGGTCCATGGACGCACAGAACCACGTAGAACAACAGATTGCCATCATGTTATTAAACATCTGCTTGTCTCCTTGAAGAATAAAGACGAATAAGAGAAGAATAAGTTTAATTTTACTTTGACAAGCAAAATGGTTTACACCTTGAAGAATAACGTGTTCGAAGAATAAGGAGAATTACTTATTCCACCCTAAACTATTTCATCTTAAATTCAAGAATTACTTATTCTTTTTATCCCGTTAGCGGGTCCCACAAAATTGTCAAACTGAAACATAGATATTATTCCGTCAGTGAGCTCCACGTAATAACTTATTCTCCGAACAAAGTGGAGCATAAGGTCATATCAGTGGTCCGACCTTATACAGAGGGGATGGGGCGGACATAAATTGAAGAGATAAACGCCTACATAAGCGAGGAGATAGGGTGAAGGGCCGACCAGTTAGGAGGGGTGAAGGGGAGAGGGAGGAGAGTAGGGGCGGTGGATGAAGGGTGAGTGATGAGACCAGCGAGCAAGGGAAGCTACTAGGGCAGGGTGGGGTGGGGGGCATCCGACAAACCGAAAGGATCGACATTGTTAGGTGGGGACGAGGGGAAGCCGGATGGGCGCTAAAGGGCGACGAACGTGATTGAGATTGGGCGGCACCAAACAGGGAGGATGAAGAAAGGCTACAGAGGACGGCAGAAAGGAGGTGGGAAGGGCGGGGAACAGCGGATCGCGAGGGGAAAATTAGAGGAAGACAGGAAAAGAAGAAGAAAAGGGTGGGGAAGAAGGGACCTGCAAATGGGGGAAACAAAGGAAGGAGGAGGAAGGGGGGAGGGAAAGAGCCACGGGGGGCTCATCCCCCCCTCGCACTAGTTTTCTGCTAGTTTGTTCCAAAAACAGTTTTTAGCCCCGCCACTATTCCTACGTTAGTAATGATGTTCATATCCGTATGGCATCCATATGGTTCAGTCATGCAGACATGGTTCAGATGACCTTTTTTTCCACTTGAGCTTGAACAAAATCAGCTAACACTAGCTCATGTCTCAATTTGCTACGATTGCTAGGTAGATTCCCACATTAAACATCGTCAGAGGTGGAGATGGCGGCCTATGCACAATGGAGTACTGACAGCCTCTTTTCGTTGATTAGCTTTGCAAACTGTAAAAGGTTTTCCTGACGCTAAAAGGCCACTTCTACCCCAACCGTGAACAAAGACTAGTGGACAACAGCTTCAATACAGACTACAGTACAGCACAAGGTTTTGTTGTACTTGTTCCAGATAACATGATACTATCAACTTTTTAAACGAACAAACTGTGTGAAGCCCACCTGTTTGTTGAAATGTCTCCCTGGTCACTTTGTCTTATGTGGAGTACACGCCATGCAAACGGCAGCAACGTGTCTCACTTCACTCTTCCACCCGCGTAGCTTCTACTGCGTGAAGCTAAACAGTTCATGGGAAAGCAGGAAGAGAAAATATTAAACAGAACCTGCCCTGGAGATTTCTACTTAAATCGATTACAAACAGACGACTTTTTCCTACGCATATTCCAGGTGAACTTTGCAACATGGAAGCCGCCCCATGGCCGCTTTGGGTTCCGCCACCCGTGGAAGCAGTACCCGGAGCTGGGAGCCTTGGCCTGCCAGTGTGCATAACTACGTAGAGGTCCTTGACGCCCATGCCAACGAATGTGAGAATCCTCCTCTCTCCACGGAGTGCTCACAGCTTTGCTCAGAACTTGGCAGCGCGTTGAGGGAGCTGGCAACAAGCTAGCATGCGGAAGATGACGGAACCCGCCAGCGCCAACCAACACATCAAGAACTCCACTGCCGTCATCGAAAGCCTGAAGCACGTCATACTGGGGATCAGCAACGCTGTCTTTGGGATCCTCCACGGAGCATCCATGTCTCGTGTACGCGGGACATCGCGGCCTCGGTGGAGGAGTTCTGCCGCATTGTGAATTCTATGCGCGTTGCTGCTGCTGGTCACCAACAGAAGGCAGCGATGAAGCCTGCAGGTTCCGGTCCAAAGAGCCCTGATGTTTATATTGTAGTAGAAAAATGATGTGGTTATATATATATATATATACTAGGATGCAAACTGGTACAGTTCGTCAGTTTTGTTTTGGGCTTTAATTTTATATTTAAAAAAATAAAAAAAAATTATAATATTTTAAATATTCAATAATCTTCCTTATAGTTGTTTTAGTCTCTTGAGATTTTATTTTGACCGACCGATCGTAGTTAAATCTTGAAACTTAATTTTAGCCGTCCATCATACATATGTAAATCTTCATTTTCAAAAATTATAAAAAAATAGTTAAAAATTTAAAAAATCGTCAAATTAGTCCCTAAGGTTATTTCCATTCCTTAGAGTTTTAGTATTCACTACAAATTTACGAATGTAAATTTGGACGGCTTACATGGAAAGCCTCACGATCAAACGGTGTAATTTAAACTCAAATTGATGAAATTTATTTTGGGGGAGAGTTGAATATTTAGAATTTTATAAATTTTATTTTTTAAAAATGCATCATATCTGAAAACCTCCCTCTTGATGTTAAAAAATTAAAATTATCAAAATATTTAAAATATTCAAAAGTTGTTTCTCACCTCTTTAGATTCAATTTTCATCGTTCGATCGAAAAATTTAATTTTAATTGTCCAACTAAAGACATTAATGTTTAGGAATCAAAACTAAAACCCCAGTAAATGGGATCAACTCTAAAGACTAATTTGATGAATTTTTTATTTTTTAATTATTTTTCAATATTTTTAGACGTTAATTTTTTATATGTGACCGATTGGATAGATCTAATTGATCGTCAAGATCGGACGGTGAAAATTAGAGTCTCGAAAGGATTGGATCAAACCTAAGGGATTTATTTAAATATTTAAAAATCTATGAAATTTATTTATTCTTTTTTACAATGAAAAGGTTGGATTTTCAAGGAGGGCGCAATAGACACGTAAGCATGCAGGCACACGGTACCTTTCCAAATGGTTTATATTCATAATTATATTAATGGGTTTCGTGCTGGTGATGCATGACATCTGTGCATATGCTACCACTACTTCCGAGCATAGAACAGTTCACTGTTCACATGCCATCACACCCAAGTTCAAAAGAGACCCTTTTGGTTCATGCACTAATGGGCTAAAATCTCCCAAACAAAGTCAAGCCTAGCAAATCATCCAATTGCATCAAGGTCTCCAACTCTCTATGCACCGAAGGAATAAAAATTCTTAAAAGAGGGAACTTGACTAATGGTGAGCCTTGCTTTCTAGATGGCAGGTTTAATCATGTGATAAATAAGATGGCATCCAAATAGCTTGGGAAATGCCAGACAAAGAAGGGTTTAACAGTGTCCAATTTGGAATTTGCAGCCGCATAATCCCCAATACCAGATCTATGGGCCTGTAACTTTCTTGAGCTTACATTATAAACTGTGACAGCTCAACAGGGCCAGGGAGACAACAGGCCGGGCTTCGTAACCCTTTGGAGGCCGCATTAAAAACGTTGGGAATAAAGCCCACTGGAAATAAACGGGTCCCGTAGGCCCAAGGTCACTGGAACAGCACAAGGCGACATTGGCGGCAGCCTTAGTAACAGAACAAGGGATTGGTGATGATGCCTTTTTAGTGGAAAGTTTCGCCTGTATAGGATATCCATACTTTCAAAGAAACTAATTTTCAACATAAAATGTTTGTAGAATATTCTTTAACGGTGAAGAGAAAAAACATATTTTTATCCCTTGTACAAAATGAGAAAAACTATTGAAAAGGGCACAAAAACTTTCGGAATATTCTGTAGGGCCACTGCAAGTTTAAGATACCTAAAAGGGGCACTCGTCTTAAATTTTCATTTGCATGTGACGCAAAAGTCACAGTTTTGCCAGAATGCTACCTAAAATATCCTGAACTATTTTACAATTAGATTGCCCTAAATTTGACTAACTGAAAATTTTATCATCTCAAGCTAATAGCCAAAAATTACTTGTACATATTTGTTCTTTTACCAAGAACAATTTAGGATCCTCTTCTAAATTTTAAATTTTATATGAATGACTTTTCTTGATAGTTTATAGTTTAAAAGTCTTTTTTCGTGACTAAAGAATAATAAGGGTCTCATTCAGATATTTTGTCATCAAGAGTATTAAAAACATATTATATATTTAGATTAGGACAGGTTATTTGTAAAATATTTGAGGGTATTTTGGTTAATACATTAGTAAAAATATGACTTTTGTACCTATTTGCATAGCTTTAGCAGGGATGCCTCTGTTAGATATTTTGAAAGATTTTGTTCCCTTTTCAATTATTTTTCAAGATAGATATTGAGGGACAAGCATAAGGAGATTCTCTATGTTATGGGGGAGGGGTCATTGGCGTCGCGACTATGATTTTTTCGAATTTTAATTACACCATACGTGAAGTTAGGAAACTCTGCAAATCCAGTTGAAAATTTCAGAAAAAGAAAGATGAAGTTATATATATATATACACATACGCACACACACGCATACCATCTGATCAAATCCAACAGTTAATGCAGTCATGAATTAGCAAGTTTGGCATCCTCGAGTCAATTCAAACTTGAACAGTCGTACAGTTTCTAAATTATATCACACACAGATAAGAGAAGATGATATATATCCACTATATACGGCATATATTTCCTCATTTGTAAAGTGTTCAACCAAGTTCCAACCACGAATTTGATTGAGGTTTCTGGTCCACTCTGTGTTGAAGTTCTGACCTATAGTCTGAACACTAATAAATTTTTAACTTCCGTGAAGGCGACACTGGAAAAGGGTTAAGTAACAAGTGATCGCGACCTCAAATTTCCCAAGACGTTGAAAAGTCAACGCGGAAAAGATAGGCGTGTTCCACCAGCTAGCAACGATGTTATGACTCCCAGAGTTTGTGGCATCAGCAGCGAGCTAGTGTTGTTCGTTGTGGATCCATTTTGATTATTTTTAGAAGCCATGCGTCAGCTAGAGTGAATTGATCAAAAATAGCCTAGCGATGCTCCACGCTATTGCTTGAACACTTGTGGTAGCTATGCCTAAAATGCATGTCATGACACAAACATTAGGCCGCCCACACCCTTGACCGTACTGTGCATGGTTGCACTTCACAGGATTATCAGGGAAATATTCTTTATTGATGCTTCTTTAGCCTAATGACACTTAAGCACCCAAAGCACATATTCTTAATTGTGGGAAGGAATGGCTTAGTTCAACTAAGTCAAAAGCAAGCCCTTTCTTTTATCACGGTCGTGTAAAGTAGTAGAGATGGTACGGCACTAATGGATGTCCTGATCGTTGGTTAAGGACAAGTTATGCGGCTTAAAATTAAGAGAACGGAGGGAACCGGAGGAAACCTACTGGCTTAGCCATTAGAGGTAACCCCACTTAGAAGACTTATATCCATGTAATTTTTTTTCCACCAATACATAGGGTAGGTTTTGGCCCTCTAATGGCTGACGGCACAGACCAAAAACAAGCTTACCCAACACTCTCCGTAACTGAACAGTCGCCAGCTGCTCTTTTCAAAGATAGACCGTCAAGTGTCATTAATAAGGGAACGCAGATCGTCTACGTCTCTCTTTGGACGACTCGATCGGTATAGAGGAGAGCGGAACAATATGAAAACCCACTCTACCCAAAATCCGTCTCCCTTCCCCCCTCTTTACCGACCGAATCCTCTCCAAAGGAGAACATAGACGATCTACACTCTTAATAAAGGCCGGGGATGCACACGGGTGAAAGGGAGACATGGAGCAATGTGAGCACATGAGGATAAAAGAAATAGAAAAAATATAAACAAATACACGCGTGCGAATTTTTAATATCACTTACCTAAAGCCTATGTGCAAGATATCTAGCATTTCTTCTCCGAGTGCCTGCAATGCAGAGGCACATGGCTACTCATCCATGTTGGTATGCATTATAATTTGCTCAGCTGGTACTATTGCACATGATCGCTTAACCTCTCATCTCAGCGCGCGGAATGAAATGTAGTCTAGATATATGTATATTGCATGTTGTTCTTCATTATGATCTCATCAACTTGCTAGATAGAGTACATATATGACCAGATACTTAATTTCTTGGGCAGCACGTTAATTTTGAGGAATATGAGAGGAAATTGCAGACAAAATATGTCAGTGTAATGTATAATTATAAAAGGAGAGAACCTTAGAATCCCCATCTTTATGTCATTGTCTGAGCAACGCAAGAACCGAGGAGAAGACAAATGACATATCTCTATGGAATTGGATATTGTTCCCCTTGCAAGAATAACAGGGTGAATGATGTCAGGGTACGCGAGTTCATGCAACCGCTCCAAGCATATATTCTCTTATTCTCAATGTTTGCTTTGTTAATTAACGTACGGCTCGTTGCCCACCAGTGCAATTCCTAATTTAAACATAAGAAGAAAAAGTTGGACGAAGGGCTAGAACAATTATCCCACATCAAGAAGCTTGGAAAGGAATGGGTTGGATAAGGTTTGGACGAGGGAGAAGAAGGGGAAGAGAATATGTGGCAAAGATTGGCAAGACGATAGGTGATCCTCTGCTTGTCTGATGTATTCTCTGGTGGAAAGCCTCCCTCTCGACTGGTGCAGTTTAGCTGTTGGGCACGAACCCATGGCAGATATGGGAAACAAGGCTTAAGTGGATGCACACCTCACTCCTTCCTGGCATCTCTTCCTTGTTCACCCTAAGCAGAGCTGGAAATGAGGAAGGGAGAATATGACAGCAAACTAGTAAAGAACAGGCGTTTGTGGACACGGTTAGACATGGTGAGTTGGGTCTAGTGACCACATCACACTTACGGGGATGGAGGGCATAGCTGCGCAAGTGTGCCTAAACTCAGGGACCATCTCTTAGAACTCACCAAGGTTTTTTCCTGCCAATGTTAAGATTTGGAATCAAAACAGGCCCCAAGTTGGGGATAGCGTGGATGAAAGGATTTCTTCAGAATAGCAGGACAAAAGGCATGCTCGGTTCTGTGGGCTCTCCTGAATTCACGCCCACTACTCCAGCCCTTTTCAGTACAAAGAAGCAGCTGATGTGGCCACTTGGAACTCAATCCAGTTTTGTTTTGGGACCAACTTGGATGGCGCAAACCATAACGAACACCAGCTGATCATGGTTCTCCCCAGGCATTCAATGCATGATAGCAAATGGATACTACCAATTTTGTACCATATTGGGCAAGAGTGATGAAACTGTATGTGTCCTCCCTCTCCAATTGTGCAGGAACAAGCACCATTTGACATGTGTAGACTCTCATTAGCCCATAGTGCAGCTAGCAAGTTCTAGAATGTCCGGTACTGGTTGATCCATTCGGTAGGTACGGTTGTAGGCCATTAGTACAAAACAAAGAAGAAAGAATTGCTGCAAGGGAACGGAGAGGCGTAGTAGATTGCCACATCTGAAAAGATGCCATTAGCTGCAGGCACCAGTTCTTACGTGCCTCCTAGCATGAGATCAATGACCCGAAGGTGTCAGCAACTAATAAGTGCCGTACCAAGTCACGGCGGTCGACCTGCTGCGTCCATAAGCCCAACTGAAGCGGGCATTTACACCTTTCTTCATGCAAATCATAACCCATTGTCTAGTTTGAAGAAGCCAAATGCCGAAAAACTCAGACCAATGTCAACAATCAGCTGTTGAAAGGTCCAATCGGCTCCGAAATCCTTGCTGCTAGTCAGCAACAGCACCATCATGTAAGTCCAGAAATGTATGCCGAAGTCGCAAGTTGCAAGCATACGTTGCAAGATATTTTTCCTCTGGAATGTTCTAGTGGTCGGCCTGCATCAAGTGGATGCAATCACATAGCAAAGCCAGGCCCATCTCCCTCCCACCTGTGGCATGCAGACGAAAACACCAATGATGGGGGTAGAGAAGAATGAAGCTGCAGGTCTGGCAAGTTTATGTTACAACGGAGCCCAGAAAGTCCAGATGCGTTGCTTCCACCATCGCGCGCCACCACCCTTACAAACCCGAGCGTAGGCTTGGTAAATGTTTCAGTTGGAGTCTCTCGTAGGCGTCTACTTTAGAGTTTCCACGCTAGTTGGGCAGCACAAGTTTTGGCCTTTGCGCTGCTAACACTGACTGGGCGGTGGGGGGGGCGCCATGGCACATCGGAATCAAAGGCAAATCTCTTAGGATGGCATTGCATTTGATTCTTCTCAGATCAATTTGTTTTCGCTGTGACACTTGATTAAGTTACATAGCAATATGGCACTTCCCTCTCATGTCATGCACCTTACATTAATTGTTAATGGCACCAAGGCATTTGATCCTTCTGATCATGTCAACCTTTTCCTTTGTTGCACATAAGGCAGCACGGCATTTGACCCTTCTCATGTCACTTCTCTTTTCTCAATGGCACATAAGGGAGCATGGCATTTGATCCTTCCCATGTCAGCTGGCCTGCGGACCCATCCAGAACAAAATCTTTGTCCTGTCACCTTCCACAACGTCCCTTCACACAATTTTTTATTTCCTCACACGATTACTGTATTCCATATCCCCCCTTATATAAACCCGCCCACATCATGGAGGGCATTCATAGCCACCAGTACTAAGTTTGGCCCCTCTTCCCCACAATATAGCGAACACAGCACGGAAGAGGCAAAGACAAAGAGAAACGGGAGGCAGTCTCCCGTCAAAGGGAACTCTCCTTTTGAGCTCTCTGTTGCCTCCTCCCCCCCCCCCCCGCTTTAACATCACCTTGTAGCAGCAATGGAGGTGGGTCTGGGAGGTGTCGAGGGAAAAGCATCTGGGGCATCCACACAGTCGCCGGCGCCATGCCGGTTCCTTGCCGGAGCCATGGAGAAGCTCAAGGAGACACTGGGCAGATGGGCGAAGAACGTGAAGAAGGTAGGGGAAGATGACCCGAGAAGGATAATTCACTCGGTGAAAGTGGGACTTGCACTCACGCTTGTGTCCCTCTTCTACTACGTCAACCCACTCTATGATAGCTTCGGGGTTTCCGCCATGTGGGCCGTACTAACTGTTGTGGTGGTCATGGAATTTACAGTGGGTAAGTGACCTTATGATGTGCAAACTCTGTCCTCTATTCAGAGAACTTCGAACAAAATTGTTTGCAGGTTTCTTCATGTCATAACCACTTGTCCAAGGTAAAATCATACAGAAATACCGCACCATACGTTAAGATAACTTTGCTATGTCTTGTCATTTCAGGTGCAACATTGAGCAAAGGCTTGAACAGAGCTTTTGGGACACTGCTGGCCGGTGCACTGGGGCTTGGGGCTCACCACTTGGCCGCTCTCTCCGGGGCCAGAGGAGAACCCATCATTCTTGGGTTGTTGGTATTTCTTCTGGGTAAGAAACTACACATCTAAACAGACGAGTTTGTCATGAGTTAGGCTTAAAGATATAGATTTAAGCATGAGCTCGAACACATACAAGTTTAATTACGAGAGAGCAAGCTTCTTTTCATTGTGGCTAGAATTCGTGGGGAAGATCTAAAACATGACCAGTCCACGCTTCTTCATGCAGCTGGTGCCGCCACCTTCTCACGGTTCATTCCGGAGGTGAAGGCGAGATATGACTATGGGACAATGGTATTCATATTGACGTTGAGCCTCGTAACAGTGTCAAGCTACCGTGTGGACGAGTTGATAGAGCTGGCTCACCAGAGACTGGCTACTATCGCCATTGGAGGTGCCATCTGCATCTTTATGTCGGTCTTTGTCTTTCCCGTCTGGGCTGGAGAAGACCTTCACAAGCAAGCAGTTAAAAATCTGGAAAACCTTGCCAAGTATTTGGATGGTACGCATTTTCGTACGAACTGACAGCAAAAATTATTTCAATCTATCTTCTATTATGTGTTTTGGTCATATAATTATTCAAAACATTTGCAGGGTTGGCTGTAGAGTACTTTGGGGAGAAGGAAGAGCTGGACGGCATTTTCATCAAGGACAAGTCATTCTTACAAGCTTTTACAAGCGTGCTAAATTCAAAGAATGTCGAAGAATCACTGGTGAGTTCTAACACAATTTACTTAAATCTCTTTCAACTTTATAAAAAGGGTGTGGGATGCTGTACATCCTTTTGTCAACCCACAATTATATTCATATCTACAACCTTTTGTCATCTGTGAACATCCAAAAACATATTTAAATCATCATATATAAAGGCCTCCGGAATCCGCAAACGTCGAGCTCGTCCTTGTACCTAGCAAATATGGAAGTAGCGGATACCATGAACGTGAACGGCACTAGTTTCTCTGTCCTCATTAAAAAACCTTTAAACTTGTGACAAAGAGGATGCCGTGTTGACGACCGCGACACATTCCATTTCAAGTTGATTTCGTCGACCCTAGTGCTCTTATAACGGTGTCAATTAGTTGAACACTTCAATGGAGATGTGGCACGTAGCCAATCTTTGGTGAAGTTCTCTGATCATTCTATGATGATACGTCCCTAATTAAGAATTATATTTAGGACATCCTTAATGGCCAGATCAGTTGCCGTCCCCATAAACCAGTCTCCTTTAGTACAAGGGTCCCTCCGGTGGGCTTAGCTGCATCAAGCGAGGTGTCAAGAAATAATAATTTGAACAAATATATCGGTAGAGAACATGGTGAAAATCCTCATGATATCATCAGCTCAACCCAACGTTGCTTTTAGTTTTCATGTTGGAGTTTTTAAATTTTAATGTGGTGCCATAGAACCAGTACTGGTCATGTTTAATTACTTGTCTAGGCGCATAAGTGGGCCAGGAAAGAGCGCAGCTAGATTACTGCGCTTGGGCATGCAGAAGGTATTCTGCAAACCTGTGGGCTCATGTACACGACAACATATATCCACCCAAAGGTTCATCACTAACTAGCAGTACGAACAATAGCCATTATCATGCACATTGCTGACTAAACACTATGAAAAGTGTCCGACAAATTCTGTGCATGCAGTTAAAATCCTTGTTAATTAACCATTTCTTTCAGTTTAAAACAGATCTTAGAATCATTTAAAAACAAGATAGTTATCGATTTCGTCCTTAAGATTGTCTTAATCACGTAAAATTAATCATTATCCATATATAAAACAAGAGCAACTAACTTGTAACCTTAATTTTGCAGGCAAACTTTGCAAGATGGGAGCCAGGACATGGCCGATTCGGGTACTTCCACCCTTGGAAACAATACCTTAAGCTTGGAACCCAGATCCGCCAGTGTGCTTACCACATAGAGGCCCTCAATGCTCACATCACGAAATCACAGAATCCGCAAGCCTCAACATCGGATCTCCACAAGAGGATCCGAAACATGTGCTCGGAGATGTGTTCAGAATCTAGCAAAGCCTTAAAGGAGTTAACTATAGGTATGAAGACGATGACCCAACCACAAGCCTCTGTCGACCACATGATGGCTTTGGGTGCAGCTGTGGATGGCCTCAAGGACATTGTGATGGACAACCATGCCGTCCTTGAGATCCTCCACTTGGCTTCCATCATGTCCCTCCTAACCGAAGTCGTCTCGTGCACACGTGGCATTGTCGTCGCCGTCGAAGAGCTTGCTCGCCTTGCAAAGTTTAAGAGTGCTGCTGATGACGATGATGCCCATCGCCATAGGTCAACTGTCAAGCCCATTGCTGAGGCAGACTCTCATGTTATCACCATAGGAGACTGAGACACACATATCAATCGTCTCATCTTCCACTATGAAGACTTGTCACCTTACAATCTGAGAATTACCTGTATACCTGATGATTCAAGTTAGTGTGTATTATATAGTATTCTCTAACTTCAGAAGAAGGTAATCTCACTCACATAGATGAGTGAGTGAGATCTCATCATCAAATCTGGTGCTTTGTTTCTTTTGTTACAAAGTGGCCAAGTGCATGTTCTGCTCTTTCTTTTTATTACGATTGAAATGAATGTGCATTGTAAACTGAGTACAACTGCGGTATTTACAAGTTATGTCAGCTGATGACACTAGCTTAAACATTTTCATGAGGTCCGATAAACAAGTTGAAGCTTGATTTAGTCTCATATATGCACCACTATCCAAGAGGTCAATTCCTTAATTGGCTTACCACATTCCTCTACAAATATATACTAGTGAATGGGACACGTCTTATATTGCGTGTGTAGTAATTGATGTATTAAAAAAAATATCATAAGACTAAACACTACCATCTTATAAAACATAAAGCCTCAAAAAGCTAAAATAAGATGGTGTGCATTATTTATTCGAGACAAATTGCCCATGATTGTAATCAAAGTGATAGAAAGAGCTCTGCAATATCAAGCATTAAAAAAATAGTAATAAATTTATCCACTAAAATTAAATAAATCATTAAAATTTTAATTTTAAACATCAAATATGGAAATAATTGATAGTCTAACTTGTACAAATGTTTATTAAAGTCATAAATTTTTAATAATTATACTATAGAATTTAAATTACAACTTACTGAAGTTCTCTTAGTTATTTACAAGTAAAAAATCCATGCAATCCATGATAGAGAAAAACGCATACTATGCATAAACAATTTTAAAAATTCTTATAATATATAAATATATATATAATTTTTGTTATAAATTTTATCATTTTAAAAATTGAAAAAGTAAAATTTCTCCTGAATTTGGAGAAAATAATGAATTTACAAAGATAAGATTTAATTCTAAGAATCTTTAAACAACTACATTGTTCGCAAGTATCCTCATGTTACCAAGGACCTATATACTTAGCTCATAATCGAAAAATCTATGTGACCTATTCTAATATTACAGAGCTTTCGGATCCGGTTGTCAGATTTTGGTCGGACTTTAATGGGCTTTTTAGGATCTACTATAGAGATCTAAATCACATTAGCCCGACATGATGCAATTCGTGAATGGCGTCACTCTGTACCGACGTGTTTCAAAGTGTATACATGGACAATGTGTGGCAGGACCCTGCCAAACCCTCTAATTTACGTCACTGGAGTGTGACACGATTTACGAATGACGTCATTTGACCATGATGTGATTTAGCTTACCTCTGTATGCCATTTTTTCTTCTCGTGGCACTCCTCAACCAACGCCCCACGCCCCGCTTGAGGAGGAGCGTGCCTTCTTCTCTCTCTCCTCCTCTTTCTCTTCTTCCTTCTCCATTTTTCCTCCTTTCTCCTCCCCCTCTCACCGATCTGCTCCTCTTCCCCTCCGCCTCACCTTCTTCCACCACCACCCCACTCTCGGCATCTGACAGGAGACGAGGAGGTGGCAGCGGCAATGCGGCGACGAGGTGGCGGTGCGTAAAGGGTCCTTATAGGGTCGGGAGGAGTTCAAGATTGAGGTAGGATAATGATCTTCCTCTAGCGCCTAAAATCTTCCTAGAAAATCATACTAGGAATTATGTGTTTTCCCCATTTTTTAGCAGTTTTATGATAGATTTTGTGGTGGATTCGACATAGCATATTTTGGGAGTTTTGGTACTCCTTTCTTTCCTGTTTTGTTACATTTTTTGTGTGTTTTGGGGGTGCCGAGAGGAGCCTAGTGGAACCCCAGCTTGGACTCTAAAAGACGTCACTTGTACATGACGTGATTTGTGAAAAGCGTCAAACACATATGATATGATTCACAAGCTGAAAATCGTACAGTTAATCGATTTATCACTTAATCGATTAAGTTGAAAGACGTCACACCTGAACTGATACGATTCAGACTAATCGATCTCTTTACCTAAATTGAATAACTCGTATAGTGATTGTCGAAAGGCATCCACTTGTGGCTACACGATTCAAAAGGCATCGTAAGCATGACGGAATTTAGAACAGTAGCCTAAATGTCTTTAAAATTGCATAATTTGTGTGAATTTATATAAAATATAATATTCTTGTATAGATTATGTATTTTACTTTCCAATATATTTGTTAGATATATTCCTACGCACTTGCATGCTTAGATCATTCATGGGAGTGGATTTTATGTCGTGTTTTACAAGTTTGGACCAGGGGTGACGACATCCATGCACTAGTAGTACACTCATTGCCTACGTTCACATTGCAACCTATAAGGACACGGGTCATGGGTAAACCCGGCACTTCAGTGCATTTTTGGATTCGAGTTGATCTTAGGGCCTCCGCATTTATAGCCTAAGTCTGGGTATGGGGGAAGCCGGCTGTGGGACAGTAGTGTTTAATACTTGTGTGCATATGTAACTGGAGGCATGGACACTGTGTGGACTCACGGACCCAGTTAATCCTATTTACTCATTGTCTCATCTTGTGGGTGGTTGGAGTCCACAGATGTGGTCAGGCATGAGATTTTAGCCGCAAGATAAGACGTCAGTGGACACACTTGGGTTGTGGAGTCTGGAGTTATATGGAGTTTGGCTTACAAAGCCTTAATGCTAGTGGTTGTGAATGTCTTTATCACTCTAGTGGCTTGACAGGATGAGACCACTTGTGGATGTGTCTAGTTGGAGCGGCTTGGACTGCCTAAGGGGTTCCTGAGCTGTCTTAATGGGTCTGTCATTTACCATCGCTCTTCAGTGAGTTCTTTTCGGCTATAGTAGTTTTACCGCTTTATTTTTATTGCACTTTTGCTAGTTGTGGATGTGTGGATGAGAGATTGAGATTGCGGGATCTCTATTGAGCTCAATACTAGTGTGGCTTACTCCCCTGCACTTCAAGTGAGGACTGCAAGTATTTTTAGTAGTAGTAGCAGGTCCTTGGGGTGCGTGCATGCCAACAACCTTTATTTTTTAAGGTATACCCCGACATAGTTGTATTTTAATTTTGGGTTTGTACTATTATATTTTAGTTTTTGGACATATATTTGTTGTTGGACTTGTGTCGGACTATACTATTGACGTCATTTATTTTTCCTACACTATAGTTCGCCGCTTGTTTATTTAGCTTGGGTTTTCATATATTTACCTAGATAGGTGTACTTGTGGCTCTCGGTCTAGGCCCGAATGCGAGAATTTGGATCCAATAGTTATAAGATATTTGATATTGTGTGAGGGTCGTTACACCTATGAAAGGAGAAAATTTTCATTATGAATGTCATTTAAAGTTAATGATCAAACTTAATCATATGTGATAATTTCTTTTGCTTAAAGATATACAAACTCAAATTGTAATCATTTGAAATGATTTCTTTTCACATATAGTTATATAAAAAGTACTTAATAATTATCTAACTCTAAAATGAATGAATTAAAATATTAATGATGATACAACTATAGAGATGTTATACCCTAGGTTCTTAAGCCCATTTACTATGTTAATGGATTATGGTTAGTGAAACCTATTTATGAATGCTTAATTCTTTTAACGAATTATAATATAATACTTACTATTAGAGTGAAACTATGCCAATAGGCCCAATAGAACAAGCCCATTAGTCTTTCTAGTTAGAATCCAACTAGTCGTGAACTTAGCCAAATTTCTAGGTTCGGAATTATGTAGAACAATAACCCAATAAAATGGTAATAATTATTACCAGATAAGTCTAAAAATTTCATAATTAGTACTATTGGAAGGAGGGTAAAAATATGTACCACTTTATAAAAGAGAGTTTTTCCTAATTCTATCGTTTAAATGAGCGAATTTAACAGTTTTCAAGAAACAAAAATATAGGTTACGTGAGTAAGTCCAATTTGAACTCAAATTGTCAACTTAACGTAGAGGGAAGGTCTTATAGGGTTAAGCGTCGACTCCATCAAGGAAGGGGGCAGTTAGAGTTAAGTATGGAGATGAAAATTGGCTATAAAAAATTCTTTGAATTCATGCTAGGGCTCTTAGAGCCGCACTCCAACTTGAAGGGTAAGTATGTGTGGGTATTCTTAAGAGAAAAGAGAGAATTCATGGTTATTCTTTGTGGCGACATAGACGAAGGTTTAAAACTTGATGGAAGTAAAGATTGATTAAGAAAAATGGGTTAGAATGGATTGATCTTTGTTCTTCAAAAGGTAGGCGATAATAACTCATCAAGTGATATTTTGTATTACATAAAAAACATGTTTTGATTTTAAAAGTGGTCAAAATAAATTTCTAGAAGCATGATCTTTAAGTGTATGATTTTTAATTTCGATCATATTCATGATTTCTATCTCAATTCTTTGAATTCCTTCAAATATGAATAGGTTGAAACACGTCCACCCCTAGATGACCCGATTTAAAATGTGTCAGCTCAACTTGACAACTCAAAGCCAGTAATCGATTAGTAATACCTAGTTAATCTATTTGTAATTTGATTAAGCTCCAGTCAGCAAGGCATCTATAACCTATGACGCAATTTACAAATTCATAATTGATTAGAAATTTGATTAAGTCTTAAATCACGTCCACTGTCTTAGACGCATTTTAACCTTTCCATACATATTTCAATTTGGGATTTTGGATGAACTTTGATTGGTCATAATTATGTGATCTTAAGTCCTAATGATCTAAAATTTTAACCCTACACATGTCTCTATGATTTCTACTTGTCTGTGCAATTTGACAATTTTTAAAATTTATTTGTCATTATTCTGTTATTTATTCAATTGTCCAAATTTGACTTAAGTTCTTGA
This sequence comes from Zantedeschia hybrid cultivar, assembly GCA_030544215.1. Taxonomy (NCBI): domain Eukaryota; kingdom Viridiplantae; phylum Streptophyta; class Magnoliopsida; order Alismatales; family Araceae; genus Zantedeschia; species Zantedeschia hybrid cultivar. The sequence continues at coordinate 19,276,858 of JARZZO010000014.1, read as the reverse complement.
GCTTCCATCTCACTCTTTTGAACTCCAAACTACATGAAACTCTATGTACACATCACATATAGAGTATTCATCATGTTTGACAAGTTTGATTGTTTTTTGAATCTATTTTCTTTTATTAGATTTATTTATTAAATTTTTTGTTTTGAAAATAGGTTTAACATCTAAAAAATATGAATATTGATCCAAAAAAATTGAGAAAAACTTTTTAAGCATTATTTTCAGTCTAGTAATATGTTGGAACCTATTTTGATCTGATTATCTATTTATACGATGTATTTGACTCTTTAAGTGGCTACTTTCAATGTAAAATCACTTATTTTGACGTGTATATGTAATTAGCACTTTAATAATTCAGATTCCAAATCTATGCTCCTTTTATGATCACCGATATATGGTTATGTCATATTTGTACGACTCTATTTAGACATTGTCATCTTAAAGAGTTTGTAGAATCTAATTATGATGTAAGTATTTATATTAGATAGGACATTTGAATTCGAAGTAACAGGTGGAATCTTGATTTCCAACCGTTAAAATTATAGGACGGTGATATGTAACATCGTGACGATTTGGAGTTGGGTGAAACTTAAATTCTTCGGTTCTTCGCAATAATCAAGACCTCTGCATCACTGTCTAGATGCTTTGTTATATGTATAAAACTCCTTATGTAATGGTTTGGATGTATGTCCATTATGATATATTTGATATGATTTGATTGGGAAATAAATATGAAATTTATGTTCTGTTATATTCTTTTGAACTCAACATATTCATTTGAATCTTTTACTCACTTCGCTTAATTATTCCTATGAATTCTATGAATTTGACATCAATATAAGATCTATACTTGCTCATAAGTTATACTTTGCTCTTGTTTGATAAGTTGCTAAGCGATGTCATCCATTATACAATATGTGATATGTGATATAAAATATATGATATATTCAGTTCATCGTTAGTATGTTTGATAAGTCAGATGTGCATTTGATTCAGTCATCATGTTAAGTAAGCTAAATGATATTTGATTAGATCATTTTATTAAAAAATATATTTGATTTGATAAATCTATATGTGACCATGTTTTTCTATCATGTTCTTATTTGAGTTATACGTAGTATATTTAATTCATGATATTAGTTATCACTTATGTTCAACTATTATTTGTTTAGCATTTGGTGAGTTTGATGTATACTAAGTACTTGTACTCATAAACCTATTAATAATTTTTAGAGTCGACTGAGGAGGTAGATCCTTGATTGGAGTAGGCATTGGAATTGGGACTTCTGCTGTTGAGGTTATTATCTAGTTAGATTGCTTATTTGTTTTAATAATATAATGTAGTAGGAATAATTAAAATAATGAAAGAATGATGTTTTTTTTATTAGTGAGATGAGTGATTTAATTCAGATGGATTAATGTAATTTTAGTTGATATGGTATTGACTATGTGATTTGGATATTTAAATTATTGATGGTAATTGTCATTTTATTTATACTTTGGTTATAGTCTCTCCTAATTCACTTTGTTTCGTATGCTGAATTATTTCTCACTATTACGTGGCTTGAATCTGATGAGTCATTAGATTGGACTGAATTTGAGATGTGACAAGAACAATGATATTCATATTATCATTTATCCTTGTGGTGGTGCTAAGCTATCATGTGGATGAGCTGAGAGAGCTAATTCACCAAAGGCTGACCACCATCGTCATTGGAGGTGCCATCCATATCTTCACGTCTCTTTGACTTGAAAACATAGGCAGTATAGAATGTACTATTTATATTTAAGGATGGGATGCATAGGAATATGATGATGTTACATCATAAGTTTAAATTAAGGAAGCTCATCATAGCCATCAATGTAGGAAAGTGATTAATATGATGAGAGAATAGGTGCTTAGAGTCTTTAAAAGACATGTAAGTTTGCTTTATAGAGTAAGTCTTAGCGTAATAATAAAAAGTTTGAGTTGAAATGAGAATGATTGATGAAACAAGTCATTAAGATCTTAAAAAGGTGGATAAAAAATCAACATAGATTAAAATTGTCATCTTCATATGAAAATATTATATTTACATGCATATTTGATGTGTAGCTTTTTTTGTAGCTTGTCATAAATGCACATAGAGTTATAGATATTGGAACTCATAAATGCTAGGCATTTGATATTGGAATTTTAATATGGACGTCTATATAGGCTTACTTAAATGGACTTCTAATGTGGGTTTACTTACATAAGCATACTAATATTTGATCACCAATCTATTTTAGTCAGGATTTTTATAATTTAGAGAGCAAAAATAATTGTAGAAACACACTAATAGTGTGCTTATTAATATAATAATTGTATGCTCATAGATACAATAGAACATTTATACGTGTGGATTTATACAAATAGTAGAATATGTATAATTCTAGTTAGTTATTTAATTTTCAAGATTAGAAACATTACTCTATGAGAAAGGCACAAAAAACTTGTGTGGCATTTTCTTGTTAAGCATGCTAGAATATGTGTGTGCACTTACATGTAAGATGTGCCTTCTTTTTCTAACTCATGTGCAATGGAGACTGACCGTTTACAACTCCTATCTGGCCATTGACGTCTTCCTCTTTATAAAAACTTTGTTAACAGTATGGAAGAACTTGCCAAGTGTTTGTCATCTGAAATTTCCCAACTCTAGCAACTTGTCTTCTTATTTTCTATCCAATATATAGCTTACTGCAATTTCAACGAACCGCTTCTACACTGATTGCCTCCACCACTGGAATAGCCATGCTAAATGGACTCGTGATCTATTGCGATTATGCCCATGCATGCTCTTTTCTACTATCATATAATGTTTGCCCTGTAGAATTTATAGGAAATGCCCTAATTTTCAAAGTTAGATTACCAAAGAAAATAAATTCTTTTAACAAATACGATAATTTGTTAGAGCCCTCAGCTGCCATGACATGTGTCACATAAATAGTTAATGGGGAATTCACTGTGCCAAACAGACTCAAAACGACCTCTGCACCAAACATCTTTTTTTGTTTTTTGTTCAAGAGAAGAAGATATCAATTTTCTCCAAAACATCGCAATCTCCTTTTCACTTTTTGGTAATAATAAGAAGATGGGAAGATGAAACCAATTATAAATTAAGTAGGGCAAAGATACTCTCTAATTTTTGAATAGATGAGCCCCAGATAAGGTTTTTTCATTAAAGAAAAATACAAATTAGCAGGGTAGATAAAACAGGACACAATGTCTAAACCATACCATCCAAGACTAATTAATAAATTACATAAATTAATGTTCAGAAGAAAAGCTATGCGGCTGCAACAGATCTAAGTTTTAAGAGCATATTCTACATAGATAAGTGATGCCATTTTTTATTCAGATAACAAATCAATAAAACACAAATTATCTATAGTGTTGGATTAATTATCTATAGCGTCGGATGGGCTAAACTCGGACCCATTTGAGGAGTTATATCTGCCAAAGGCTGACGATGGAGAGGTCAAGGAATTTTTTCTATGATAGTCTCTCATATGGTGAGAGTCGTGAGTTAGTCTAGGTGATCAATGCTAACTAAACTTAATCCACCCCTAAACGATCTGCATTGTGATAGAAGATGAACGACTTAATTAAGAGTACAACTGTCCAAAAGCTTTAAAATTTTATGCATCTTGATTTGAGCAATGCTTGCTGAGTCATCTTGTAACACAAGATGTCATAATTAGCACACTTAGGGAAGGGTTACATGAATTGCCTTTTTCACTAGTGGTTTAATAAATATTAATTGCGGACGCAAAATTTTAGACATGACAAATATATGTACATATGACAAATATGCCAAATTTTTGTCGCGCCTATAAATATACACACGCATATGTATGGATGACAAATATTCTTTGTGCGTGACAAATACTTTATAGATATGACAAATACTATTTGTTATGCCTATGAAATATTTGTCACACGTTTGTAAAATATTTGTCATGTCAAAAAACTTATATATAGATGCATGAGATGACAAATATTTTCTAGATGTGACAAATGTTTCATATGTATTAGCAAATATTCACGAAGTATTTATCAGGCAAGTATACATTTGTCACATCTAGAACTCTACATCCCACAAACTTGTCAGACCACTCGTGAAAAAATCAGCTCGTCAATGTGACTCCTACATAAGTAGACTAATGACATCAAGCATTATAATATGACTCAACTTACTGCATTAACCCTCAATGCAACAAAAATTACTGAGTGATTTTGAACCTTGGATCCAAAAGATCCGAAGGAAAGAAGTAAAGCCAATTTGTCGAGAATATATGCCTCCACACTTTATTAAGTGATCTTTGATCCTTTTTTTGTTAATTATTATATCTCCACGGGCACGGTGTATGTTTACTTGTCTTTGGTGTGAAATTGGTTAGGAAAAATAATTTATTTTTAACAGAGATTAATTAAAGGTTACAAAAAAGGCAAATTAAAAGGGATCATTGATAGTGTCAATGTATAAATTAAAAGAATATTAAATAAATCGCAGAGAAGCACTAAAGAGTAATGTTTACTACAAAAGCCAACAACCTATGGCCATCCAAGCATGATTTTATATAACTCATAAGTGATTTACTTTACTTTAATGGTTATCATAATCACTAGGATATTTGAATGGAAAGATGTAGCTTAATTACTTTACAAGGAATAAATTCGAAGAAATCGTTCTGCTGCTGGGGCCAACATAGCAGGGGTAACCAGCTGTTTGGGATTTCTCATCTTCAAAATCCAATTAATTAGAGGATGTAAAGTAAAGCAAGTTTGTGTCGAGCTAACTCACAACGGTACTCTTTTTTTAGATCACCAAAAAAAACACGTTAAAACATGAAATATATAAAAGAGTATGGTACAAATTAATAGAGAAGGTTTTGCCATGACGTACCAATGATGTCAGCTTTTGCCCCCATTGTCACAGGACCCTTGGAGAACACCCTCCACAATAGAAAGAGAACAAAAGAAGAGCTCGCGGCAGTCAAATAAAAGTAAGTTCTTAGTCTTGGTTGTCATGATATATACATTTTTTTTCTGTGAAAACCTTCATTAACTGGAAACCAATGCATGCTAGTGCAGGTACGTAAAGATCTAAATTAAGCCTGAGAAGACCCGCACGCGCGACTATCTAACAATGCCATCATGGCTCGCCTCTGACCTACAACTCCATATACGAACAAGAACATGGTTTTGTGAGGGTTCCATGAGCCATTGAGGTGGGCTTGAGTTGTTCCCCACTCAGAAGAAGGGCTTCTAAAGTGCAAGTGGACTCGAGGGGGAGTCGTCCACCTCTTGTTCCTCCCCTGGAAGGGGAAATGGAAACAAGGACTGCCTTTTGCAAATATCTGTAGCCTCCTTTCTTTGCCCTCCTTTCACTCTCTTACAGCTCGTCACACCACCTCCTCGAAAGAAAAACTAACATATCCTATCCTTCATCAGCTTTCTTGGCTGTAGCCAGCGGTTTCAATTCAACAATGAGAGCAAGAGGAGGCAACCAGAGCAGAAGCATTGCGGGCTACCTTTAGGGTTAGGAGTAGGGTATGTTAGTGAGCAGATCCTCCTAGAAGTGCAAGGAGGGCACTTCATATAGTTTATGGCAAAAACTAGTGGAAGGGGGTGACAACTACTTGGTGGGCATTGGCGCTTAGAGCATAACATTCTGGTCTAAAGAGGCCTACACGCCAAAGGCAAATGTCCCAGTGATAAGCTGCCCAATCATGGAAACACATGCTGAAGAAGACCATCCTCACTCCTGAGAAGGCATATGCTTGGGGGCAGTGTGGGTTAACCAAGCCCCCATGTCTTCATGTTTACACCGAAGGTCCCACAGTCACGTTCGTCCTTTTCAGTGGTGGTGCTCCACCATGGCTTCTCTTCCTTCAATCTCCTGGTGTATGAAACCAGAAACTCCCACCGAGAAGATGGCCCCCTTTCACTTTTCGGGGAGGGAAAGGTACGCTTCACCATTGAGAAGGGATATTCTTATGCTAAGATCAGGAGCCCTAAACTTAAAAACGAACGGGAAAAGGATCACAATCCTGGCCACAAGGTAAAATGGAAAATAAAACGGAAGCCGGACCCAGACTGTCATATTCCCACCCATTCGAAGATTGACTGCGTTTGTGGGGGTATTTTAAGGACGTTCCTCTGAGTGTACGTACGTAGGGTTGTTCGTTTTGTACTGATGGAAGCTGTGCTCCTCATTTTGGTCCGATGGCTACGCCCACCATTTGCAAGCATCAGCTTCTAGAGCCAAACATTCTTTGTTACCAATGAGTCATGTTGTTCTAAATGCATTCAATCTTAGTAACTCAACTACCACCATAGATCAAGTATATTAGAGATAGATTTGATCCACCATCGTCTCATGAATCAAGCAATTATTAAAAGAAATACACAGTACAGGAGTACAGTACTGTCCTACTTTTCATTTCACAGGAGGGCCTTGTCTCCCTATCCCCCAAACTGAAGGCACAGGCTGCTCGGCTTGAGGAGGGGTTCTTTTAGCAAATGAGTCGCGAAGAGTAATATATACTGGCTGCAATGCCTCCCGTGGTGCAATGAGGTATTGCAGCTAGTTTTAAAAGTTTTTTTTTTTACATTGGCACCAACATGTCCTAACTATCCGTACAACTTGATCTTCAATAAGATGATCTAAAAAATCTATAAAAAAAAAAAAAAAAATTATTGAGCTTGACCCATCAAAGACTTTTTCTTGTTCACTGAGATTTGATTTTTCATTTTTCAGATTATTTGCTCGAAGATTAAACTGTACAGATAAGTAGGACATATCGGGCCTGACTTAAAACTTTTCAAATACTGATATGCCCCATATTATACCATGAGGGAGCATTGTAGCACGCATTAATGAAATGAGTAAAGATAGGCAGAGCGCGAAGTGGGTTGGGGGGGGGGGGGGGGGGGGGGTATTCACAAATAAAGGAACTCCAAAATTATTGGGCTTGATCCAACTTTGCCTTTTGTAAGGCACTGCACTTTATCTCTCACAGAAATCCAGTGTTTCATCACATTTTACAATACAATAAATCAAACAACACCTAAATCGAGAAGTGTTCACATCTGAAATCATGTTCCTTTTGAAAGGCAGGGAGTTGATTGCAGATTGTCGAAAGTGCTTTGTTTCCACAAATCCACAGGTCTTGGTTTGCAACACTTTTTATGTTGTTTGATATTAGTTATCCTTCTAAACTAGTGTCGATCATTTCAACAATTAATTTAGACTCGTAATGAATTGCATTTCTCAAGCATCCGAAGAGCGAGCGAGTTGTAAGATACTAAACCCAATGTCCCCTCTCCGCTGCAACAAGCCTCTATTCCACTCTCCCACGTGCCAATCAGAACAATACTAAGAGCGACAGAGGCCAAGGGTCCATTTGGTGTAGGGCTGTCAACTGTTCGGGTCTGGGTAGACCCATGCCCAAAATGAATAGACCCAGACCGGTTCAGACCCAATAAAAATAATGGGTAAATGGGTAAATGGAATGGGTCTTGGACCCACTTCTTATTTATTTGATGTTGAAAGATAAATGGGTCTGGTATAGAATTTATTTATCTTAAATCTCTCTGTGTCGGATAATTTGGTTTGATTTTAGGTGTAAATTCCAAGAAATTAGCTCACAAATTTTTGCAATGTATGACAATAGAAAGTTTAATGGGTAAACGGGTATACCCAGACCCATAACTAACGGGTCCAAACGGGTCTGTTAACGGGTCTGGGCCCATTTTGACAGCCCTAGTTTGGTGTATATAAAATGCAATAGGAAGGAAAAAAATTCCAAGGAATAAGTTTTACTGGAAAATATGTTCCTGGAAAACACTTCCATTTACTTATTTTCCGGTAAAAACTGTAACATCTTTAGGTTTCAAGGGCATAAGCATAAAACTGTACATGTTTAAGGATACAAATATAAAATTGTTATAGTTTTAAGTTTCAAACCTACAAGTAATTTTTAAAGAGTATTACTTGCTACACCGCATGCAACGTGAGTAATTTTTAAAGACTACTACTTGCTGCACCACGTCCAGTGAGCCCAAATCACAAGCGGGCGGACAGCTGCAGCAGCAGTATATGTTTTTATTTTTTTAAGGTATGTCCCACCGTATTTTATGTATTCATACAATCTGATCCTTAATTGGACGATTCAAAAAATTCAATAAATTAAAAATCGAGTCCAATGAACAGTAATTTTTTTGAATTTTTTAATCAAAGATCAAATTGTATAAATATGTAGGACACGATGAGACCAAACTAAAAATATTTAAAAAAATTATCATTTTTTATGCAGCAACCTATATAGTGCAGTAAGTATTACTCATTTTTAAAGGTCCGTTTGCTTGGACATTCCACGTATTGACAGCCTGCACTTACCCACTCCACAAGAAAAATGGCATCCGGCCATCTTATGGTGTAATGCCAAAATACCGATTTGGGGATTGTCAAAGCATGGGATTTTCCTTATTACTGCTTTTAGACATCACCAAACAGACCATGGTGCCGAGTTTTTCCGGGAAATTGCGCCTGCCACAACTTTTACGCCATTCCAAATGGACCCGAAGCGTAGTCCATGACCATGGAACCGAATGTAGTCAATCTAATTAATAAGTCACAACTGGGGATTACGCCTTTATGGGTCAGCGGTGACGAAAGAGCAATTAAAAAAAAAACGAGTAGCTGCATGCCGTGCTATCGGTTAAAACCTACCTCACCAGACAACACGACAGACACTACGACCAAATTTTTATCAATACTGCAAGGTCGTTATATGACGAATTTGCACTCGCTAAAGATACGTGACAGACTAGCATTTTCCTTTCAATGGCACCAAGAAACAGAAGGCAACCAGGTTATAACTATTTGAAATATTTTACACAACTAGAAGCTACAAAAATAAGGTCTATGCCTACCAACCGTACACAGGATTCTGTACCATCGGGGGCAAAAGGTTCAAGTCTGTACAATGTTGTTTGCTGTAGTCTCTCGTGTCTGGTACAGCACCCGTACACAATCTCAGAAACTCATTTCCAGTGAGACAGTAATGGGCAAAAGCCAAACCCCCATCAAAAACTTCTGATAAATTGGGCATGGAAACTGATTTCTTCATCTGGAGACGGTTATTTTTTTTGCCCACATTCTGCTCCCCACTGTTGCATAATATTCTATCGAGCTCAGAGTACTCCATAAATCTGTCCGTGGCAGCCTCCCATGATAGGTTATACATCTGCTCCGTGGTAAGAGGTTCAGGCTCACTTGCCAATGCTTCTTTTACTTTGGTCACAAAATCCTCTGACGTTTTGTATGTCAAGCAGTTGGGAAAAGCCTTGAAAAAATCATTTGATGGATGATCTGCACAAACAACAAACTTCCCCATTGCAAGTGCCTCAGCGGTTGCAGTGCAGAGAACATCACTGACACTGGGGTTTATGAAAACCTTGTATCTGTAACAATACAATAAAGGTGTGAAAAGTGAATCCTCAGCAAGATTTTGGTTTAACAATAAAGAACAAATGTAAAGAAAAAGTTCTGGGGACGTGTTGGTTACCTGTGAAGTGAGTCGTCAGCATGATCACGTCCTTTGAGGAAGTTGATGTTCAGTTCGAACTTCTTGGCAGCAGCTTGAACCTCGTGTGAATCCTCCCCATTACCAAATACATCCAGATTAAAGCCATCAAGCTCATTCTTATGCTTTGTCAGCAGATCAATCAATTCTCTGTACCCTTTTGCCCAAACCATCTTGCCCAAGAAATATGCCCCTTTAGAGAAGCCTTGCTGCCCAAGCTCTCTTTCAGCTGCAATTTTCTCTCCAACCTTCAAAAATTTTGGATTCACACCATGCACATTGCAAACAATAGATTTGGGTAAATTTTGCGTTGCTGCAGAAAGACGCAGAACCTGCATGAAGTCAATCTTAGATCAATACATGAAAATTTTGGAGTTGAGAACATAATGGGGTTTGTTCAAGTAGCAATTAAATGTAATTCAATGTAAACATAATTCATTTATGCTAATGAGAAATAATGCATGAAAGGCCATAACATGGACCCAGATCTTAAGTAAAATCCCTATCAAACTGATTGAAGAAGATCCGTGAGGGGAGGAGATGTCCTCGTTCTCTGTGAGTAGTAGGGGTGAGAGTAATGGCTTAAGGTTACCTTGTCACAATATGCTCTGGTTACCCAGTTATTTATGTGCTTAACAAAGAAAGCTTGGAGAGCTCCATTCTTTTCCCTCTTGATGTATTCCAAGTAATTTGTATGGACAACACCGACAACATAGTTGAATTTATCCGTCCAGCGTTTTCCATGATGATACCAGTTTAGGTGTTCGGGTTCCTCAAGTATAGCAATGTCAGCTTCCTTGGATGAAACAAACTGTGAAGTGTCGCCAGCAGGGATGATGCTTCTCCTTTCCTTTTGAAACTAAAAGACAAACAAACCTAGGTGATTATATGAAATCTAATGTTCTAGAGTTTAAAGTTCGACAGATAATAAAGATTAGTACCTTCCCAGGATAAAATGAGATTTTGAACTCTGGCTTAAATCCAACTCTTTCCTCCAACCAGCTCCGTATATAAGCTTCCTGCTCCTCTGGTGAGCTAAATGTCAGGTTGTTTGGATAAACTAGTTCTTGGTCTGACTTGCAAAGCCAAGGAACCAAAAGAGTCACATTTTGCTTTGCAGATCTCGCCAGATAAGCTGCCCGAAACAAAGGATTGACTGCAGTTCCTGTCATCCAAGGAAGACTAGCAGTTGTGACTATTGCAACATGCCGTTTGCCACTTTCAGAGCTATGCCTCTTGGAATCAATCCAAAAACCACCATCATGATGATGCCCAGTACTTTGGAGCACGCTGGCTATCCTGAAATCCAGTTCATCGTTTATGTTCTCATGCTCAAGGATGGTGGCATCTCCACTAGAAAAAGAGTCACATAAGAGCTGCTCTTTCCTTTTGCTGCACAAAGAATGCACCATCCTGTCGCATATGTCTGCAATAAGATGTTACAGCTTAAGAAAATTGGCATTATACCATACAAGAAAAGGTGTAAGTACAATGCAGTTCAGAAATTCCACATTCAAATCCGTATCAGCTTAAGCATGGTAAACACAAATATTGAACTAATATCAACAAACATTTAACAACTTTCCAATAGAGCATTCCATAACTCAGGATAGGAAGATTTACCAAAAAACTGCCTGAAGAAATTGGCCGATTTTCCGGCAAATCGAAGTGGAAAACCAAAGAAAGACAGCTCAACACCTCGGGGTGGGGGGTTTTCTCCCCTTCTTTTTTGGAGAGGGTTGAGAGGTTGGTATGAAATGATAACTGATTTCATGCATGTAATTAGAACTGTGCAAGTCTACAATGAGATATATGGCTGCAAACAAAGACATCCATATTTTGGAATATGGTAATGTACCTACCCACAGTTGTCTAGGCGCCACCTAGGAGGAAAGGCACTTTTTAACAGCCAAGGCGCCAATGCGCCTTACTGAGCCTTGAATAGGCCTTGAATAGGCGGCCCAAGGAGTGGCCACTCGAGTTCGGTGACATGCTTCTAGACCACGAACATTTTGATTTCAAAAGTTTCCCAGAATTCGATGAGAATTCAGATAACTTATAACAACGGCAGTTAGACCAAACTCAATCAGTATAAAGGCGAGCTAGACCGGCCTTATGCTGATTTAGTAAGGAGGATTTTGTGCATAGAGGCCTTGGATATATCCAGCTGCAGCCTTATGAGAGAAGTCCACTCCTTGGATGAAGGGATTCTAACCTTCTTGTAACAGTGCCACCAGAGCTTGTAGTTACCGTCTTCTCTTTTCTTTTCTCTCTTTTTTGTTCTCTTTATTCACAGCTTGGTAGAATATGCTTCTCCAAACTTAATTCATTGTACATATGATTTCGTTGACTAGAATATTAGCAGCAGAAATGATCCTGCCTTTTCTTTTCCTACCTTACTTAGCAGGGGCATCAAAGATGAGCCAAAGGTGTGGGTCTACCTATTCTCCTCTTTAATAAATTCTTTGTGAGGCTCACCAAACCTTGGCAGAGAAGTAATCTCCTGCATGTGGAGGACCAAATCTTGAACCCTACCGCTCTCATATGTAGAAGAAAAGAGAAGAGATCTTATTACACATTTGAATTGGAGTCCAGCAGTATTGAAAAAAGGATCTAAGTATTTACTAAATTTTGGGATCATAAGTCCAAATGTGTACCATGAGAATCTCCTCTCAGAAGAAAAAGATCTTGAATGGCCACATTGCCAGGTACGCAAACAAATCATCAACTCTGAAACCCAGTGTATCACCTCTCATCCACTTTTGATAAGGGGCATGACATAGCTTGGAAGAAGGTGTGTAGTAGCAAGCAATGTGGAGGTCTTGACTTGAAGGTGATTCAGAAGTTTAATTTGGCCCTCTTAGCCAAGTGGTTGTGGAAGCTTAGCACTTCTAATACAGGTCTCTGGCTAGAGGTGGTTCTTGATAAATACTATGCAAACAGTAGAGTCTGGGATGTGCAGCTTCAGGTGACTTATAATGTATCTTCTTTGTGGAAAGGTATCCTGCAGACCTCAGATATCATTAAGGCAGCCATCAGATCTCCCTTGGAGATGGCAACCGCTGAATGTTCTGGTTACACAAATGGGTGCAAGCCGCAACCTCTGTGTGTTCTGTACCCCCCAACCTATTTGACATTTCTTCAGATCCTTGTGTCCCTGTGGCATCGCACAGGTGTATGAGAAGGGACCAAGTTGGTTTGGGAGTGTGGACTCCACGTCAGGTGCAATCTTAATGATGAGGAGCTTTTGGATTTATCTGCTTTATGGGTTCTTTTGGCCGATCTGTCTACATCCCCGTTGAGGCAGGATACATGGACATGGATGTGGGACTCTTAAGGGTCTTTTCTCCATGAGAGAGGCATCCAGAGTTATTTCTGATTGGGGTGGGGGGGGGGGGGGGGGGGTGGGGGGAGGGGGGAGATTCCCTTTCTTTAAGCAGGTCCGGAATACTAAATCTCCTTTGAAGGTGAAGATTCTCATCTGGAGGATTGCTCAAGGTCGGTTGCCTATGGCTGACAGACTCATTCGGTTTGGTTCGGATGTGCCATGTTTGTGCTCTCTATATGGATCGGAAGATGAAACTTTGGACCATATTTTTGTTAGGTGCTCTTTCAGTAGGGAAGTTTGGACCAGTATTCTGCACAGAGTTCAGCAGCCAGCTGGATCTTGTGATACGGTCGAAGCCCTTCGTCTTTTGTGGCCTTCTTACGCGGCGGATAAAGAAGATTGGTGTTTCTGGTGGCTTATTCTTCATGCTACTTTGTGGGCTCTTTGGGGGGAGAGGAACAAAAGGATATTCAAGAAAGAATCCAGCGTGGCTAGTAGAGTGACCTCTTTTATTTGTGAGAGGGTTGGAGAGTGCGGCAAAAATTTGTGTTCTTCTGCCATTTTGTCTTCTCTTTTTGACAAGTTGAAGGAGGGATGCTGGGGGCTGACTTTTGGTTTTTGTACCCTGTACATGTACATCCTTTTGTTTATTAATACATATTTGTGGCTATGCCACGTTCAAAAAAAAAGGCTCATTCTCTTACTTTCAGCCAGCATATCATGTTACTTTTCCGATTAAGATTAAGAGCAGCAAGCCAAAATGTTCCATCGAAATGCAGTTGGAGTCGGGTGCAGATAAAAGATCATCTAGATCCACAAACAGCTTTGAATGTACAGCAACCATGCTACTATAAGTGATATTTGTGATGCCCATATGACATGTCCATTGTTGTGGGGAGAGCTTAGGCAATGTCCTATTATGAACTTTAATGAAATGAAGGGATGAAATTGGACTTTTTACTAACATTTAGGATGTGCTTGGATTTACCTTCGTCGGATTTTCTTTCATATGCATATGCTATAAATTAAAGTTGCAAATATCCTATATATTTTTACATCCATTATTTATCCATGTGAATGGTTGTTGCTTAGATCACCCAATGTTGGTTGTTGCTTAGATCACCCAATTGTGGGGCATGGAAATGCACATTCTCTCTTTCATAAGCTTTTAAATTAAAGTTGCAACTATCCTATATATTTTTACATCTATTATTTATCCATCACAAATGGTTGTTTTAGGTCAGCCAGTTCCAACAATCATGTCCCTTCATATCAAAGTCTTGACTGCCCAACCTGATTCTAGCTTTTGATCTCATAAGCCATATCATTGCACCCAGCAGGTGAAGTACATGTCACAATAAACAAAGATGTACTCATCCTAATCAAAGTAAGTGGACCGAGAACATACTGAACATCGCCAACATCACTCCATCTGATGCATGGAAATGCATGTGTGAGTCTGCCATGGATCACTTGCTCTCCACCCAGTAATGCAAAGAAAATTGTGTGCAAGACAGAAACAGACAACAGAATTTACCTTATATGCATACATATATATACATACATAGGGGTGGATCACATAAGCCATGGGGCTCTCCTCACTTAGATAAGCAATCCCCCCCCCCACCAGAAAAAAAAATCTAGCATGAATCAAAGCCCAACCTGAAAGGCTGACTTTAAAGTGTATCATGTTACAAGGGGCATTTACAATGAGTCACAATCGTAAACAGTCCTGATATCTTCCACTTATTATAGTAATTTGTGATAAAGTTAGATAAGCCCTGGGGTTCAGTTGATCCATCCCCCATGCAATTGGTTCCTTGAACTTCTATAATTTCACCCAGACATACTACTGTGAAGTGGTGCAAACACTTACTATTAGCTGTTAAGGATGGATTTTAGACTTTAAAAGATTGCCAATTTTTAAAACAACGTTACATAAGCTCGAAGATCGAAATATAGCCATCTACACAAAAGGTAGCACCAAATGCTAATCCTTTCTGAGTCAAGTTAAAAAACTGCATGTACGGTGCTATCTTGGTAGAAAGCTAGAAAAGAAAATAATTCTTAGTGCACCTCTATTCAAACCAAGCTGATCAAAAATTGGCCCAGATTGTCTGATGAGGTGCGCCAATAGTTCGGAAGGATCCAAGGGTGCTACATCCTGCATCAATAAGAAGAAAACATAGTGAGTAGATGTATTTATATATGGGTACTAAACCTCAGGTTAAAAGCAACACAATCTAATAACATCCTATAACTGTTCAGCGTACACGACATTTACAATTATTTCCCAGGAAAAGAGAAAAGGCCGAAATAGTGGAAACTAGCATCAAATGGTAGGCCAGCTGGGGCTATTATATGATTAAAGGTAATCAAGAAACCATAATAAGGACATCCTTCCGGTAAGAATAAGGTGGATGTTAACTTTTTCCCGCATAATATAATCCTCTAATGCCATCTACCGGCCTTATATAGGGCTGTCAAAATGGGTCCAGACCTGTTAACTGACAAATTTAGAGTCTTGGACCCATAATTTCAGGTATGGGTGTTACCCATTTACCCAGTAACAATTATGTTGTCATATCTTGCATAAATTTATAATCAGATTTCTATGAATCTGGGCCTGAAGTTGGATCCATTTACCAAAGATATTAGAATTTAAGATAAATAAATTCTTCATTAGGCCCATTTGTCATTTAATGCGAAGGAGTGGGCCCAAGAGCCAACCCATTTACCCATCAATCTTAGTCTGTCTGATACAGATCTGAGTGTACTCAATTCAGATATGGGTCTAACCAGATCCACACCATTTACAGCCCTATCTGCCTATTAAGGAAGGAAATTGACACAAGTTCTGGGATAATATCATATCCCTGGCCAGTCATACCAGTTAATTTTTATGAGATCCACATGATGCTCGCTTATTGTTGACCCTGTAATGACTGATTTATTGACGCTGACTAGGGCTTTAAACTGACTGGAGACAAGCCAGGGAAATGGCCAAAAGGAAAATCGCAATTGGACGCATTTTTGATAAGGCTTCTGATTCCAGTTTTAGACCAGAAATGGATCTTGAAAATCCATAAAGATGTTGAAGAAAACATTGCAGACAGGCCAGGGCACACAGGGATAAGCTGCTCCATGATGCAAGGAGCAGCAGTGTGGATTGGCCCTTGAGAGGTCAGCCCTTTCACCAAGAAAGGCAGCAAGGGGTACCCTTTACAGGGAGCCAGCACCCTGCTTCATTTGTTTTTCAATGTAGGACAAAAAAGGAGGGTGCTGAGCATGCAACCAGGAAATGAGTAACACTTGCTGCAAAAAAACAAGGTCTGGGCTCATATGTCCCACCTTGTTTGAAACCTAACCTAGCTGTCTCTCCTATCGGATTATTTTAAAAAAATCCTTGTCGTTTTGGGTCTTTTTGTTTTTATCTGGAAAAATATAGGTTGGTTTTATTTATTTTATTTCTTGGACTATGAGAGCTTGTGATTAGCCCTCAGGGAGTCCGGGACTTCGGATCAGGCGAAGATCCGAGTATATGGCCTCTCTCCACTGACCTCGGTTAGTGTTAATTACATCGAGCAACCACTCGACAACCCTTGATTGATGCCCTTATAACATGCAACAATACTACTACAGACAACACATGCATATGAAGATATATTTTAGGTTAAGCTCTTGGCCTCACCCAAGTTTAGGATGGATTTATAATTGATTAGGAAACTTTTTAAAAGGTTTTGAATTGACTCCGAGCTATCTGGATTGATTCAAAGTATTTTAGACCTATAAGGGTATTTTTGTAATTATGCCAAGTTGAAGGGTAGAGGGGTATTATGGTCATTTTAGTGGGTGAAATGAGTTTCAGTGATTTAGGAAGGTTTCAAAACCTTAGGAGGTATTTTAGAGTTATTTTAAGTGTGTTTGGGTTGTAAGGGTATTTTGGTCATTTTACCTTAAATTGGGTTTATTAGACTTAGAGTCTATTTTTATATTTTTCTGAGATTTTTATTTATTTTTATCATACTGAAGGTATTTTGGTAATTTTACCCATTTTATTGAGGTTTGGAGGATATTTTGGGCATAAGAGAGGTTTTGATATTTTTTAAGAATTTTCTATAATTTTTATAGATTTTTATCATGGATGGGGGTATTTTTGTAATTTGTATTAAGTTCTAGGAGCATTTTAGTCATTTCGAAAATTTTATATGTTTTCAGATTTGGTTCTCTGTTTTTTACTGGTTTTTAATGATTGTTACTGATTTTTTTATTAATTTTACTGATTTTTATTAATTAATCGAGTATACGAAGGATATTTAAGTCTTTTTTTTTTGTTTATGTAATTTTCAGATTTGATTTTCTGATTTTTACTAAATATTACTGATTTTTACAGAATTTTTCTAATTTTTATATTGATTTTACTGATTTTAAATAATTTTCACAGATTTTATTAATTAATTAAGCATGAGGGGTATTTAAGTCATTTTTTAACTTAAGTATATTGTTTTATGTCTCAATGTTTCATTATTGAGTTTTGATTATGAGTCAAAGATTAATTATGTATGAGGTGGGGCCAAGGATATTTTAGAATATTTAATTATGTGTTTATATATTTTAATTAGTTATTAAACTAATTAATAATTTAATTATGTATGTGAAAATATAATAACATAATGTTACTTAAATAATAGATTTATGAAAACACACACATATGCTCAAAGAACAAATAGTGGCATTTCATTCATTACTTAGGCATAATTCCGTCTTATAGAATGGTGATTTTACAACATAAATTCGGCAGAGCTTCCCCTTAGGAATAAACCTTAGGAAGAGAGCCCTCCAAGAAAATATCTCTTCCAAACGCAGTAAACCCGGACAAGAGCACCGGATTTGGTCTTCAAATGGACAGAGTTTCCCATAGAAATTTTTGGGCCAAATGGGCATGCCCTTCTTCTTACCTCTTGGGGGGTATTTATAGGCCATGGGGGTCTAATCGGTGGGGGTACCCACCGTTGGATTTTGAGGTGGGGGGTTGCCACCGGAATTGTTTGAGGTGGGGGGTACCCACTGAAATGCTTCTCTCTCTTCTCTTTTTCTCTTTGTTTTTTATTTAATAAGGGTGAGAGGAGACAGAAGTTAGAGAAGAAGGGGGGGCCGATGGGCACCCCCACCGATTCCCAACGGTGCGGGGTGCCACCGGTTGGACCCCCCCCCCAATCGGTTTGGGAACCGGTGGGGGGGTCCCTCACCGGTTTGGGCAACCGGTGGGGGGCTTCCCCCCTTCCTCCTTTTTCTTTAAAAAATGAGTTCCAACAAATGCCCCTCACAGGACATGTGCCAGAGGTGAAGATGACGGTGCATGTCCCGCGCCCTATTTGGCTACAAGAATCATCATTTTGCATACTTGAGGAGTTCTCAGATGCAGCATGACGGTGTTGTCTTGATGAATTCCCATGTCTTGCCTTATGTATCAAGTCAAACGCCGTCTCGTATATGCCAGGCGACACATCGCTTCTACTTGCTATGCATATGCTCTATCTTAGCTTATCTGAGTCCCGATAACCCTCGATTTTGATACTTTAGACACCTCAAGATACACCTAGGAAATCTTGTTTTCATAACTTTTCGACTTTTCATATGTATTTGCAAGTGTTCAACTCATCTGATTATGGGAATCCTCTTGGCCTTCACAACTTGGAGGTTCCCCGAGAGTTGATGCCGTTCGAATCTTTCGACGTTTACTTGGATTCTGGAGGATCTATTGGCCTTCATGACATGGAGACTCCTTAAGAATACACAGGCGAATCGTTTAATTCTTCCGGCATTTGTTTTATCTTGGGGTATCAGTACTTTATCTTGGCATTCCCAGGAGCTCCACACGAAGTGTTCTGGATTGGCCTAATATATGGTGCATAGCAATTTGACATTGTCCTATGACTTCATTAGGACTTGGTCGATTTTTGTATATCGAGACTTTTATTGCAGCTCTTTGGCGCTAATTTCCTCTCTTTATCTTCTTGCAGTTTGTTGTCTTTGTCCTCATAGCCAATACGAAAATTCCTCCCATGGCGGGACACAGGGAGGACGATTATCCCGATCCCGCCAATTGTCGAGTAGCCTTTCATCAAAGCAGGCCGAGATTGAAACTATCAAGGCAACTAATGCAGCTTGGGTTGCGGAGACTCTTGTGCTCCAATATCAGAAGGATATTGTCCTTTCTAATACCGCGGATGCCCAAATTGCTGCTCTACGCCAGCAAGCATATATTCTTGAAGCTTTGCTGGAGGGAGAACTCCCATTTTGTGGCAGCCATCGAACATCGCTTCGACTGGTACTCCGGAGATGGATCTGAATTTCTTCGAAGGCCTGAACTTTTCCATTTTACCGATGGACGGTCTATTGCAGTCTCTGGCGGGACATGGCTCTTTCCTAGACCAGACTTGATCTGCTATTTCTCTATTGTAGTTCTTGTTGCTCCCTTTTTGTCGAAGAACTCGAACTACCCCGCAAACTCGTCTCGAGCTTCAGTATATTATTTCTGAAAATCAATGCTAAGCTTGAGTGGTATGAATTCTTTGTTGTATATTGCATGTATTCTTTTTTTCTTTTCTTTTTTTCATAACTAATACTAGCGCATTTTCAGGTTTTTGCCAGCATTAGCCCTCTCTTATTTTTGCATGTGCGCCCTTGTGAGTTTTCACACAGCGGGTTACCCGATTTTGCCTACGGTGCCCTTTCGGGTTTTTACCTTAACTAGGTATAAGACCTTTTTACCCTTAACAAATTCCTTTGAGGACGAGATCGATTAAGTTCGTCGGGGCACCTTGTTTTTAAGTCCTTTTTTTTTTTTTTTTTGGTTCGGTGGGGAATTACGGCTTCCCTGAGAACCGCTAAGGAGTTATATGTAGGGAACTAAGTCTTCCCTAAGAACCGATAAGAAATTTATGTAGGGAATTGAGGCCTCCCTGTAAGCCGCTAAGGAATTATATGTAGGGAACTGAGTCTTCCCTGAGAACCGATAAGAAATTTATGTAGGGAACTGAGGCCTCCCTGTGAGCCGCTAAGGAATTATATGTAGAGAACTGAGTCTTCCATGAGAACCGATAAGGAATATATGTAGGGAACTAAGTCTTCCCTGAGAACCGATAAGGAATATATGTAGGGAACTGAGTCTTCCCTGAGAACCGATAAGAAATATATTTGGGGAACTGAGTCTTCCCTGAGAACCGATAAGAAATATATGTAGGAAACTGAGGCCTCCCTGTGAGCCGCTAAGAAATATATGTAGGGAACTGAGTCTTCCCTGAGAACCGATAAGGAATATATGTAAGGAACTGAGTCTTCCCTGAAAACCGATAAGGAATTATATGTAGGGAACTGAGTCTTCCCTGAGAACCGATAAGGAATATATGTAGGGAACTGAGGCCTCCCCGTGAGCCGCTAAGAAATATATGTAGGGAACCGAGTCTTCCCTGAGAACCGATAAGGAATTATATGTAGGGAACTGATTCTTCCCTGAGAACCGATAAGGAATTATATGTAGTTTTCAAGAAAACGGGGTTCTAGGTAGCCGTGAATTTTGGGATACAACGGCTCCCGGAGACCGAGGATTTTGAGATATTGGGGCTCCCGTAGGCGAATTCCGGGGTTTAATGCCTCCCGTAGGCGAAATATGAACTTCAGGATTTAAAGCCTCCCGCAGGCGAATTCCGAAGTTTAATGCCTCCCGTAGGCGAAATATAAATTCCGGAATTTAAAGCATGGAAGAGGGCGAAATATGAATTCCAAGATTTAAAGCCTCCCGTAGGCGAATATAAATTCTGGAGTTTAAAGCCTCCCGTAGGCGAATATGAATTTCAGGATTTAAAACCTCCCGTAGGCAAATTCCGGAGTTTAACGCCTTCCGTAGGCAAAATATGAATTCCGGGACTCAATGCCTCCCGTAGGCGAATTCCGGAGTTTAACGCCTCCCATAGGCGAATATGAATTTCAGGATTTAAAGCCTTCCGTAGGCGAATTCTAGAGTTTAACGTCTTCCGTAGGCGAAATATGAATTCCGGGACTTAAAGCCTCCCGTGGGCGAATTTCGGAGTTTAACGCCTTCCGTAGGCGAATTCAGTAAACGCAGTAAATATCTCTTCCAAACGCAGTAAACCTGGGCAAGAGCACCGGATTTGGTCTTCAAATGGGCAGAGTTTCTCCTAGAAATTTTTGGGCCAAATGGACATGCCCTTCTTCTTACCCCTTGGGAGGTATTTATAGGCCATGGGGGCCTAACCGATGGGAGTACCCACCGTTGGATCTTGAGGTGGAGGGGTGCCACCGGAATTATTTGAGGTGGGGGGTACCCACCGGAATACTTCTCTCTTTTCTCCTTTTCTCTTTTTTTTTTTTATTTAATAAGGGTGAGAGGAGAGAGAAGTTAGAGAGGAAGTGGGGCCCGGTGGGCACCCCCACCGGTTCCCAACCGATGGGGGGTGCCACCGGTTGGAACCCCCCCCCCCCACCGGTTTGGGAACCGGTGGGGGGCTTCCCCCCTTCCCCCTTTTTCTTTAAAAAAGGGGTTCCAACACACCTCATACAGGCAGATCTCCAACCGGACGATTTTTGGGCTCGGCCCATTAAGGGCATTTTATTGTTCATTGGGATTCATTTTTTTTAAGTTTTTTTTTTGGTCGTCTAATTGGAGACTGGATTCTACAGATGTGTAGGTCAGATTAGGACCGACCTAAAAAAATCAAAAACAAAAAATGCGTACTTGATGCAATGCCTAGCAGTGCAACTGCAGGAGACATTGCAGCAAGTGTTACTCCCAGGCAATTGGTCACATGTAAAGAACTGCACTCCTCTTCAGTTTGTCTCACATTGAGAAATTGAAAAGAAGGGGCAATGGCTCTATTTACAACCCTACTTCTGACAGCAAGTTTTATGCAGATGATGATAGATACAATTCAACTCTGCCTAAGTATGAGCCTCTCGTACTTAGCCGGTCCCAAATCCAAATAAAGGAGAAGGGTTGCGGTAGGTGACAGCCAGCGTAAAAATCTTATTACATCTCATGATATGAATTCAATCAAAATTAACGTTGAAGCGTCCTCTACTTAAAACACTGCACCGGAGTCCGAGTGTAGTAAGAAATAGGCAAGAGTGAAGAACGTTCCCCGCAAGAGACGCGCCACGTCGACGCCCAAATGTGGTCTTAAATGAGCAAGGGTTCCCGCATCATAGAAGGGTGTAGATAAATAAGCTAGTCCATAGAATCGAACAGAGAATAAGACACAAGACTAATAAATGTTACTATAAAAAGAATTCTAGGAAAATGCAGGTTGAGACTAGGATTATCGTAGGTACTTGAAATATCGGATCTCTTACAGGAAAGTTGATGGAACTTGTTGACACCATGGAGAGAAGAAAAGTCATTATTGCTTGCATTCAAGGGACTACATGGGCAGGAGAAAAAAGTAAGGAAGTGGAAAATACATGCTACAAATTGTGCTATACAGAAAAAAAGAAAAATAAAAACGGGGTGGGTATTATTATTGATAAGACTTTGAAGAATGTAGTGGTAACGGTGAGGAGAGTAGGAGATAGGATTATCCTAGTACAATTAATTATAGAGAGAGATGCGATTAATATAGTTAGTGCCTATGCTCTACAAGTTAGATCAGATAGTGAGAGTAAATGGAGGTTTTGGGAAGATATGGATGACCTTATGCAGAGCATACCAAATGAAGAGAATATCTTTATTGATGGAGACCTTATTGGGCATGTAAGAAGTGAACGTCAGGGTTATGAGAAGGTTCATAGAAGTTTTAACTTTGGGACCATAAATGAGGAGGGGAAAAATATCCTCGATTTTGCTATGGTCTATGACCTTATACTAGCTAATACCCACTTTATAAAAAGGGAATCTCATTTAGTGACTTTTGAAAGTGGACAAAATAAAAGTGATTGAAAGTCAGATTTAGAGGTTAATACTATATGGATAGATATGGCCTCAAAGATTAGAGAAGTAGCTGGAAAAGTGTTCGAAGAGTCTAACGGATATGACCCACCTGCGAATGAGCGGTGGTGATGGAATGAGAAGATACAAAAGACAGTGAAGAGTAAAAGAGAATGGTATAAAAGATTACCTAAGTGTGATAATAATGAGGCTTATGAACAATACAAGATAGCAAAAAAGGTCGTTAATCGGCAAGAGCTCATACCTTTGAAAAGATGTATGAGAAACTTATAATTAAGGAAGAGGAGAAACATATTTATAGATTGGCATGGATGAGAGAGAAAAGATGTTGGAATCTTAATCAAGTTAGCTGCATCAAAGATAGTGAAGGAAAGGTTTTGGTGAAAGATGAGGACATCAGAGAAGGTGAAGAAGCTACTTTGACAATCTTTTTAATGATAATCATAGTAAAAACATAATGGACATAGTATGTACAACAGAGCGTAATATGAACTATACTAGGAGGATTAGATTTTCGAAAGTCAATGAAGCATTGAAGAGGATAAAAGTAGGTAAAATTTGTGACCCTGATAGAATTTATATTGAAGTGTGAAAATATTTAGAAGATGTAAGAATGGAATGGTTAATCCGACTGTTTAACAAGATCCTAATATCTAAGAAAATCTTAGATGAATGGAAGAAGAACACTTTTATACGTATTTTCATAAACAAAGGAGACATCTAGAACTGTTCAAACTATAAAGGAATTAAGCTCATGAGTCATAATATAAAACTGTGGAAGAGAGTTATGGAATATCATTTACGTTGTAATACAACTCTCTCAGCCAACCAATTCGACTTTATGCCGGGTCGTTTAACCATGGAAGCTATCTTCCTCATTAAGAACTTGATGGAGAAATATAGACATATGAAGAAAGATCTATATATGGTGTTCATCGATTTAGAGAAGGTTTATGATAAAGTTCCAAAAAATGTCTTGTGGTGGGTGTTGGAATGCAAGAGGATATCTACTAGGTACATACAAATATTAAAAGACAGGTATGAAGAAACAACTACTATTATTCGTACGGTTGAAGGGGAAATAAGAGATTTTCCTATTTCAGTTAGAGAGCATCAAAGATCAACAGTAAGCGCTTATCTTTTTGCATTAGTTATAGATGATTTAACAAAAGATATATAAAAGAACATTCCGTGGTATATGATATTTGCAGATGATATTGTATTGATAGATGAGACGTAAGAGGGAGTTAATAGTAGAGTTTTGGAGGAACACCTTAGAGTCTAAAGATTTCAGGTTAAGTAAAACTAAGACAGAATACATGCATTGTACGTTTAGTGAAAGTCGGATGGACGAAAAGGAAGAAGTTAACTTGGATGGGATGGTAATACCCCAAAGCACTCATTTCAAATATCTTGGTTCGATCCTCTACGAAGATGGAGGGTGCGAGGAGGATGTTAGCCATACGATTAAAGCAGGATGGGTGAAGTGGAGACTTGTCACAAGAGTCATGTGTGACCGCAAGATCCCAACGAAGCTGAAAGGAAATCTACCATACGGCGATAAAACCTGCAATGTAACGAGTGTTGGGCGATGAAGGGGCAACATATCTCCAAAATGAGTGTTGCCGAGATGAGAATGTTAAGGTGGATATGCAAACATACTAGGCTAGATAAAATTCATAATGAATATATTAGAGAAAAGGTGGGAGTAGTATCAATTGAGGAATAAGTTGAGAGAAGGGAGATTGAGATGGTTTGGGCATGTTAGACATAGACCGAGGAAGGCTCTAGTTAGAAAAGTGGAGCATATTAGGATTGAAGAAGGGAAGAAAGGAAGGGGTAGACCTAGATTAACTTAGAAGAGGGTAGTACAATATGATTTGAATGTTTTAAACCTTTCAGAAGAGGT
The DNA here is from genome assembly GCA_030544215.1 of Zantedeschia hybrid cultivar. Classification (NCBI taxonomy): domain Eukaryota; kingdom Viridiplantae; phylum Streptophyta; class Magnoliopsida; order Alismatales; family Araceae; genus Zantedeschia; species Zantedeschia hybrid cultivar. The sequence goes on along the minus strand of JARZZO010000014.1, from coordinate 19,252,045 downwards.
AACTCAAAATCATTTAGAGTGGAGACAGAGAATCGATATAGTCGACCCCAATTAATTTTGGATTAAAGCTTGGTTAAGTTGAGTTGAGTTGAGTTGAGTTGATGATAGATACAATTCAAAGACATCAACCCTGGCTACAGATACTGTGAACTGAGCAAGGCAGTTGGACTGTTCCAAAGGATAGGGAGAGCTTGGACAGCATCAGAAATTGCTACTTGAGATAGCACTGGGGGTTCAACTGCTCAGTAAAATGGGAGAAATGGGACAAGAGGCTGAACTTCTGCATTTACTGGGATTTTAGCTTGGGGAACATGTACATTTTCAGAGCTTATTTTTAGATGTGGAGGCTAATTCTTTTATGGGTGGTATTCGATTCCTTTTTTGTTTTGGGATTGTATCATCGTGATGAACAAATCAAATATGCATATTTATAATCAAGCCTTTTCTCAGATATTAAAAAAAAAAATTATCTAATGGATTTTAGCAAGGTTTGACAATAGGCTGCAATCATCCACTGATGGTCCTTAGTTTTGATATCATCAATGCATTTTTACTAAGGTTTGACAATAGCACCCTCATAAAAATAAAATGTAAACATACTTCCAGGTAAGTGGTATGAGCTGGAGCACAAACAAGGAGGTAGGTCCTTAGTTTTGATATCATCAATGCATTTTTACTAAGGTTTGACAATAGCACCCTCATAAAAGTAAAATCCAAGCATACTTCCAGGTAAGTGGTATGAGCTGGAGCACAAACAATAAGGTAGGTTGGAATTTGGAAATAGAGGTTTCATGAAATTAGCAAATTATGTTAGAGTAGCAATCTGCTATAATCCTATACTGTCTGCCCTCATCCATCTAAGGCTGAAAGCAGACGGATTAAGAAAAGAGATATTAAACTATACTAGGTACCAATATTCTGTAGCTGGTCATGCTCTGCCACAGCATACCTTTTAGAACATATTTTCATCAATAATATGGAAAAGACATGTTTCTCCTTCATTTCCATCACATATTCTAGTAGATGAAATTTAAGATGGTTACTGATGGGAGGAATTATTAGGTACGCAGATGAGTGAGCAAGCCAAACTCTCTATTTGAGACAGTTTGTTTATTATCGCATTAAGCTTTTCATCAACCTTCTCTTAACATCAACCTAGTCACCAAATAGGACAGGAATGAATGAATTAACGAACAAATATAATTGAAACATAATCGAGGTTTGTTTACAGACAGAAACAAGTTACGAACACCTACGTCTGAACTCAAGTTTATAAACAAATTGAGCCTAAAAGTTTGTTCAAGCTTGGCTCATTTACTTAGTTGAACAAGCTGGTCCAGTGCTTTTTTGTGACTGCCCAGGAGTTGTTCATCGAGCATGCTAGTTCACTTACACTCCTACAAATGGTACCAAGATCACTTGGATCTATAACTTTCACTTTTACATTTAACCTTAGAAGCACCAAGTGGGCATGGGAGTAATAATAGGAACAAGATGGGAGTGGGGGATCTTTTACTTTATCTTTCAAATTTCCTTTAGGATTGGAAGTGGGAATAAAGGGTAGGAATCCTATTGGGAGTGGAAACAATGGCAAAATGAGTGAATCCTGCTTCTAAGTATTTGCCCTACCTCACATAGCCGATGTTACCGAGTGAAGATTACTTGCCGCAAAAGAGTGTCAAGTCAGCAAACAATCTACAAATTTCATGAAAAATTAAAATAGACGTTAATTTTTAATATATAAAATTAATTTCAAAATATAATATAAATTTTAAAAATATCCTAACTTAATTACCTTTTAAAATGTGTTGTCTTTAAAAATGTGACAAAGTCGTGATTAATTACTTTTAAAATTTGTGATTTCTTTGGGAACATGTGATTAAATCATGATTGAATCATAGGTTTTGAATTTATGAAGATTTCAAATGCTTTTTCAATAAATTGCAATTTTCTCGTGGAAAACATAATGAGATTTAATGTATTTTACATTACGTCTAGCACAGCTACCCGAATGCAAAAATCAATACTCAAAGATAATGGTATTGGAGGATTTACTATGGGAAATTACCTATTCGTGATTGGTTCTCAATTTTGGAGGGATTAATGTAACTATCTACCTTTCTGGGGAGAAGAGGAATCTTTGGTCGACTTGTTGCATAGATGCTCCTTCTTTCAGGAGATGTGGGAGCAGATCTTCAACCAGGTTGGGCATCGACCATTGGACATTGTGGACAGACCCTCAAGGGATTCGCACAAAAGGTGGGCTTTGATAGGGGATCATATCATTTGATTCTTGATTTTTCATGCAACCTTATGAGTTAGATTTGGAGAATGAAATGCAAGGATCTTCCAATGGGAAACCAAGAACAACAATAGATATGTTTCTTTCATTTGCGATGGGGTGAGGGAGTGGCCAAACTTATCTGAATGTAAATGAAAGAGATTTTTCCTTTTTTCTGACTCTTTTAGGGAGCTTAGAGTGGAGCATGCCATCTATATTTGTACATTCCCTATTTTTATTTCTTAATAGAATTGTGATACTATCCACTTCCAAATAAACTAATATGTATTAGTGCATCAAAATACTGACAACAATTAGCAAGATCATCCAGACGGCCAGTAATATAAACTCCACCATTTTATGTTATTTTGTAGATATATAACACATAAACAAGATATCATCTATCTAGATCACATTAATCAATATCATGGACACAAATAGTGAGCAATAATATATAGAGAGACACTTGGCTGATGAAAAAGTATTTATTAGTTGAAAAGGTGACGGATAAGCATAAATATATACATGAGTTCCAATACTACAAGGTTTATTACAAAATAAATAATAGTAATTGCCATTTCTCAATTGAAAAATATGTGATGGATACTGAAAATAGATATCAAGGAAATGACTAAGAAGATTAGGATCAACCTTTGATTCTTGAGAATCCCAGCAAACTGACTTCTGCAAAAGAAAAAACAGTATTCATTTGAAGCATTTTGATGACATCCTCAGAGAAATACTGAGAACATAATTAGATACAAAGTAAATGCCAATGTGCAAATTTTGGATGAGGGGTATTTAAATCAAAATCTTCCGCTTCACCAGTATAAGCTCAAAATCATGTACAAGAACAATCATTATTGAATGTCCATTGACAAGCATAAACCCTGAAGTTGACTAATAAAAAAAGAAAATAAACAGTTTGGAATAGGCACGTAACTCAGAGTTATTACTCCAAGAAATAATGGTGTGAACAGCAAAACGAATGTTGCTCAAATACCAAAATTTATGTAGTCTAAAGGCATATTAGAAAATGCAAATTACAGCACATCAAGTTAAAGCAATCAACCTTCTCCAGAATTCAAGTAAAATTCAAGACAACCCAAATTTTCATTTCTCGTTTGCTATACTATGGCTATTAAAATCCCAGAATTTCAATTATTCTGATTTCATAGTACTCAAATCTCCCATTAAGCAGACTAAAGACACCAATTTTACATGTATTGAAAAGAACGCAGGAGCAGCAAAACAATTAAAAAGGAAATAGCCAAGAAGGTATCAAAGGAAAAGGAGTTAGTGCATACCAGGCTCAATTTCACTTTCTCCATGAAATCACTGCCCCTAAAGTTACCAAAAATCTCATAGGAATGGCTCTTACGCTCAAACTCCTTCAACCCCGTCTTCAACAACCGAATCGGCTCCCACTCCTTCGCTTCATCCTCTTGCTCCACCTTCCACCGCACCCTTCTACCCATCCGCCGGAACCTGTCCCTGTCCAGATCCAAGACATCTCCCTCGTCGTCCACCCCTGACACAAACGCGTTTTTAATCGCCGAGAGATCGATGCGGATGCTCGCCCTGGGGCTCCACCTCTCCAGCACCTTCCTGCTGAAGTCCTGCGACGAGTACGCCCGCCGGAACTCTGACAGCTTCGGCTGGATCTTCTTGACGAACTCGAGGTCCGCTATGGAGGCCGACGTCGGCACCATTGTCAGGGGCGACGACCGCGATGCCGACGAGGACGCCGAAGGGGACTGGCCGGCGCCGGGGACGGAGAAGGACGACGCGGAGCTGAGGAAGTTCTCGAGCTCTCGGTCGAAGGAGGTAGCGAGCTTCTTGAAGGAGTTCGCCCTGGAGCGTATCAGCTGGAGGTCGGCGTCGGCGGAGTCCCGGACCTCCCTCCACCCCCGGGACAGGAACGAGAAGGCTTTCTCCGCCGTCGCGGGGGTGGAACTCCGGGGCTCCGCTCCGATATTCATCATGGCGCGCGCCGCCGTTGAGCAATTGGGACTTCCTGTTAGGGCTTCCCCTTCCTCCCGGCGAGCGGGATCTCCCCTGGAGCTTCTTCTTCTGGTTCGCCGGTTAGGGTTTGGGGATTGGGGAAGGCGAACGGTCCTTTGGTAGCGGAAAGCCAAAGAGGGAGATGAGAGGAGGAGCCGTGCGGGATTTTTGAAGGCCGTTGGGTCCAGGAGTCGCTCTGCCGTCCACGTGGCACTACAAGGTGGAACAGTGCGGGCCCGCCCTGACACCTGTAAAAGACGCTGTGCGGTACGTGCTTACGTGGATCGGCAGCTTCACGTGTTTGATGACGTGGGTGGAAGTGGTTGGGCGCGAATCCGAACGACTGGTTTGGGAATATTCCGAACTTAACGGATATCCGGTTTTAACTATTCGACCCATTTTTATGGTGCATGGACGTCGTCAGCTGGAAGGCCGGAAGACCGGGGAGGCTGCCAAGCCCCACAAGGCAAGCAAGAGGTGTTATAATTTTGTTTAAGTTTCATTTTGTTTGCAAAATTAGAGAAGAATAAGATTTTTTATTCTTAAAAATTTTGATTTGACGACGAAATAACTTACATCGCATTGGAATTACTTATATTAGAATAAGAAGAATAAGTAATTCGACCCTAGATCTAATAATTATTTATCTTTTTTATGCCATCAATAGATCCCACAGAAATATTAAAATTAAATGTTCCTTATTCCAATATACGTTATATTTCGGATAAGTAATTTCGGATAACTTATTTTGAAAATAAATGGGGACTAAGTAAGATTAAATTAAGTGAGCAAAATGTTAGAAGTTTTATTAATAATTAAAGTTGGAATTGGCTTGGTTTTATCAGGAAAACGCTCTCTCTTGACATAGTTTGGACTTATCAAATAAGAACTTTGATGATTGAGATGCTAATTCATTCTTAATATTAAAACACATTTTTCAAAAGAAGAATACTGTTGGTCCAACCATCATCGGTGGTATGCAAAAGAAGAATGTTGTTGGTCCAACTAACATCAATGATATGCAAGAGAGAGAGAAGTAAATATCATGAACTCAAAAGACAACAATGAGAACTATGAAGTTTTGAGTCATCACTAATCAGACTATGCTGATAAGTAGAAACCAAAATGTGAAGCCTACACCTTTTTCTGGACATAACGTAGGTGACCAGTTCCTACAGCGGTGTTCGTCATTGTTCTGTTCAGTTGGAAAAGGAAGACTGGAGAAGGCTGTGGACGCGGTTTACGGGGGCAAAGTGCCACAAACCAGGTCTAATCTGGCCCATTCCCCACCTGAAATGGCCGGCCCTGGTGGCGGCCTCTAGAACCCACCGGCTCGGTCGGCACAATTTGACGCTTCTCTGGCTATTCGGGACTCTTCCAGGAAAGTCCTCTCGTTTCTTGTTTTGACCAGTGTGAAGCCGGTGCGGTGAGTCGGCAGCGCTGGTTCAAGTGGAACTTTTTTTTTTATTTCAAAACAAATGTCAAATTCAGGACCAGTCAAGTTTGGCACTTTATGGCCACTCTGGTTCTAATAAGTGAGTACATAGAAAAAGATTGCACTCTTAAACAAATCATTGCCCACATCCACCGTAGTTTAGTAAAATATTGTTCTGTCGTAACATATGCTAGTGATAGTACAGACTACAGACACGGGGTTGATGTTTCACGTTCAAATATAAACATGTTTAACTTCATGTGACCAATGTGAGCTAAAGAAGTAGAATTTTAAGCATTCTAATGTGTTCGGCCGGTTGAAAACCCTGGCGGCTGATCGAGCATGGAGAAAGCCAATCTCATCACATCGTTCTAGTAACTTTGAGGGGAATTTTATACAAGTATTCTTGAATCGCTACATTCAAATCAAATGCCTTGTAATGTGCCATTCCCTTTGATTTTGACTACGAGGGTGTTCTGAAATGCCGGTCACTCCGCATCATCTAGCTTGCTTTCCCCCACTTAATTATATATATATATATATATATATATATATATATGTCACTATTGAAGCCAGCCTCACGTGGTCCCTGCTCTGCTTTAGGAGCCATGTGACCAGAGCCTTCGCCCACCCTGGTTCACTACCTGACTTGGAAGGGGCGGACCCAGCGGGGTGCAAACCTTACCCACTCGCCAAGCTGAGATCCGACGTCCAACCATCTTAATACCCCCACTTGAGATATTGTAGATTTCTAGTGAGAGGTTTATTTTAGTATGATTTAATTGTACTTTCGTTTTTATGCTAATGAAAAAACTTCAATTTGAGTCATTTATTTTTCTATGAATAATTATTTCTCGTGTTTATATTTTGTTTTGAATGGACGATCTATAATAAATGCATACTTCAAATTTGGCTTTCATAGCGTGTCATTATGATCATTAACTATTGGTTCACGTATTAAGATGACACTATCCAATACCATCATCTCTAAGACATCGCTTTATGCGTGTGCACTAATCTTAAGCAAAATTATACAACACTGACACACTTCGCTTTCTTTCTTCTCGTCTCACGTGCACCAACGTAACTCTTAAGTTAAAGTTTCCCACCGTCTGTGCTTATCACCCAATACGCTGCAACTAGTGTGCCTTGAATCTTGTCGAAGTACGAAATCTTTACCTTATTTCAAAAAAAAATGAAATATTTACCCTAAAAGATTTATGTAAATGTATACACAAGAAAATAAAAAGGATTTATGTGGTCCAATCGAACTCAAGCTATGTCTAGAGGACCATACCAAAGGAGCGAGAATACATTGAATAAATTCTATCATTACTACATCTCTTGTTTATGTTTAAGCTCAACTCCGTTCAAAAAGACATAACATGACACTATCTACAAAATGATCATAGAAATATTTTTTGCTGGTAAAATTAAATTAGTTGCTTGCTCATTCAAATGTAGTTAGAATTATGACGTGAAACCGAATCCAAGTCTTTCGCCCAGCAACTCATCTTGACATGGGCCCTCCCCCCATTTCCCACCTTTATCTTCCCTTTTCCACTACCTAGGTGACACGCAAAACCCCATAATTTCCGTACGTTTTTAGGAAGGCACGGTGTCAAATGCTTCACGGAATCACCATCAGTGAGACACACGACACTATATAATAGTAAATCCAGAGCCACTAAAAAATACCCTCGCTACTACGCCAAACTCAGACTATCGGGCACATTCTCCTTGTCCTTCTCTAGTGATGTAGATGTTAGAGGAATTGCATTACGTGCCGTCTCTTCCTCTCTAAAGACTTACTTGACAACTCGTGATCATTCTATTTGAAGAAGTCAAAAAATCAACTTCTATCAAACACTTATATCTTACTATTTAGTAGGACTGTCAATGGGAATTCGATTTTTCGATCTGTCATCAAAATATATATATATATATATATATATGTTTTTGATAAAAAAATATCTGCCTGATAATTATTTGAATTGGAAACGGATATTTTCGATAAGTTATCGGAATCGGAAATAAAAATACATGTTTTTGTATCTGTGTTTTAATTTCTAATTTTGATTATTATTAAGTTTATTATTAATAATAAATATTAACTTTTGAATCCTTTTAGTCTAACGGTTGATGAGAGGAATTTTTGTAAGAAGGGAGGATCCTAATAAATTTAAATAAATGAATAATTATTAAAAATAATATCAAATTCTGATATCAGAATCAAAAATAAATCGGAAACGAAAAATGTATTTTTTGATCTTATCGAAAAACAGAAACGAAAAATACATTTTTTTAATTTTATCAAAATCGAAAACAAAAGTAAATTATTGTTATCAAAATCAGAAAACGAAAACACATGTTTACTTCATCAGTCATCTAGTGTCGATGAACCCTCTTTGTTGCCCCATTTCGTCCTATTGGCCATCCATCTCCTTCATTTTGTTCTCTCCTCCGGCTTTTTTGCCCTCCATCACCTAACCCCCTGCTTCTCCTTCCTTTTTCCTAAATCTATTTCTAGCCCGCCCCTCCATTTCCACCACCATTGTTGCAGGTGAATGATCTCCCTCCCCATCTTCCCCTTGCTTCCTCTTCCTCCTCTTCCTTGCCCGGCCTACCACGATCCCTCTGTTTTTTTAAGTTTTGTCCTTTTGGGTTTTTGGTCGGGAATATGACTCGTGGTTGTGCTCAGCTTTGGCACAGTATTTGCGTACTGCCTCTATTTTCCAGTTTCCTTTCGTCCTTTTTGCAAGTTTTGGCCTACGTACTTTTGGCAAATCTCTGTGATGTTGTGGACAAGTTTTCTCGTCGATCCTCGGTAGATCTTGGAGATGGGTGCTGGAGTTCTAGATCTCAGACACATTTCACGCGTCCATGTTAGCGCGTGTTTTGGCGCTCCCACTTATTCAACTGCTATATGGATGTAGTCCTTTCCGACTAATCTCGGGCCTCATCCGTCTGATATCAACCTTATCCCCATTGGCATCCTATTGCACTACTCACCCGGCATTTGAAGGCCTTTACTCAAGTTTCTCTTGATCTATTGTACTGTGTTTCCTTCTGTATGGTGTGTGTTTCTCTTCAGATGTTCCGTCTCCATCATGTCTATGTGTGTATTTACCTTTCTATGTACTTACTCTACTTGCTTCAGTTAAATGAAAGGCAACTTTGTTTATTGACAAAAAAAAAGATGCTTATTAGATGAAATATTTGCATTTGATCTTGAATTATTCCCAATAAAAGAATTCGTGAAATTGAATCTTTTCTACTTGGAAAACATTATAAATAATTGATTTAGATATCCAAACAGCCTTCCTCAAAGCAAAAGATCCAAATTTTATCCTTCTCCCATAAATGAGTTCTTTTTGTTTCTTATGTAAACCTTTCCTTGTGCATATCCTCTCTCTTACCTTCCCTCTCAAAAAAAAAAAAAAAAAAGGAAAACTTCTAAACATGCACGGCATTAGAAATATCTCCCTTCCAATGCAAAAGATCTAGACTTCTAAGCGCACATTTAAGAGTCATTTAGTATGTCATAAAATGTCATAAAATATATAAATAGTTGTATAACAGTATTTTTCTTGTGTTTGGAGTGCCATAAGTTATTTTATGTTATTTTTTCATACGTTTGATTTTATATATTATATATTGTTGTATTTCATAATAGATTGACCTTTAAAATCCTTCCTTTAATTGATTTCAATTATCAATCCTAAATCACGCATAAACCAAAATAGATGATTCAAAACTAGTGACTTCACAGTCAAAATTTTATTTCGCTAGTTTTGAAACTAATAATATCAAAATTGAAATTTAATGACATTTTACGATGCCATAAACGAGCCTTCAGTGACTTAACAATCGATGGAAAAGAACCCTCGCACCTTCCTAAGTCACAACTCAGCCAAAATACAAAACTTTGACTTAGTGTCAAAACTTTCCTCGTCTTTTTATGCAGTTCTTATTTATTCGTCTCCTGCCATCCCTTTCTCTCTAAACATTCTATAACCTATATATTAGAAGCAACAGTTTTTTTTTTTTTTTGAGCAGTGCTAGGAAGATGGAGATCTTACTCAGTTGTTTTACACAAGTTAAGAGACTTCTTCGCAAAATTGCTGAAAAGTGGTTAATGATAGGAACCTATCCCATGCACCATTTCTTCTTTCACCTTCAGATCTAATTATTTGTTTGTGCACAGTTCTAATATTATGGAATAGTCGATATAGTGACCTCAATTTCGTGGACATGTCGTCGTCCACAATGGCCTCTAGGGTTTATACAGTAAAAACAACAGTGCCGCTAGGTAGCTGTTAACTCACGTGGTCAGAAAACAATGTTTACTTCGTGTGATATGTTGTTTGCTGGCTTGATTTTGTGTAATAATTTGATGCAATCAAATGCATTGTGTGTACTTCTCAATGTGGTATGGGTTTCGGATTATGCATTTTTTTTATTAGGTACCCAACTAGGGTTAGGGTATTATATGGTATGGAGCAGGCCTTGGTCAACATTGGTTTGTTAGTTGGTCTCTTTCTCATATTGGAAGTGTAAGGAGCAAGGGGCATTACAGACATGTAAGTTGTGCATCCATGTTTACTTCGTTAGTACGAGATTCTGGACTTTCACCTATTGTTCATTATTTTTTTTTCCTTCCTATTTTTTCTTTTGTTCTTTCTTTTTTCTTCATTTTCAGTTGATTGTAATCAGATCATGACCAAGATTGATGCATTTTATTGAAAAAGTTGAAATAACGTTCACATAGAATCTATGTTGCAACTACAAACTCCATGGTACAATTTGCAACTACAAACTATTTGATCTGTATGTTATCGTATACAGTGGCGGATCCAGCTTGGATCCAGTGGAGTCCTATGACCCCACTGGAATCTGGAATTCCCTTATAGGGAATACAAGCCAGGGGGTCCAGTGACCCCACTAAACAGGCCACCCGAGCCCTCCAGGCCCCCACTGACCCTAGCTCAGCCTCCCACGGCCCACTACGAAAGCCAGCCCACTGGTCCACCCCATCCACTTGGCCCGTTTCCAAATCCCCAATACCATCGCTGCCCCTCCCCCCCCCTCCAATTGACCTCACTAGACAAAATTCCTACGTCCGCCAGTGATCGTATAGCATTATGTTTTCTAGAATGAAAAGATTTCAGTTGTGATTTGTTTTGTCTCCTCAACTTTGATATACCTTTTTCAGACTTGCTTTTCTGATAGATAGTGAGAATTCTTCATTCTCCTTTAGAAATGCTGCAAGGTTTAATTGTAAACCAGAGGAAGAGTCTGGTTGCACTTTCTAAAGATGACTAGCATGCATGTACCATACAACAAAAACAAACAAATAAGAGTACAAGTGATTGTATATTTCTCTCCATCAGCCAAAGAGGATCAAGTCAAGGCCCATTTTCTAATTTTTGAAATGCATCAACTGCTTATCAAAATTAAATCTCAAAAGAAACAACCATCCATTGGTATTTTGTATTTTGTGACACCTCCCATCACAACCAAAATTTTCACATTTGATTGGTGTAACAAAAGCTTTCATAGGCAGAGACCAATAACAAGCTCTCTCCGAACATTTTTGCGTCCAGCTTGCTCTCTACAAGATATGTTCCTCATGATTGTCCTAAGGAGTTCTTTTTTTTTCCTCCTAGCTAGATTGCAAATTATTTGTCATGATCTCCTTAAAAAGGTAGAAACTCTTTTCTTTGACATCTAGATGTTGCCAAGAAGCAAGACCATCACCTTGATCCTCTTAGACCATCGAAAAGAATGTTTCTGGCCTTGTATCTTATTTTCCTTTCACTATCTCCTTCTCCACCCAAGCTGCTCCTCATTGTTGAGCCTCCACCTTCTCAAATAGTTCAACATGCATATTGACGCTATCAAGCATGAATTTATTTAAATATCTCATATTGTTGATGCATATGCTAGCAGTGGAGCAATTTTCTTGGTTTGAGTTAATTATCCTCTATCTCTAATTTCCATTCTCCGGCCTGATGAAAAAACTACGCATGTTGCTGTGACAGTGATGTCACTCATTTGTCACAACTTAACCCTATGTTTTCACTGCCAGCATAATCTATCTTCTAATTTTCCTTTCTGTTGGATCCTTCACGCAAGTTCTATTGCTGATGAGATGATTCAATCCCTTAACAGTTCAAATTATATGGGTCCTCTATGATTCCTACTCAAAACTTGATCGTTCTTCTTCTTGGCACTTGTTGTATATGACCTTAATATCTCGCGTCATATATGCGCCATCAATGCATAGGTACATGTGGTTTCTTTGTTTCTCCTTTGAGAAAAGGAATATAAATCCCATCCCATTATCCTAGATTCCATCAAGGGAATTAGGTTCTTCAATTCCAAATTTGTTTTGGTTCATCAATGAAATCAAGTTCTATCTCTTTTGAGATGCTTTGACTTAGTTGACTATCATTATTTCATTTGGATTTTTACTATTATTCTGAATAGATTTATGATGAGTTTGTTCTTCACTCTCAACTTGCATGTTTGATTCACTTAATCTTGTTCTTGACTTGACACTGACAAGAATATCAAATATATTCTTGCCTATTTGCCATAGTGAGGTTGTGGGTGCAGCGCGCCTCTTCTACACTATCATAAGTCAGCATGCAGCTAATTAGGTTAGAAGTTTGCCGTTGCGGACTTGATCCCATTTGCATGGCCATTCGCATGGTCCCTAGCAAGTGGGTAATGTGTTTCTTGGGGAATTAAGGGGAGGGGTTTCTCCTATCCTTTAAAAAATCATCAAATATATTCTTGAACTACGATTTTTTTCAAATTTGAGATAATTTTGAATATTTGTGCAATATATTTTATTTATTTTAAAGTTTTTATTTTCTTTTAGTTTAACTAACAGGCCATAAGTTCTCTCCTTGTGATTAGGTTTTTGTTAACATAAAAAATAATAGGGCATTTGTTACTTATTTTAAACTAGATGTTGCTGGTTTATGTTGTTCCATATGCTCTAAAGGTGTAGATGATAAAAAAAAAAAAAAAACATATATCAGTGCCATTTGGTTTCCCTAGTATTGATGTTGACTTCTTATGTGGACAATCAACATTAATGTTTAATTAAAAATAGGAACATAGAGGTGAGTAACCTCATGAAACATATCATCCTTGCTCTTATATCATCTCTCTCTCTTGAATTTCTATTATACCAATCAACTGGATATGGAGACATAAGCTATGTAACGTTCTCCATAATCAACATGGACAAAGAACAAATAGATTTATCTAGAACATAGCACACGCGATAGAGCATTTATTTAAATAGTCTAAACAAGAGAAAGACTTGCTGCAGTGTCAAGCCCACCTGCACCGCTTGGCAGTGCAATCAAATAAAGAAATAATTTTTCTAGGTGGACCCCATTACACCTTACATGTCCATATAATTTGATTTGGATGACTTAAAAAAAAGATGAAAATTCATCGGATTATATGGGATGTATGGCATAATGAGGCCCAAATAAAAATATTTTAATTTTTTTAAATAAAAACACCCTCATGCCGTGTAAAATCATTTGGTAGTGCAGTAAATGTTACTCTCTAAACAAAATACCTTTCTTATAGAAAGAGATATAAACTTATATCTTCGACTAACACTTTTTCCTTAATTTCTTGTGCAAACTTTTTTCTTGTATTCCTTGTTTCTAATGTGAGCTACCACATTTAACGTTGAGTTTAACTTGCTACACCGTTGGGCACTTCTACATTGTTTGACGAAATTTTTAGTTTAATAAAAAAATAAGTCTCCCCACTTGAGTTATATGACCATCCAATTTGATGTTGGATCGGACATTCTAAAAAAAGATGAAAAATAAAAAATCGTAGGACACCGTGGGACATCCAATAAAAAATTCAAGTTTTTTCTAAATTACCACGTGGGCGGTGTGGCAAGTTAAACTCTTAAATGTCTATTGTTTTTATGTGTAAATTTTCTACGGCTCCACCAATATCTCTCTTCAAGTTCGTTTCCGCCCTAAGAATTTCCACAATAAATTAGAAAATCATATCCTAAAAGTTATTATCTTATTTTTAACGTATAAAGACATTTACATATGAGATAATTCTATTAGTTATCTTTTAACGCCAACTAGAGTTTCAAGTACTCTGCCCTCATAATACATTTTCAAAGGATTTATTCTTAGAATTCTCACTTTTCATGTGTGGTTAAGATTCATATTCCTTTTGACGAGCAAGTGTGATTAAAACTGTGTCCTCCTCTATTCCAAAGTCCAATAATTTGTGTTCAATTACATATATTGGAAAAGATTGTGGAAACATTTAGCAAACACCCCATTGCTTATGATTTTCCATGAAATAGTAAAATCTGTCTATTATTTAAGTGACTACAATTTGTCTATTATTTAAGTGAGAACAAAATTATCTTTTTTAGCATTTAAACAGATAATACAATGGTTTATATCAAAATCGTCAAAATAACATTAACTAACGACTTAACTAAAAGTTAAGACTATTATGTGCTATGCGAGATTCTCTGGACCTCTCTGTGGGTTATAATGTGCCCTGACACATGGGAGAAGGTGACTGAATTATTTGACTTGAAATGATGGGGGTCATACTCCATGACCACTTCTTTCATGCGCTCTTGTCTGCTTCCAGATATACGAGAGAAAGGTTGACGTACTCTAGCCCTTCTCTCACGGTAGGTGGGAACCCCACCAAATCCATTAGCGGTTATTTGGACGGAAGCCTTGCCGCCCTTGGTAGCCTCGTCGTTGCCTACGACAGCAGTCCGTTCGAGCGGGGAGTCTCACTTGGGAGCCTCCCACCCCCCAACCAGGTGCATCTCCCTTCTCTTAGTTTCCTTTCCTCTGTGTCTCTCTCGCCCTCTTGTTTTGCTTGTCGTTACTCCAGTTAGCCCCCTGTTGGCCCTCTCCCTAACAAATCTGCCTCGCATGCCTTCCCCCTTCATCCCGCCTGCCATCACCCTCACCAAGTCCCCTCTGCCCTCTCACGTATGGCAGATCCGCACCTACCAAATCTTCTAGCTACCTCCACCCCCTACCCCCTTCTCTGTTGCCTTTCCTTCTCCCTCTGTCCTTGGTTTCTCCTTTTTTGCTGGGTGATCCCTGTCAATTCGGTTCTCAAACCTCCTCCGACTTTTTGCCTTAGGTCTTGCCATGTGTCGGCTTCGATTTTATTGCCAGTAGGTTCTTTCTTGTTGTGTGGTGTCTCTTCCCTTCTTCTTTTCCCGTTTCTGTTACCCTCCGACCACGTTTGGCTTCTTTGTTTTCTAGGAAATCAGTCGGACTTGGGTCATCTCCTCCTACCAAGGTTCCGATAGTATGTCATCTTTGATTGCAAGTATGCTTGGCTCTGGAAGACATTAGTTGAGCCTTCGGCTTCTTTTGGGAAGCTCGTAGTTCCGCGCATATTACACATCCGCTCAGAAGCATGTTCATCTGAGCCCTCTCCTTCAAATTTGGTTGCTTCTTATTAGTTGCAACCCATCTTCATCCTTTGATGGCGATGTTCTTCTCTCGTCCGTCAAGACAAGATGCAGTCGGTGGCGTTTAGAGCTCTTTCTCTTGCAGTAGCCTTTTTCGGCGATTAATTGTATGGGATATATGATATGTGCTCTTTATCCGTAGAACAAGATCGTCTGTACCGTTTTGTCTAGATTTCAATGCGCCCACTGACTCAACACAAGGTCTTATATTTGGTTGGTCTTATTACTTCAAATGTAAATGATCACTTCAAATACAAATGACTCATTTGTATTTTTTTTGTTAACTTTGAAGGACTCCAAAATTTAGACAAAACGGTTCAGACGATGTCGTTCCTTTATGTGTGACCCATTTTTCCTTCTCTCTCATGTGTACTGTTGTACTATCTTTTAATATTTAATGACAGTTTTATTGACTAAAAAAAACTTCTAGATATACGAGAAAAAGGATAAATAAATAATTTGACTCCCCCACAGCCGTTCTACTACACCCCGCGCTCGAACGGAACGCCTACAGCTATCTCTTGGGTTTTAGGGATCCTGCTGGCCCTCTAGGTTTGCCGGCCATGGCGTCGCCTTCGACCCCTGCTCCTCGCGCAGAGCCATCGCGGCCACTGCCGTTCGAGGTGGTACACGTCTTCTGGGACGCGGGCATGCTCGACCGCGACGCCGGCGCCGGCGTGTTTGACACCGGCTTCGACCCGGGCTTCCTCGACGTCCTGGAGAAGCACCCGGAGAACGCGGACCGGGTGAGGAACATGGTCTCCATCCTGCGCAGGGGCCCTATCGCGCCCCGCGTCTCGTGGCACCCGGGAAGGTCCGCCCACACCTCCGAACTGCTCTCTTTCCACACCCCAGGTACTCCCCCTCAGTGGTTTTCCCTTTTAGTGGAATCCAAAGGAACAGAAAAATGTGCTGATATGACATCCTCAATCAGGAAATTTCTTTTTTCTAGCAGAAAATTTTCGCAAAACTAAAGAAGAAACTTAAACCCAGGCATGTATCCGGAAATGCCCGTTACATTTCTTCCAGTTTTTTGTAATTTTCGGCCAATCAGCATGTTTAGTTTTAGCCCTTTTAATTTGTGCCAGACTCCCTTTGTTTGAAGATTTTTGCGGCAGTTATTCAAAACGCGGCTTTTTTGTGAATGCAAAAAGATGGTGCCGTCCATTTTTCCTCCTGTAAACCAGATCCGATTCCTGTAGGCAATCTTGGTGGTCAAAGTAACCTATCTTGTTTGCTGCAAAGGCACCAAAAAGGGTGATAGGGCACTGAGCAATTGCCAGGGACAATTTGGGGACGCATAAGCATCAGGGCTTCGGAGCCTAGGTAGATTTGAATTTGTCATCTAGGTGTGAGGCACTTGTGCGGGTGTTAAAGTAGGTTAGATTAGATTCTCTAGGAGAAAGTTGTTGTCTCGACTAGCAAGGGATTATTGTTAGTTGAACAGTACTGGCGCGCATGGTTTCAGCTCTGGACTTGAAATATGGGATTAAAGGATTGTCAAGTATACTAGATAGTCCAACTTTTCACTTGTCCAACACAAGTTTGTGCTCTAAGTGATGCCATGGGTGCCCACTGACCAGTTCTGAGACTACAAATGCCAGCTTCTTTTTTATGTTTACTTATCTTTATTGATTTTGGTGCTACAGGTTTGGCCCCCAGATTCTGGTGTCCAGACCAAGTTTGAGATCACAAATGCTAACTTCTGTATTATGTATACTTATCTTTATCAATTTTGATACAATGGGTCCCCCAGATTACGCATTTTTATCTAATCTCTTTGTTAAAAGTTTGTAATTGTTAGGGAACAAAGTGGTGACCAATCATTCTGTAGGTTTACCTAGGAAGCACAGTTTCTGAAGTTTAACTGCACTTCATCAATCCCAGCTTCTTGTGTGTATATTACCAAAGATAAATTTAAATGAAGCTGAGATATCAGTGTATTAGTGCCACTAGAATACTCGGAATATTATGGCTATAAACTTTTAGATTAAGATATGGATGTTGAACATAAAATCTCTAGAGTTTAACCCTATTTCATTAAACCCAGCTTCCTCTCTGTGTAGGAGATAAGCATAAATCAAGTGGAGAAATCAAGCATGTATTGTGTCACTAGAATACTCATAATACTGTAACTGTACTCTTTTAGAGTAAGATATGAATATTGAATGTAAACGATATTGACAGTGAATGTAAAGTCTCTTAACTTTGTGATTGAGATGACATACAATTGATACTCCCTCTTACTTAAATGTTAGAGTACATTGAAGAACTTGTCCAAGCCAATGTAGATGGAGGTAAGGAACTCGGCGGAGGCACTTTCCTGAATCCTGGCTCATGGGGAGCTGCTCTGATCGCTGCTGGAACGACCTTATCAGCGATGAAGTTTATATTGGATGGATGCGGGAGGATTGCTTATGCATTAGTGCGCCCACCAGGTCACCATGCACAACCATCTCGTGCTGATGGATACTGTTTTCTTAATAATGCTGGCCTAGCTGTTCAACTAGCTTTAGATTCTGGCTACAGGCGAGCTGCTGTGATTGATATTGATGTTCACTATGGTAATGGCACAGCAGAAGGGTTCTATTGCTCTGATAGTGTCCTTACAATGTCTCTTCACATGAACCATGGTTCATGGGGTCCATCCCATCCCCAAAAGGGCTCCCCTGATGAGCTTGGAGAAGGCAAAGGTTTTGGATATAATTTAAACATTCCTCTGCCAAATGGATCTGGGGACTTGGGATATGAATATGCAATGTCAGAACTGGTTGTCCCGGCTGTTCAAAAATTTGATCCTGCAATCGTTGTTCTGGTCCTTGGCCAAGACTCTAGTGCGGTAAGTTTAGGTAATTTTCTTGTTCTTGCACAGTTGTACATTTGTCTTCAATTTTCTTCTGTTCATGAAGTATAGTGTTTCTGCTAACGAAGGGTCACAGAATGGAGGAACCTGTGGGGGCCAGTTCTGATCCTGGTCCTGCTTCAGACTGGGAACGGCCAGGTTCCTACTTTGCAAGACTGGTTTCAACTGGCTCCTTAAACACCTATAGGCTGTAAATTCATTAGAAAAAGAAAAGATAAAATGTAAAAACCAGTCAACAAAAGTCCAAGAAAATCCGAAAGCAGCTGATCCCAATAGGTGAACTGGTGGCAGGGATTTGGAGGGGGGATTGGGGTTGGCTAGTTTTACCTGATTCCACCCAGTTTCAGCATTTTTGTTTCTAATTTTTTTTGGATTGGATGGTTCCAGACCTAAAACACTAAAACTGGCCAAACCAGATTGCAGACTGCCTGATCTGTTCTCCTTTGGCTGGGCTGGTTCAAGCTGTGTGATTTCTGCATACTGTGCTTCTAATGATCAAGGGACACTTTTTGGTAGATATGCAAGCCTAACTTTGGCTATTCAGCTTCTTTCAGCAAACAAATTTGTTACCTTTCATTTACCTGTCATTGAAAAAGTACTGTGTTTCACTTCTTGTCTCATACCCCCTTTGATTCTAGTAATTTTCATCTGTGGTTGTTTGTAAGCCTTTTAATACAGATAGGCATGTCATTCCAGCTCTCAGGTTTTTCATGTACTTTGTTGGTGTAATACATGAACCCTTCTTATCAGCCTGTCAGTCAAAATACATGTTATTCACGAGTTTCCAAATTGAAACTTTCTTCTGGTAATTAATGAACTTACTATTATTAGAGTATACATGTTCTCATCAAATCATTGAATATACATTGTTGCAGTTCGATCCAAATGGAAGGCAGTGTTTAACAATGGCAGGCTACAGGGTAATTGGCAGTATTGTGCGTGATCTAGCTGATAGGCATGCTGATGGACGCCTTTTAATTGTTCAAGAAGGTGGATATCATGTAACATACTCAGCATATTGCCTGCACGCAACCTTGGAAGGGGTTCTCAAACTTCCAGCCCCGCTCTTGTCAGACCCCCTTGCATGCTATCCAGAAGATGAGGCCTTCACACTCAAAGTTGTAGATGCCATCAAGCAACACTGGAAGAATGTACTCCCTCTTCTGAAAGATCATTAGCCACCTGAGAAAGGAACCCCTTGGCTTTCATGTGCAGGTGTCATTGTGCATTCTTGTGTCATCTATGCATATATTTTCTTGCATGTATATCAGTTCAGCTAGGGATCATGCGGTGGGGCTTCGTTCACTACATAGGATCCAAGCATCATCTTGACAGCTGCATGTATTTCGCTGAAGCTTCTCGTAATCTAATTGTGGACTGTCCAAGTTGTTACTACGACTGAACCTTGGCATGGATTTGGAGCATTTTATGCACTATGCAGCCATTGAAATCTCAGTTAATTTGTGGGTCAGATGCGGGGAGGGTTTACATTAGACCTGATGTTGTATGATGGTTTGCTAATCATAATGTACCAAATAACAAGTTCATACAATTATTTTAAATAATAAGATGGCTTCACATTACGTAACTACTGATGCGAGCCCTACCCTTACTTCCTCTGCTGGCTGTGTCGTGACAAAGAACATCGCTCATGGGACACTTGGACCATGTTATTCAGCACTTTTGCCTGCCTGACCGATGGATCCTTAAACCTGCCTACGTAAAATGAGATTTTGAAGGTTACCTTCTTAAAAAAACTCAGTCAGAACCTCTGGTAAGGATGCAGCTGTATCGGACTCAACGTGGATCCAATGTAGGTTTATGACTTTGTCAGATACACCGCCGGTTTAGAGAGATTATTTTGATAACTGAACTATAAGTTAGTAATTGGTTAGATGACCGGATTTTCTCATGGTATCGTACGCATTAGATTTGCATCTGCTACCTTATCTACTATGCATGTCATTCTTCGAAAGATATATATGTTAAGGGACCTGTAAAATAATAATCGAGTTATCCGTTACCATTTGCATCCTAGTCGGTAGCTTCAACTCTTTCCTCCGCTATGTGAGTCGGCTGCAGCTGTTTCATCCGTGCTGTTGGAAGGGTTCTTTTTCCGGCTCAAAGCTTCGGAAACTTTTTCCGAGAGTAATCGGGCGCTTGGGCTGGAATTTGGTTGCGGAAGGAGCCCAAGAGTTGGTGGGCTCAGTCCGAGTGCCGCCATTTGACAATTGACGCCCAACGGACATCGTGAACCTAATCCACTCTTTGCGTGCAGGGATGGATGGAAATGGAATAAGTTCTCCATTCCCCGTGTGTGGATGTTGTGAAAAGAGAAGACGACTCATCCCATTCACTTCTACGACGAGAAAGATGAGAAATTAATTATACACAATCCGAAGGCCACACCCTTTCCTCTCTTTTTTGAACTGGCTTTGCCCTAGTGTTAAAGTTCTTAATCTAACCCTGGTGGCTCCCTCCACACCCTTTCCAAGTTCTCCTTTTTGATCATGATGACATAACACCTAGATTCGATTGTGAGGGTCATGCAACCTAAATTTGATTGTGGTTCGCGAGGATGGTGGAATCCGGTAGC
This sequence comes from Zantedeschia hybrid cultivar, assembly GCA_030544215.1. NCBI lineage: Eukaryota > Viridiplantae > Streptophyta > Magnoliopsida > Alismatales > Araceae > Zantedeschia > Zantedeschia hybrid cultivar. The sequence continues at coordinate 19,231,346 of JARZZO010000014.1, read as the reverse complement.
ATCACTGATGGAACAGGCCAACTGCAGCCATCAGTATCCATGGGCCCATAGGGTGATGCATGGTATTTGCTTGGATTCTGGACTCTCGTCTCCTGAACATACTATATAGTAGTTTCGTCAATGTGATTGTCATATTATTTTTGTTTATTGTTATTGTTGATAACGTGGGTAGAATAGATCTTTTGCTGCAATGTTTCGTCTTTTATTCTCTTAAGTAACATTTGCTGCAATGTTTCTTAAGTATTATAGTACAACTTTCATCCGCCTAGTATCGAAAGGTCGGGAAACAATAGACCTACAAAAAAGAATTACTGTCAAGGGCTCCCGACGATGATTCGGGGGATCCCTCTCCGATGCTTAAGCCAGAGAACTGGGATTCAAGAGGAAGACAGAACCAGTTGATGGAAAGCGTACCCGACGAAGTCAAACCAGATGTCTTTATATAGTAGTCTTATTGTGGCTTATGAACCAATTCCGATCAGGAGGAGGTCCTCGCCAGGTCTCCTCTTAGAAATCGTGGCTAGAAGGAGGTCGTTTTAGAAAGGCCAATCCGAGATGGATCTCCAAGTTCATCACAATCTGCTTGATATTAGAAAGGGTGCCTTAAAGGAAAGGACTTGTATCTAGGCAAGTTCCTCAATTCGCCTTGATCTCTCTCAGTTGGGGGAGGACCAAGCTGGGAAAGTCAAGATCCTCCTACAAGGAGAAGTCTTGGTCGAGTTGATCAAGAAATCCCACCATGAGGAGGATTCAGATACCTCTTTAACGAGTCAGATGCAAAGGATTGGGCCCAGTCTTGGGTCTTCCCGATTCGGATCCTGGATCAAGGACCTTGGCAAGATTGAGCCCTAGTGTGATTGTATCTTTCGGCTTGGACTCACGCTGCTAGGCTAGCCCACTAGTTGTTTAGGCTAAATGAAATTCTTATCCTTCACTTGCCCCCACTCCTTGACGTGCTTTGAACGGCAATGAGTGATTAGATGGCTGGGATTCTACTATAGTCATTTCTCAGTCACCTGAGGAGTCGCTTGCTTTCTAGTAATGAGTGGGGGGTAGGCGACACACAACAATTAAATGTGTAAAGACAATTAGGGCGTTAATCCGGTCCAAAGTGTTTGAAATGACGGGGCTTCCCCACCAAAGAGAGTGTCGAGTCCTTTCATTACTGTACACTGCCGTGAGCGGTCGTAATTATATAGGTCATGTCCTTCTGGCTTTTTCGCCCCGCTTTGCGCAATCATGTCCCCTTGTGCCGTCCATCATTGTCTTCCAAGGGGTGCCTCTCTTAGGGAACTCCAAACTGCCATCATGCCAAAGGAGCTTTTCCCTATCAAAAGCAAGGCGGAAGCCCCAAAGTTGAAACCATCGTTACTCATTTCCTCGAACAAGAACCTCCGCAAGTCCTCCACTCCTTGCCCTCAGGATGAGAGTGCCGTAAAGCCTCCCTTCTTCCTTTCTCTTCTTCGCACGCATTTCACAATGGCACGCCGACCATCGAAGGATATGCAATATGCTGAGTTTGTGGAAGAGGACCGAGGAGCACTGGAAGCCACACAGGCCACGGTAGAGCTTCTAGCAGACCTCCGTGCTTCCTACCATATTTTGACATAATATATTCTTACCTTGCCATCAAGGGAGGAGAGGATCTTCTTAGGACGGTGCTGTTCTTTCATGGTGTACGAGGTCATGTTTGATACAAGCTTCAAGCTACTGATACACCCTTTTATGGAGGAGCTACTAAACCATTTTCAAATTGCTCCTGCTCAGTTGGTGCCGAATGCCTAAAGGCTCATGTTGGGCTTCTTTGTTTTATCTCGAGAGAAGGGGCACAAAGTACCGACAGTAATAATGCTACTTAACCCGTACAAAGCCAAGTAGTGCAATGCCAAGGGAAGCCGGGGATTTGTTCAGTTCGAGGCATGGGGAGGAGCACCGTTGGTGATGGAGATGATATTTTTCAACATTTGTGGTTGGAAAGAGACTTACTTCTGGGCCAAAGAGTGACCCTATGTGTGGTAGATGTTCTCGGTCACCTTCTAGGATCTTTCTGTAGGCATCACGCTCAATGCCAGGGCCCCGCTACTGCCCCCCGGGGTCGCCGACAACATTACCACGATAAACAGCGATTCTTTGATAGATGCTAGTCGACCTATGATCATTACTCCCTTCCTTGAGTAAGAATCTATACAAGTCTTTTGCTCCTTGCCATCAGGATGAGAGTGTCGTAAAGCCTCCCTTCTTCCTTTCTCTACTTCGTACGCCCTTCGCAATGGTGTATCAGCCATCGGAGGATATGTGATACACCGAGTTGGTGGAAGAGGACCGAGGAGCGCTGGAAGCCATGCAAGCCACAATAGAGCTTCTAGTGGACCTCTGTGCTTCTTACCATATTCTGGCGGAATATATCGTTGTCATGCCGTCGAGGGAGAAGAGGATCTTCTCACGTATGGTGTCAAAGATATTGGGTCAAAATCTCATCTACTATGATCAAATCCTTCCGTCCAATATTGGAAGGTTGATGAACAATAGACCTAAAAGAAAGAAATACCGTCAAGGGCCCCCGACGATGATCCAAGGGATCCTCCTTTGATGCTTAAGTTAGAGAAGTGGGATTCAAAAGGAAGACATAACTAGTTGGGGCGATGGAGAGCATACTTGGCGAGGTCAAACTAGGGTTTTTATATAGTAGTCCTAAGGCGACTTACGAGCCGATTCTGATCAGGAGGAGTAGGCCCTAGCCGGGTCTCCTTTTAGAAACTGTGGCTGGGAGGATACCATTTAGGAAAGGCCAGTTCCAAGATGGATCTCCAAATTCATTGCAAATTGTTTCGGATTAGAAAGAGTGCCTTAAAAGAAATGATTTGTATCTAGGTGGGTTCCTCGATTCGCCTTGATATCTCTCGGTCACGGTCGAACCAAGCTAAGAAAGTCAAGATCATCCTGCGAGGAGTCTTGGTTGAGTTGATCCAGGGATCCCACCAGGCAAAGGATTCAGATGCCTCCTTAGTGAGCCAGATGCAATGGGTTAAATACTTCTAGTGGTAGGGCCCTATGGGCCCAATCTTTGGCCTTTCCAATTCTGATCCGGGATCGAGGACCTTGGCGGGATTGGACCCTAGTGGGACTGTATTTGTCGGCTTGGGCTCACATTGCTGGGTCGGCCCACTAGTTGTTTGAGTTAGGCTAAATTCTTATTCTTCAGTATTGGTTTTGATGTTGATATCTTCTACAATATTAGTATTAAAATTGATGTTAGAGGAACTTGGAAGAGGATGGCTATAGAGAAAATAGAGGGTTAGAGGCAGACAACGGAGAGGAGAGAATGTCTTTAGGTTCTCAAATACTGAAGTCTATTAATTGTACTTCAGGTTTAAATCTATATTAAATTTGCTACAATCATATGCTTTACAGTTACGATCATATACTCTACTAGCATATGCATGTCACAACGGAGGGAATTTTAAAATAATTAATAATAGTAATATTAATATTTGATAAAATTATGTAATATAGCAACCAAACACCCCGATTAAATATGGTGTCGCCGGACAACGATTGCACTGGTTGTCTGGAATTATTACTCATTCGTTAATCCTACGAGAACAAGAGGTTGCTTACGCGTCGGCGCCCGCAAGAGGCTGCTTACGCGTCGACGCCGCGGGCGCCGACGCCGGTTCCCTTTTCCCCCGTCACGAAAAGGGCCACCGAGTCAGGAGGGGGAGAAAGGGAAAGAGAGAGACGAATAACGGGTCGGTTATCCGTATTCCTTCTTCGGTTCCCGTCCCAATTCTTCTCTACTGCCTTTCCCTTCCTGAATCGGGAGAAGAGCGATGGGTCTCCTCTCGAACAGGTTTGCGATCCCTAAATCCGTCCATCTGTTCTCCGAAGTGAATCAAATTGATCGCTCGAGTTGTTTGGATCGAAGGATTAAGCGAATTTTTTCTTTTTCTTTTTCTTTTTTTTTTGCTGGGATTTAGGGTTGGGAGGCAGAGCTTGAAGCCGGGGGATCACATCTACTCCTGGAGAACCGCTTACATCTACGCGCATCACGGTCTGCTGTCTTCCCCTTCCTGCTCTCCTCCTCCATTTTCTCGGCCTGTTCGGTGATCTTTCTCCTTCGTTTTTTTTTTTTTTTTAATAACTTTTGGATCTTGTGGGTTTACCTAACAATTGGTTCTAGTTTGCCTTCATTTTCCTTTTACGTTTTGATGATGATCTAATTTTTGTGATCTTATGGTGGTTTTTATTCTGAGTTCCATTTATCTTTGATGCATTTGTTGGGAAAAGGGATGGAGTGCTACTCAAAAGCGGATGGCTGAGCACTACTATGTTTCTAATGATCTAGCGTGCCATCCTGGTATTTGTTTTTGTTTCTTCTTAAATGTCGCTCGAGGTAGATGATGACTGGAAAGCACCAGTCCAATAGTTAAACTCACATAATTTCAGCCATACCATTCAGCTTTGAGCTGATGTCAGTAGTCTCAGTGCTCCTCTCTTGTGGGCCTTATGGCAAGAGTTTACCTTAACTCAAGGATCCATCATCTAGGTTTCTGTGGTATGTGGCGCATGCAGCTTTCCATGTTTGTTGTTTAGAAAGATAACAAAGCGAAGATCTGTATTCTCACGTACCATGCACTCACTTGTATAATGCAATTTCTTGTTACATATGCAGCTATGATAGGAGGTTTTATCCTATTTTCCTCATGTACTGCTTCTATGTTATTTTTTCCCCCTTTTCTTTTGATCTTTCAATAAAGGGGGAACCACCTGTATGGGAAATAATGTTGTTTTGTTATGGGCAAACAAGAAATTTGACATAGTTTTAAGAGTAAGGGAGAGAGGGTGAATATCTTTGGCTTCCATTCTTGGAATTCCATATCATTCTCCATTGTAGGAGGTAAAAAGGCGTTCTCCATTCCGTACTCTTAGAACAAGAATGCTATTTGGCTATCATTTTTAACTTATGTAAGAATGTACTTTTTAGAGCAATGTTAGCTATGAAGGAAGTGTTTTTTTTCCTCTTTCTTTTTCTTTTTTTTTTTTTTTTTTTTTTGAGGGAAGGCCTATTTGTATTTTCTCTGGAATGACCTTTCTCGGTAGATTTTCCTAGAAGGATTACCAAAGACATTTAAATGGGCTCATTCCTCATTTTAAGTGAGAACGAATTTCCAGGAATGGATGCAAAGACTACCTTAAAAACATTATTTCGATGTCTATTAACTGTGGAAGATTCCTGAAAAATGTTAACTTCAGGGCATTAGTTCTTTACAATCATAAATAAACTAAAAAGGTGAGAGGACAAAGGATAAATCTTTGTAGCTGCACTTCTACTGGGATTGGGGAACCGGGAAAACATTTAATCGAGGGCCTTTCTATTTGCTAGCATTTAAAGGGCATTGAATGTGTGCATATCTGCATTCCGCTTTGTTTGACTGTTTATGTGTAAAGAACATGAAAGCCAAAAATGGGACTCCAAATCCGCTGCTTTTACAAATTTCTAATTGCTACTTTTTGTGATGGATCGTTTTTTCTCTTAGTCAATGGCATTGTTTCAGACCTTGATCATGTGGCCACCCAGAGAAGAAAAACCCTTCTCACGGTTTCTTCACATTCTTGCTACTCAGATTTGAGGGTTCTAAGGCTTATTAATTCAGTTTCTACATAATTAATATATAAGGAGAAGAAGAAGAAGCGGGGGAAATGAGAAGTAACTTATTCCATTTTATTTTGTTCTAGTTGTCATCTAGGTTTTCCCTTCTATCTTTTGATGGAGCAACTTTTTCCTTGATTTTTTGTATTGTTGACCACTATGTCAACATTTTCCTTATGAGTATATGCAGTTTTGAAGAAAGCATAGAATCGAAGAAGGCGAATCAACAACATGACCTACTGATTTAAAATATAAACTTCTGGGGCATATCTCTAAGCATTGTGAAGAAATTAAAAATATTAGTCTTGCACGTTTCATTTGACGTGAAGAAATTAAAAATATTAGTCTTGCACGTTTCATTTGACGTTTCGGACTGACTGAAATCCACGTTTCATTACATCTAGTTAGCTTTTCTTTACTTTTCCATCAATGGTTAAACTATATTGAAATTAAACAGCAAGCAATAACACTCGACCAGCTAACTGACGTGTTGAGAATTAAATATTTAGTTAAATCATACTGGCTCGTAAAATTGTATCATGAAACTAGTTGCTTTGGGACCTTGTCATGTGAGTGGCTTTGATCAACTTGACAACTTTGGTCAATGGACAATAATCCCTTGTTGAAATCACTGGAAGAAAGTGATGGTGGTAACTTCACAAATTATGAAGTAAGCACAAAAAGTGTTCTAAAACCGAACTATTCAAACCAGATCACCATCATCATTTGTATCATAATAATGACTTATCCCATTCATATGGACTCAATATGCAATGAGGAGGGCCAGTCCCAAAAACTTGTACTTATTGTGGCGAATCCCTGACCTGCATAAGTTGGCAGGCTGAAAGGCCTTGGAAGAGCCAAGCCCTACATTAGGCTGGTGTTAGTAATGTGTCAATTGATCAACCAAAAAAAGGTGTTTACATTGTAGTTGTACTCTTCCATCAAAATGCTGTTAACTCTAACTAATTATTCCAAGATTCTGTCAATTTTGGTGAAGCTGGGGATATGTATACAAAAATACCAGAATCACTCTGACATATTCTGTTTGAGTTGACAGCATTTTGACTGAAAGGGTATAACTGCGATCTCTCTAAAGTTGTTGGGAGTATTTATAACAATGTGTGGGAGTCAAGGTCATACAACTGCAGTAGTTTACAGGGGTTTATATACAAAAATCATAGAATTAATAAGTTACAGTGGTTCTGTTTCTTTCAATAAATTGGTGTTAGGAAGGCATCCCACCTTCCTTTTTAAGCATAACCTGTAGGTCTCAATCTCGAACCCATCGGGATTGAGTTCTGTACATGTCCCATAGGCTCCATAAGTCAACCGAGCGACACTCCCCATCTTAGTTGTAGTGATGCTTGCTAGCAAGACTATTCAATAAAGTAGGGATGTCAAATGTTAGTAATCTAGAAAATACTAGCATAAGAGAGAGAGAGAGAGGCACAGATGTTAAATGAAACTTTATGTTCTCTCATTGCCAAGTTTTGTCGATTTGTCTAGAGCAGGAATTGCATCTACTAGCAAGTCCTTTAGGTCTGTTATAGGTACCAAGACTAAGTCTTTGCTTCTTAGATTTTCTTTTTTCATTCACACCCTTAAATTGATAATGAGTGTATGTTGACTGGAGCTGGATTATGCTGGACATCCTTAAATTGACAGATGTTTATCTGTTTCAGAAAAATGGTAATAATACTTACAGTACCAAGATAAATTATATCAAAGTTTTGGAATGTTTATAATGCGGTAGCATCTGGTTTACCGGATCAAGGATGCTCTGTACATTTGCTTCTATGCAATATTTGTTTTCTATCCTTTTGTCATAGGATGAAGTGGTAGCATCTGTTTTACCAGATCAAGGGATGCTCTGTACATTTGCTTCTATTCAATATTTGTTTTTCTATCCTTTTGTCATAGGATGAAGCTGTGACATTTTTGTTAAACTGTCATGTAACAGGTATTTATGTTAGTGATAATAAGGTCATTCACTTTACCAGAGGACGTGGACAAGAAGTTGGAACTGGAACTGTCCTTGATCTTGTCCTCGTCAGTTCTGGTCCTGCACCTACTCAGGTACCCTGTTCTTCCTGCTCCTACTATCAAGAAGAGTCCCATGGTGTGGTCTCATCTTGCTTGGACTGTTTCCTTGCTGGTGGGGTCCTTTACCGCTTTGAGTATGCTGTCGGCCCTGCCCTCTTCCTTGCCAAGGCCCGAGGCGGAACATGCACTCTTGCAGTCTCAGATCCAGATGATGTTGTGGTTCATAGGGCAACCCATTTGCTCAGTAATGGCTTCAGGTGCTACAACATCTTTAAGAGCAACTGTGAGGACTTCGCCATCTACTGCAAGACAGGCTTGCTTGTGGTGGAGCAAGGGGTAGTGGGGCAGAGTGGGCAGGCAATATCAATCATAGGAGGACCCGTGGCTGCTGTCTTTTCAACACCGATTCGCCTCTTGACCACAAACGTGTATGGTATGACAGCAACGGCTATTGGCGTCTATTGTGCAAGCCGGTACTTCGCTGATATTGGCAACCGGAGGGATGTGGTTAAGGTGGCAGTGGAGGACCTGACATCGCAGCTAGCGACAGCAAGAGTTCAACTGGTTGACGAGAATGGAACTCCAGTTTCTCCACCTAGGTTCGGCCGTGGACCTGCTGCCACCTCCACCCCCAGCAACAGCAAGACTTCAATCAGTTGATGAGAGGGAGTTCCGGCTCACATGACCGCACATGGTTATATATTTAATAAGTTACATCGCCTGCTCTCTCAGTGTTGTATAAGCTTGTCTACTGAAATCATTTGTTGCCGTCACAGACAGGCTGGGAAAGTGACAGTGCTTGTTTTATAATGTGTGATCTTTTCTTTGGTATGTGAACTTCGGCTATGTTTCTGTTCGATATCCTTGTTAAAGACTAGTGTTTAGGTTGAAGTGGCGGTTAAACGAGTTGAATGGTCCGAGCAGGAATAAAAGGCACCCTGTTGTGGATTGAACGTAGTACGGTCAATGAATGGCTGGCGAGATGAAGAGGGATCATCTGTTAGTACAGCGATGGATGTGGGCTTGGAATGCTGGAAAACGTTTGACGTCTCTTTTGTTTGTTTTTGTGAGATCAAGTGGAACATCATAGGGTTTAACTCGCACACTTCTTTCATGGTTTTAGGTAGCGTTTGCTTATTCTCTGCCTTGACTACTGTTCCAGGTTATAGCAGATCAAATTTTCTCATTATTTAATTTTTTTTATTCTCTCAATAATTTAGCAAAGGATGAATAATATATGTGAGATTGATGAAAAGGAGGGTATCTAAACAAGTTTACGCAGATCTAAAGATACAAAGAATTCAAGAAAAGGGACTTGATGGTGGATTATTAAAATTCAAATGCTACAAAAGAAATTGATTAAACGCTAGTGGAGTGCAAAATTGTTAATAAGAAAAGTTGATAACTAGCTTGAAAAATTATATCATAAATTAGGAATTTGGGAGGGTGAAAAAGATATTTAAACCTTATAAATTAAGGAAAATAAAAGAATAACAATCCTTTTAGATATGTTGAGCAATGTCAGAGTTTTAGTTAAATATTTTGAGACTAACGAGGGATGACTTGCTTATTTTAATAAATTGTAAAACAAGGTTTACTTTAAAGACTTTTGCAAGAAACAATGAGTTCACTAGACTGAATAATTACTACTACATTTGATGAATTCATTATCATCGAAGCCTTATTGTATCTATTTGGAGTCAGTTACATATTTCTATGTATTTGGAGTTAGTTACATAAATCATGTCCCCACTATCTTAATATATTTGATGCCAAACTTGAGGTAACATATAGCAATGTCAAATTCTTTTTAATTATATTTAACTATCTCATCTTAAGTTTTTCTCGATATCTTCAATTTTATCACACCTTTTAACTGGTGTTGCACTTAGGTTATAATGTATATGACTAAACCATCGTAAGCTATTCTCCTTAAGTTTAATGTCAATAAGAGTTACACTTAAATCCTTATGTATATACTATTTTTTTATTTTACATTTTCTAGTCTTACTACACAATTACCTCAACACCTTCATATCAGCAAAATATAATTTTTGCACATGGTCCTTTCTCGTAGTCCAACACTTAGAACTATATAGCATAGCAAATCTTACCGCTGTCTAATAAAACTTACCTTTGAATTTTAAGAAAACTTGTCGATCACAAAGGATTGCCAATACACTTCTCTATGTCAACCACCTGCTTTGACTCTGCGAACGACATCTTCTTGAATCTCTCCATCATCTTGAATAATAGATCCTAAATATCGATAATTGCTATATTTAGAAATAAATTGACCCTTGACTGTAACTAAAGCTACTTGATTGACCTTTCTAAATTAGAACTTCAAAATTAAATGATGCTTTAAGAAAGATGAGAATAGGTAAGATAGACAATGAGTATATGGAGTGATATTGATATAAAGATTGTCAGCCAGCTATTTTTTAATAGAAGTTTAAAAGAGAGAACATCAAATATTTCAAAAAGATGTAATGTAACTCTTCTATGTAAAATAAAGAGGATACATAAAATTGTAAGAATTTCATAACATTAAACTTATAAACCACATTATGAAAGTTTGAGAAAGTGTAACTGCTAAGACTTGTGACTGAGGTCTCAAAAAACTAATTTGCTTTCATGCTAGAAGATCTACTACAAAAGGCATTTTCTTATTGAAGGCATTTTCTTATTGAATAAATTGATGGAGAAGTTTGATCAAGAGGATTTAGTTATGGTAAAAAATCAAGTTATTCTTAATAACTTTAAATAGTTATGTTATTTAAGGTAAGGGAGAGGTCTGAGAAAATATTACATACAAGACTAAGTTGGTTAAAGTAGGTAAGTGTACATGAAGTTTATGTGATCAACAAATCCCTTTGAAGTTTAAAAGGTTTTATACAGCCAATTGTTGGACCTGTTATTTATTCAAGGCTGAATGTTAGATAGTGAAACCAGAACATCTACAAAAAACAGTCAGTATTGAGACGAATGTGAACTAAGATGTGAAAAGATATGATTTAAAACGAATGCACATTTGAGATTTAGGTGCAACTCCTATTGATATTAAGCTTTGTAAATAGATTTGGGTAAACTGATCACATACATCACAGTGCAAGTTTGATACCAACAAATGCGATCAAGTTCAGATGAAAGATGGTAAAGGAGTTTAGAAGAAACAAAATTCAGGTTATTTGACCCAATAAGAAAGACTTAACCTTCTCGACTTTGATGAAAGAAGTACTTTAAGGCATCAGAACAATGACCAACCACTTAGCCAGAGCTGCAGGTTTACCGCAACAACGTTGTACATACAGATGCAATAACTTGATTGTGATCACCCTCCTTCAGTTCCTTTTTTGTGGTAGACAATTGTGTTGATATTATATTATAACAATCTCTTCGGTTTTACTCATCAAAATTTGGGAGGGCAAATACAAGTCCTCTGATTGCATAAACCAAAATTACACTGGGGAGAGTCGGCATCAAGCGGGCATCCAGTAACTCCCGAACTGACGTGAATAAGATTATCGACGAGCATAAAGAGGAATGCTTTCTTAAGTATATAAGAGTGTAGCCAATCAAATATACGTTGCAGGATGGAAGACCAAGAGCTTGTTTATATGTTCGATGCCAATGTATGTGACCGTAAAACAGGTTGTAGTTTAAATACTAGTTCCTGACTCCGGTGAAAAACCAGATCATGGAGGGTGCGCCAGGAATGTCAAAACTGTTGATGCTACAACTACAAGACCCCTTCCAAAGTAGGCACAGCAGTGACCTAACCTCCGACAGGCACAATTTTAGCCCTCATACTCGTCTGAAAAAAAAGGTTGTAACCCTCAAACAAGTAAAACTGCATTTATACAACCATCATTTTCCGGATTATTAGTAACCTGGGCATATTTTCCTGCATCCGTCAGCAAAAGAGGATTAAGAATTAAAACATGATACAGATAAAGGGAAAATAAGAGATGAAATCTGAATCCAAGTCTTACCCCAAACAACTTTTCCAGCTGGTGTAACCAGACCTAATTCACTGACGTTCACCTGCAATTAGGTTACATAAACATGTAAATAGGTCACAAACCAAAACACATCCCGACAAACAAGAATATAATTAAAGCGATGGACAAAAGATTATTCAAAACTGAAACAGGAATAATATAATGTGGTGCAATCGATAGTCAAATGCAAAACTTTCTTACCTCAATGATAGTTCCCTTGGTAATGACACCCAGAGAACTGTACATGGAGCCATTGGGATTTTTCTTTACTCCAATTATTTCCAGGTTAAATGTGCACTTTAGTTCAGGGTGTGTCACATGAGCTTTCGTGAATCGCAAAGCTGCTGGACGAATAAACCGCTCGTACTTTGGAGGTTTTCTTGTGAACGAAGGTCCCACAAATGTGACCTTTGAGACCATCCTCTTCCACTGCTTAGCTGGATAAATAAAGGCAAAAGAAATTTATTTGAACACGCTACATATGAAAAATCTACAAAGATCTCTCACACTCAGAGAAACAAATAATATACAAAACCAACACGGTCAGCCCATACAGTTGAAAATCGACTATATCAATCTTGTTAGAGATTCAAAGCTTTGCAAACACTACTGATTCCTCAAATGGTTGAAGGAACCCACTCCAAAGTGACCAAAGCTGTCAAATGAAATAACAATTGTTTTTGTATTCCAAACTCCAACACCTTGTACATGGTCTTGTTTCACAATCCACTTGCCCGAGTTTTCTAGGCACCAGAGCATCTCTAACATGAACCCTCTATCTAGATGCTAAGAGATCAATAAACAATGACTCTCAAAAAATCTATGGGCATAGACATCAATTTCCTCACATTCAATAGATCCCGCCCTACCACAGAAACAACCATCACCAAGGAAAAGGAGAAGAAAAGAAACACAAGCAATCAAACATCAAAATTCACAATTACCATTGCAGAGCACAGAAAAAAATATGTATCTACGTTGCTAATACACGCTTATTAACTCATCTATATATTATTTAATAAAGTTGAACAATCAAACCAATGTCCACTGCAACTACATCATAGCATAGAATGGGTGCAATGTAGTGATTCTGGGATCCAAATGAACTCCTAACTGCATCCTCGTGTGTCAAAGTGCAGTTCCAGTGGGTAGGCATGACCCATCAATACAAGAGCATTACCGATTAATGATTAGAATAACTTCCAAAATGTTTTCAATACCAACAAATCCTATATTTTTTGTTCATGTGGAAGGGGGTGGCACACTTCTCAAGAAACACTGTTAAGATGATCAGATGAGAATTATGAGATAACTACTGCATCAAAGAAAAATGACAAGGAAAAATCCACTTGTTTTAATTGCAATTCACTTTGCGTACTTACATTTCCGCTTGCCGGATCGAATTACTCGAAACATTTCCTCTTCAGCAACAGGCCTCACCTGAAAATGAGTACCTTGATACCATTAACTTTAACCAATGAAATCTAAAGGGAACAATATACAAGCACCTTCAGCAGAGCAACCCAACAACTACAAGAAATGTCTCACGGTAAAAAAAAAACATACCTTTGGCAAGGGAACATCCCATTTACCAGCCTTTTCTTTCCTCTTTTGCTTGATTGTATTACTTATAACCTGAATAGGGTTAAAACAAATCAAGGACAAGTAGAGGATCAAGGTTGCTGCTTCTATTGTGGAGTGTGACAAAGTCATACTATAAACTACTGCACTGCTTTGGTAGAAATTTGCCCACCTTTGCTCTTGTCGTTTCATCGCGGTCCAAGAGATATGCCGGAAGAGCTCCATCATGAACCTTATCATCTACTTTGCGCCTCGTTGTTGACTCATCATGCAGAGCAAGCCTGCAATAGGTATTTATTTGCCAATAAAAAGTAAATTACCCAATAACAAGGATTATGTTTTATTCACTTATGAGAAATAATAACATCATATGTTGCAAAGAAGCACCACCTAATAATAAAGCAGGGAAAATAACATACAAAAATGTGCAAACTATATTACAACCACAAAGATATTAAACCAATTACTTTGTAGACTATTCATGAATATTGATGAATTAGGGGTATTAGAAATTTTGCAGCCAATTTTTATTTAGGATCTTCTCAAAAGAGGGCATCTAGTAAAATAGTACACTTGCAATAAGATGCTTGATAAACCAAATAATAAGGAAAGAAAAATCTCATCTAATCCCTTGTGATCAGTTGCTAATGAAAGCACAACATTCCTCAAATGGTTGAAGGTATAATTCGCCTGGGATTGACAGATCCTGATCGGATCCTAGTCAATTCCAGCCAATCCCAAATGATCCGACTCAAAATCGTTGGCTAGTGCTGATCCCAATGTGAACTGATCAATCCAGACTGGGTTCAGCTAATTCCGCAAACCATACTACCTACTGTGCCTCTGTCCCTCTAGTCCCTTGTGATCAATTGCTAATGGAAGCACACCATTCCTCAAATGGTTGAAGGTATAATTCGCCTGGGATTGACAGATCCCAATTAGATCCTAGCCAATTCCAGCCAATCCCAAATGATACAACTCAAAATCATTGGCTAGTGCCGATCCCAATGTGAACTGATCAATCCAGACTGGCTAGTGCTTTAATTAGATGCCTGATAAACCAATTAAGAAAGAAAGAAAAATCCCATCTAATCCCTTGTGATCAGTTGCTAATGAAAGCACAACATTCCTCAAATGGTTGAAGGTATATTTCGCCTGGGATTGACAGATCCCGATCGGATCCTAGCCAATTCCAGTCAATCCCAAATGATCTGACTCAAAATTGTTGTCTAGTGTTGATCCAACGTGAACTGACCAATCCAGATTGGGTTCAGCTAATTCCGCAAACCATGCTATCTACTCTGCCTCTGCCCCTCTTGAAAGCTGACCAACCCATTCATCTCCATTCCATGATTTCCATCTCCTTGCCTCAAACAAGCTCATCAAACCCTAGCCTTAATTCTTAAGGGTTGGTTTGTTTTGAGGATGTGGTATTCCGGATTTCTTTTTCCCGGATCTCTTATTACTAGAATAAGAAGAATTCACTTTGGATGGAATAAGTAGTTCACGGAACAAGTAGTTCTTGCCTTTTATATGGAATGCTTTATTCCACTTATTCAGGGCATGTTTGATTGCGGGTTATCCCGCGGTTATCTCCCTTTTACTCACTTTTAGCCCGAGAAGTGGTTTGAATGCGGGATTAATCTATTCGGGCTCCAAATGTGTTAAATGTGAGTTAAGCCGGTGTTGAAACCCTTTTTTTAAAGCAAAAGGGAGAAGGGGGAAGCCCCCCACCGGTTGGGAAACCCCCCACCGGTTCCAAGAGGGAAACCGGTGGGGGGGGAGGAGCAGCCTTCCCTTCTCTCCTATTATTAAATTCAAAGAAAGGGGAGGGGATTAATTAGGATGGAGGGAGTTAATGGGGAATCCTAACCCCATTCACACATGGGTTGAGAATCCCATGTGAACCCCATTTAATACCCATCCTAAAAAAAACCCCTTTCACATGTAGCCAAGCCTGGATTTAAGGGGTTTAAACCCTTTTCACATTGGCCAAAACCCCCCCCAAAACCTGAAACCAAGGCATTAAAAGCCCAAAAAAAAAAAAGCAAAAAGAAGGAAGAAGTGAGGAGGGGAACCCCCACCGGTTTCTCAAAAACCGGTGGGGAGACCCCCCCACCGGTTCCCAACCGGTGGGGGGGGGTCCATCCGGTGGCACCCCCCTCCACCGGTTGGAACCGGTGGGGGTGCCAACCGGTCCCCCCTTCCCTCTCTCTCCCTTTCTCTCCTTTGCTTGCTCTCTCTCACCCCCTCTTGCCATCTATTGGCCAATGAGGAATAAAAAATAAAAAATAGGGGAGGAAAGAGACTCCAACCGGTGGGTACCCCCCACCTCAACCATTCCGGTGGATACCCCCACCGGTTGAGGCCCCCATGGCCTATAAATACCCCCCAAGGGGTAAGAAGAATCCCCATGCCCATTTGGCCCAAAATTCCCTAGGGGAAACTCTGCCAATTTGAAGACCAAATCCGGTGCTCTTGCCCGGGTTTGCTGCGATTTGGAGGCGATATTTTCTTGGAGGACTCTCTTCCTAAAGTTTATTCCTAAGGGGAAGCTCTGCCAAATTTATGTTGTAAAATCACCGTCCTATGAGACGGGATTATGCCGAAATAATGAATGAAATGCCTATGTTGTTCTTTGAGCATATGTGTGTGCATGTGTGTTCATGGACTTAATATTTAAGTAACACTATGTTACTATATTTTCATATGCAAAATAATTAGTTTTATAACTAATTAAAATACATAAAACATATAATTAAATATTCTAAAATATCATTGGCCTCATCCCATACATAACTAATCTTAGACTCATAATTAAAACTTAATAATGAAACATTGAGACATAAAATAATATACTTAAGTTAAAAATGACTTAAATACTCTACATACTTAATTAATTAATAAAATCTTCGAAAATTATCTAAAATTAATATAAAAAATCAGAAAAATTCTGTAAAAATCAGTAATACTCAGTAAAAATCAAAAAACAAAATCTGGAAATTACATAAATCCAAAATATAACTTAAATATCCTTCATATACCTAATTAATTAATAAAAATCAGTAAAATTAATAAAAAATCAGTAAAATTCAGTAAAAACCAGTAAAAAAACAGAGAACCAAATCTGAAAATATATAAAATTCTGAAATGACTAAAATGCCCCTAGAGCTTAATACAAATTACAAAAATACCCTCATACATGTTAAAAATCTGTAAAAATCACAGAAAATTCTTAAAAAATATCAAAATCTCTCATATGTCCAAAATACCCTCCAAACCTTAATAAGATGGGTAAAATTACCAAAATACCCTCAATATGATAAAAATAAATAAAAATCTCAGAAAAAATATAAAAATAGACTTTAAGTCTAAAAATCCAATTTGGGCAAAATTACCAAAATACCCTTACAATCTAAACACACTTGAAATAACTCTAAAATACCTCCTAAGGTTTTGAAATCTTCCTAAATCATTAAAACTCATTTCATACACTTAAATAACCATAATCTCCCTATACCCTCCAACTTGGCATAATTACAAAAATACCCCTATGGGTTTAAAATACTTGGAATCAATCCAGAATACTTGGAGTCAATCCAATATACTTGGAATTAATCCAGATAGCTTGGAATCAATCCAAAATCATATAAACACATCCTAAACTTGGGTGAGGCCAAGAGTTTAACCTAAAATATATCTTCACATGCATGCGCTGCCTATAGTAGTAGTTTTGCATGATTAAGGGCATCATACGGACGGTTAATCAAGGGTTGCCGAGCAGTTGCTCAGCGTAATTAACACTGACCGAGGTCAGTGGAGAGAGGTCATATACTCGAATCTTCGCTTGATTCGAAGTCCCGGATTCCCTGAGGGCTAATCCCAAGCTCTCATAGTCCGATAAAATATAAAACCGACCTATAATTCTCTAGATAAACAAAAAAAATGGATTTCCGAATAATCCGACATAGGAGAGACATGCTAGGTCAGGTCCCGACGAAGGTTAGAAAAACCTTCGCGCAAACATATGGCACGCCCGGTGGGACCTCTCTTTCCCTTCATCTCTCCGTCCGGTGATGCCCTCACCACAACTCTACTACTAACTTTGTCATGTCTTATGCAGGTGATCGAATTTCTGCTTAAAAGACGACGATGGCGGCAAGGGTCATGTATGGCCCACTTGTGGTGGCGACCCACGTACGGTGTGGATATCTGACCACACCAACATGCTTCGGGGACTTCCCCGCAGTGATAGGATCTCCATACTTTTTGGGGGTCGTTCCGGCACCGGAGCCCGCTCCGGAAAAGAAGAAGAAGAGGTGCGCTTCTCGCGCCAGAACATGCAACAACGGCAGCCGATATGAGCGAGTGCTTGCCGTGAATACCATCAGCATCTCTCCAGCCTCCTCGTCCAACGGGGGGCAAAAGCGGAAGGTTCTAACCGCAAGTCCGTCTAGGACGGGGAAAACTATGTTGATGGGGAACCTGCATATTCGTCTGGATGGCGGGCAACCCATCATTCCTAAGATCCAACATATCCCGACAGTTCCTGTCCAGAATCGGTTCGGAATTCTATGGAATGTTTGCCAAGATGGGGCAACGTTCGAAAAGAAGAAAAGGACTCCAAAGGACACTGCTTGTCGGGAGCCAATAATTATACTAGAGCCTGTCATGTCTCGAGCAGGGGGCAATGCCACCTCCCGAGCAGGGGGAAACTCCATGCCTCGGAATGGGGGCAAATTTATGCCTCGGGCTGGGGGCAATCTATTGGAGGATAGGAGCCTCCGCATAAAGGAAATGTGGGTAACCAAAAAGGAAGCCCGCAAAATTCGCCAGGCTAGGGATACCCTAGCAGAACAACAGCCTCGACAGCTCGTAGAGTCTGAGGGGCAGATAACCAGCTCAACTACCTGGCCTCGTTCTTTACAAGGTCAAAGGATAAAAAGTACCTATAAGGCACAGGAACAAGTCTGGCAACAGACATCTGTCCTTGAGCGGTTGGGCGCATTGGTCCGATCGACTCACAAAAAGAAGAGAACTGCCAGAAGGACAGAGAATAGTATACGGGTCTACACATGCTACACCTCCAATATCACCAACCGGCAGCCTTCCCAGCCGGAAGACCCAAATGATATCATCAATCTGATGCAACGGGTCGGGCCCATAACCAGTCAAATGGAGCAGGCTATGCGCTTGCTGAATCGAGGAAATCAGGGGGCAGAGCCACCCCAAATTGGCAGTAGCAATGCTGCTGGAGGAGCTGATGAAGACGGAGCAAATGCTTCAGATATTGAAGCCGCTCCAGAACAACCTCAAGATCAAATACAACCTCAGACTATAGAGGAGATGATGCAAGAAAATCAACAACTCAAGGCTTTACTCTATGGCCTAATACAAAAGATGGAGGAGCAGCAAAGGGTAGCTCAAGTCCCCCTAGTAAATGTACCACCTCCAAGGGCAGTGCCTATGCCAGCGGTGATAAGACCGCAAGCTACAGATGTCAACTTCAACCCTGATGAGATACAAGAAGATCAAGTTGTGGAGCCCAATGCTCAGCAATCTCATGCTCCTGCAGATGATGCTACGGCATTGCAGAAGCATCTTATTGAGCAAATTGTTGAAGCCAAAATAGCAGAACAAGACGACGGAATAGGCACATTCGACTTATACAAAGTGCCGTTTCCAGTACGTCATATGTTCAAGAAGCTCCCGCCGGATCACAATAAGTGTCCCAAATTCATCAGGTATGACGGAGAAGGTTCGGCCCAGGAGCATATTGCCCACTATATGAGTGACTTGGGAGAGCTGGCTACTGATGAGGCCTATCTTCTGAAGTTCTTTTCTACCTCTCTCACGGGCATTGCATTCCAATGGTATGCAAGGTTGAAGCCTAACTCTATCAACAGTTGGGAGGAAATGCAGAAAAAGTTCATCGACCGTTTCAAGGTGTCGGAACGAAAGGTCACCATCACTGAATTGGTGACACTAAAGCAAGGCAGGAATGAATCCGCCACCGACTATATCAAAAAATGGCGGAACCTCTGCATGAAATGCGACAATCCGCTGACCCACGAGGATGCGGTACGATTGTGCAAAAGGGGCTTAAAGCCTGAAATAAGTGAAAAGCTGATTGGCGCAAATGTCAAGAACTTTGATCAACTAAATAACATTGTGACGGAGGTCGAAATATTCTATGCAGACCATCCAACCATTGCCTCCATTGGGGGGACAGTCCCAAAGAAGCAAAATGTGGATACAGAAGAGGCCAATGCTATAGACTTCGCCTCAGCTGTAGAAAATACAGGGGGCAAGAACAATGTAAATGCCTCAACATCTAATAGAAGGGGATCATATGCCACCCTTAATGAGAGGAGGAAAATAGCTTACTCTTTCATAAGGGAGGATACAAGAGAGTTGTTT
Organism: Zantedeschia hybrid cultivar; assembly: GCA_030544215.1. Lineage (NCBI taxonomy): Eukaryota > Viridiplantae > Streptophyta > Magnoliopsida > Alismatales > Araceae > Zantedeschia > Zantedeschia hybrid cultivar. Next base: position 19,211,645 of record JARZZO010000014.1, on the reverse strand, counting down.
AATGTCTGCATGCGGGCCAATCTCTTGATGCTACCCGAACTAAAAAGACCAGCAGAAGTTGGTAAAATAGATGAACCCAACTATTGCATGTACCATCGTATGTTGGGACATGTAATAGAGGATTGTTATATCTGCAAAGGGGAAATTGAAATGCTTATCCGAGAAGGGGCCGTGGAGATGGGGAAATATCTGGTAGACCCGCCTCAACCACATCGAATGCCCAGACAAACATTTACAGCAAATGTCGTCCATATGGATGAAAACTCCTCAGAAGAAGAGCCTACAAATAAGAATATAGATGTCCCTCCAGAGCATGAGGCAATACCATCATACGCTCCAACGACTTCCACTCCAGAAAGGTCTATCATGGCGGCACTGGAGGAGATTCAGATGAATATGTCACAGCTCTCCCATCAGCAAGTTTCGCCAGAACAGGAGGCAATACCATCATATGTTCCAGCAACTTCCACTCCAGAAGTGTCTATCATGACAACATTAGAGAAGATTCAGATGAGTCTGATACAACTCTCTCACCAGCAAATCTCACTGGAGCAGAAGATAACTCCATCATATACTCCAATAATTTCCACTCTCGAGGGGTCCATCATGGCAGCACTGGAGGGGATTCAAGTGAGTCTGGGACAAATCTCTCATCAGCAGTATGAACTCACTCAAGTAATGGAAGGTCTTGCAAGACAATGGACAGAAGTCATGTCAATGGACAGAATCAATAGGCCTTTCTCCTTTGAGGAACCAGGACCAAAATGCAGTCGTCCTCTAAAGAGTGAGGGCAAACTTATCATAGACTTAAATGAAGCACCAGAAGCCCAGTACCGAGAGGGAGTGGTGCTCAAATGCAAAGGTTGTGAAAGTCACGACAATACTCTCGAGGCCACCTTTGCAGCTAGGCAAAGCTCTCGGGGAAAACAAGTTGCTGGTGCAGAAATAGGGATAAGTTTTAAAGATACTGAATCCCTGGCAAAAAAGCACAAGAAACCATACTCATTTCCAATGGAAAAGACCAAAGAACTCTTCGAGTTATGTATGAGCAGAAAAGCAATTATTCTGCCCAAACCAAAAAGGGAAGAAGAAATACATCGGGTAGATGCACCCAATTACTGCCCATACCACCGCTTCATCACCCATCCAATTGAACGTTGCTTTATGTTCAAAGATGAAGTAGAAAAGCTTATTCAAGAAGGAAAGATAAATATGGGGAAATACCTGGTAAATCCCCCACAGCCACATACGATTACACATTGAGTGTAATTTGCAGATCCTTGAGCAAAAAAAAAAAAAAAAAAAAAAAAAAAAAAAAAAAAAGAGTGTGGGGCTTAAAAATGAGGTGCCCCGACAGACTTGATTGGTCCCGCTCCTGTGAGGGGCCAATCAAGGGCAAAAAAGTCTAAAAACCCAGCTGAAGTGAAAACCCGAAAGGGCGCTTCAGGCAAAAATGGGTGAACCCTGCTGTGTGAAAACCCGCAAGGGCGCACAGGCAAAAATAAAAGGGGCTAGCTTCGGTGAAAACTCGTAAGAGCGCCGATGTTAGTATTATATATTAAAAAAAAAAAAAAAAAAAAAAATCATCCTGCAACCCGTCGGGGGACAACGCGCAAAAGTTATTTGCGCCAAGAAAACCCAATAATGTTCGTGCGCGAATACATAGACTCATAAAGCCGCATATTTGTTCCCCGACGGAAGGAGAACTCTCTCAGCCTGTTGAGGGTAGAGGTCGAGTTTCCCCACATCCCTATCCAGGGAGGATATCAGAGTCGCCAATGACGAATAAACCCTTGGTACCACACTGGCGGTACAATAATGTCCCATCAAGGGCTACGACCGAGGCGATGATGACGATGACCTCCCGACCCGGTAAGGAAGTGGGAAAACTCGCTCTTCTGATCGATACAGCCTGAGGGGATGATCCCCGTTCCTGTTATACTCAAGGCAAATATACAGGCATATTCTTGAAAGATGTCACATAATTGTGGGTGATTCACCTCGAAAGAAAATATTTGCCGTCAAGAATATCATGCAATGCGGAATTCATATTCGCCCACGGAAGGCGTTAAACTCCGGAATTTGCCTACGGGAGGCATTAAATCCCGAAATTCATATTTTGCCGACAGAAGGCATTAAACCCCAAAATTTTGCCCCGAGGAGGCATTATGCGCCAAGTCCCCCCTGGGCATATGCCAGTCCCACTGGCATACCATAAGAGGGTCGAGAATTTCCCTATCGCCCCAAGGAGGTAATATATCCGGAATCTCCCCGGGGCATAAACTAGTCCCACCACGGGGAGGCGTGGTAGCCTGAAATTTTTCATTGCCGCCCCGAGGAAGCGTTATATCCTGAATTTTTCCCTTCACATACTCTAGTCCCACTGGCGTGTCACGAAGGGTAAAGATTTTCTCGTTCGCCCTGGGGAAGCAATACGAAAATATTATTCGCGTCCTTGGGAACGATATACCCCAAAATTCCCCTGTAAGTCATAGTCCCACCGGTGTGCCTCAATGGCCGAGAAATTCATATTCCATATTCGCCTACAGGAGGCATTATATCCTGGAAATTCATATTCCATATTCGCCTACGGGAGGCTTTATGTCCCGGAAATCCATATTTCATATTCGCCTACAGGAGGCTTTATATCCTGGAGATTCATATTTCATATTCGCCCACGGGAGGCTTTATATCCTGGAAATTCATACTCCATATTCGCCCACGGAAGGCGTTAAACTCCGAAATTTGCCTACGAAAGGCATTAAATCCCAGAATTCATAATTCGCCCACGGAAGGCGTTAAACTCCGGCATTCGCCCGCGGAAGGCGTTAAACTCCGACATTCGCCCACGGAAGGCGTTAAACTCCGGCATTCGCCCACGGAAGGCGTTAAACTCCGGCATTCGCCCGCGGAAGGCGTTAAACTCCGACATTCGCCCACAGAAGGCGTTAAACTCCGGCATTCGCCCACGGAAGGCGTTAAACTCCGGCATTCGCCCGCGGAAGGCGTTAAACTCCGGCATTCGCCCGCGGAAGGCGTTAAACTCCGGAATCTGCCCCGGGGAGGCGTTATACCCTGAAGATTTTCATATTCGCCCTGAGAAGGCAATATATCCTAAATCCTCCCCTCGGCTTAAACTAGTCCCACCAGCATGCCATAAAGGGGTTGAAAAATTCCTTTGCCCCAAGGAGGCATTGTATCCTAAAGTCTTCCCTGAGCATACGCCAATCCCGCTGGCATGCCATAAAAGGGTTGAAAATTTTCCTATCACCCTGAGGAGGCAATGTATCCTGAATCTTCCCTGGGCATACATTAGTCCCATCGGCATACCCATATGCTATAGTCCCATCGACGTGCTGAAGGCGGTCGAATTCGCCCCAAAGGGACATTATACCCTAAAATTGCCCCTGGTATACGCTAGTCCCACTGGTGTGCCTTGGTGGCCTGGAAATCCATATTCGCCTACATGAGGCTTTATATCCTGAAAATTCATATTTCATATTCGCCTACAGGAGGCATTATATCCTGGAAATTCATAATTCATGTTCGCCTACAGGAGGTATTATATCCTGGAAATTCATATTTCATATTCGCCTACAAGAGGCTTTATATCCTGGAAATCCATATTTCATATTCGCCTACAGGAGGCTTTATATCCTGGAAACTCATATTCGCCTACAGGAGGCTTTATATCCTGGAAATTCATATTTCGCCTACGGGAGGCTTTGAATCTCGGAATTCATATTCGCCTACGGGAGGCTTTGAATCTCGGAGTTCATATTTCGCCTACGGGAGGCTTTGAATCTCGGAGTTCATATTCGCCTACGGGAGGCTTTGAATCTCGGAGTTCATATTTCGCCTACGAGAGGCTTTGAATCTCGGAATTCATATTTCGCCTACGGGAGGCTTTGAATCTCGGAGTTCATATTTCGCCCACGGGAGGCTTTAAATCCTGAAATTTATATTTCGCCTACGGGAGGCGTTAAACTCCGGAATTCGCCTGCGGGAGGCTTTGAATCTCGAAATTCATATTTTGCCTACGGGAGGCATTAAAGCTCGGAATTCGCCTCTGGGGGGCATTGTGTCTCAAAATATTCGGTCTTCGGGAGCCGTTGTATCCCAAGTCCACGGCTACCTAGAGCCCCCGTTTCTCGAAAACTACATATATTTCTTATCGGTTCTCAGGGAAGACTCAATTCCCTACATATAAAATTCCTTATCGGTTCTCAGGGAATACTCAATTCCCTACATATAATTTCTTATCGGCTCACAGGGAGGCCTCAGTTCCCTACATAAAATTCATTATCGGTTCTCAGGGAAGACTCAATTCCCTACATAAAAAATTCATTATCGGTTCTCAGGGAAGACTCAGTTCCCTACATATAATTCCTTATCGGCTCTCAGGGAAGACTCAATTCCCTACATATAAAATTCATTATCGGTTCTCAGGGAAGACTCAATTCCCTACATATAATTTCTTATCGGCTCACAGGGAGGCCTCAGTTCCCTACATAAATTCCTTATCGGTTCTCAGGAAAGACTCAGTTCCCTACATATATTTCTTATCGGCTCACAGGGAGGCCTCAGTTCCCTACATATATTCCTTATCGGTTCTCAGGGAAGACTCAGTTCCCCACATATATTTCTTATCGGCTCTCAGGGAAGACTCAGTTCCCTACATATAATTCCTTATCGGTTCTCAGGGAAGACTCAATTCCCTACATATAAAATTCATTATCGGTTCTCAGGGAAGACTCAATTCTCTACATATACTTTCTTATCGGTTCTCAGGGAAGACTCAGTTCCCTACGTATATTCCTTATCGGTTCTCAGGGAAGACTCAGTTCCCCACATATATTTCTTATCGGCTCTCAAGGAAGACTCAGTTCCCTACATATAATTTCTTATCGGTTCTCAGGGAAGACTCAATTCCCTACATATACTTCTTATCGGTTCTCAGGGAAGACTCAATTCCCTACATAAAATTACTTATCGGTTCTCAGGGAAGACTCAGTTCCCTACATATAAAATTCATTATCGGTTCTCAGGGAAGACTTAGTTCCCTACATATATTTCTGAGCGGTTATCAGGGAAACCGTAATTCTCCACCCAAAAAAAATATATAATAATAATAATAATAATAATAAAAAGGAACTTAAAAATGAGGTGCTCCGACGGACTTAACCGATCTCATCCATATTGGGGTCGGTTAAGGGTAAAAATGTCTTATACCCAGCTAAGGTGAAAACCCGGAAGGGCGCCTTAGGCAAAATCGGGTAACCCCGCTGTGTGAAAACCCGAAAGGGCGCACAGGCAAAAATAAGAGGGGGGCTAATATTGGTGAAAACCTGAAAGGGCGCTGGTATTAGTTTAAAAAAAAAAAAATGGGGCTTAAAAACGAGGTGCCCCGACGGACTTAATCGATCTCGTCCTCAAAGGGATCGGTTAAGGGTAAAAATGTCTTATACCCAGCTAAGGTGAAAACCCGAAAGGGCACCTTAGGCAAAATCGGGTAACCCCGCTGTGTGAAAACCCGCAAGGGCGCACAGGCAAAAATAAGAGGGGGGCTAATACTGGTGAAAACCTGAAAAGGCGCTAGTATTAGTTACATAAGAAAGAGAGAATACGTGCAACATATAATAAATGGTCCGTACCACTCAAACTTAGCATTTATCTTCAGCAGAATATTTGCGATACACTGGAGCAATGTTGGAGTTCGAGATGAACATGCAGGGTAGTTCGAGTTCTTCAGCAAATGGAAAATTTCAATCCTTTTGAAGAAATTCGACTCCATCTCCGGAATATCAGTCGGAGCGATGTTCGATGGTCGCCACAAGATAGGAGTTCTCCCTCCAGTGAAGCTTCGAGAACATATGCATGCTGACGCAGAGCGGCGATATGGGCGTCCGCGGTACCAGAAAGGACAATGTCCTTCTGATATTGGGGCATAGGGGTCTTCGCAACCCGAGCTGCATAGCCTGCCTCGATAGTTTCAGTCTCGGCTCGCTTTGACGAAGAGTTACTCGACAAATAGCAGGAATGGGATATCGTCCTCCCCATACCTTGCCATAGGAGAAACTCCCATGAGAGCCATGAAGACAAAGACAGCAAGCTACAAGAAGATAGAGAGATAAAATCAGCGCCAGAGGGCTGCAATAAAAGTCTCGAAGAGCAAAAATCGACCGAGTCCTAATAAAGTCATAGGACTAAGTCAAATTGCTATGAACCAGATATTAGGCCAGTCCAGAACGCTTCGTGCGGAGCTCCTGGAAACGCCAATATAAGGTACTGATACCCCAAGATAGAGCAAATGCCGGAAGAATTAAACGACTCGCCTGTGTGTTCTTAAGGAGTCTCCATGTCGTGAAGGCCAAGAGATCTCCTAGAATCCAAGTAAACGTCGAAAGATTCAAGCGGCATCAACTCTCGCAGAACCTCCAAGTCGCGAAGGCCAAGAGGATTCCCATAATCGGAGGGGTAGACGCTTTCAAATATATTCGGAAAGTCGAAAAGTTATGAAAACAGGACTTCCTGGGCATAGTTTGAGGTGTCTAAGTACCAAAATTGAGGGTCATCGGGACCCAGACAAGCTCAGATGGAGCATATGCATAGCAAGCCAAAGCAATGTATCGCCTGGCATATATGAGACAGCGGGTGACTTCCCCCAATAGCCGTAAATACATAAGGCGAGAAACGGGAATTCATCAAAACAATACCGGCATGCTGCATTTGAGGATTCATCAAGCATGCAAAATGATGATTCTTGTAGCCGAATGGGGCACGGGACATGCACCGTCGTCTTCACCTCCGGCACATGTCCCGTGGGGGGCATTTGTTGAAACCCTTTTTTTAAAGCAAAAGGGAGAAGGGGGAAGCCCCCCACCGGTTGGGAAACCCCCCACCGGTTCCAAGAGGGAAACCGGTGGGGGGGGAGGAGCAGCCTTCCCTTCTCTCCTATTATTAAATTCAAAGAAAGGGGGGGGGATTAATTAGGATGGAGGGAGTTAATGGGGAATCCTAACCCCATTCACACATGGGTTGAGAATCCCATGTGAACCCCATTTAATACCCATCCTAAAAAAAACCCCTTTCACATGTAGCCAAGCCTGGATTTAAGGGGTTTAAACCCTTTTCACATTGGCCAAAACCCCCCCCAAAACCTGAAACCAAGGCATTAAAAGCCCAAAAAAAAAAAAGCAAAAAGAAGGAAGAAGTGAGGAGGGGAACCCCCACCGGTTTCTCAAAAACCGGTGGGGAGACCCCCCCACCGGTTCCCAACCGGTGGGGGGGGGTCCATCCGGTGGCACCCCCCTCCACCGGTTGGAACCGGTGGGGGTGCCAACCGGTCCCCCCTTCCCTCTCTCTCCCTTTCTCTCCTTTGCTTGCTCTCTCTCACCCCCTCTTGCCATCTATTGGCCAATGAGGAATAAAAAATAAAAAATGGGGGAGGAAAGAGACTCCAACCGGTGGGTACCCCCCACCTCAACCATTCCGGTGGATACCCCCACCGGTTGAGGCCCCCATGGCCTATAAATACCCCCCAAGGGGTAAGAAGAATCCCCATGCCCATTTGGCCCAAAATTCCCTAGGGGAAACTCTGCCAATTTGAAGACCAAATCCGGTGCTCTTGCCCGGGTTTGCTGCGATTTGGAGGCGATATTTTCTTGGAGGACTCTCTTCCTAAAGTTTATTCCTAAGGGGAAGCTCTGCCAAATTTATGTTGTAAAATCACCGTCCTATGAGACGGGATTATGCCGAAATAATGAATGAAATGCCTATGTTGTTCTTTGAGCATATGTGTGTGCATGTGTGTTCATGGACTTAATATTTAAGTAACACTATGTTACTATATTTTCATATGCAAAATAATTAGTTTTATAACTAATTAAAATACATAAAACATATAATTAAATATTCTAAAATATCATTGGCCTCATCCCATACATAACTAATCTTAGACTCATAATTAAAACTTAATAATGAAACATTGAGACATAAAATAATATACTTAAGTTAAAAATGACTTAAATACTCTACATACTTAATTAATTAATAAAATCTTCGAAAATTATCTAAAATTAATATAAAAAATCAGAAAAATTCTGTAAAAATCAGTAATACTCAGTAAAAATCAAAAAACAAAATCTGGAAATTACATAAATCCAAAATATAACTTAAATATCCTTCATATACCTAATTAATTAATAAAAATCAGTAAAATTAATAAAAAATCAGTAAAATTCAGTAAAAACCAGTAAAAAAACAGAGAACCAAATCTGAAAATATATAAAATTCTGAAATGACTAAAATGCCCCTAGAGCTTAATACAAATTACAAAAATACCCTCATACATGTTAAAAATCTGTAAAAATCACAGAAAATTCTTAAAAAATATCAAAATCTCTCATATGTCCAAAATACCCTCCAAACCTTAATAAGATGGGTAAAATTACCAAAATACCCTCAATATGATAAAAATAAATAAAAATCTCAGAAAAAATATAAAAATAGACTTTAAGTCTAAAAATCCAATTTGGGCAAAATTACCAAAATACCCTTACAATCTAAACACACTTGAAATAACTCTAAAATACCTCCTAAGGTTTTGAAATCTTCCTAAATCATTAAAACTCATTTCATACACTTAAATAACCATAATCTCCCTATACCCTCCAACTTGGCATAATTACAAAAATACCCCTATGGGTTTAAAATACTTGGAATCAATCCAGAATACTTGGAGTCAATCCAATATACTTGGAATTAATCCAGATAGCTTGGAATCAATCCAAAATCATATAAACACATCCTAAACTTGGGTGAGGCCAAGAGTTTAACCTAAAATATATCTTCATATGCATGCGCTGCCTATAGTAGTAGTTTTGCATGATTAAGGGCATCATACGGACGGTTAATCAAGGGTTGCCGAGCAGTTGCTCAGCGTAATTAACACTGACCGAGGTCAGTGGAGAGAGGTCATATACTCGAATCTTCGCTTGATTCGAAGTCCCGGATTCCCTGAGGGCTAATCCCAAGCTCTCATAGTCCGATAAAATATAAAACCGACCTATAATTCTCTAGATAAACAAAAAAAATGGATTTCCGAATAATCCGACATAGGAGAGACATGCTAGGTCAGGTCCCGACGAAGGTTAGAAAAACCTTCGCGCAAACAGCCGGTTTTAGCTCGGGTTAAATTATTCCACCTCTAGAGGTGGGATAGGAGGATAACCCACGGTCATGTTTTAATAAAATGGGTACTTTAATGCTAGTTAATAATAATAATGATAATTGTTATTATTCCTGTTAATAAATGTTATTAATATTAATAAACATTAATTAATGTTGATAATATTAATACATATTATTATGATTAATAAATATTAACTATTATTATTTTGATTAATAAATTTTAGTAAAGATTAATCATAGTTAATTATTAATATAAATTTTATTATGCTCCATTTAAATAGTATTGAATATTAAAAATGTTAAGTAATAAATGTTAATTATTATTAACAATATTAATAAATATTATCAATAACCATTAATTCATATTATTAATAAATGTTAATAAATATTAATTAATAAATATTAATAAATATTAGTATGATTACTAAATATTATTTCATATTATTTTGATTAAGTATATTAATTAACATTAATCATAGTTAATTATTAAGGTAAAATTTATTATGCTCCATATACTGATAAGAAATTTGAATAACAATCAACATTAATCATAGTTTATTATTAATTTAAATAGTAATTATTATTATTTTAATGTATAAAGTACACTTAATAATTATGTGAAAAGATAATGATGAAACTTATTATATTTTTTATTTTTAAATTATTTAAATAAAGATTTTATGTACCTATCCTAAGTTAACTTTCACTTTGAAATAGGAACTACTTATCCTAGAATAGTAAAAAATAGATTAAATCAAGACTATCTTGATCGGGCTCCCTTGGACTAACTAATACTATAACATGTGTAAATTATATTTTTTAATATTATTTAAGTAAGTGAAATAATTTGGGCAACCAAATTAATGAACGTTAACTAATATCGTCGTGTAATGTGATAATAACGTAAGTTAACGTGAAATGAACATTATTATTTTTTTAGAAGAGACAAATTACATAAGCTAATTCCATGATATCTTGATTTGGTTGGAGGATAGGTGTGGGATAGAAGTAAAGTAGTAAGGGCAAATTAGGCATTCTAAATACCTATCCTAGGATAACCCCTACCTGGTTACCAAATTGAACCTACTTATCCCCAGAATAGCCCAGATTATCCTGCCGAGTTATCCCAATGTTTTCAAATTAAAAGTGAGCTAAATGTAGACTAACCTAATCTATCCCTATCCCAGGCCAAATTCGTATCCTAAAATCAAACAAGGCCTCAAGGAATAACGTGTCCACGCCCAGAATAACAAAGAATAACGCGTCCGCGCTCCCAAACCGAATAAATGGAATAATGCATCATGTTCGACCCTTATCCCGCAAACAAACCGGCCCTAAATGGATAGCAGACCCACCAGGATCATCCAAGTCTTCAATAAGATAATAACAAGGCCGGAATCAGATGATCTGAGAAAATCCCCTTCAAAAGATCAGATTGACGGGTGATGATCAGAACCCAAATTGGCTGATTCTGCAAGCCATGCTTTACCCTCCAACCCTCCCTCTTCCCTACCCACCATTTTCTCTCTCTACTCTCTCTCTTTCCCTCCAATAAACTCAGCATACCCCCAAAGAGATCTCCCAAAACAAAATGCTGAGTAGTTGTCACAAGATAGCAGGTCTAGATGTTGCAAACACTTCTTCCCATGACTTCCACCCTGGTTTGCAGACACATTTCATTAGGATTGAGAGAAGCATAAGCTCTGAGAGCTTTTTGTCTAAGAGTGCGTTCGGAAAGGCTGTGGGGCGGAGGAAAAGTCAAATAATACAAAAGCCACCCAAAAGCTCACTAACCCCTACTTTACAAAAAGCAAGTCATCATTACTCCCTTCTCTCTATCTCTCTCTTCACCCTCATAATTCACTCCTGCACACAAGCCAAGGAGGCTGGTTTGTTTGGAAAGATCCAAGTTGGTTATTAGATTATTTGACTTTCCTTCCACCCCCACAGCCTTTCCAAATGCATCCTAAATGAGACAAATCAAGACTGGTGACATGCAACGAGTTTGGTTCGCAAAATGGCTCAATAAATAAAAATGTACTTTCTTAATTTGGTTCACAAGCAGGCTAAAAAATAATGCATGCACTTTATTTTACACATTAAATTTGTTTGAGCAAGTTTGAGCACATGTGGGGTCGATTAAACCTGACTGCAAGTCTGATTCAACTCGATCTGAATGTGGTTGGAAACAAATATTCAATAAGATTGACCAAGCACATGCTTCACTAAGCTTGAGCTTATGTTTAAGGCTCAAGTCTACACACGATTAAGATCGAGGTAAAGGATCTTAAGTAAAGCTGAGCATAAGCTTGCAAAAGCTTGGTACAGCTCAAAAATCTCAAAGAGGTTGGAAAGCTTGCTCAATATTTTTAAGAAAATGAAGGTTCTGCAAGAAATGTATCACAGAAAAGTACTATTTAAAGAAAGTAGTATCAAAATTTAATTAAAAAAATCCCCCTCCGGGTCAACTTTAAAGAAAGCTAGCATAGGAGTTTTCTGAGATTAAGCCTGTGTTTAAGGCTCAGTTCAAGTCAAGGTACCCTAAAACTTTTAAGTCAAGCTCTGCTTGCTTCAAGTCATGTGTGGTTCAGCAAAGAGATTGAAAAAGAAAAATCATATTGTTTAGAGAAAATTGATAAATGAAGAAATTTCACAAGATGGTGAACCGTCCATCACAAAACCAGGGCGCTGGTTATGCAATGATCACTTTTAAGTGTTGACAGATCAAGCTTTTCTTACTAATTACCAATTGCACGTCAGAATCCACTGATGCCAAATAGGTACCAAATGATGTGTACCCATGGCACCATCATCAACTACATGTCCATCTTCACTAAACAGAGCTATGAATTGATAAAATCTTCAGCTGACCTGGGAGTCATGTGAAATCTACTTGGATTCATGGGGGAAGCAGGAAGTAGATGAGTTGCATGTTGATGAACAGGAAACATATCATCCAGATAACATAAGATTCCTACCTGTTCCCAACTTAACAAAGGAAATGTAAAGGGGAATGGAATTTGTACTGCCTCTTGTATGATGCAATATCACTGGCCCCAACTGTTTCCCAATATTTACAGTTCAATGGTTAAATCATACTTGAAACCTTCCAATAAATCCAATATTTAAACCTAAATATCTGAACCTCATAATGAAGGAAATGCAAGCATCAAAAGTTGATATAAGAAGCTATATGCACTAGTAGAATATGCGAGCATCAGCCTCCATACTGGTACATCTTAGCTCCAAACTATCCTGTTATGACGTTGTCAATCCAAAACAAATTCAAAGTGGTTACTTCTAAATGAGCCTACACTGCAAAAACATTGTACAAAGTGCATAAAACTTTTCATGTTATGGTCTCAAGTAAAATTCAAAAAGTACACATGCACGTACAACTCTTCCCATGATACAAGACGATTATGCAAACTATACTCTTTCTTTAAATAAAAACGTGAGAACAGAAGGTATCGGCTCAGGTCTCTGTTGACTAATGCCAATGGGGAGATCTCAGTGCCACCATTCTGGGACTTATCAAGACCACAAACCAATCAAAACAAATACAACGAAAAACAAGGTCATGTATAACAAGAACTGTCAATTTATAAACAAAAGCACACAAAATACACAAGAAAACAAATCTAAGAAAGGCGAAAGTGTAAGAGCACGTACGTTTTCTTCATCAATGCCTTCTCCGCATATCTCTTCTTCGCAAACATCTTCCCTTTTATCCCAAGCGTCTGTATTTTTTATAAATAAATTAAACAAAACGGATCAACAATTCCTTAGCTGATCAGGGAGGATCCAGAAGTAATGACGTACATCAGAACCAAACAAGAACAGGAAAGACTGTGAAACAAAAAAATGGGCGGGGTGGGGGGAGGACCTTCTGGGCCATGGCAGATCGCTTGTGCACTTCTCGCGCCTCCTTCTTCCTCTTCTTCTCGAAATGGTCGTGGCGGTAGCCATGGCGCTTCCTGTGAAGATCTATGTAATCTCCCTGCGGCTGCAACAGGCAAAACGATTCCACAGAAGCGTCAAAGACCGTCGCGGAGAACAGTAAGGCAGAAGAGGTGAACTCTACGGAATTGCGCGCGCGAGCACGAAACAGCCATAGATTTCAGATCTCGGGCATAGAAAAATCCAGAGAGAGGAGAAGGAGGAAACGTGATCAAACCATGGCGAAGAACTCTGTTGCTCTCGCGTGTGCTCCCTCCTCTGCCCCCGCCGACCAAATTAGGGTTTCGGCGCCCCTCTTCTCCCCGATTTATAAAACTGAGACAGCAAAACCCCCCGTCCTCTTTACCCAGCTGACGTGGGTTTTCAGGTGCACCTATTTGATGAATAAACATAAAATAATGAATAACGAGTCCAAAATTTTTAAAATTTAGTAAAAAATAATATTATGTGTAAGAAATTACATGCGAACCTATTATCTTTGAGTCAAATTCTTTGGAAAAGATATCTATAGTATGAAAAAAATTACTCTTTGAACGGTAAGAGGGCCCGAAAAATAAAGTTACAGTTACCTCCACTTGAGGCATGGGGCCAGCCTTAAAAAACTATAGAAATTTGCTCTGTAGATACTTAAAAGGTTTAAAAATCATGGGGACCGATGGCCCCGTAGGCCATCTATGTACCTCCACCCCAGAGACCATGGATTCATTGATCATTAGCTGTGGATAAGAAGCAGGGAAATTCTCGGGTTCATGGATTGCTGGGTTGTTAATAAGATTTATTGTTTATTATCTTTGAATAATAATTGATGTAGTCGAAACTATCACGACCGGATTCCGAGGCTGGAATCCGAAGTTTTGGGATTCGGAGCTGGGTCGGATCGGTGAAGAGGTCCGACGGGGATCCGGATGGCGATGGAGGCGGAGACGTAGTCGAAGATCCGAAGCCGAGGGTTGCTCGTCCGGATGTGGGCTAGCCTTCGGAAGGCGCGTCCGAAGTCCCTCCGGTCGAAGAGCAACCGATGCGGAGCCGAAGCGCCTTCGGGCGAGGATGATCAGCCGGCGAACGGCGTCAAGACCGGAGGGAGAAGTCCGAGGTCGGCGGCCGAGACCGATTCGGAGAAGTCGGTGAAGATTCAAACCGAGCCCCTGAGGGAGGGAAAGAAGAAGAAACCGGTCAGTAGGAGTCCCGGGCTTCGGTCCTTAGGAACCCCCTCCGACGGTTAAGTTAACTTCTAAAGATGATTCGATTCAGAAGTCAAAGAGATGGGAGAAGTAACTTTAATGCTTTTTGGACTATAGTCCTTGAGGGTCACGGAGACATACCTTTGGCAATAAATAGCGGTGTATTTATAGCGGAAGATAGAGGACGTTTAACGGTGGTAGTCGATATAAGACTATGTTATGGACTTATTGGTAAACCGCCATAGTGCCTAGTCCTCCCACCGGAGTGGACCGGATACGACTTATTGGGCTGAAGGGGGTTGGGCCGCTGATGGGCCGAAGCCTACTGGGCCGAGGGCTGCTGAGCCGCTAACAGGCCGAAGGCTATTGGGCCGCTGACGGGCCGAAGAGCACTAGACTGCTTATTGGGCCGAAGGTCGCCGGGGCGCTAACGGGCCGAAAGCTCCCAGGGGGCCTTTTACTGTCGCTGCTGGACTAATCTGTGTTGGACTTGTTTTAATGGGCCGAATCGGATTCTACCTCATCAATAATTAACAAATTTAGTTGCATAATTTATATTTTCTTATATGTCCTCTCAGTTCAACCTTTACGTTAGTTGGCTCATCTTGTATAATGTATACTTTCTTATATGCCTTTTGTTAATGAAATCTATTATATATATATATATATTAGTAATCATTAAATAAAGTTGTCACCATATAACTTACTAGTTGTAATCTCATGCGATGCACAGCGGATTAACAAATTTCAATAAAATAATTATAGTTAATATAAATGAAGTTAATTTTTTACTCTTTTTGAATGAATGAATAAAACAATTATAGAAGAATATATATATATATATATAAATACTAATAAGTTTTCTATGAATATTAAGTTAGTTGTTTGGTAAACATGGATTGAAAGAGAAAATTAAAAAGTGAACTGAAGATTATTATTATCTCATGAGATTATCTCAATAAATGTTGTGTTGAAATATAGATTGAGAGAAAAATAAGAGAGAGATTGGTCTCATTAATAATGAAATTAGTTATTATTATCACATGAAACTATCCCAATAATGATAATAAATATTAAAATTTATTATTATTATCCTAAAATATTGTCCTAATACTAATAATAATAACAACGACAACAATAATAATATAAGTGAGAAAAGTGAGAGAGAGATTGGTCTCATTAATAATAATAATAATAATTTCAAACATTAGTTATTATTAACTCATGAGACTATCTCAATAATAATAACAATAATATCAAAATCAGTGAGACTATCCCAATAAATGTCTATCTGATAGTGAGATTGGACAGCGTCCGACAGGGAACAAAGCGGAGCTCAAAACAATCGTACAGTCCAATCCAATGATTGGACGACTGTTGCAATTATATTGTAGTTGGGTGTTACAGTAAATATCATATTGTTTGATGCACCATCAGAACACAGTACAATCCATGTGGACTGCACCATACTTGATTATTGCCGTTTGATCTCTTTGATCAAATGGTAGTAGAGTGATGTAAATTTTTCTATTTTAAAAAATCTGAAGCTAGGGTTTTCACCTTAGCTTGGCATTCATACCATCAGATTAAAGATAGGACAGTTAAAAGCATTAAAAAAAAAAAAAAGCACACTTGTGTGATCCAATGTTGCACCAAAACACCGTATGTAACGCAATAGGCATTCCTCCCAAGAGTATTACTTGCCACACTGTAAGTGGGCAGAAGATGGCTACCACTGTGAATATTTTTTTTTGTTTTCTATTTTTCTAAAAACCCAAGGATGCAGATAACCCTAAAATGGAGCCATCATTAGACGGTTAAAATAAATTCAAAAAGTGAAAATGGATGAATTTTTTACTTATCTATTAAATATTGGATGATATGGATGTCTCCCTTAGAGATTCCCCACCTCTTTGAATTTTTGGAAAATAAAAGATTATACACTTACTACTGCAGAAGATTGTGTGATGCATGCGTAAACATTTCCTTTTTCATATCTAGATCAACAAATCATGTAGCTCACCTCGTGATTTTCCACACCTAGAAGCTCGGGTGTGATTAGGCTTGGGATCCAAGAGAGACATCTGATTGTATTTGGAATGCCGTAAAAAAGATGTTACTAACCTGGAATGAACGAGCATAATACTCACTAATTTTCAAGAAAATAAAATTTATTGTAGCCATCCAATCAAAATAGATCAAATGGTTATCTGTTTGCAGCACACGTATTCAGTAATACTCTACTCATAAAATGCCATACCAATCGCCAATCGGGAAACAATGTTTAGATCGCTTAGCCAAAACGTGTTTGGGCTGAGCAGAGTAGGCCCAACCTTGGCCTCTGGGCTTCTGGCTGTGTATTTACCAATTGGTGCGTCTCAATGGGAACCATTCTTCAAATGAGATCAGCTTGCAAGATTGGAAGGTAGCAGGATAGATAGGGATAACAAGGTTGAGTAATACTTGTTGCAATATTCCTCCTAACTGTAATTAGCGTATTGCAGTGGGTGAATTTTTTTTTTGATATGTTTATTTAAGGTCGCCCTCGAAGTACCCTAACCATCCATAGGTGCCATAACCGTCCGTACAATGCAATGTCCGATCGAACGATTCAAAAAAATCTGAAAAATAAAAAATCGAGCCCCAATAAAAATAAAACACCCTTAATGAGCCAAGCCCAATAACGGTTGTTGATTTTTTAATTTTTTTTAGGACGTCCTATCGCGCATTGTACTGTACAGCCAGTTAGGACACCTCAGGGCCAACCTAAATAATATTAAAAAAATATTTTTTTTACCCACTACAATGTCCCCATTGAAATTAGGACGGCATTGCAGCAAGTATTACTCAAGGTTATCATTTCATTCGGAAGTGCAAATTTGAACATTATCAAAATGATTCATGTCCGAGAAATAAACTAACATTTAACATATAACTATTTAAGTGAAACTCACATTGCAATTATCTTACTGCTTTAGATTTCCCCGGGAATCATAAAGTCATTGATAATCTTCAACGCCACCCGTTGTTGTGTATGTCTATTTCATCTTCTCTATACTATTTGTATTCTAATTAATTTTACTAGTCTAAAATATTTTAAAATTAGATTAATAGGGCGTTTTGGAATAACTTTTTTTTCAACAATATTTCACTCTAAAAAATTATCACGTAATGTCTTCTTTTAAATTTAAAAATGGTGTGCTTCAGTTGTTAACATATTTGGTTAATTTGTTATCATTTTTAACATCTTGTTTAACCTGTTCAACATGTCTTTTTTTTAATATGTTATGATACTTTTTCTAGGTTGTACTTCTTCTACTGTTCCGGTTTCACCTTCCTCTTATTTTTATTTTTTTCCTCTTTCCTGCCATATGCACCGACGACCATGTGTGTCCTAAGATGGTAAAGTAAATATGAGGAAGAAAAATTAGTGCCGCAAAATAGTTCTCTCAGGAAAAGATCTACCAGGCACATCCATCAACTAGAGGAAGGTGTTCTGTATCACAATAGCCGAGAGAGCTTTGTGGGAGATGAGGCAAATGGGCTTGGTGCGGCTACGAGGGCTGCTGTTTTGGGTTGATTCACAATGCAATGATGATTTTATTTAATTTTTATTGTATTATTATGTATGTATATTTTTTTTAATAAATAGTACATAATTTATAAGTGTGCACGCGACGCGTGTTGCGCACACTCAATGAGTGTGCACCAATTCACGGGAGAGGGGGAGAGGTTGTGTTGACACGTCCCCTCGTGAAGTAGTGCACACTCATTAGGTGTGCACGTTTGGATGCTATTCTTTTTATCTCATTTTAAGTTTTGTGTTTGTATAAATGATATTATATAAAATCTATATTTAAGCCACTTGTATTTGATAGACATGGAACAAACGAGACACCCAATTCTCTTTTCTTTTACTGTCCTTTTTTCTTGAAAAAACAAAAATCAAACAGTTATGTTGTCCGAGCCATCCGAGTTTGGCAAATAAATTTTTTAAAAAATTTCACAGCTCTGGAATGATTAAAGCCTGTTTAAGTGGTCATCCTCATGATAAAAGAAAGAACCAGTTGTTTCCTTTGGCCCGAGTCCAATAAAAACATACGTGGTACTAAAAAATCATAGAGTGCGTGTGTACTTTTCATCTCACGCTCCTTTAGATCTCAAATTTTGTATTGAATATATTTATGCCAAAAGTAAGATAATTATTTAATCATATAAAATAAATAAAATATTAAATTCATGAGTTATACTTGCTATCTCAGATGTTACTATACCGCCAATGGCAGATCCAATCTAAAGCTAGCAGGATTTTGTGACCTTACTGGATTTTGTGAATAATAATTAACTTTTACAAAACTCTATTGAGTGATCTCACTGACCCACTAGAATGACTCCATTGATCTACTGATTTCGGCTCAACAAAGTGATCCCATTAAATAGTGACTGACTTTTGCAAAACTCAACAGAGAGACCCAACTGACCCACTAGAGTGACTCCACTGGTCTATTAGATGACCCCATTGACCTTGGCTCCAGCTCAATTGAATGATCCCACTGAACAAAATTTCTGTATTTGTCATTGTGTACTGCATATAGTGCAGCTCAATTTTTTTTATTTTTTTTGTTATGAGTCTCATCATGCTGGAATTGACTGTACAATCCGATCTTCGATCAAATGACCTAAAGATTCTAAAAATAATTGAGCATGATGGAGCCAATCATAAAAAGTTTCAAAAGTAAGAAAATAAAAAATATGATACTTGATACTGTAGCTGTCCACTTATGGTGCCTGTTACACCGCATCACAAGCAGTACAGTATATAACTGATAAATTCATCTTTGGTCCATGTAAATAAGAGTCAACACAAATAATGGGACATGATCTCTCTACCACTGAGGTGACATGCTATTCGGAGAGAGACCCCAGTATGCTCACTCGTGTGATAGATCCACCTTAGTTTGTGTCCCAAGTGACATTATGTGAACACTCTCTCATTGACTTGATTATTGTTCAGTAAATAATTTTAAGGTTTTTGCATATATATCCTTACAAAACACCATATTTTCATCTATCCCTGTTCTGTCACATCAGTATAGTGGACATTTTCTTTGATGTTGGAATTTGGATTCTTTTAAATCGTTTTGTCATGTGTGTTCGAAAATGTACAAAATGGTTGCATAGATTAAAATAAAAGGATTTTTTTAAAAACAATTGATCCTTATAATCTTTTAATATTTCATATTAATCTTTATAATTTTATATTTACTTTAAAATTCTTTCAAATTTGAACCTTCTCTAGGAGTCCTTCCCGTCAAAAAGTGTTATATATATATATATATATATATACACTAAGAATATTTACAGCATATTCTTAATATATTCCAGTAATAATGTGATACATGGAAGGAACGTTATGTGAATATTCTTTTTTTATGGTTATTAATTGGAGGAACTTTTTAAGGAACATTTAAAAATTGTAGGGTCTTTAAAAATAAATATGAATATTATAGGAATTAATATGAAACATTGAAAATTTATATAGACAAAAAACTAAAAAACATCAAAATAAAATTTATAATCGGGGCTCCGATCGAACCATGGTCAATTCATGACCCATGCATCCCATAATCCTAAGAGTAATATGTTGTCTTTGCAAATTATGTAACCTATTGATAATTTGATGTGCTATATAGTGTGGTGTTTCCCCACAAGTCTTTTACATTGCTATTTTGATGTGCTCGCCCTGATATATAGCTGAGATATTATTCCTACCGAGATGTCGCTGAGCCATAAACGATGAAATTCGAGAGGCAACTATGGTATTGAATCATCGTTTAACTCTTGTCTTACGACTCTAGTTGTATTGGACCAATGGTGGACGTAAAAATTTTATCCAGTGAGGTCACTTAAACATTAGATTATAAGTATAGTTGGATCAGTGAGATTTTAAGTTAGGTCTTATGAGATCTTAAATTAGATCAATGAAATCTTAACTGAATCAATGAAATCTTAGACTATATTGCTTTAAATTAGGTCAATAGATCTGAGATTCTACTGAATGAATAAATACTGGATCCACCACTGATTTGATGGGTCTCCACAACTTCTTCCGCAACTTCTACCTTTAGATGTTGCAGTAACATCATCGTTTGGGAAGATAATAGAACAGTGTACGTATTGGTGGTATGTGACACTCCATGATAGCAAAAGGACTGGTCATATATAAACCGCGTTTGTCGGCAGGGTGCTGAATAATGGAAACACGACATGGTGTTAAGTGGATGCTTAACCACATGCGCAGGGCCATGATTCCCAAGGGCGCCGCTGCCGTCAAGAAGACGCCGCCACTGATTAAGACCCTTCACCTGTTCAATAATTTAGGTCAGCTCCAATGTGAGAGTACACTGTGATTGAAGTGAAGCTTTCGTTTAGTTTCTTGGCAAATTAAATAGTAAAGGCTCCATAGGCACAAGCTTAATCATGTTAAGATTCTTGGAAGGGAATGAGGGAACAACACCTGTGCGGTCGGGAAGGATGGGTATATATAGCTTATAAGCATAGATATTTAATTCCTTTGATACTTTGGAAAGTAGTGAAAAAGGAAAAATGAGAAAAAGTTGAAGAACACTAGTAGGCCAGTAGCCATGGTTCACAATGAAGTGAGTGAGCATATCATATGCATGAGAAATAAATTACGGCAGGATGGTGGTAGCTACTGTCCACGTTGTACCTAACTAAGCACAACAAAATAAATTAAGATTATAATGTCGTGCCAAACCAAGCATGAAGATATAGAATAAAATTGTACATGTTTCTGAGTAGTACTACTCTCTAGCATCAACCGCGTTTAAGAATTAACTCCTTTAATCTTGATATTTACTTATAATCTCTCTCAATTTCATATTATATTCTAAACTCCTAGAAAATTAACGATATCAAAAGTTATAATGATCAGATCCAAATGTTTGGGAATCGTGATGATAATTCATGCACTTTGGATTCTTCTGTCTACTTGATAATAATATTTATACTAAAGTTGAACTGTGACAAGATTTCTTATTTCAAAAACATACATTATTGAATGATGGATAATGGTGGAGAAAATTATTTTTTCAGTACATACATATATCGACAGATACTGAATTCTTTTTCTATGATTGTGATTAAGTAGCGAAGTATTTATAGTGTCTCTCAAGTGAGGAATGTTTAAAACTCACAAATGTCTTCTTATTGGGAATATTTTTACACGAGACATGAGTATTTTACCTATAGATGACTATTTTCAAGCCAACTTCACCACCGACTAAAGAAATCTTACAGGCCACATCTTTATACATGAGGTGCATGCACCTAATGAACTTGAAACCTGTGACCTCACCAAGTAGAAAAGGCATGAGATATCAATTGAACTAGTTAGGCCCTAATGATGTATACTGAATTCAAGGTGTTTAATTTGCTACCCACGCACAAGGAGATGCTACAACCCATTGCAAAGGCTCATGCAAAAACAAATAGTCTTTTTTTTTTTTTTTTTTTTGAATTCAGCAAAAACAAATAGTTAGTAGCACCACTTGGTGTTGGGGCAGATAAGGGTCGAGACTTGAGACGAGTATGCACGGGTGGTAGATAGAGGAGATTAAAGTGCATGGGTTTGGTCAGGCCATGAGTCATAGGTGGGTAATACCGCAGGGGGGGATGGAGCTGCAGGGTAATCCAGGCCCACAGGTTTTGACACTACGTGGACTCCCACTTCATCACTGGAAACAAACTCCACAGCCGAACACGGTACTACGGTGGGCTCCAACTGGTTGTCCTACTCCTATATGGGCCGTGTGCGCCATCACCAAATTTCCTCTTCTGTGGGATGGCAATTGGCGCCAGAGGTGAAGAGTGAGCGGGCAACTTTGGCTATCAAGATCGACTATTGCCAAGTGGAGGCTCATGCAACATTTGGGTAAATTAATAAATTACCGAAATCTCTACCAAACGTTTTAAAATCATATCCGGGGCCATTATAATTCTCCGTACTTGATTGATCCCTTATGTAGCTAATGACGTCCGAGATCTACATCACCATATGGCTACTGTCGAGGACTGCATGTTAGATGGTTTGAATCAGTCAGAAACCTAAAAATTATTTCTAGATTATTTAGTCTTAGTATGCCGTAGAATTTTTCTCCTTGTTTGTAAGATTATTTCTTTGCAGATCAATTTAAATTTAGAATTATCATCTAATTAGACGGAATTGTCAGATTCTACAAATTTTTCTTTCTTTGGGAAGAAATATTGAATGTTACCTAGAGTTAAATGCTGACGTTTTTCCAATTTTTGGCAACCCCCCGTATCAGGGGAATCCAATGATATGACGCTGTCAGAACCGTTAGATTGCTGGAGTCCATTCTAATTTTTAGTTGTTAGATTAACATATTGCTGAAAGCTGATGGAAGAGCGCACATTTTTCTTCTCAGACCTGACCCCCATTTATTATTGAGTCAAATTTTAATAGATATGTTTAAGTTATTCCAACAGTTTATCCTTAATTTGTTACAAGATAATTAAGAATTCATGAACAAATTAATTCACCTAATAAGTAAAATAAGTCAGTCTTAAGTTTAACTTCAAAAAAGAAAAAGTCCAAAAGTGACTCTGATTTAGAGTTTGTTCGGATACTGAAAGTCTTTTATCTTCAAACTTATATATGAAGTGGAGATCACTTTAAATTAACATTACTTTGTTCAAGTGTGATTAAGAAGTAACCTGAGTTTACCCCACCTTAACCCAACCTCGACGGTGAAGACCAAAGATAGGCGTGGGAGGGAGCTCTCATGCAGGGCATGCCATCCGATCGGATCGAACCCCATCATTACGCCACTTCAAGGCAATCAATTCAAACTGAGAGAGATGAATTCGGGTCTCCGGCTCACACCAGGCAGGATAATAATAACCTGCCCCACAAGTAACAGGCTACGTGCATCCTACGGTCGGCATGGCAAATAAACATCTCATTAAAGTGATATCGAAATCTCAGATCCGTTCGATCAGTGCACCCTCAAGTACAGGGAACTGAGACCCGATTTGGCCGGCCGGACGAACGGGACGGGCATGGGCCGTGGGTCCAATGGTCCGGGTTTCCCCGGGTTATATAGGAGCGGCATCACCCTCGCCCATCCACCTAAAAATTGGATAAGGGGGAGGTGTCTAAGTTAGGTAATTTGCTGGCATCACAGGGAAAACTTGTTCTTTTCTTTGATACTGCCTTTCATGTTTTAATTAAGTAATAAGAGATTAGCAAGTCATTAGTGTTTCCTCTGCTTTACTTTAACTTGACATTTTTCTACGTCTATTTTTAACATGGGCAGGGAAATTTTTAGCAGGAATCGCACCTTCCTTCTATTTTCTTTAATCCTAGTATATGTTGGGGATGTCCGCCTTCTTCTGATGGTCCTCCCGACCGTAATTAAAAAAAGGAAAAGAACAGGAGAAAAGAGAAAGGAGAAAACTAATAAAGAACGAGGAAGAGAGAGAGAGAGAGAGGGAGGAAGCGAGGAGGGGAAGCCATGATGCACCCCTCCCCCTACTGTTCCACTTCCACGCATCTCCTGTTCTTCGGAATTTTTTTCCTGTTAGATGGTAATAGTTTTTGGCTGCTCGGGTCGGAAAGGAGAGATCTTTGAGGGAGAGAGAGGACCAGGAGGCCTCATCTCCCTGTGCTGGCCTCTCCCCGTACCACCATTCCTCGCTGCAGGGGCAGGAAACTCACCACTGGGATTTCCGCCTTGAGCGTTTCTACAGGATTTACAGGGTGGCGGCGGCGTGGGGGATCCGGTTTTCTCTCCCCATTGTCGAAGGACTCGGGTATTTCTCATGTAATCCCATCAAAATCCTTTTCTTTTTTACTCTTCTTTTGCTCAGAGAGACAGAAAGGAGAATTCTTGCTGTGGGTGGTGGCCTGGCGTCTTTTGGCAAAACAGATTCCGCAATCGGAACGATTGGCGATGCAGGGTAGCTTCTGTTGATGCCCGTGGGAGCCTTTTCTGATGTTTGACATGGGTCTGAGAGGAGAGAGCCTTGGTGGGGTCTCCACATTGGTAGACATGAACGGGACGAAGAGGTGAAGCTTTGGTTCCTGGCTCCCTCTTCCGCGTTTTGCCTGTTCTTTCATCTCTTCTGTTGCTGTGGCCTTAGTTTGCCAAAAGGAGGTATGAGAAGCGGCCTGCTGTAATCTCTGTTTGGCTGCCCGCTGGTATTTGTGTGGTATTCTAGGATCTGTCTCTTTTCCTTTCCCAGTTGATTTCCATGCAAAAGGTTGTGGTTTCCGCCCCCATTGCCATTTACAATATCATATGAAGAGAGTGTTATTGTTGCTGCTGCTGCAAATTCGGTTTTTTTGGGGGAGCTCCTTCTGGGTCTCGTAGATTGCCTATTCTTTTTCTGGAATGGTGATGCTGGCCATGAAGGATAAGCTTTGGCTCCTCTCCTTCGTGCTACTTTGCTTGGTGTGGGTGGGCATTAGCGAGACAGACCCCAGTGACTATGCTATTCTTGATGCATTCCGCAAAGGGCTGGACAACCCGGAGCTCCTGAAATGGCCTAGCGGCGACAAGGACCCATGTGGTTCTCGGTGGCCTCACGTCTTCTGCAATGGCAACAGGGTCAGCCAGATCCAGGTTGCCAACCTTGGCTTGAAGGGACCCCTTCCTGAGAACTTTAACCAACTATCTGAGTTGTACAATATCGGCTTACAGAGGAACAATTTCACAGGGAAGTTGCCATCCTTCAGGGGATTGTCCAAGTTGCAGTTTGCATATCTGGGTTTCAATAAGTTCGACACAATCCCTTCAGATTTCTTTGTTGGACTCAACAGTTTGCAGGCGTTGGCTTTGGATGACAATTCGCTGAACCAGAGCAAGGGATGGACGTTGCCGAATGACTTGTCAGGTTCAACTCAGTTGACCAATCTGTCATTGAGCCAATGCAATGTGGTTGGAACATTGCCTGATTTCTTGGGGGAACTGTCTTTGTTGACGAATTTGAAGCTGTCGTACAACAGACTCAGTGGTGTGATACCTGCAAGTTTTTCTAACTTGGGGCTGCAGATTCTTTGGCTGAATAACCAAGAAGGGACTGGGCTCACTGGCCCAATCGATGTTATTGCATCGATTCCATCACTGACAGAGCTATGGCTACATGGTAATGGGTTCACAGGCGTAATCCCCCCCGGAATTACTGCATGCTCATCCCTGACTAAGCTCTGGCTCAACAACAACCAGCTTGTTGGTCCCATCCCAGCGAATTTGACGGCCATGCCTCAGCTTGAGTCGTTGCTGTTGGACAATAACAAGTTAACTGGTCCAGTGCCCAAGCTATCAATCAAGGACTACTCATATTCTCACAATTCTTTCTGCCAGACAACTCCAGGAACACCATGCTCCCCACAAGTCGCTGCACTCTTAGATTTCCTTGGAGGTGTGAACTACCCATTGGATCTTGCTGCATCCTGGTCTGGAGATGATCCTTGTTCTGGTACATGGATAGGAGTAACTTGCCTTGACGAAAAGGTGTCTGTTATTAATTTGCAGAACCGGCAGCTAGATGGTTCTATTAGTCCTTCAATTGGCCAACTGGATTCATTGATGGACATTCGTCTTGGTGGTAACAATCTATCTGGCACAATTCCTTCAAATTTAGCTCGTTTGAAATTATTGAGAACCTTAAATCTCACTGCAAACAACCTTGCACCTCCAGTACCAAAATTTAGTAGCAGTGTAAAGCTTCTCATTGATAATAATCCTCTGCTGGCTGTTTCTCCTTCACCCTCACCTGATAGTGGCTCCCCTTCGGGTGCTTCGCCTTCTTCTAGTGTTCCTGTTTACTCACCTGGCAGTTCAAGTTCACCACCTGGTGGTGGAAGTTCTGGTTCAAACAAAAACTCAGATGCCACCTCAAAAAGTTCCAAAACATCTAAGATGCTCATAATAGTAGCCCCAGTTTCAGTTGGAGTTTTGGTTATATCTCTAGTTGTTTTATTTGTACTTCGCCGGCAGAGGGAGAAGGACAACAAGCATGTTTCTCCAAGCTCTATTCTTATCCATCCTAAAGACCCTTCTGATCATGATAATATGGTCAAAATTGTGGTTGCAGATAAACTAAATAAAATCACAACTGCCAGTGAGTCCCACAGTGTAATCAGTAATGGTGCAAGTGAAACCCATGTGATTGAATCTGGGAATTTAGTAATTTCAGTTCAGACACTTCGCAATGTGACCGGAAATTTTGCTTCAGAAAATGAGCTTGGACGAGGTGGTTTTGGGGTGGTTTACAAGGGTGTGTTTGATGATGGCTCAACAATTGCAGTAAAGAGAATGGAGGCTGCTGTGATTAGCAACAAAGCATTAGACGAATTTCAATCTGAGATTGCAGTTCTTTCAAAGGTCCGGCACCGTAATCTTGTTTCCTTGTTAGGATACGCAGTTGAAGGCAATGAAAGGCTTTTGGTTTACGAGTATATGTCTCATGGTGCCCTAAGCATGCATCTTTTCCAGTGGCAAAAGTTAAATTTGGAGCCTCTGTCCTGGAAAAAGAGGCTTAATATCGTATTGGATGTTGCAAGAGGGATGGAATACCTTCATAACTTGGCTCACCGGTCCTTCATTCATAGAGATCTGAAATCTTCAAACATCCTGCTTGATGATGACTATCGTGCAAAGATTGCAGATTTTGGATTGGTGAAACTTGCTCCTGATGGAAAGGACTCTGTGGTGACAAAACTTGCTGGAACATTTGGATATTTAGCTCCAGAATATGCTGGTAAATCCCTCTTCCTGATTTTTCTTTTTCTGTGTAGATACAAATAGTTAGATGGATCATTAGTTCGGGGCTGAAGAGAACAGAGAGAATAGTCTGTTCTCAGTCTAAGGACAATGAATGCCCATTCCTAGTTGGCAGAGAAGTGATATAATAGTGCAGATATCTGCTGAAATGCTTGGTTGAGTTCCCTGTGTGACACTTATTTCAATTAACCATTTTTCTTGAAAGGTTATGCACATGTACTTGCCTTCTGAATTTATAATTTCTCGCATCCTTTATTATTGCGCATTGAGAGTCCTGGTTAATCTCTCTCTCCTTTTTTCTTTTTTTATTTCACCTGTTTAACAGTCACGGGAAAAGTCACAACGAAGGCTGACGTGTTCAGTTTCGGGGTAGTGCTCATGGAGCTGATAACTGGTTTAATAGCTCTCGATGAGAATCGACCCGAGGAGTCCCAGTACTTAGCCTCATGGTTCTTTCATGTGAAATCCAGTAAAGAGACACTTATGGCTGCCATTGATCCTTCAATAGACATAACAGACGAAACCTTTGAGAGTATTTCCATTGTTGCTGAATTGGCTGGACACTGTGCAGCAAGGGAGCCCCAACAACGCCCTGACATGGGCCACGCCGTGAATGTGCTTGCTCCATTGGTGCAGAAGTGGAGACCTGTGAAGGATGACCAGGAGGAATACCTGGGTATTGATCTAAGCAAGCCACTCCTTCAGATGGTCAAAGGGTGGCAGGCTGCTGATGGTTCAAGTGTCAGTTCCGTAGGCCTTGACGACAGCAAGGGAAGCATCCCGGCTAGGCCTGCTGGCTTTGCAGAGTCCTTCACTTCAGCGGATGGCCGGTGAATGTATCTCCACAATCCTCAGTTGCTTTGTCAATTTTCATTGCAATGTTCTTTGACTGAGTGATTAGTGTAGATAGAAGTTGCTGGTGTTATTTTCACATAATTTGTCTTTTCTTTTCCATATTCTGAATTTTTTGTGATTATCATGCATGGTGTGTGGGAGATAGATGTGAAATAGATGTTTCTGAGAGATTTGGTCCTTGTTTCCTTTTTCACGTGTTGTCATATGAACCTGGATATGAGAAAAGTTCGACTTAAAATAAACGCCATGTGAATTTGTTCCGCGCTTGTTTTTTTACTCCATTTGCCAGTAGGGACTGCTAGCTGGTGACTTTCAACTGTGTTTATATTGATGTTGGGAGTCTGAACACTTGATTCTGTCATTTCGCGTACTGCTTTTGCCCTCTGAGATGCCCTGGAGTGTCTGAGGTCCTTCCATGGGATGATACTATAGGACAATCTTTGTCGACGGAACTGAAGAGCCAGAGGGCATCAGCTTTGGTCCCTTATATGCCAAAACTGAATCTTCCCATAGCAAGATCTTGTGGACATGAGGAAACTCTTATTTCTCAAATGCAGATCCTTATTCTTCCCCATTTTCATTCAGCTTCTTGCTTCCTGTGGGGAATGGAGAACTCATTTCTCTTTAGTTTGAATCTTCAGACTGCCGACAGTACAGTGTCAAGTTATGGCAGTTGCCAATGGAACTATTGAATTCTCATACGTCTCAGGGAACTAAAGATTCTTGCTATGTTTTCATTTCACATCATGAGGGGTAAAGCCATCCATGCATTTTTGTCGGTCTCTTTGGCCTACTACGGTCTCACATGATCAAAACAGCCACCCGTCATGTTCGCCTCCACATTTCGTGGCGATAAATATCCCAGCCCCCCTTGCCTGTTGTCCACCTCTAATCCAAACCACATAGTTACATGCATGGTCCATCATTCTGGTCTGTGACGTCTTATTCTCTCATCTCGGGCAGGCCATCATCCATGTGCTTCCCTGAATAGTTAATTTTTGTGTTATATAGGCTGACACAACTCATGGTGAAGTTTGTGTGACATAATTATTGATAGGTTGAAGTATGCTTTAAATTGCATTGCACACGTAAGAGAAAACTTTTATTTTTGCCCAAGGATTAGAACATAGAAGGTGGTTGGGGGGTGGTGTTGGGTTGTGTTTCTCTCTGTATTTTTAACCCGTCGGGCGAGGCGGACAGGCGTAGACGTGAAGCTTGTCGGCTGCCCAGCAGCCAGGGGAAAGGGCCACAAGCCGGTCACTTCGTTGAAAGCAACGCACGTGACCGGCACGTGGACGAGCGGCGGAGGGAGACAGCGACGCGGCGCGCGCGGTCCTCTTCGGTAAGCCGATTGCCCCCCGTTCCCGCCATGGCGGCTCGCGTAAAGCCGGTCCTCGTCGGATGCCGTGTACCAGCCGTAATCAGGTCACGCGCCGCGGCGCAATGCGCCAGGTCGATGGAACGTGCGTGCCACGTCTCTCATGACAGGCACTGGATTAAGAATTTATGTTTATTTTTTAAGCCTCGCTTGGACGGCAGAGTTCAGTGGAATAATGTGGGAATTGTAAGCTGGCGTGCGTTGCAATCTTGCAGGCGATCGATCCCCTTCCGTAAGATATCCGCTTCCAGGGAGTAGCAACACCACCTTCGAATAAAAGCTGTTTGCGGCAATTTTCTATTGGCGGCGTGTGCGTGAGTTTTGACGTCAGAATGTGCCGCGAGAGGCGGCTTGGCAGAGAAGCTCTATGCGAGACAACATTGCATGGGTTTCGTCCATGTGATAAGCATATTTAGAATTTTTTTGGAAGACTATTAGAAGGATTTTTAGAACAAAATTTGTGATGAATCTATAGAGATTTAAGATTAATCAGAACTGTTCCACACTTTTTCATACGACTCGGTCGATTTTGTGTGAGTCGGTCTAATTCGAATAGACTCGTATTGAATTACGAGAGATCTGAATCGAGTCGACTCTTTGAGTTGGCGAACCTTGGTCCATATCATGATTTGTTGTTGTTTGTATGGCTTGCTCTATGAAACAGCATTTCCCCCACTAGTACCGTTGGTGAACTCCGGACCATGCCAGTTTCACCATGCACCAAGTTTTAGGCGATGTTTGGCGCAGTTCTTAATTGTAAATGCATTTTAATCTTTTATTTATAATTATTTTAAAGAAGAGAAATTAAATTTTAAATGTCATTATGATATTTAAATTTTTTTTACCACTAATTAAAAGCTAAAGTTTCTTGATTTAAGAAAAAAATTGCGCGAAGAGTGATTGACAGTGGTTCCTCGTTCCTTTTCTACTGTGGGAATGCCTGCCCTCCCAATTCCTAATTTGGGTCGCATTAGATGATAAGTCCAACCTAAACTGTAGGTTCATTTCAACTCTCAAACTGAATCCATTCAAGGAGTGTGCTAAAGTTGCATTCAGAAATCAACAACGAATGATGCTTAAAACCCACCATCATATATTTATATTATTGAACCATGCCATGAATCCTCATGATCGCATCCTCTGTATATAGGCGACGGTAAACTTGCGGTCTGTTTGGACATGGCTCGTCTGGAGAAAACCATAGAAGCAGAAGCTTAGTTGGGCTGTGACCAAGTAATAAAGCAAAAGACACCAATGTGGCTTTTTCCTTTGCTCGGAGGAAAGAGAGGAATCCAATGTGTCCTGCATCCTAAGAATAAAGATGTACAACAGCTTTATTAGTTTTTGTTGGTGGGACCTAGGGCTTCCGTGGCACCGTGCGTGGACAACACAAAGCAATTTCATTGTCTTAATCCCGAGGAAAGAAAACCCAAGAATAGTCATGGATCATCTCATTATCTATAGGAATTTGTAATGAGGTCCTAATATCAAACAACATCCTCATAGTTCAAGAGGCAATAAGTAACTCGAAACACCGGCAAGGTAAGAGGATTCTGATGTCAATCATTAGTCATGGAGCCAGCATTTGTTAGATTGGAATATAATCTTTTAGTAGGTGCTCCTCAAAGAATGGACTATAGCAATAGATGAATTGAATAGGTTGAGAGGACATAGAGGTGGTTGCAATTATGCGAAATATTCTTGAATCTTGAATATATAGCACCAGAACTTACTACCGAAGGATTGTTTGTTTGAACGTAAAACAACGTAATTTAAAATAATTGTTTCATTTTACAGTGTTTTCAGTTGTTTAGAATGATGTAAAGTAAAATCATGGATGAGTTTTGTCTGCCCACTTGACAACCTAATTCTCTTGTTTTGATTTACAGCAAATGTCCACTGTAAATCAAAACAAGAAGAATGAAGCATCTTTTTTGTTTTATTTTACAAATAATCAAACAAATATTTCTTAATTCTAAAATAAGAAAATTTCACTTGTTTTGAAACTAGTGATTTTGAAACCGGTGATTTACAAAGTTTTACACTAAAACAAACAGCCCTTAAAGCAGACTGTTTTTAGCACGGGAAGTATGCGGCCAGAGGTTGTGTGGCATGGATGGATTAATGGAAATGATGCGGGGATGTAAACCAGCTATGTGGTTGTAGGACGATCAAGGGCAAGAAGAAGCTAACTATGGATGTCTACAAAGCATTATTGATGGCACGTGCGCTATCGCAATGGTGGGCAATTGGGAACGGCATGCTCACCATTCCCCACAGCGCACATGCTCTCCATACTGACATTAAAGTGAACGTTCCTGATAACCTTGTTACTGCAGCTGTTAAAGAGAGGATGCATCAAAACCGTGTAATCCTTTATGAAAGCAAAGTTGCCAGTGGGCTTTCCATTAAAAGAAGAATGACATGATTAGTAGGCTTAACAACAACAGAAGGAACATTATGGAAGTAGTGATTAACAACAACAGAAGGAACATAATGGAAGCAGTGATCTCGGATATAATAGATTAATACCCGAAATACATGGAAAAAAACATCTCAATTTAAGCAGAAGCGACAAAGAAGGATAGAAGAACCCCATGTGTCAAATTGGGGTTACTTGGCTTGAGAAACACTTGCTGCACCATGCAGCAGTGATTTTTTATTTTTTGAATTTTTTTAGGTCGATCTAATCATGGCCGACACTTTTTGTGCAGGCCGATCTTTGATTGGACGACTTAAAAATAATCTGAAAATTAAAAAATCAGAGTCCAATATCAGTGGAAAGAACACTGTTCATTGACTCGATTTTTAAATTTTTAATTTTTTTTAGATCGTTCGATCGGAAATCGGATTATATAGGTATGTAGGATATGATGGGACCCACAAAAAAAATCAAAAATTAAAAAAAGAAAGGGCTGCACCACACATGGTGCAGCAAATATTACTCATTTGACTTTGTATGCAATTGGCTGAAGTGGCTTCCACACAAAGTCGACTGGAATGTCAATTTCTATTGTGCACTTTTGTATTTTTATTTAGTTACTTTTTATGGAAGTCATTGGATCTTGGAAGTCATTTATGTAATATTTTATTTGAGTTTTGGCTTCCAACCAAAAACTACAATGAGGGAGCTTCCAATATTAGAGAAAAAGTGAGGTTGTTACGGAAGAGTTGACTTTTATAACAAACTAAAATTAATTATAACCTCTCCCTCAATTCGTTCTATGTAAGAAGTGAAAGCCAAAAGTGACTTTCAAATAGAAGTTTTGCCAAACACCCATTAAGAGATGTCATTGGAGACCACTGATAAGATATCTCCTAAAGGGTGGAGCATGATTTCTACTTCATTGACAAGATGCCTAAGTAATTAGATTAATAACTAGGCTATTGAAAACGTTGTGAAATTATTCGATTATAAAAAAAAAATCTCATTTTTTGACTACTTTACAAGGAATGACCAAAATGGAGTTCACGAACTCATTTGAAAAAGCCAATAAACTTTACATGATAAAATGGAATCTTAGGGTAATACTTGTTGCAATGTCCTCTAGTGCTACACCACGGAGTATTACAACAAATGTTTAAAAAAATATTCTTTTAAAGATTGGACGACGTCCCACCCATTTGTACAGTCCGACCTCCAATAAAACAATCTAAAAAAATCTGAAAAGATAAAAAACCTACCCCCAGTGAATAGTAAAACAATACTTTTAGCCTCACTTTGTTTGCAAAATAAGTTATTACGTGTATTCTCCGGATACGGTATTCTGCACGGTATAAGTCATTCCGTTTGTCAAAGTAAAATTAAGTTTATTCTCTCCTTATTCGCCCTTATTTTTCTCATATTCTCCAATCAAAGTAGCGCTTAATTGGTCAAGCCCGATAATGACCTTTGATTTTTAGATTTTTTAGATTGTGATTGGAGATTGAGTTGACATACAAGTGGAGTAAGCGAGACCCAACTAAAATTTAACTATGTATTAACTACAATGCCCCATGGTACAACACTAGGGCCATTACAGCAGATATTGCTCGAAATCTTAATTCGACATCCTTTATCCTTTTCGGGGGTAAGAACTCAATGGATGGTTTTATCTATTCAGACCAAGAAGGCCTTTTCAATCTTGAAACAACTGCAAAATCTTTACAATTCAACTTTTCTTAGAAGAGAGTAATGTTTATTGCAGTGGCTTACCACATTGCAGCTGAAATGCTCATGATGAGATTGAATGGCGGTTGCAGGTGCAATGCTCCAGAAGTATTGCAACAAGTATTACTCTTCTTAAAATTTAGGAAAACATCTTGCATCTAACTCTTGTTAGGGATTAGACTTTACAGAATCTGAGTTTCACGTTACTTGTTTAAACCCAATCAAAGCCTGCGATTTCAATCATTAAAGTTCTCAATCACTAAAATTCTCTAGCCGAAACAATCGATTTTAAATATAACCTAAGGTGGTGTATAGATTTGTTTCGTCGAGCAGCTCAATCATTAGAGAGCACCACTGAGGAAACAAAGAAAAGACATGACCATTGACCATTCTATAAAAGGTTGAATTTTCGCAAAATTTAAAGAGTTTACTTGTTGAGATATGAAAAAAAAAATTCATGCTCTTTCTAGTGTCTCTTTACTAATTTTCAAAAACTCACAAACCTTGACGTTTGGCTATTCCAACTATGGGAGAAAGACGGGACACATCTTTTACCGAAAGCAAGACACTATATAATTAAAAATAAGCCCCCCAAAATGAATATTTACAAAAACTTTTCCTATAATTCAACTATTTACGATTAAATCACAATCTACTGTAAAATAGTGTCCCAAAAGAATTTTTTATAACAAAGTAGATCGTAGAGACTTATTCATGAATAATTGAATTAAGAGGAGTTATCTATAATATTGAAAATTTGTGAAGGCTGATAATTAAAAAGCCCAATTTTTTTAAATATATCTAAATAAGGCCTAAGAGATAGAAATATGCTGATTCTCATGATAAAAGATACCAAAAATATATCTCAACGTTACACAACAATGTTCCCACAGTGCAAAGGTGAAAGTTTCATCACAATATCACTTGCAGTCGGAACCGTTCCATTCAACTAATTAAGTCAAATGAAGAGCTTAAAGTTACAGTTAAAAGTTACTTTATTTTTTATCTTTAATAATAAATAAAAAGTAGTTTAATTAAATTTAAACAGTAGTATAAGCCAAAATTTTTGGTAGATGTAGGATTATGAATCAGCAGCTATTTTTGGCGAGTACTGTAAATCCGTCCTGGGAATTTGCATATAAATCATTGGGAAAATTCATAATTGAAAAAAAAAACTGTTCGAAAGTATTTTCTTTTTTCTCATGTTGCCTCTCTCTCTCTTCCTTTTTTTTTTTTTTTAATCACATGCTTTCATTCATAGAAACAATTAACAGTACATTAAGGAATCATTACAACAAACACCTTCCGTGCTAAAAGACAAGGCTATAGAAAGATAATTGGCAACCACTGGAAGGAGCCGTCCAAACATGCCGGAAGGAGTCGTAAGACAATTTATCATAGAAACCGTCAACGAGTGAAATAAGAGTTGCAACGGTGAAAGCAACTCGTCTTTAAAGCAGAAAAGCTCGAAAAGCCCATTCGTGATATCAGAGTAGGGATATACGCACACAGTCTCAAGCCTCTATCTTAGGTTTGACATTTCGTCGAACAGGTAATAGAGATACATACAAGCCGGTAGAGATGAAAGTAAAAGAATAAGAAGGTAGAAAGAAGGATCGTCGCAGCCAAAGAAGGAAAAAACCTTCCTAAAAAGATTGATTCAGAAGAGTGAAATTCTCCTAAACAAAACCTTCCGCAAAGAAAGGAGAAAAATTTCTCCAAGAAGGAAAAGGAAAGGATTCCCAAAAAGGGAAAAATTTGCCCTCCTAAAAGATAGGAAGAAGAATCCAATCTTCCTATTGGAAGAGGAAAGAGTCCCTTCGTCCCCTCTCAAGAGAAAAAAAAAACCAACCTAGAGCCTGAGGGCGCGAGAGAGCTAAGACGCCGTGCTGGAAACCCTCGCTCACTCTCATGTTGTCCTTCGACCATGAAGCTGTCATTGAACCGACATTTTGAAGTCCTACCAAGGAGGAAAAAAGAAGAGAACATAAGGAAATGTCTTGGCTTAACCCATATAGCCCAAAGTGAACTTTGCCAGCTGTCCTATAATTCCCTGTTTGATTTACGGATTGCTTATCCTCAAGTAAGCAATCTTATACCTGCATATAAGAGACCTGTTGCTTTGAAATATAATTAGTATTCTACTTGGAATAAAAAAAGCAAATTAAGTAAAGTGAACATATATATATAGGGAACATTGATGCCTATTCTGTCTAGAATAAACAATTTGAATTTTGCTTGCTTAGTTTATTTTTGAAATAAGCCATTCCCATCGAAAATAAGAAAATCTAGGCAAACAGACAGCGGCATCCTATCCTATTGCGACCTTATTTGTTAATTAGACAGGAAGTAAAAGAAAAAGAAAAAAAAACAGCATTTTTTTCTATTTTTCTATCTTCATCCTTTTTCTTCTTTTCTTGGCATTAGAGATGCCCTTACTTACGGGTTGCGTCCAGTCCAAACAGGGGCCCAGCTAGACGACTAGCGCTCCTACGTCATTGGGACAAATTTTCTAAAGTCTATACTAATTTCAATCTTATAAACTATAACGCCAGCAGAGTTATCTATTATAATTATGGATTCATGGATCCAACGTTCCACTTGACACGTTTTTTAAAAATTTTCTGAAAAAGGAAGACCATGCATCTACAACTAAAAATAAAGACCAACACACATCATAAACAGGAAGTTACGGTTAAAAAACCCACAACGCGGCGAGCTCACACGCACCAATCCATGAAGACCTACATGAAGAGCAGAAGAGCTGCTGCACATGTTTTGGTGATTCGTGGAATTAAGAAAAAAAGAGTGGAGGCGGCCAACAAAAGAGGGTAGTGGGAAGACACTGATCCATCCTATGTGCAATTTTGCATGCCTCGTACACACAGGCGTCCAAACGGAAGCTTTGAACTTGCACACCCTCTGAGCCGGAGGAGACGATGACTCGGTTCAAAAGGAAGGCAGCTGCGGCAGCTCGGGCGCGTCTCACGGCGTCTCTGGCTTCTTGGGGCCGCCGTTGTGGTGGTGAAGAGGGTCGGGGCCGGAGGGCACCCTCCTCAGCTCCCATCCCACCAGGTGATCACCTCGGCCGTCCTGAGGATCCAACGGCCTCGGCCTCTCGAAGACCTCCTTGAACATATCGGACAGCTGAAACACATACATAGACAAACCAACCCATGAGACAGAAACACCAAAGACAAGTGATATGTCAAACTATTACGTAGCCTCTTCCAGAGTTCAAAACCTTTCTGGTTCCGTGGCCTGTGGATGACAACTTGGGTATCGGTTGCAGGCAGCCTGGAGGGAGAGAAGCATATATGTATGCTCGTCAGTCATCAGTACTAGGCTGGTGTTAGCTAACAAAGAGTGTGAGTTGAAAGAAGATAGGGATGAGAGGAGCAGAGTAGAGACCTGGACGAACACCGTGGACGGCCATGCACAGATGCCCCATGACCAAGATAACCCCGAAGGCCGCCCCTGCGCTTAAACAACCCATCTTAATTCTCTCCGCCAAGTCTCTCCAACTACACACGAAGAGTAGGAGCTAGCAGATATATAGGGCGCGCGAGAGGGACTCCGAAAGAAACACCCAACGTCCTACAAGTATGTTATGCACGACCAACTCTCTCTGCACTGAACAGTTATGGTCGGGATTTATACTGCCATTTCCAGGCAAATTAAAGCCCCAGTGGGAAACCTGCCCACTTATCCCATAGATAGATCCCGAATCGTATACATATGATGATTGCTTACTGCAGTGAGTCGTTGTCTGCCTGAGGTGATGCCGTCGCCGTCACCGGCAGCCCATCCGAGTCATGCATCACCCGCAGTAAACGTAAGCCGCAGATCTTGGAGAGAGGAGGAGGCGGAGGAGCTCCTCTGGTTATTATTGTACCCCGCCGCACTGGCCCTGCTGCTGCCGCTGCAGACTGCATAGAACACACGGACGTCCCCTCGGTAGCAGCTAGCGGAGCCCAGGCTCGTGATCCCCTACTGCAGTGCCGCCCGTCTGTCTTGTCCGACGGGCCAGGGCCCCTCCCGGATCTGGCACTATTTATGCATGCTGACCTCACCGGAGATCCTGCGGCCGAATCTGATGCCTCTCTCCGCCGTCGGCCGCAAGAGCACCTCTCTTCCTGCACGTTAATGCGTTGCCATCCTAGTTCCGGACGTCATGATCTCGCTTTCGGGTTAGCACTGTGCGAGAGGGATTTCTGGCGTACTTCCCCAACGAAAACCTCGGGTGTTGAAGAGCTTGTGACGTTAGAGTGAGGGGCTGGTTTGATCATTTTGTCTCCCCTTATTAATGCTCCTGTTTCAGGTGGGGTTTTCAATGGCATTAGTTGCAAACACATGCAAGTCACAGGCATCACCAAGTTGGGCTTTGGATGGGAAATGTTTAGACTCTGGTGCATGTGAATGTAGATGTTCTACTCTCTCTCTCTCTTCACTACGTGATAAGTTCTCTTTCCGTGCACCTCACGTCACCCTTACCAGAGGGAGAACGACGAACGGGAGTTGGAGTACAGCTGCAGGGTAGAGGAGGCAGAGGGAATATTCACAACTGTCGCAAATGAACGAACTGAGCTGCATGTACGTACTGGCTACATCACTTTCACCTCTCTCTCTCTCTCTCTCTCCATCTGCATGCATGCATGATGCATCGATGGTCTTTCGAGTCTCTCTCTCTCTCCATCCATCTGCAGCGATGGTCTGATTCGAGTTTGTGGAGGTACTGCGTCGATCGAGTAGAATGTGGCCGACTGGCCGGCCTTCAAATTATAGGGTGTACCATGGCAAGGAGGAGAACGTCAGCGCTCTTAACGCACCTGTGACGGGTGGATCCCTCTCGCCTGCGTAAGCCAGAATCGACTCTAATCGTTGGTTATGCATGCCCTTGCATAATAGTACATATATTCAGATTTTTTACTATACTTTTTCTATACTATATTTTATTTAATTTTATTGGCTCAAAATTTTCAAAAAGTAATATTCTTTTGAATCTTACATCTCTGCGGTCATGGCAGATAGGTCAATGAGATCGGTGCAGAGAAAGTAGAATAAATGATCGATAATATTAAAGCCATTGATCGAATGGTTTGTCGTTGCTTCATCACCCTTAGATATTAAAAGTGCGGCAGGTGTTCCTGCAAATGTTCTAATACATTGATGAGTGGGTATGCTGCATCATCCTATAGCCAAAACATCTCTTCAACCTTAGAATCTGAACCATTCGATCATTGATCGTATTGCTTAAAAAGATCTTATCCCAACGGAATCCAAGCCATCAGAGTGCAGGGTGTTCCAGTGGTTGCAGTAAGCATTATTTTTTTCTAACTTATATGCATTAATATTTGAAATGCCATTATATTATTTGTTTACTATTCTTTTTATCATATCTGAGAGCGTTTGATTAATTATTAAAAAGTTCTAATAAAATATACCACTTGCAAAGAAAAGCCGTGTCAGTTAGAATAGAGTTTGGTAAAGAGAGTTGCAAAAAGTCCGACACAATAACATTCTCCTAATGATATATTTTACTAAACCCGTGATTTGAGAATTGGAAGGCCATTGTATGGGATAGTTGGGCTCCGCTCAATTGTGGGCCTAATACAGGGACCACGCTTCTTTGGCACCACCGACTGATTGGACTTGTATCTTGCCCGCTCGGGTTCTTAAGGAATCAAGAAAGCATAATACCTGTTGCAATCCTCTTCTAACTGCAATGTGAGGGTTATGTCAGGCTCAATTTTTAAAAAAGTCTTCTTTTTCTTTACTCACTTCAATGCCCCGTTGCGGGGAGACATTGCAGTAAGTATTACTCATAAAGAAGATCAATACCAAGCCAATCCGGATCCCTCTCCTGAGAGGACTACATGACTAATGTCCTGAATAGGCCAACGCCGGCGACAAAATAGGATCCTCTGGACCACTATGTCTGGACCGTCCAACATTCTTAGACACATGCGATCGAGTTGTACGATAGTATATGAGTCGTGTACCTTTGAAAATAATGTGCATAGTGCATGTATGACTCGATTTCATGTGTCCGGAGGACATTGGATAGTACAGACGCACAATCCAGATGATCTCGCTCTGCCGGCAATGTCTCTCACTTTATGAAGCTCACCGTTGGAACATGGCCAGGGGAACCATACGTACGATTAATTACGTATCTCTCTATCATCTAAACCAATAAGCCATTGACGTGTCATCATCCCTTCGGATCTGTCACTCATGTGTAGTCATATGCACTGCAGGACCAATGGTAGCGTCTGCCACTGTGCCGTAGGAGTGTAAATGAGTCGAGCCAGGTTTGGTCTTGTTCAAATTTGATTCAATTAATTCTAATCGAGTTCGGGGGTAGTGATGATGGTTGTTCAAGTTTGATTCATTCATTTATTAAATGAGTTCGAGTGGAGTATTAAGTAGCTCATAAACTCAATGAATCCATCATAGATTTAATTTAAAAAAATTTAAATTTAAATTTATAAACTCAAACTAAACCATCACAAGTATTGAGTTGTTTGCACTTCTGATTATTTGATAGAAAATATTATAAGATATTAAATATTTTATTAATTAAATTTATTCATAAATAGAATATTCCTATAAGTACTTAAAAGAGATTTTAATGAGTACTTAGATGAGTTTTTAACAATTATTAAAATGAGATCTTAACGAATATTTAAACGAATTTTGTTCATGACCATAATCGAGTTGAGTATGCTTGTATTCAAATTTGACTTGTTTAATGAACTGAGTTCAATTTTGCTCAAACTTATTTAGGCACCGTTTGGCCACACTGAAGAGGAGCTTTTAACCGTTGAAAATATCTGACAACAGTTAATCTGCTTCAAATGGGTGAGGCTTGATAAAAAAATGAAATAGAGAGAGAAAGACACATGTAGGGAGAGAGAAATCGGCTCACCAAAAGCTATGACAGGGCTACTTTTTGACGGAGAGAACAGATCTCTCTCACAGGCTGTGCCTCTAGTGGCATGGGCATGTGACGATCTCACAGGCTCGCGCCACAGGCATTTAACGTGGGTTTTTTTTTTAAGTTATAGTTATACATTTCCGTATATTTCGTTACAGTTCACATCAATTTGATAGAAAGAGTATAAGTATATTCTTTCTTAAGATATCAAGGATATTTATAACAAGATATGGGAGTCAGGATACATGCGTATATGTACAAAAAATCCCTAAAATTATATTATCTTTTGTTACCATTCTCTCGTTTGTGGAAGAGTATCGGGCATTGTTTTTTGTATGTATAATTCTCTCAAAAGAAATCGCTCTTGCGACTTTCGTAGAAATGGGTTTATTATATACTTTCAGTCTGTGATCTTTTACGGTGGAAATGAATTTGCACCATAAATCAATTGCATATTTTAGAATATTTGATTAACCTTTTGAAAAAGCAATCCGCTCTCTCCCAAAGTCATTTTATGATTTTTTTTCCTTTTTCTTTTTTACATGTATATTCTTCTTATGTGAAAAATTGCATGTTTGATCTTCTTAAAAGTATATTTGTCTGTGTAGTTCTTTTTCTTATTATAGGTTTACAATATATTTTTATTGTAAAACAGCTATAAGCATGAAGTATATTTCTTGATCATTTTATTTTTTAGTTGCTATTCGTTTCACAGGCGAAAAAACCTCACGGATATCAAAACACCTGCTCTTTTCCAACAGTCACTGGAAAATTATAGAAAATTCACCCTTTTACTGTTAGGAAACAAAAATACTCTCGTTATGTTTAGACTATGAAATTACGACAAGCATATGTATGCGAACAAAATTTAAGGTGCGTACATAAACATATTTTAGGAAGATTAAATTTACTTGGCCAATATGCAAAGTATCTTTACATATATCCCCCTTTGTTCTGCTTAACAATTGACCACATCTTGGTTACCTTTTAGTCATAGAAAGTACAGTAAGGCTGCGTAAAATATGTGCATGCAAGATTCATATTTTAAGAATGCGCAAGTCAATGTATTTCTAAGACCCGTTTGGTTGGAGGCATTAGTTTTCTGATACCGTATTAGTATTGATATTTACATTTTCAGAACATAAAAATGAAATATTAAAATTGATATAGGAAAAACATGGAAGACAGCTACCAAATGAGAAAGAGTAGGGTCATACATAGATACCTAATTTCCATTTATCGAACCTACTTCTGACTTCGAAAGCAAATACAAAAGTTAGATAACATGCAACAAATAGAAATATGTAGCAAGGATCTTGCGTTATCAGAGATTTCTGCATCTAACTTCAGAAATATTTCTCAAGTTAATGCTATTACACCGCCCACCCTAAAAAGAAAAAAAGAAAAAAAAGAAACTTAATGATGAAATTGTCTGATTTGTAAGTACACAGCTGTCTCCACCTTAGTGGAAAATTAATGAAAACATGAGTTAAGACAATATTATTTACAATCATATTTGCCATGCAAAAGAAGTACATATCTACATGCCGATATCTTTGTAATGACAATTTGTGAAATTTAATTTCACCAAAGTCATAGATAAAGAAACTAGAAACTAGATCAATTGTAGCCTTAAACGGCAGAAAAGAGAATTAAAATTCAAAGGCATCAAGCACTCCCCAAGACAATGAAACCCCCCAAAAAACCTCCTTCCCTCTACCCTTCAAGACGTCAGGAAACTTAGGCTTCAAGTCCCATTTGTTTCCTCGTCTTACCCACGAACAAATCCTTGGATTTTATCCTGCCGGGGACGCAGCCAATCGTGGTGAGGAATGGGAGATGAGCCACAGCCTCTTTCCTCCCCAAGGAAACTATCGCCATGGCTGTTCCGGGCTTATATTTGTGAAGGTATGCCTCATT
Organism: Zantedeschia hybrid cultivar; assembly: GCA_030544215.1. Lineage (NCBI taxonomy): Eukaryota > Viridiplantae > Streptophyta > Magnoliopsida > Alismatales > Araceae > Zantedeschia > Zantedeschia hybrid cultivar. Next base: position 19,169,239 of record JARZZO010000014.1, on the reverse strand, counting down.
GATTCCCTTCATCAAAAGCTTCAAGTTCTTCGCTACCACTGTTGCATGCCTTTGTGCAAAGAACCCTTGTTTGATTTCCTGCAGAAAGGGAAAAAGAGGTCCAGTTCAAATTAACATTCGCAGCTTTGATAGCATCAACATTTTGGAGCATCTTGCAAGTTTCACATTGAAAGAAATAGCGTAATGGCGAAGTAGAATATGGTCATAGCATTGGGCAATCACAATCATAGACGCTGAGAAATGAGGTGACTGGGGGGTGGGTGCTCGAAGTCTCTCTTCATCGGTGAAAGGGATGGATCTACCTCTTCACCATTCGGCCAGATTTCTCACCCTTCACATGGGATGACACTAGCCCCTCCAGGACAGGACAGATAACATTTGCTTGTCCAGAAGAACACTCATCGTACTTGGACATGAATTTGTAGTGTTGAACCACAGTACCATGTCCAACAAAAAGGAAGAAAAAAAAAAACTGAGGGACGTAAATTGAACTGATACATTAAAATTCATTTGAGGGTTTAAGGGGTGTCAAAAACAGAGCAAGTTACATTAAAAGGGGCAATGAGCATAAAGTAGTCACCGATGAGAGTTCAAAATGCAGAAACAATATGAAAATACGTTGTATTAAAAATATGCAATAAATAAAGGAAATACAACAACATAGCTATGCAGATCTTGCACAGTGACTATGTACAGGCAGTTGCTTGCTCTTTTGCAACATTATGTGGCGATTAACCAATGTAGAGGCATGAATTATTGACAGGTAAATAATTTATTTGCGGAGTTTAATCACAACTTCAATAAAACTTCAAGGGACCTTGACCTATGTACTTGCAAAATCATCACAGCTGGACCGACAACTTAAAAAGAGAATATTATATGCCTCTGGTTAAAAACAGCCAATTTACATGGAGAAAATTGGATTGACATTAATACTCTTCTTCCACAAAAGTGTAGAAGTGTCAAAAGAGATACTTCAAGACTGGATCCAGTGTCAACCGCCAGAGGGTTGTGTTGAAGGAATATTTGATAACAGTAGCAGGCATAGAGGCCATACGTGATGTTTTTGGAAGGCATAGATAGTAATACGTACACTGATTTTTGGGTAACATATGATTCCAACAATCAGGAATTCTTTAGATATTGCATAAAAAGATATATAGATTATATATATAAGATGCTGTAAATTCTTCGTGAACAATGACAACTTTGTCGACATATGGTAAAAACAATCTATTTTAGATTTTTAGGCTTTTAGCATAAATCTCATTTAAGGAATTCTACACACATGAGAAAACTCTCGTGCTTTACTACACATAGAATCCCCTCTAAGAATAACATCTTGTGTAAAAACCCATTATGTGGCATCTAACCAGATAAAAGGTTAATTGACAATAAGAGAGGTGACATTTTGTCAATCGTACATCGATAATTTATGAGCTCTACAGCGTGTTTTCATGTACGCAAGATCTGTATAGGAGTGCATTTGCAATTGGCTCTTTACTCATTTTCTTCCACTAAAAAACATTGTTATTAGCTTAGAGGAATTCTAACGTCTACTAGCATGCAATCATTTATTCCTTTAGACCTAATCAAATTGAAACATTTGTCAAGAAACTGTAATTCCCAATAAATAGATTAACAGGAAATTTGCTTCTAATCCTATGTTGGACGGTTCAATTAATTTGGTCCATGAACCTATGCTATAGACAGAAGATCCAAAATTAACCCCATCTTTAATTTCCGGTCCACTTTATCAGGATGCTGTCAAGGAAGTTAAGTCTCCATCTGTGAAAACCCAAAAACACTCCCTTGGTGACTACTCCTCCCATGTCACCTGCAACGTCTATGCCACCACCAAGTCAGTGCAATGCAGTCGTGGAGGAGGTCCAAGGGCAAGCAACTCAGCATCACTATTCAGTGCCAAGCTGGTCATACTGGTGGTGGACAAGCTCTGAGGCCAGCCTCACCCCCAGTGTGGCATCCCTACCCCTGTTCTTCTTCGGCAGCTGACAGCCAGGGCTTGCTGAGTGGGTCAGGGCCCATGGGATGAAGGTGTTGCGGGTTCACCAACAGTGGAACGTCATTATGAGGATGCCCAACATGTTCACCAACTATTAGAAGGCGGCAGTGGAGGAGGAGGAGGAGGAGGACAAGGTGAGATGAAGGTCACAGTGGGTGGCTGCAGGGTGGGTGGGGTTGGGACAAAGGGAATGTGCACTACTTGCCCCTTTGGCTCATCTTCTTTTCACGAACAGAGATTAGACGAGAGGGAGTGCAAAGGCACAGAGCATTTTTGGATCTCCAGGAAGGCAGGAATGTTAATGTCAGAACATAATGGCAAGGTTTAAACTTAACAGTTTAACAGTCATTGGACTAAAAGTTGTAGTCAATGGACTAGAAATTAATGTATAGTCAAAATTGGGACCGGAGGTTAACCCCACGGATTATTAACAGGTGCACCACCTTCAAAGAGTATTATTAGTCTGGATGATCTTACTATAGATTCAAAGTGTTGAATTCACAGTGCTAATGTTAATGATCTTCAGTGGTAATTAATGCAGAAGACCTAAAGAAGAAAAATGCATTGTATGTCACATCCGCATGGGATGTTGATATTGCCCAATAGACAGTTTAAAATTACTGTAGAACAGAAAAACAAAATACTAACCTTAACATCAGTTATATCTCCTATAGCAAATACATTTTTCCTCCCCACGACTCTTAGTTGTTCATCGACTTTTAATCGTCCCTGTCCATCCAGGCTGCCTTTTAAAAAGGTCTCTCTTACCCATGATGAGCTTAATGGCTTCCCAGTGCAGTTGAAGTAGCAATCAGCATGAATTGTTTCTCCAGCTGATGTTTTGAACTCTTTTTCTGCTTCAGATGAAGCATCCAGATTAACAGATTGATCCAGAAGCACGTCAACTCCCTTTGATGTCAACCAATTTAGTGTCTTGGCAGATGATTTAGGGCCTACAAAGTGCAGTAGTCTTGATCCATTGTGGACAATAGTCACCTTCTTCTCTGGGAAGTCCACTGCAATCTCACCAGCAAGTTCAACACCACTTGGCCCACCTCCGACTATGAGAATTGAGTTGGACGACTTTATTTTTTGATTATCTGTAACAAGGGATGGCATGATTCAACAAATGTTAAGGTGATATTAAATGAATGTGAAGTTATAAATGTGCCAATCTATTTGAACACTAACATATGTTCTTTAAGATTGAAATTTTCTTATTTCAAACAATGTGTTGGGACAAAGTGTGAAGCTGATAAAGAAAAAGTAAAAGCACTAGAGGTGCATGCACACTTGAAACTCTGATTTCATGCCCATTCACGTTTAGTTGGAGAAATGAACAAATAAATTTGAGGAAACACAGAAATGTCCAACCAAAGGTAAAGAAAACATGGTGACAAACTACACAGGTAATATAGATATTATATTATCTATTTGATAATGAATATTCCTTCTTGGACAGATCTTCAATTCGCCAGAATCATTCTAAGGTAAGAAGCCAAATCTGCTAGAATATAAAGGAGATAAAATATAATAGTAGATTACCTTTTAGAAAGGACAACAAGTCCAAAACATTTCACATTGTTGAAAAGAATTAATGAAGGCATTTAGACTGTAGACTTCATTGCTGCTTAAAGAAAACTAAGACAGAGAATACAGTAAAAAGTATCACTGCTGAAGTAAGAAAAAACCATGGTTCATAGTCTTTTTTTTTACATATTTTGATTGCACAGGTCAACTTGAAATCAACATCAAAAACATCCCAGGAGATGGGTATAGCAACCACATGGACATGGTGAGGACAGTTACATATACCCCACGGATTCCAACAGACAAAGGCAGTTGAAGTATTATACCGCTTAGATTCAGATGAAGTCTATGCTCTTATCCAGTGATTAAAATCACCGGATGGAAGGTTTTTTGTCTAGGGTTTATGCAGTCACAGTTGAATTTAGGCATACATAATGTAAACATGCATATAGTGCAAAATGCAGTGATCAGTAAAATTTTCAACAGTTGGAATTTCACAAGCAGTTGGAAACTAAGCAAGTGTGGCCAGAATGTATGTAAGATCTTTCATGTTGTTATCAATCAATTAAGCAATGTAATGGAGAACAGAACATAGATGTAGATCTGAAGGTTGTTGCTATGATATGCAAAGACATCAACATTGTTTGAACTACAATTAATAGATAACAATATGGAGATCTCAAAAAAGAAGAATGTGCATCAAAAGCCAGTAGGTTTAGATTAAAACACTAGGATTGCATATTTTATGTCAAATGCCATAGTTCTCCATCTATCAATAATTCTTTTATTTATTCACGTGTTTATGAAACGAAATAAAAACAAAAGAGGCACAGATTGAAAGACTGTGAGTACATCGTAGACATGGGCAGGATCAGCTGTCATTAGTTGACCATAAACCGCCTCAAAACAGAAAATAATTTATTAGTAAGACTTCCGGGTATAACTGGCATAAAGCAAGGACCTCTCTCACCAGCAATAAACAAGGATCACGGAACTGGAACTGGTTCCAGAACCTGCAGGTGCGAGTTCTTATCCCAGCCCTGGTTCAGACCGGGAACTGGCTGCTTCTGCAGGGACAGTTTCAACTGACTCCTTAAATACCGATAGGCTATAAATTCATTAGAAAAAGAAACGATAGAAGTGTAAAAAATAGTAAAGAGAGATCTTAAGAAAATGCCCTGAAACTAGCAGCTGGTCCCAAAGGGTGAACCAGGAGGGGATTGGCCCATTTGGCCTGATTCCACCTTTTTACTTATAAAATTATTTATTTATTGTGGGACTGGCTGGTTCTGACCCTAAAACCACCAAACCAGATCAGGTACCCCGGTTCTGATCAGGTTTTGTCCGGTCCAGTCCAAACCGGCCAGTATTGCATACTGCATACTATATACCAAGCAGGGAAATGAATGCATATGCAATGACTAACAATGCTACTAGAAAGTGGTTAGAGAACAGGTACGTCAAATAAGTTTCATAGCCAACAGATGTTTCATTAACATGCCTACACATCTATGCATATATACATTCTCTAAAGCACTCTTCAACAAATCTCTCATGATTGTGCATAAACTTTCTCCTCTTTTCAATTGTCATACTATGAAGGATGTGGCCTAGAAAATCCTCAACAAGAAATTTATCACCTAAAAATGTAACCTGCAATTGTCACATCAAATCAGAGTACATGTTTGAAAACCATATATAATGAAAGATTACCAAGAAAATGAAAAGTTCGAGCATGAAAAAACTAATTTTGAGAACCCTAACTGGTTCCAAGTGCTATACAGACACTAGAAAGCAGTTCCAACTTCCAATAGATACATGCCTTGCACGAATTGTTCGAGCCTTTCCTTCCTTGTTCTTGGGACAGGACTTGTGTGGCCGGTAGCTATGACGAGATAATCATATGCTATCACACGGCCCTCTTTAGTTAACACCTCCCTCTCGTTGACATCAATCGCACTGGAAGTGACAAGCCTCCCATTGGTAAAGTACTCTGTGTGGGTAATTATTGATCTTTCTGCAAATGTTGGCTCCACTTTTGATCTCAACTCCGCCCACGGGATCTCAAAATACTCTTTCCTGATCAGGGGAAACCGAAGAAAGACAGAGAAGAACATCAGACAAAAGGCTATGTTAAACCTCACCATCCCCTTCCCAATCCGAAAAATCAAGGACAAAAGAGTTGAGCAAAGAATCTTCAAATCAAGTACGCCAAAACGCAAGTGTGCATGCCGAATGATACAAACCCATATGCACAGCGAATCCAATTCAGAAACCCATTGTGCAAAAAATGACGAGCCTGATGAATTAGAAGAAGAATATCCCCGGTGATTTAGGAGAATAATGCTTTCCCGGTGAATTTTATTGAAGACCAAATGATTCCGGAGGCGGAAAAGGCTGATTTTTCTCAAAAAGATCGTACCTTGACATCACATGTTCCCCCGGGATTGGGCGGAAAAGTAGAAAAATCCGGAACCGACAAACAAACAAAAATTAAACAATCCAAGCCAAGCCCAGATAAGACAAAATCCGAAAAGTTAAATCTGTGATGGAATTGGGGTTGGATCAACGGCATTCGACACAAAAATTTCTCAGCATCCTCCCCAAACAGCATATTTTTCACAAAAATCGAAAAAACAAAGAAAAAAAGGACGAACGGAAGAGTAGAAAAGATCGGAAGGGAGATGTCCACAGTACATACGGGTCAATAAGGAAGACGTCGGCCTCGAACTGCATGGATTTGGCGAGGAGGGCGCCGGCGACCCCGCCGCCCAGGATCACCAGCCTCCTCTTCGAGCTCTCCATGGGCGCAGTCGAAGTCAGCAGATTAATTGCAGAAGTGGCAATGTCCCCCTCCTCTCTCCCTCTAACCCGCCACCTTGTACTGTGATGCTAGGCGTATAAATATAATTGGATCACCCCTCCTGCATTATTAATTTGCTAATAGAAGGAATAAAATGGTTCGGAAGGGAATTACTGGGCCCCCGGGGGCTTTCGTGGAATAAAAGAAAGAAAAATGGTTGCAGAATGCGGGGACGTTGGCAGAGGAAGGTGGAGAAGCTGGGGAAGACGCGGAGAGAGAGAGAGAGAGATGCGAGGGGTCTCCATACTTCCGTTATTCCACGTCGGCAATTACGCAACTTGGGTCGCGGGTTGAAGTCAGATTAATTTTTAAGAGCTTTTTGCATATATACTCCTAAAGAGTAATATATTTGTACATATGCCTCTAACTTATATGAAATATTCTTGAAATTTTAAAAAGTATTGTGGTTATGCTTCTTCGTCAAAATACGATTAACTTCAAATATATCAATGTATACCCCTAAATCTGTTAAGATTTTACATATATGCCCCCGACTTTTTTAGGATTTATGTAATATTTTTGACATATTCGATTAGAGTTAACAATATTTTTACAGATGGGTATTGACCGTATTGTCTCCTAAATTTTTAAAGGTATTCCATATAATATATAAGAGGTGGAGATATAGATATAAATGTATCTAAAGATATATAGGCAAAAAACCTATTTTTGAAATTTGCAGGTGGGACTCGTCGAACTTAACTTGTATGAGTTGAACCGGCTTTTACCGAATAAAATTAACATGACTTGATTGTCCAAAAAAAATCTAATCGTGTCGATCCAAGTATATAATCAACCTTGGTCAAATGAAAATGCAGATCCTCGATCATAATTTGGCGAATCTTCTGTGTGTCCTATTTACATCATCTACACACAAAATTGGTGTATAACATTATTTTATTTTGACAAATTATAATTTTAACTTTAGATGATATAAGTGGAGGTACACCAAATTCTTTCCGAGGGCCAGAAGTTCTCATTACTCTTGTGGAGGAAAAGAGGAACGCTACCATGTAACATGTTATGATCCATCTTTTTTAACATCACTTGTCTTTCTAAAGTACAGAATATTAAATGTAAGATTAATATTTTTAAAAGTGAAAAAAAAATCAGGTCGGACGCTAGGGGTAAGTATAACATGTCACACCCTTCATAGATGGCAAATTATGAATGCTCAAAAGCCCATGACATGTTTTACCTAATTACTGCCATCTAGTCTACATAGAGGTTAAGTATGTGCTTCTCGAGATACAGCCGAGGTTTAACTTTACTTTTCTGATATTTCTTTAGAGAATAAGTGTCAAATAGGACGTGCTATCCCACGTTATTCTACTTATTCAGTTTGAAAGTCTGGACACGTTATTCTTTGTTATTCTAGATACGTACATATTATTCTTTAAATAAATAGAATAAATAATTCTATATAAAAGACAAGAACTATTTATTCCAGTGAACTATCTATTTCATTTAAAGTAAAATTTTCTTGTTCTAGTAATAAGAAATCGGAGAACAAGAAATTTTAAATACCACATCCTCAAAACAAACCAGCCCAAAGTTCAGTATCCTCAACTTTGAAGATATTTAAGTGTCTCTATTATCTAATTTTCATACTGTAAAAATAGTGTGTGGCATCCCACACCCAACCTGTTAAGCATAACATATTAGTATTACCCTTTTTTAAATTTGTTTACTTCTTTTTATGGCAACTTGAGCCCAAACCTCCATGGTAAACATACTTGGTCCTTAAGTAACTGGAAAGTCATCTTGGGTCTAATTCATTTATTTCCTACACACACCCATTCCAGGTTTTCTTTGGCACTAGTTTACCTAACAAAAGAAGACTCTAGAGGTGAATAGGAGTTGAGATAAGCGGAGAATACTTCAAAAGGAAGAAAGAATCTTCTACTGTTTCACAAGAGTGAGAAGTCATAAGCAAAAGAATCTTCTGCTGTCCTAGAGGGGTGAAACATCATAGGCATCTGATGTACTCAATCAATGACCATATTTGTCAATTTTTATCATGCGTTTATAGATCTGTTACACCATGTCTAATTCAGATGCATCAACAAATCAGTGGAGCTACTCATAACACTATTTTAGAATTGATGTTAAAAGGAAGACGTCCTCATTCACACAGCTGCTATCTATCGACTGTCATGTGGCTCTCTGACTTCTGGCCTTGTCCAGCCCATGGCTGGGCCAAGTAAGGATAATCTAAGGATGTGAACTTGTCTGTACGTAGATGTAGGAAACATCCAAGTTAGCATCTTTGAGCAGGTAATTAAATAAATATTTAAACATATCAACAAACAGGACAGCGGATTGCCATGAAGCAAAATTACAGATATGACCCCAGTAGACCAAACGTAAGGTACCCAGAAACAACTCAGCAATGAAAAAAGCCATTTTTTTTAAAAAAAATCCTTATTGAGAATGAGAAAAACTTCACGTGAGATGTTCTCTTAAAAACTCTTCTCTCAGTACTGAGTCTGATTCAAACATACATTGAGAGGATCTCATGATCAAATTACTTATCTCTACAAGAATATAAATTCAAAATTTTACCTATTTTACTTCATATTTTACCCTTTTACCAAATCCAGTAAAATTGTTTTACTTCTCTCCAATCTAAGAGGCATATCATTATGATTATCAAATCAAAAAGCAATTATTCTGATATATTCTAGCTGAACATAAGTTATCTAATAAATCACACAATCAGATTGTCAAAAGACACCTTTGATGACCAAGGCTATCCTTGGCATTCATTTTTAGAAGTCTCTTCTCATTCTTCATTTTAAGAATTACAAGGTCATCCTTCATTCCCCATTCTTAAAATGAAAATTTCATATGGCTATCATTCTCTTTGAAATGACCCCTCATTTTCAAAATGCCTCTTTTTTTATATAGAAATGACACCAAGGATATCTAAGTAAACTCATTCTTCATTTTAAGTGAGAATAATTAACTTTATGAGAAGACATGCCACAGATTCACCAAAATAGGTGTCATACATCTCAATCTCCTAATCTGAACTTGAAGACCATGTCGATGATGGCATGGTCCACTCTTGAATGCATGGGGGGATCTCTACCGTTTCCAGCCCTTATGACTATAATTAATAATCTCTCTCAACTGCCTTCAGTTCTGCAGCAAATTGGTTAGCAAGCCGCCCACTTGATCACGGGGCGTGCCTCGCTGCCAGCTACTGGGCAATGAATACGGGCCTCAACTTCTGTCCAGTCCAGCCAAATATTGACCAGTTCAAGCAGTCTCCTGCCCGCAAAACGTGGCTGCAACTTTGACAAGATTTAAAGGTTTCCAAATAAAGATCTAATTATGTAATGTATAGATATTAATTCAATTATAATTTTATCTCGAAGAAATAACTTTTGATGCTATAATTTAAAAGATTATAAGGACTCAAAAGCCATGCTAGCTAATATACACATATATAATGCCTACACTTAAATAAGAATAGTCTCACTTTTGACTCTTTTATCAAACCCTTGCTAGCTAATAGAGTGTGCACATTTTGCCGTTTGAAATGTGGAGAGGGACAGATTACGTCTGACAGGTTGACAGCGATGCAGTACATGGTGCCTCTAATTTACAGATGAAAATTTAATGTGACCCATTGATGACGACCTTTGACCTCCGGCCCGGTTTGCCGATGAAGTGGTTGCGTTAAGCCAGTCCGGAGCTTATTCGAATTGCTTCTTATAAGGCAGAAGGTCAGGTCCCGAAGATGAGTTCGGACAGAACCCTACGAGGATTGTGCCATTTGATAGTAGAATAGGTTAAGATCAGAGTAATTATTCTGAATTGCTTATTCCATAATAAGAAATATTTATTTTGATAACGGGAGGAAATTTAAGATGAAATATCAAATTAATTTTGAGAATAAAAAATTCTGATATAGAATAATTAATTTTTTTAATTAAATTAAAATTAACCTTATTCTAAGAATATAGAACTTTATTTTTTCTCAATTCTATTAACAAACTGGAGCTACTTTCTTTTGAAAGATTACTGTGGAATATATAAGGTGCGGATAAGTGGGGCAACACGGCCGCTACTTGCTGGCTTCCAAGTTCCAATGGCGTGCAGGGGTGTCCGCAACCATGCTCATGGCAAACCAGGGCCAGCCACGTTGCCAGAGGCTGCCCCCTGCAAACGCCACATGGGCTGGGTGACCGTTGGGTTGGACCTATATATCTCGGCTGAGGCCGGCCCCGATCGAGGGCCAGGCTCGTTCGAGCCAAGTGGCCCTACCCGGTCAGATTGTGGGGTATCAGCATCACCCATAGAGTAATACTCGCTGCAATATTTTAATAGGTCGAACCTAATAATAATTTTTTATTTTTTTAAAATTTGTTAGATCGTCCGATCGGATGTTGTGCTATACAAACAGATAAGACACATCACGCTTGACCTAAAAATATTTTCAAAAAACTGTTTTTTTCACTTACTGCAATGCTCCCATTATAGTACAAGTGAACATTGCAGCAATCATTACTCATCACCCATGTTGAGGTGTCTGCTAGTTCCATTTACTTCCAAACCAGATATAGGGAAGATTTGCATCACGAGATAATGCCTAACAAAATCGTAGCGTTTGCTGTAATAATATGTTTCCAATAATGTGTTAACGGCTGTTGTCTCATGGTAGTGAGATGGCTTTCTCGATCTTTACATTTTTTTTATATTATCATGTGTACTTCATAATAAATGACATTATTCAATTAAATCCTCCAATTCTATTGTCATTAAAATCAGATAAATATTTCATTGAGAATATTACTAAAAATATTCTTTATTCTTAAGAGGTTGTTTATGTCAACATAAAACAACATAATGTAAAAAAAAAAAACATCTTATGGTATTTTCGGATGTTTGATATGATGTAAAATAAAATCTTATCTAACCTTAGTAGGTTATTTCCATGTTTTGGCTTACAGGGAAGGCCAACTGTAAGCCAAAACAAGAAAATTTAAACATTCTCTTATTTTGTTTAACAAACAAGCAACAACGGCTCTCTAATTTTAAAGCTAGAAAGTTTCACTCATTTTAAAATTGGTGATTTTGAAACCTGTGAATTATAGAATTTTACATTGAAACAAACAACCTCTTAGCCTACTCAAAAGAAGTATAGGGAAAATAGATAATTGATAGAATTACAAATGGCAGAATACACATGATAATTAAAGAAAATGTGAAAATATAAAGTAAAATATGACAGATTTTGGGCATCCCAAGAATATATAATTAACCATGTCAACTATCATGGATGCCACATCCCTGTATGATAAAGCATCGAATAAGTCTAGCGCGCATGTGATTTAGATGCTTTGGATGTTCATGGTTATATATTATTTTGTGCTTAGTAATGCATAATTAGTTTTTCTTTTTGAGATTTTGATAAAAGGTCACTTCAACTACACTTACATTACACTGTATCACTTCAAACATGCTTCTGCCACAACTATTTGATATAAAGGACTGATATTATTATATCATACCCTTTGCCATTTTTTTGCCGCAACTGTAGTGTTTTTGTAGAATGCAGTGTATTAGAGACAACAGCGTGTTTATGGGGATGCAAATGCAAATTTAGATGACTTCAAGGTGAATCGGTTGGCTAAGCCAAAGCTAGTCTTTCAAATCTTCTAGAATAGAGAGCGTTTGATTATAAATATTTGCATTTATTCTTTTTCTAAGTAAAGGGCTTTTCCATACCATCGTGATGATTATTTTGGATTAATTTGAAAATCTCACTGTAAGAAATAGCATTCGATACGTAAGTCTTGTTACTTGTAGGAAAATGCTTGGGCATGGACTCCTAAGAATCTATGAAACTAATCCCAATCCTCCATTAGCAGACTTTGCGTTACACGTTCTTTGCATATTTATTTGGAAGCTAATTTATCTTTTGCGTTTTTACGTGTTCATGAGTGTGGTAGACTTATATGTAGTTCATTATCAATCAAAGAGGGTTAAGATCACATAAATGTTCTTTTAAGCAGGTTTAGTTGAATAATGAATTTTTGTATAGTTAAGAAACTGTAATTGTTATCGATAACATGAATGTGAACTCTTAATTGTATCAGGTTGTTATACAGAATTGTACATGCCTAACATAGAAATATTCCTTTGTTAGCAGGGCACCATCCCGAGGCATCGGTTTGGGCAATGATTGGGATGCCCACATTTCTGACCTTCCTCCTGATGAACGAGCTGTTGGTTGCAAATGGGTATACAAAATTAAATATAATTCTGACGGATCCATTGCCCGTTACAAAGCTCGCTTAGCCGCCAAAGACAGAGGGACTTAACTATCATGAAACATTTGTTCTAGTAGTCAAGTTAGACATTGTTTGCTGTCCCCTCTCTGTTGCTACTCTTTATAATTGGTCTCTCTATCAGTTTGATGTCAATAATGCATTTCTTCACGGTGAATTGCGTGAAAAAGTCTATATGGAGTGGCCACTGGGCCTTCACAAATAAGGGGAGAATCATGTCTGCCGCCCACTAAAATCACTCTGTGGCTTGAAACAAACTAACAGGAATTGGTTTCAAAAGTTCACTTCTACTCTTCTTTCTATCGGTATCCATCAATCCCAATCAAATTATTCCCTATTTACTCATCGTCACAGCTCATTAATCACCGTGGTTTTGGTTTATGTCGATGACATTCTTATCACTTGTGATCATATTTTGCTTACTGAGCTCCTGAAGAAATTCCTTCATGCACAATTTCATTTGAAAGATTTGGGACGCCTAAAATACTTCTTTGGACTAGAAATGGCTCAATCTCCGGCTAGCATTTTCTGAACCAACGCATATGCGCTTGACATATTGCAGGACACCGGCCTCCTTGGTGCAATGCCTGCTAGCTACCACTCTTATGGACCCTAGGCATCATCTCCACACTAATGGCACTCCCTTATCTAATCCCTCTCCCTATTAGCATCTCGTCGGTCGACTTATTTATCTTACCATAACCAGGCTGGACATCACCTTTGCAGTGAATGTTCTTAGTCAATGTATGACTGCTCCAATGGATCTTCATTTGGTCTGCTGCTTTGCGCATTGTCCGCTACATCAAGCATTCTCCTGGTACATGCAACTCCTTTAGCGTCCATGATGACCTTAAACTGAGCACTTATGCCGATGCATATTCGGCCTCTTGTCCTACTACTTGCTGTTCAATTACTAGATATGTAACTTTCCTCGGATCCAGCCCAATTTCATGGCGTACCAAGAAGCATCACAATTTTTCATGTTCCTCTGTTGAATCGGAATATCATGCCATGGTTGCTGCTACTTGCGAGATTCAATGGCTGTCCTATCTTCTACATGACCTTGCTATTGATCGTGGATCAGCCATTCTTTATTGTGACAATCAAGCAGCTTTACACATTGCAGTCAATCTAATTTTTCATGAAAGGACAAAACATATCAAGTTCGATTGCCACTTTGTTCGTGAGAAAATTCGGTCTGGTTTACTTTACACATCCCACATTTCCTCTTTCAGACAGATAGCAGATGTCCTTACTAAAATCTCTTGCCAAAGATCCATATCTCTGTTTGATTTCCAATCTAGTTCACGATCTTCACTCTCCAACTTTAGGGACTTAATTGTATCAGGTTGTTGTACCGAATTGTACACGCATACGGTAGAGGCATAGACAAACTGTTTTAGTCCTATATCGGATATTGTAAAAATAGGCATGTGCTTATAAACAAAATGTAACTTATCTTCTTAACAAGGGCACAAAATCTCACCTCTGATTTGAGGACAATATTTTGGATGTAAACTTTTACGCATCTACACATACATACCATGAAAATATTCTTATGTTACCAGGGCACCACCATCCCAAGGCAACGGTTTGGGCAATGATTAGGACGCCCACATTTCTACCCAACAAACTTTTGTACCCATGTTAGTAAGGGTATCTACAGGTGACCAAGGGCAAAGTCTGAAAAATCCTCTAGAACTGATCGATAATTCCGTCTAATTAGGCGATAAATCTAGATATCTACACATACCATAAGAATATTCTTATGTTACCAGGGCACTATCCCAAGGCAACAATTTGGGCATCTATGCATACATACCATGAAAATATTCTTATGCTATCAGGGCACCACCATCCCAAGGCAACGGTTTGGGCAATGATTAGGACGCCCACATTTCTACCTAACAAACTTTTGTACCCATGTTAGTAAGGGTATCTACAAGTGACCTCTGATTTGAGGACGATATTTCGGATGTAAACTTTTACGCATCTACGCATACGTACCATGAAAATATTCTTATGTTACTAGGGCACCACCATCCCAAGGCAACGGTTTGGGCAATGATTAGGACGCCCACATTTCTACCCAACAAACTTTTGTACCCATGTTAGTAAGGGTATCTACAGGTGACCAAGGGCAAAGTCTGAAAAATCCTCTAGAACTGATCGATAATTCCGTCTAATTAGGCGATAAATCTAGATATCTACACATACCATAAGAATATTCTTATGTTACCAGGGCACTATCCCAAGGCAACGATTTGGACAATGATTAGGACGCCCACATTTCTGCCTAACAAACTTTTGTACCCATGTTAGTAAGGGCCAGATGCCAACGCAAAGCTATCCTGTGCCATTTCCTTTTTCTTTTTTTTAAACATGTACATATATTTACAGGTGACCAGGGGCAAAGTCTGAGAAATCCTCTAACATTAGAGATAATTATGAGCTGGTCGATAATTCTGCCTAATTAGGCGAGAAATCTAGATCCATCTGATCATTCTAAGAAGTAAATATTCTTTAGGTATAACAAATGCTTCGTGGGCATGACAAATCGTATTTATCATGTCCACGAAATATTTGTCACACGTACGGATATTTGTCACGCTCAAAATCCTGCACTTGCATTTGATGCTTGTGTGGTCCACCTGTTGAAAAAGTTGTACTCAACTGGACTAATGATATCTTGCATTACAAGATAACTTAGCTTGTTGTACTGACTCTCAGTGCATCAAGTATTACTCCTTTGATAGATTTCCTCTGCTCCAACTAGAAACAACGCTTAGCTAGTCAATGGATTAACATGGACCTATGTTCCATGTTGGCCTGTTAAAGTTGGCCCACAAAGATTGGGCTCACGACGGGGTATTCAAAGAGGAAACGACTTTCTTAAACCCCGTTATTCAAGCTTATGTATGCTGATCATGTGATCGATCTAATCTTATTTTTAATTGGGACTTGATAGTGATCATGTGATTGGCCTAAATCTATCTAAATTTAACTTTTTGCTTGGAATGTTTAATGTATTATAGAACACTAACATCAGAAGAAAACATCGAATGAGACGAGCACATTCACATGGCATGTGCTTACCACCCGTGTGTATATGAAACATAACCCATTCTCTCGAGCACTTGTAGGCTACTCTGTTGGCCTACGTGCAAGGTAGATCGGGTCCTTTTCAATGGGTGCTAAAAAGATGTGTTAAGTTTTTCGAAACCTTAGAGATGCATCTTTCTCCTAAAAAATTTCCATTCACTAACCAACAACTAACAACAGGCATAACAACAACTTTATACGACTAATAGGAATAACAAAGACCAAGTAGTGGAGACTACAAATTCGTTAGTCTTAGAGCATCACGCCTCATCGTGTCCATCTTGATCATGTCGTTCCGCCTTATATAATGGTCGTGTATTCTTGAATGTGATAGAATTGATGGACTTGGGAGCCGGTAGGATGAGATTTCTAAGGTTGCGGCTAGCAAGAACTCTATCCAAGTTTTCTTTGTTAATTGTCTACTCAATCTCTCCTTTTTTCTTCTCTTCTGTTGACCTATAATAGTGCTAGATGTTGACAATAAGTGATTCTTGTGTTGTATTAAATTTGGACTGGACTAGGAAGATGTCTCTCAAAGGAAGAGAGATTGATTCAAATGGATCGTGTTACATCATAAAAATATCTAAAAATTCCCCATAATATGGAAAATATGTTTGAGCCTCACTCTTTCTACTTTAAAAAATGTTAGTAATCTAAATTTAGGGTAAAGTTTGTGTTAATTTTAGATAAGAAAATTAAAAGAGTTTGAAAGATTTTATAAATTTCATATATATGTGGAGATTGAGCCTTTCTACTGTTTAGCTCCCCTGTTTCTCTTCTACAGCTGTCTAGTGATTGTAGGGTTTTGAAACTAGAAATAGAAACGATACTTTCCCATCTGGCTATTTACTTTAGTGTTTTTTTTATAATATGTACATAAGTAAGATTGAAACAAAATAAAATAAATAAACAAGTTATAAACCATTGAATGCAATTATCAAACATGTGACAGTGAAGAATAGATGAGTACATAGATTATGAAAGAAATCCCAATCCTAACACATTCGTCTACCCTGTCTTTGCTGGAATGATATCCTCTAGACGCTTTCCATGGATCCTTCTTTAGACTCTAAAAAGTTATTGACTGATTTTATTTTATTTTTTTCAGATCATTATAGATGCATAGGACCCAGAAAATTATTAATTCTAACTGATGACTTTTAGAGCCCATATAAGAGGGTCCGGAGGATCCCATTCCGTCTTTTCTACCCTCCGATTTAATATGTTATACAATAAGAAACAAAATTTTAAAACAACTTATTCTCGTAGTGATGAAGGAAGGAAAATTTCTGTTTCTTTGACATCCATTCTTAAAAATTCCTTCTCATTCTTCATTATAAGAAGTAAAAGGACATTCTCCCGTCCCTATTCTTAGAATGAGAATACTATGACTATCATGTTTAACTTATGTAAATATGTCTATTTTGAGGTAAAATTAATTATAAAAGAAGTAATGGAAGGCCTTCTGAATATGAGAATAAAACTTCAAAGTCATTCTCACTCTCTTTAGACTGATCTCTTCTTTTTTGGAAGATTTTTCTAGAAAGGTTATCAAAGACATTTAAGTGGACTCATCTTTCATTTTAAGTGAGAATGAATTTTTAAGAATGAATGTTAAAGACTACCTTTATTTCTGTCTACAATTTAAAAATTAAAAAAAAGGAAAAAAATAAGTTAATCGTGGAGGCTACGCACTTGACGGCCCATGGTTTTTCCTCTTCTTGTCTGTGTATCTAACCATTTGGATTCTTGCTGTGGCAATCACCATGATGACTGGGCTGGCCTTCCACCCACCACGTCGCTGCCACGCACGTTCGAGCTCCCAAATCCCAAACAACAACAAAGCCTGCTCCGCTGCGGTACGCCGTTCCTGCGGACCCAATTAAACAAGTCTTCAACTTCTGATGCTGATTTTTTTTTTTTTTTTTGAATGGGCCCAAAGGCCGATTATGTACAACTATTTACAAGCGATCGGGGTTCTAATCAGGAATTCGAAATAATCCTTCAAAGTTGGAGATAATTCTGGCTCGGTCGATGGATCCGCCTAATTAGACGACATTTCCAGGTCCGTCTAATTTCTGGGAAAGTAATCCCACAGACCAAAGGATAAATATCCCAACAACACACTAGGGGGGCTGCATGGCTGAGGGGTTTTTAGATCCAACCAGAATCGAACATGAGACCTCCTTTTTGCAAGAGAAGTGGGTGAACCAACTGCCCTAGGCAGCTGGTTCAACTTCTGATGATGCTGATTGTTCAGATCTCGATTCCGCTTCCAATATAATTGGAGAACCCTTTTTCGATTCTAGTTTATTATTATTTTGAAATTTAATATTTAGCAGAAGTAAAAATTAGAATTAGAACACAAATATAATGTTTTCTATTTTACTTTTCATTCTGATGGTTATCAGATGAATTTTTTTATATAAACCTATTTTTTAAAATAAAAATCGGCCAAAAAGTCGGACATCATGATCCCTTGATTAGATTAGGTGTCAAACTTGGACCCCACGGTTCTATGCTATTACTGCACAGTGTCGCGGGGCAGTGTAACGGCAACCAGAACAAATAGGGGGTGGACGCGTCGTCGAGCTCAGAAGGGACACGAGAGAGAGAGAGAGAAAGACGAGGGGTGTGTGTAGGCGTGTAGGGGAGTGGAGCCATGGCGGAAGGGTTGAAGGTGGAGCAGAGGCATGGGAAGAGCCGCGTCAGGGTAGGCAGGGTCTGGAGGAATGTGAGCGGGGAAGGCGGGGACGTCATCGTGGAGTGGAAGGTGGGGGTAAGCCTCCTCTCCGACTGCCTCCCCGCCTACACCCTCGGCGACAACTCCGCGATCATCGCTACGGATACAATGAAGAACACGGTCGGCTCATCCCTTCTGTTTATTTGAATTATCTTCTTCTTCTGCGTTCTGGGCTGCGGTCACTTCGTCCCCCACACAATTTCTGCTGCAAAAAGTTCCCTTTTTTTGCTTCTTGTTGTTGTTGTTAAGGAGTTATATGTTTTGGGGTTTCGACCCCTTACCTGGTTTTCTGCTTCGGTTTATTTTTTCTTAGCGTTTCCTTTCCCGATCATGGATCAGGTGTACGTGAAAGCAAAGGAGTGCCCGGAGGTCGTATCGATGGAGGAGTTTGCGATCCAGCTGGGCAACCACTTCGTCTCATTTTATCCGCAGGTTTGCCTAAAGTTACTTTTTCTCTAATCTGATTCATCCGTAATTTGACTCGGGAAAAAGGGGGCAATAGGAAATTAAGGTAGATCGAATATTCGTTACTTGATGGATTCTGGAAGTGCGGTGGCAATTGACAGAAGAGAATAGCATGCAACAATGAAGTTTTATTTTTTCGGATTCTTTAGGTTTCTGCTGCAATAATCACTATTGTGGAGAAGCCATGGGAGCGTGTTGCCATAGATGGGAAGCCCCACGAGCATGGTTTGTTAGTTTCTTACCTCTGTTGTGATTCCTTTTACTATTGCATAGTCACTGCTCTGTATTCAGTTCTTTTTTTCTTTTTTCCTTTTTTCTTTTTTTTTTGGGGGGGCGGGGGGGGGGGAGATTTTGCTTTCAGGCATGAACGTGCCATAGAATATCCCATGACTTGTTTGAGATTTATGGGACCTTGTGAATTGTTTAGTATCTCTTACCATGTACCATCTTGCAGATTGCTTAGAGTTTCGTATGTTCATTTTTGGTTTCCTGAAGGAATTCCTTATTTGGCCTTACGGAGCAACAATTTAAGTGGACCTTCTTACTCTTGATAAATTTTTCTTTGCAGGGTTTAAGCTTGGTTCTGAAAAGCATACAACGGAAGTAACAATCAAGAGGTCTGGTTCTCTGGAAATAACATCTGGTATTGAAGGATTGGCTTTACTTAAAACAACAAAGGTATTTTTGATTTATGTTGGTACAAACTACTAGTGTTTACATAGAGTAACTGTTTGTAATTTGATGTCTGCAGAGTCCCATATAAAAATCTTAGTTGTGTAAATTTTGATTGCAAATTTCAAGTTATGTAATGTTTTCTGATGAATGTTAAGGATTACTTTTTCCATCAGTAGTCACTTGCCGTAAAGAGGAATTCTATGCCTATACTTTTCCCCAAGATGATCAATTTCTTAGATCAATAATCATTTACCTAAAAGGTGAATGTTGTGCCAACAATGTCCAATTTCCATTCCAGTCATAAGTCATGACTTATTTTTCACCTGGGTAAAGTGGAAACATAATTAGATGAATGGCTGTTTATCCAGAAGTTATGTTATCAAAGGTAATTGCCTTGCTTGCCTAGGCAATGAAGTAGGTTGAGACAAGTCAAAAATGTCTCACCTCATCTTCGCCTCACCTAATTGGGCACTTGCCTATGATGTCTATGCCAAATGCTTGTTTTCTTTTTTAATTGTATGTCAGTGCTTTTTCTTATTCTTAATTATTCCAAAGCAGCTAATGTCTCTTTTAATGATGTCCAGTACCCTTTTTCTCTTACATGTTGATACTTTTTAATTTTTTTTTTTTTTTTATATTGTTCCTTAGATTATTCACTACTTGTATGAGTGTTATATACAAACTGGTCATTATATGTTGGACATGATCAGTGTTTCTTAAAGTTTTACATATGATTATTTTGAATGTTTTCTTTATTTTTCTTGTATTGTTATTTTCTTCCTTCATGGTGATTTATGATAGAAAGCACATCGTCTCAAACATCTAGGTGGCTGCCTAAGCATTTGAGGCTGAGGTGAATCCTTGGTGGCTTCGCTCGCCTCTTGCATGTGACTACATAGTCCAGAAGTTTCATAGGATGTCTCAAAGATACAATTATAAAAGAACTTGCATGTTAATATTTTTACCAAGGTAAAAACCAGTTCTTGCTAATGGGTATTCTCTGTTATCCAGCTTATGTCATGGATCTCAAATATGAATTAATTAATTTTCCAAGATCCTCTGTAAGTGCCATTTTGTTCCAACAGTTTTCAACTTCTTACCAGGCTGACAGGATGAAGCGCAATTACTTTATGTATTCAATGATTTATTGAAGAGCCTTCATTAAAAATGTTTGTCACTCTTCATTAACATTGGATGATGATATGGTGAATTGCATCTAGCTGATGATTACACAACCTTGATTGTCATTAATCTTGACCACCAAGGTGGACTATACTTCGACAGGAAGAGGCTGTGTTTACTTTCTGCTACAGTTCAGCACTGTCTATGGGAACTCCAAACTGATATGCATATGCTTGCCTCCTTAGAAGGCTGTGTTTAGGCAAAAATGGGGGCTTCAGATAGGTCCGTAGTGGTGGTTGAAAAGGCATCCAAATGCTTATAAAGGAGGTCCCCACCCTCATCCCAACGAGGACCCTTTTCCTCGGAAAAAGGCCAAACCATGAGGCCAGACTAAAGTGGCAATATCTCAACAGTGAGAGTCCACTGTTCCTTCCTACAAAAGTTGACATTTTGTGAGAATCCCAAGCCAATACGCACATGATTGCCTTTGCACTAGATTTTGTTGAGGCAAAAATGGGGCTTCTTGATAACCTTAGGTTGGTTGTTAAGAAGGTGACCTGCGCTTATAAAAGCTCTCCTCCTAATGAGGGCCCTTTTCCCTAGAAAAAGAAAAAGTTGTGAGATCCCTGGGCTAAAAGTGCACCAAGAGCCCACAGTTCCTTCCCACAGCAAAAGCATTGGTCAATCACTTGGAATCCACTAGCCTCTCAATTTCGTTAAATATCATAAAGTTCATCATAAAGTCTGACCTTTGCTGGGATTTGTCCTTTCATGCTTAACTCTTTGAAATACTATTTTTCATTTTTCTTGAAACGCCTCGGTGGTCATATGTAAACAATGGTACTGCCTTACTGTGTACAAACATATACACAATCTTGACTGTCTGTTAACTAAGCTTTTGACAATTTGGGCAGTCAGGGTTTGAAGGATTTGTAAGGGATCAATACACAATCCTGCCAGACACAAAGGAAAGAATGCTAGCAACTGAGATCACTGCATTATGGAGGTTATATCCTACTATAACAATCTTGATTTGGCATAGTGCCTCACTTCCTTTTAAGAAGCATCTATAGGTCTGCATAGATCTTTTTTACTGGTTGTTGTGAAGGTTACTAATTCAGGAGTGATGGTTTTCTTTGTGCAGATATCATTTCCAACAGCTCTCTGATGTTCCCCTGGCGTCATTCTGTTTCACAAAAATATACATGGATGTGAAGAAAGCTTTAGTTAATATATTTTTTGGACAACCAAATTTAGGTGTGTACAGCCCATCTGTTCAGAACACACTCTATTTAATGGGACAACATGTTCTCTACAGGTCCTTTCTATCTGGGAACCATTATCAATTTTCACTTCTGAATTAATTGTCACATTTCTTTTATAATCTTAAGATTGTGCTGTGCAACTCTTCAGGTTTCCAAATATAGCTTCAATTCAGCTTAGCATGCCGAATATCCATTTCTTACCTGTCAACTTGTCTGATAAAGATGGTGCAACAATTGTGAAGGTGTGTTCTTTTAAACATTGTTTTGGACTTCTTTATTGTGACTTAGTTAACAGTTTATCCAGATTAAGAGAACTGTTAAGGTTTTAAGGAGCTTTGCTTCAGTTAAAACTGAGGAATGGTGATATGAGGGGGCAAAAATCATGGGAAGGCAATAGAGTGCATACAAATGCACTTCTACAAATGCAATAGAGCGCACACAAGTAATTGATGCAATTTACTAAATGATAAGGATTATGCTAACAGAACTTGGAATGGAATCCAGTGAAAAAGCTATAGATAAAACTGTTTACAGTTCCCCCTCTGGTGACATTTAGATCATTGATATGGAAGTTTGCTGACATGGACTTGTACCTGTCCATTCACTGACTATTGATGATGTGAAAAGCAGCCAACTTGATGTCAAGCTGCTGGTGGGAAGAGATTAATTAGCTGGGGATAAGCAACTTTAGATGTTGACTTTCATATGGAGCAAATTTTAGAAAAATATCTGTGTCAGCATTTATGAAGAGATCATAATGGCTTGGTTGCATGCAGTAACCTCCTTACACCATATTGGTTTGTAGGAGGAAAGAGGATTGATATCAAATAGAACATTGATGACAGGAAGACATAATTCAAAGGTAAACCATCTCTGATCAGATAATATGTGCTCACGACAATACCCAGATAACATGCAGCAAGTTTTATCCTTGTTTTTGCATGACAAGCGACAGGTTGAAGTGCAATCTTAGTTTGTGGTCTTTCATCCCACAGAGTTTAACCACTGGTACCGTCTCCTTTCTGCTGTGTAATTCCTTAGCCTATTGGACAATGGGCTGAGAATAATTGCGCCATCTTTCAGTTGTAGTTCCTCCCTTTCCTTTCTGTTTGGGGTGCGTCTGTTTGACATAATGGGAATGGATCAGTTTGGTAAAAATCTAGGCTTAGAATCATGTTGCATCTTTAAACCAATGTTTTGTTTTTTACATCACAAGTCACAGTGGGCTCCCCTCTGTCTGGAGGTGGATGGTAGGCAGCAGGGTATCTGCATCCCTCTTATAATCTTGAGCGTTATGTCCAGGAGATCTACCTTGATTTTTGGAATATATCCATTCACCTTTTAGAACTGTCAAAGATACTCTTTGGTGTGATTTTGTCAAGGGCTTCATCGTAGATGCGTGTTACATATTTCAACCCACCTCTTATTGTATGCATCACAATCTAATCTTTGCACGGGGGTTCGTCTTTATGGGGTGTGCACAAAGGACATCCGGGTGTTCACCAATCATAGGACTCAAGAATCCAGATTCTGAATATATTGCCCTGGGAGGGGGGGGTTTGGGGACTTGGCTTAACTTTGTATGCCACCGAAGATATTATCTTCTATGATACCAGAAAGAACATGTGGAACCAACTAGATGCATTATATCAAAGCGAGATTAAGACATTCCACAAGGGAAAGATAAATCTCTACAAGGAGAATTAAAATTACATCTACCCATAGAAGCTCCAATTATAATCTACCTTGCCATGTATCATCAGTCACCATCATCTGCGGCTATGTTATATGCATACATCTCGATCAAGCTTCCCTACTAAATGTGTGCACTGATATCTGTTTCATTTTTACCATTTTTGCAGTTTGCAGATGATGTATATACTCCAACAGATGAACCTCATGGAACAATCGAAGCAACTGTGAGCCGCGCTGTGTCTAAGATGTAAACTGTGAATGTGTCGAAGTTAGTCCCTTCTTCTGTCTTATGAAATAATGCGCCCAGCGGCGGAATAATTTCCTTTGAGTTAGTAGCATATGTCTGAGTTGAACTTTGATTAGTGGTGTGCAACCATCCATTCACAGGTGCTAGGTTAGCACTAGATCTCAGCTTTGGTTCTGTTTGACTTGGAAAAAAAAAATAGTTTTAAACGGAATGGAAAAAAGTGATTTAGTCTGCGTTAATCTGATTTTTTATAAGTTTGGTACCGATCTCTTTTGGATACATTTAGAATGTAATTTAATCATCGTATGTCTATTAGAGCTAATTTTAGGACGATACCGATGTACGTCGTGCTGAAATATTCTCGCCAGGAAAGTTTGGTGTTCGATTGGAATCTACTGGTTTTGGCCGTTGAGGGGTACCTTGGTGTTGCCAATCACGGGTGACCACCTTCAACAGGTAGTAGAAAAGAACGGGTGGCGCATTGCGCCTGGCCAGTAGAGAGCTGCGTTCAGATGGTGGTGCAACTTGCATTTCTCCATATTTGATATACAAATTTTTGAATAATACTTGCTGTAATGTTTCAGGATATTTTAGCTACAACCATTAATTATGAGATCAGGTGGCATGTGATCAATCCACAATTTCGCAGGTGATGGAGCCAACCTTAAATTTTATGTGTTGTTCGATCCTGCAGTTGTAGCTACAATATTTTTGAGATGCTGTAGGGAATAGTAACACTTGCTGGACCATGCTGGCATTTTCATCTGACCTCCAACGAGCGGTGCAACAAGTTCTTTTTCAAAAAAAAAAAAATTGCCGAGTTGGCAAGGCTCCAGCTCGGCATTCGGACTGTCTAATCAAAGATGGATGGTTAAAAAAAAATTTTAAAAAATAAGATCACGCACTCACGTGATCCAAGCCATCGACGTTTTACCACACACAGTGTAGTGCAGTAAGTATTATTTTATATGTGAAGGGAGAAAATGCCGTTTAGTTAAGATGGCCCATGGGGTGGTCCAATTACTTGAGGAAGGTCTGGTTTTTGTTCGCAGAGGTCTCACTTAGATAGAGATAGTCATGCGGATCGGAGATTCCAATATATAAAGACCACAGGTCCAACCAACAAAGGTACACTTTTCACAGTCCAAACTACTTAGTCTTTCTTATAGTATTCACAGCCTTCTGACTTAGGCATCGGAAGAAACTCCTCCAGACCGCTGCAAGGGGTCCTTCAACGGTGTTTTGTTTTGACGGAATTATCCGACATTGTTCCTCTGATTGAAGATAGAAAGTTCTGATCATGGTGACGAGATTTTGGCTTATCATCTTTTGACGCCGTACGTAAAACTCGAACCTACGGCAATACGAATACTCAAGATGTTTACCTTGGCATATGTGTTCTCTTCAGACACCCTATTGGGGTTGTGGTAACCAGATTTCCATCTCTCCTGAGCAAATTATGCGGAGATTTCATCTTGACGAGGAAAGCATTGAAAACGATGGTCCTGCATCATCAAGATTGGTTTTGAGGGTCAGGTAGATCAGGGAAATGAATGATGCATTCCTTCCTAAGCAGGTTGGCAAGCTGAAGTCAGGGGACGGCAAATCTGGTCAAGGCTAAGCATTTTTAGGAAATGATCTTGAGAAGTCATTAGAACAAACAACAAATCCCGGGTCTGTAAGATATTAGCAAAGCCTTGATCCGCGTGATTGATGATGGTAGTAAGATTAGAATTCTCGCAGACAGCTAGGATGAGAGGACTTTGATCTCCAAACCCTGACGACTCAACATGAAGTCACTTTCTCATGTCAGCCACTACTTATGCACATTATTGCATAATGATAAGCGTAGAATAGTTTATTTATTTTAGTTGCTCAAATTTTTTTATTTGAGTGAGAATGATTTCTTCTTAGAATAAACAATTTGATCGAAAAAAATCGAATTACTTATTGTTCTAGGATATAAATCTTTTATATTTATTTTTGTATATTTTATTTTTATTTATTTTATAGCAAAATACCGTTACCGTATTCTCTGGCTGTCTACCTACAAACGCCTTACTGATTCGGAGACATATCATCTCGTTGATGGTTGTAATTTGATATATCTCATGACTGGACACAAATAATACTACGAATCAACTGGCTAGGCTAGTATACAATGCAGGGATCATGGATAATTTGGTGTCAACATTTCCAAAGGGACTGCTGCGTCTAAGCAGACAAGATTAGTGCTTCATGCACACATGTAATCTCTACTAATTACAACAGAGAACAAAGTCCTTCGGAGATCCTCTTAGATTTGGGTCCTCCCGATATGGCGATTAGGGCTCGTTCAATTTTCTCTGTTGCCTGTTATTGCTTTCGAGAGCAGGTCCGTTTGCAGTGAAACGCACAAATCCAAAGGATTTGAACCAACCTACAGATTCTCACAGTCGGTAATTCTTTAAATCCTGAGAAATTTTTTATTAGAAATAACTTTTCTTTTACTTTCACCATAAAAGATCGAAATTAATAAAATAAGTTAAAGAAGTTTCAAATGAAGTGTCTCATTAGACGTTAAAAACAGATAGAAATTATAATGAACCCTTCAAATATCTAGAAGAAAACTTGTGAGCTTTCTTGCCTTTAGATTTTTCAGAACATTTTAGATTAAAATTAATCCTGTATCATTTTACAGTTAATCACATTTTACAAATTTTTACTTGTTTAATTTGTCAAAGAAAAAAATAATGGAAGGCACTGTACTTGATCAAACCAACCAACACCATGTTCATCCTTCAATCCTTCTAAACATGCGTGATTATTGGCTGGGTGTTAAATATCACTTTCTATGTCTGCCGGTCCATTTAAGTAAAAGGACCTAGATTCACCTGAGATTCACACGCTATCCCTTTCCTTTTCTGATGGCATGAGAACGATTCTTTTGCATCCAAGGGCTGTGACATGCTTCCACAAAATCAGCACCTCTTGTTTCATTTAAAACACTTTTATTTTTGACGTGTATTTAAACTATGAATAGTCTTCCGAATGCAACCAGGCTGATCTTTACAAGACCGTCCATACAGTCTGCTTAAATAACGTAAAAACTTTTCTATTTACTTATAGAACTGTAATCCTTGGAAATTTTTAAGGCATCGTAGCAAATGTCTGCTCTACTTTGCTTCCAGCATCCATTGCCTTCATGATTCTCCACAGCTCATGCATCAATTCTGCGCTTCCAGCCAACGTTTTCTTTGCCTCCAATAAACCTCTTGTATTCTTCAATCTGATAACAAAATCCTGCCAGTGTTTTCCAAGACTACTTGATCTGAACACAGTATCTTGGAACCTCGATTTCCTAGGTCTTTGCAGATCTTATCCCTGTTCCACCAAATTGAGCAAATTTCTACAATTACCATATCTATTCTCTAAGATTTTCTCTTGTAAACTCTGTTCCCCCTAAGCCTAACAAGCAGAAAACACTGCACCAAAGAGGGTCTTTGACTTACCTGCCTCTATCAACAATAACTAGTTTTCTACTACTATACAATGGAATACCCAAAAGAAACATTCTTATCATATGTTGGTTTCTTCATTTCCATCCATTCCATTTTTCAGGATTGCCGTAAGAATTTAATGGTTAAATTCCTCCTCACAACCATAAAGAAAACAGAAGTACTGAATTTTACTAGTCCTAATCATTCTTCCATATTGTGGAGACTACTCAACGCAGTTAGCCAGGGAATACCCTCATTTTCGGGAATGCTGGACACTGCTAAAATGTTTTCAATGCGGTCCATTCAGCTTCCACATTCTGTTCAAGAAAAAAAAAAGTTATTCAACTAAAGTCTAATAGAGCTGACCCATCATAGACAAATCCATCTCATTCAACTGGCTTGAGAATACAGCTGGCTATCATGGGTCAGACGGCCTTTCCACTGGAAGTCATCCCCCAATTTCTCCTTGCCATGGCTATCATTGCCTTCTACAATGATATTATCTGACAATCAGGCCATACCCCGAGCAATGCTGCGATTTTAGTTAAAACTGTCTCTTTGTTACATCAATGGATTAGCCAATGACATTTTGGTGGAACACCAATGCAGTTCTTCCCTGCTTTTAGCTCATCAGTTTCCCCACCTGATGATACAAACTTGGTATAATATTTACAAACTCTCCTCATTTTCTTGTACATCCTCCCATAGTCAAAATCTCCAGGAAAGGGTAGAGGATGTATCTCACAAAACATAACCACAACAGGGCATTGTGTTGCAGATGGGAGTAAATCAGGCAATAAAGGTGTCACCACAACAACATAGACCTGACAGGATGTGACGTGGGACAGTACTAAGACCCAACATATGCAAATATGGCGTGTCTTGATCTGGGTGGTTAAAAAAATCAAGATAACAAGAATGCAATTTTCAACAAAAATTTACTGTCAATTTTTTTGGAAGGTGACAAAAAATTTACTGTCAGTTTCGTCCCAGTTTCAAGGATGTTGATTAGAGGAAAGATCTCATTCAATTAACCTAATAGAGGAGAACAATATCTTATATACCTGGACACACAAAACATTGTGTCCTAGGAACACTATAAGCTAAAGCTAATATCCTGAACTCTAACACTCCCCCTCAAGCTGGAGCATATATATCAATCATGCCCAGCTTGTTACAAAGATTATTGAACCGAGACACCCCAAAAGACTTAGTAAACAAATCAGCTAGTTGATCATCAGTAGGGGTATACGGAGTACTAATCTTCTAAGACATAACTGCATCTCTCACAAAATGACAGTCCACCTCTATGTGCTTCGTACGTTCATGAAACATAGGATTCTTAGCAATGGGAATGGCAGCTTGATTGTCACAGTGCATCTCCATAGGTTCAGTAGACTTAACTCCAAAGTCAGACATTAACTTTTGGAGCCTCATCATCTCACAAGCAGTCTGAGCCATTGCTCTATACTCGGCTTCAGCACTTGATCTAGCCACAACACTTTGTTTCTTACTCCTCCATGTAACTAGGTTACCACCAACATATGTACAGAATCCAGAAGTAGATAGTCTATCTAATTTAGATCCTGCATAGTCAGCATCTGAGAAAGCTTCAATCTTCAAGTGTCCATTCTTTTTGTACAATAATCCTCTTCCAGGGGCAGCCTTTATATAATGCAAGATCTTCACAGCAGCTTCCCAATGACACTGCTTGGGTTTCTGCATAAATTGACTTAGTACTCCGACAGCAAATGCAATACCAGGTCTTGTGACCGTCAAATAAATGAGATTTCCACACAATCGTCTATACCTTGAAACATCATCAAGGTCTGGACTATTTTCCACATCCAAATCCTGCTGAGTAACTGTAGGAGTATCAACGGGTTTACAGTCAAGTAACCCCAACTCTTTAAGGAGATCAAGAGCATACTTTCTCTGTGAAAGAGACACACCATCTTTTCCAAATGCTATCTCAATACCTAGGAAGTAGCGAGGTCTCCCTAGATTCTTTGTTACGAAATGCTTCTCTAAATATGTCCGAATTTCTTCAACCCCATGTGTATCACTACCTGTGAGGAGCATATCATCAACATATACAACTAAGATGACAATACTAGTAGAAGAATGTCGAATGAAAACAGAGTGATCAGCTTGGTTTCGTTTCAACCTAACACCAGAAGCAATGTGACTAAACTTGTCAAACCAAGCCCTCAGACTCTGTTTAAGACCATAAATGGCCTTCTTCAATTTGCACACTAACTCCCCCTGAGCAGCATACCCTGGAGGTTGCTCCATATAGACCTCTTCCTGAAGATCCCCATACA
Source organism: Zantedeschia hybrid cultivar (assembly GCA_030544215.1). Lineage (NCBI taxonomy): Eukaryota > Viridiplantae > Streptophyta > Magnoliopsida > Alismatales > Araceae > Zantedeschia > Zantedeschia hybrid cultivar. The sequence continues at coordinate 19,139,404 of JARZZO010000014.1, read as the reverse complement.
AGAAGGCATTTTTGACATCCATTTGATCATCCGCCATCCCTGATTCACAGCCAGAGAGAAAAGAACCCGAACAGAATTCAACCGGGCTACAGGTGAAAAGGTTTCAAAGTAGTCCAAGTTCCTCGTGAAATCAAGGCTTGCATTTCATCATCCATAGCAGCTTTCCATTTCGGTTGAGAAAAAGCTTCAGATACAGACCTGGGAATAGGCACAGCAGAAATAGACAAAGCAAACTGACGGAAAGAAGGATGCAATGAGTGATAAGAAACAAAGTTACCAATAGGATATTGGTAAATACTTTTAACTGAACGTACTCCTTTCCGATAGGACTGTCAACGGATCCGGATATTATCCGACTCCGATTCGTATCTGCATCCGATTAGTCGGATATTTATCCGATTAAGACATCCAGCAGACATATCCGAATATCTGTTTAATTATCCGATTAACATTCGAAGCGGAAACGGAAAATAGATACCCGCTCCGATTATTATCCGACCGATAATGTATTTTAATAAATTATTTTAATTTTAATGATATTTATATATTTAAATAAGTGGTAATTCAATATTTGAAGTATGCTTAAGACATGTTGAGCGATAATAATAAAGTTTCTTGTATTTTTTTATTTTTAGTGGTTTTACTAATTTAGATAAACTATTTAAGCATTTGTTATTATCTAAGGTGTATTTAATGAAGCATTCAAATTATTTAAATTTTTCTAGATATTTATAACTTGAATATGTATTAATTTAAATCTATGATATTCATGGACTATGCAAAAAATAAAACTTAAAAGTCATTAAATTAAATTATAGGACAAAGTTGAAATATATAAGTATTCGACTTATTATCCGAATTCAAATACTATCCGGCGGAGTCGAATTCGGATAGAAAAATTTATTATCCGTCAGATAGTATCCGGAATCGGATATTCGGATAATATTAAACGGAGCGGAGTCGGATACTGTGGTATCCGCTCCGTTGACAGCCCTACTTTCCGAAGAGCAATAGGGAAATGCAGATCGGACGCAGGTAAGGAAAATGACTCATCAGGTGAAAGAGCCTCCGACGGGGAAGAAGATAGTGGTGCATTCTGTGGTGGACCTTTCTCTCACCGCTGATAAACCTGTCTATACCGTTGGTCATTATCCAGGGACACAACAACCTCATTATCAGTGACAATGGCAGAGTCAGAAGGAAGCACATCAGGTAAAATAGGAATTGGAACAGCAGGAGTCAAGGAATGAGTCTGCACATGAACGGATGAGTGGAACTGGTCAGGGCGTAGGGCTGCGGCTAGGCGTGGTAGGTCTTGGGGATGGGTCGGGCGGCGGCGGCGTGGACGAACAGAGGGCGAGCAGGCGAGCGGGGATGGGTCGGGCGGCGGCGGCCTCGGCAAACAGAGGGCGAGCAGGCGTGGGCGAGCAGAGGGCAAGCAGGCGAGCGGGGATGGGTCAGGCGGCGGCGGCCTCGGCGAACAGAGGGCGAGCAGGCATAGGCGAGCAGTGCGTAGGGCGGTGTTTGGGACCTGACCTAGACACATCTCTCCTATGTCGGATTATTCGGAAATCTATTTTTTTTGTTTTTATCTAGAGGATTTATAGGTCGGTTTTATATTTTATTATCGGACTATGAGAGCTTGGGATTAGCCCTCAGGGAATCCGGGACTTCGAATCAAGCGAAGATTCGAGTATATGACCTCTCTCCACTGACCTCGGTCAGTGTTAATTACGCTGAGCGACTGCTCGGCAACCCTTGATTAACCGTCCGGATGATGCCCTTAATCATGCAAAACTACTACTATAGGCAGCGCATGCATATGAAGATATATTTTAGGTTAAACTCTTGGCCTCACCCAAGTTTAGGATGTGTTTATATGATTTTGGATTGATTCCAAGCTATCTGGATTAATTCCAAGTATATTGGATTGACTCCAAGTATTCTGGGTTGATTCCAAGTATTTTAGACCCATAAGGGTATTTTTGTAATTATGTCAAGTTGGAGGGTATAGGGAGATTATGGTTATTTAAGTGTATGAAATGAGTTTTAGTGATTCAGGAAGGTTTCAAAACCTTAGGAGGCATTTTAGGGTTATTTCAAGTGTGTTTGGATTGTAAGGGTATCTTAGTAATTTTACCCAAATTTGATTTTTAGACTTAAAGTCTATTTTTATATTTTTCTGAGATTTTTATTTATTTTTATCATATTGAGGGTATTTTGGTAATTTTACCCATCTTATTAAAGTTTGGAGGGTATTTTGGTCATATGAGAGATTTTGATATTTTTAAGGATTTTCTGTGATTTTTACAGATTTTTAACATGTATGAGGGTATTTTTGTAATTTGTATCAAGCTTTAGGGGCATTTTAGTCATTTCAGAATTTTATGTATTTTCAGATTTGGTTCTCTGTTTTTTACTGGTTTTTACTGAATTTTACTGATTTTTTTATTAATTTTACTGATTTTTACTAATTAATTAGGTATATGAAGGATATTTAAGTTATGTTTTGGATTTATGTAATTTTCAGATTTTGTTTTCTGATTTTTACTGTGTGTTACTGATTTTTACAGAATTTTTCTGATTTTTATATTTATTTTATTAATTTTAGATAATTTTCGCAGATTTTATTAATTAATTAAGTATGTGGAGTATTTAAGTCATTTTTAACTTAAGTATATTATTTTATGAGTTAATGTTTCATTATTAAGTTTTAATTATGAGTTTAAGATTAGTTATGTATGGGGTGAGGCCAATGATATTTTAGAATATTTAATTATAGGTTTTATGTATTTTAATTAGTTATAAAACTAATTATTTTGCATATGAAAATATAGTAACATAGTGTTACTTAAATATTAAGTCCATGAACACACATGCACACACATATGCTCAAAGAACAACATGGGCATTTCATTCATTATTTCGGCATAATCCCGTCTTATAGGACGGTGATTTTACAACATAAATTTGGCAGAGCTTCCCCTTAGGAATAAACCTTAGGAAGAGAGCCCTCCAAGAAAATATCGCCTCCAAATCGCAGCAAACCCGGGCAAGAGCACCGGATTTGGTCTTCAAATTGGCAGAGTCTCCCCTAGGGAATTTTGGGCCAAATGGGCATGCCTTTCTCCTTACCCCTTGGGGGGTATTTATAGGCCATGGGGGCCTCAACCGGTGGGGGTACCTACCCGAATTCTTTGAGGTGGGGGGTACCCACCGGTTCCATCATCTCTCCTCCCCTCTTTTTATTTTTTATTTCATATTGGCCAATGGATGGCAAGAGGGGTGAGAGAGAGAGAGCAAATAAAGGAGAGAGAGGGGGGGAAGTGGGCACCCCCACCGGTTCCAACCGGTGGGGGGGATGGCCACCGGCTGGACCCCCCACCGGTTGGGAACCGGTGGGGGGTCTCCCCCACCGGTTTTGGGCAACCGGTGGGGGGTTCTCCCCTCCCCATGCTCCTCTTTTCCCACCTTTTTGGCTCTTAATGAGCTCAATCTCTTTGGTTTTCAGATTTCCAGTGTGAAAAGGGGGGTTTTGCCCATTAATTGCAGGTTTGGGCTAGGTGTGAAAGGGATTTAACCCCATTAACTTTATGTTTTGGCCCCATGTGAAAGGGGTTTGGGATAGGATTTAGGAGGGTTTCTGCATGGGATTCTCAACCCATGTGAATGGGGTTAAGATCCCCCATTTAACTCCCCTCTTTTTAATTAACTCTCCCCCCCCATTCTGAATTTTTTAAAGGAGAAAGAGAGGGAGGGAGCCTCTCTTCCCCCCCCACCGGTTTCCCTCTTGGAACCGGTGGGTGGTTCCCCAACCGGTGGGGGGCTTCTCCCCTTCCCTTTTGCCCCTTCTTTTGTAAAAAAAGAGGTTCCAACAAATGCCCCCCACGGGACATGTGCCGGAGGTGAAGACGACGGTGCATGTCCCGTGTCCCATTCGGCTACAAGAATCATCATTTTGCATGCTTGAGGAATTCTCAAATGCGGCATGCCGGTATTATCTTGATGAATTCCCGTTTCTCGCCTCATGTATTTACGGCTATCGGGGGAAGTCAACCGTTGTCTCATATATGCCAGGCGATATATTGCTTTGGTTTGCTGTACATATGCCCCATCTGAGCTTGTCTGGGTCTTGATGACGCTCAATTTTGGTACTTAGACACCTCAAACTATGTCCAGGAAGTCCTGTTTTCATAACTTTTCGACTTTCCGAATATATTTGAAAGTGTCTACCCCTCTGATTATGGGAATCCTCTTGGCCTTCGCGACTTGGAGGTTCTGCGAGAGTTTATGCCATTTGAATCTTTCGACGTTTACTTGGATTCTAGGAGATCTCTTGGCCTTCACGACATGGAGACTCCTTAAGAATACACAGGCGAGTCGTTTAATTCTTCCGGCATTTGCTCTATCTTGGGGTATCAGTACCTTATATTGGCATTTCCAGGAGCTCCGCACGAAGCGTTCTGGACTGGCCTAATATCTGGTTCATAGCAATTTGACTTTGTCCTATGACTTTATTAGGACTCGGTCGATTTTTGCTTTTCGAGACTTTTATTGTAGCTCTCTGGCGCTGACTTCATCTCTCTATCTTCTTGTAACTTGTTGTCTTTGTCTTCATGGCCTTCATGGGAGTTCCTCATATGGCAGGGCATGGGGAGGACAATATCCCCTTCCTACTAATTGTCGAGTAACTCTTGGCCAAAGCGAGCCGAGACTGAAACTATCGAGACAGGCTGTGCAGCTTGGGTTGCAGAAGCTCCTATGCTTCCAATATCAGAAGGACATTGTCCTTTCTGGTATCGCGGACACCCATATCGCCGCTCTGCGTCAGAATGCATATGTTCCTGAGGCTCCACTGGAGGGAGAATTCTCATTTTGTGGCGACCATCGAACACCGCTTCGACTGATATTCCGGGGGTGGAGTCGAATTTCTTCAACAGGATTGAAGTTTTCCATTTGCTGAAGAACTCAAACTACCCTGCGTGTTCATCTCGAACTCCAACATTGCTCCAGTGTATCGCAAATATTCTGCTGAAGATAAATGCTAAGTTTGAGTGGTACGGACCATTTATTATATGTTGCACGTATTCTCTCTTTCTTATGTAACTAATACTAGCGCCTTTTCAGGTTTTCACCAGTATTAGCCCCCCTCTTATTTTTACCTGTGCGCCCTTGCGGGTTTTCACACAGCGGGGTTACCCGATTTTGCCTAAGGTGCCCTTTCGGGTTTTCACCTTAGCTGGGTATAAGACATTTTTACCCTTAACCGATCCCTTTGAGGACGAGATCGATTAAGTCCGTCGGGGCATCTCGTTTTTAAGCCCCATTTTTTTTTTTTTTTTTTTTTTTTAAAACTAATACCAGCGCCCTTTCAGGTTTTCACCAATATTAGCCCCCCTCTTATTTTTGCCTGTGCGCCCTTGCGGGTTTTCACACAGCGGGGTTACCCGATTTTGCCTAAGGTGCCCTTTCGGGTTTTCACCTTAGCTGGGTATAAGACATTTTTACCCTTAACCGACCCCTTTTGAGAATGAGATCGATTAAGTCCGTCGGAGCACCTCATTTTTAAGCTCCTTTTTTTTTTTTTTTTTTTTTTTTCAACTAATACCAGCGCCTTTTCAGGTTTTCACCAGTATTAGCCCCCTCTTATTTTTGCCTGTGTGCCCTTGCGGGTTTTCACACAGCGGGGTTACCCGATTTTGCCTAAGGTGCCCTTTCGGGTTTTCACCTTAGCTGGGTATAAGACATTTTTACCCTTAACCGATCCTTTTGAGGACGAGATCGATTAAGTCCGTCGGAGCACCTCATTTTTAAGCTCCTTTTTTTTTTTTTTTATTGTTATTATTATTATTATTTTTTTGGTGGAGAATTACGGTTTCCCTGATAACCGCTCAGAAATATATGTAGGGAACTAAGTCTTCCCTGAGAACCGATAATGAATTTTATGTAGGGAACTGAGTCTTCCCTGAGAACCGATAAGGAATATATGTAGGGAACTGAGGCCTCCCTGTGAGCCGATAAGAGATATATGTGGGGAATTGAGTCTTCCCTGAGAACCGATAAGAAATATATGTAGGGAACTGAGTCTTCCCTGAGAACCGATAAGAAATATATGTAGAGAATTGAGTCTTCCCTAAGAACCGATAAGAAATATATGTGGGGAACTGAGTCTTCCCTGTGAGCCGATAAGAAATATATGTAGGGAACTGAGTCTTCCCTGAGAACCGATAAGAAATATATGTAGAGAATTGAGTCTTCCCTAAGAACCGATAAGAAATATATGTGGGGAATTGAGTCTTCCCTGAGAACCGATAAGAAATATATGTAGGGAACTGAGTCTTCCCTGAGAACCGATAAGAAATATATGTAGAGAATTGAGTCTTCCCTAAGAACCGATAAGAAATATATGTGGGGAACTGAGTCTTCCCTGAGAACCGATAAGGAATTTATGTTGGGAACTGAGGCCTCCCTGTGAGCCGATAAGAAATTATATGTAGTTTTCGAGAAACGGGGGCTCTAGGTAGCCGTGGATTTGGGATACAACGGCTCCCGAAGACCAAATATTTTGAGACACAATGCCCCCCAGAGGCGAATTCCGGGCTTTAATGCCTCCCGTAGGCAAAATATGAACTTCAGGATTCAAAGCCTCCGGCAGGCGAAATATGAATTCTAGGATTTAAAGCCTCCTGCGGGCGAAATATGAATTCTAGGATTTAAAGCCTCCCGTAGGCGAATTATGAATTTTCAGGCTATAAAGCCTCCTGTAGGCGAATATGGATTTCCAGGCCACCAAGGCACACCAGTGGGACTAGCGTATACCAGGGGCAATATTAGGGTATAATGTCCCTTTGGGGCGAATTCGACCGCCTTCAGCACGCCGATGGGACTATAGCATATGGGTATGCCGATGGGACTAATGTATGCCCAGGGAAGATTCAGGATACATTGCCTCCTCGGGGCGATAGGAAAATTTTCAACCCTTTTATGGCATGCCAGCGGGACTGGCGTATGCTCAGGGAAGACTTTAGGATACAATGCCTCCTTGGGGCAAAGAAAATTTTCAACCCCTTTATGGCATACCGGTGGGACTAGTTTAAGCCAAGGGGAGGATTTAGGATATATTGCCTTCTCAGGGCGGCTATGAAAATCTTCAGGGTATAACGCCTCCCCGGGGCAGATTCCGGAGTTTAACGCCTTCCGCGGGCGAATGTCGGAGTTTAACGCCTTCCGCGGGCGAATGCCGGAGTTTAACGCCTTCCGCGGGCGAATGCCGGAGTTTTACGCCTTCCGCGGGCGAATGCCGGAGTTTAACGCCTTCCGTGGGCGAATGCCGGAGTTTAACGCCTTCCGTGGGCGAATATGGAAATCTTCAGGGTATAATGCCTCCCCGGGGCAGATTCCGGAGTTTAACGCCTTCCGCGGGCGAATGCCGGAGTTTAACGCCTTCCGCGGGCGAATGCCGGAGTTTAACGCCTTCCGTGGGCGAATGCCGGAGTTTAACGCCTTCCGCGGGCGAATATGAAAATCTTCAGGGTATAACGCCTCCCCGGGGCAGATTCCGGAGTTTAACGCCTTCCGTGGGCGAATGCCGGAGTTTAACGCCTTCCATGGGCGAATGTCGGAGTTTAACGCCTTCCGTGGGCGAATGCCGGAGTTTAACGCCTTCCGTGGGCGAATGCCGGAGTTTAACGCCTTCCGTAGGCGAATGCCGGAGTTTAACGCCTTCCGTGGGCGAATGTCGGAGTTTAACGCCTTCCGCGGGCGAATGCCGGAGTTTAACGCCTTCCGTGGGCGAATGTCGGAGTTTAACGCCTTCCGCGGGCGAATGCCGGAGTTTAACGCCTTCCGTGGGCGAATGCCGGAGTTTAACGCCTTCCGCGGGCGAATGCCGGAGTTTAACGCCTTCCGTGGGCGAATTATGAATTCTGGGATTTAATGCCTCCCGTAGGCAAATTCCGGAGTTTAACGCCTTCCGCGGGCGAATATATGAATTTTCGGGATTTAACGCCTCCCGTAGGCTAATTCCGGAGTTTAACGCCTTCCGCGGGCGAATATATGAATTTTCGGGATTTAACGCCTCCCGTAGGCTAATTCCGGAGTTTAACGCCTTCCGCGGGCGAATTGTGAATTCTGCATTGCATGATATTTTTGACGGCAAATATTTTCTTTCGAGGTGAATCACCCACAATTATGTGACATCTTTCAAGAATATGCCTGTGTATTTGCCTTGGGTATAACAGGAACGGGGATAATCTCCTCAGGCTGTATCGATTAGAAGGGCGAGTTTTCCCACTTCCTTACCGGGTCGGGAGGTCATCGTCATCATCGCCTCGGTCGTAGCCCTTGATGGGACATTATTGTACCACCAGTGTGGTACCAAGGGTTTATTCGTCATTGGCGACTCTGATATCCTCCCTGGGTAGGGATGTGGGAAAACTCGATCTCTACCCTCAACAGGCTGAGAGAGTTCTCCCCCCGTCGGGGAACAAATATGCGGCTTTATGAGCCTATGTATTCGCGTACGAACATTATTGGCTTTTCTTGGCGCAAATAACTTTAATGCGTTGTCCCCCGACGGGTTGCAGGATGCTGTTTTTTTTTTTTTTTTTTATTAATATACAATACTAACATCGGCGCTCTTACGAGTTTTCACCGAAGCTAGCCCCTTTTATTTTTGCCTGTGCGCCCTTGCGGGTTTTCACACAGCAGGGTTCACCCATTTTTGCCTGAAGCGCCCTTTCGGGTTTTCACCTCAGCTGGGTTTTAGACTTTTTTGCCCTTAATTGGCCCCTCACAGGAGCGGGACCAATCAAGTCTGTCGGGGCACCCCATTTTTAAGCCCCAAAGTTTTTTTTTTTTTCTTTTTTTCTTTTTTTTTTTGCTCATGGATCTGCGAATTACACTCAATGTGTAATCGTATGTGGCTGTGGGGGATTTACCAGGTATTTCCCCATATTTATCTTTCCTTCTTGAATAAGCTTTTCTACTTCATCTTTGAACATAAAGCAACGTTCAATTGGATGGGTGATGAAGCGGTGGTATGGGCAGTAATTAGGTGCATCTACCCGATGTATTTCTTCTTCCCTTTTTGGCTTGGGCAGAATAATTACTTTTCTGCTCATACATAACTCGAAGAGTTCTTTGGTCTTTTCCTTTGGAAAGGAGTATGGTCTCTTGAGCCTTTTTGCCAGGGATTCAGCATCTTTAAAACTTATCCATGTTTCTGCACCAGCAACTTGCTTTCCTCGGGAACTTTGCCTAGCTGCAAAGGTGGCCTCGAGAGTATTGTCGTGACTTTCACGACCTTTGCATTTGAGCACCACTCCCTCTCGGTACTGGGCTTCTGGTGGTTCATTTAAGTCTATGATAAGTTTGCCCTTATCCTTTAGAGGACGGCTGCATTTTGGTCCTGGCTCCTCAAAGGAGAAGGGCCTATTGATTCTGTCAATTGACATGACTTCTGTCCATTGTCTTGCAAGACCTTCCATTACTTGGGTGAGTTCATACTGCTGATGAGAGATTTGTCTCAGGCTCACTTGGATCCCCTCCAGTGCTGCCATAATGGACCCCTCGAGAGTGGAAATTGCTGGAGTATATGATGGATTTATCTTCCGCTCCAATGAGATTTGCTGGTGAGAGAGTTGTATCAGACTCATCTGAATCTTCTCTAGTGTTGTCATGATAGACACTTCTTGAGTGGAAGTTGCTGGAACATATGATGGTGTTGCCTCCTGTTCCGGCAAAACTTGCTGATGGGAGAGCTGTGACATATTCATCTGAATCTCCTCCAGTGCCGCCACGATAGACCTTTCTGGAATGGAAGTCGCTGGAGCGTATGATGGTATTGCCTCCTGCTCTGGAGGGGCATCCATATTCTTATTTGTAAGATCTTCTTCTGAAGAGTTTTCATCCATATGGACGACATTTGCTGTAAATGTTTGTCTGGGCATTCGATGTGGTTGAGGCGGGTCTACCAGGTATTTCCCCATCTCCACGGCCCCTTCTCGGATAAGCATTTCAATTTCCCCTTTGCATATATAACAATCTTCTATTGCATGTCCCAACATACGATGGTACATGCAATAGTTGGGTTCATCTATTTTACCAACTTCTGCTGGTCTTTTTGGTTCGGGTAGCATCAAGAGATTGGCCCGCATGCAGACATTAAACAACTCTCTAATATCCTCTCTTATGAAAGAGTAAGCCATTTTCCTTCTCTCATTAAGGGTGGCATATGATCCCCTTCTATTAGATGTTGAGGCATTTACATTGTTCTTGCCCCCTGTATTTTCTACAGCTGAGGCGAAGTCTATAGCATTGGCCTCTTCTGTATCCATATTTTGCTTCTTTGGGATTTTCCCCCCAATGGAGGCAATGGTTGGATGGTCTGCATAGAATATTTCGACCTCCGTCACAATGTTATTTAGTTGATCAAAGTTCTTGACATTTGCGCCAATCAGCTTTTCACTTATTTCAGGCTTTAAGCTCCTTTTGCACAATCGTACCGCATCCTCGTGGGTCGGCGGATTGTCGCATTTCATACAGAGGTTCCGCCATTTTTTGATATAGTCGGTGGCGGATTCATTCCTGCCTTGCTTTAGTGTCACCAATTCAGTGATTGTGACCTTTCGTTCCGACACCTTGAAACGATCGAAGAACTTTTTCTGCATTTCCTCCCAACTGTTGATAGAGTTAGGCTTCAACTTTGCATACCATTGGAATGCAATGCCCGTGAGAGAGGTAGAAAAGAACCTCAGAAGATAGGCCTCATCAGTAGCCAGCTCTCCCAAGTCACTCATATAGTGGGCTATATGCTCTTGAGCTGAGCCCTCCCCGTCATATCTTGTTACTTTGGGGCACTTATTGTGATCTGGCGGGAGCTTCTTGAACATATGACGTATCGGAAATGGCACTTTGTATAAGTCGAATGTGCCTATTCCGTCGTCTTGTTTTGTTATTTTGGCTTCAACAATTTGCTCAATAAGATGTTTCTGCAATGCCGTAGCATCATCTGCAGAAGCATGGGATTGCCGAGCATTATGATTAGGCTCCACAACCTGATCTTCTTGTATCTCATCAGGGTCGAAGTTGACATCTGCAGCTTGCGGTCTTATCACCGTTGGTATAGGCACTGCCCTTGGAGGTGGTGCATTTACTGGGGGGACTTGAGCTACCCGTTGCTGCTCCTCCATCTTTTGTATTAGGCCATAGAGTAAAGCCTTGAGTTGTTGATTTTCTTGCCTCATCTCCTCTATAGTCTGAGGTTGTATTTGATCTTGAGGTTGTTCTGGAGCGGCTTCAATATCTGAAGCATTTGCCCCGTCTTCATCAGCTCCTCCAGCAGCATTGCTACTGCCAATTTGGGGTGGCTCTGCCCCCTGACTTCCTCGATTCAGCAAGCGCATAGCCTGCTCCATTTGACGGGTTATGGGCCCGACCTGTTGCATCAGATTGATGATATCATTTGGGTCTTCCGGCTGGGAAGGCTGCCGGTTGGTGATATTGGAGGTGTAGCATGTGTAGACCCGTATACTATCTTCCGTCCTTCTGGCAGTTTCCTTCTTTTTGTGAGTCGATCGGACCAATGCGCCCAACCGCTCGAGGACAGATGTCTGTTGCCAGACTTGTTCCTGTGCCTTATAGGCACTTTTTATCTTTTGACCTTGTAAAGAACGAGGCCAGGTAGTTGAGCCGGTTATCTGCCCCTCAGACTCTACGAGCTGTCGAGGCTGTTGTTCTGCTAGGGTATCCCTAGCCTGGCGAATTTTGCGGCCTTCCTTTTTTGTTACCCACATTTCCTTTATGCGGAGGCTCCTATCCTCCGATGGATTGCCCCCAGCCCGAGGCATAAATTTGCCCCCATTCCGAGGCATGGAGTTGCCCCCTGCTCGGGGGGTGGCATTGCCCCCTGCTCGAGACATGTCAGGCTCTGGCATAATTATTGGCTCCCGACAAGCAGTGCCCTTTGGAGTCCTTTTCTTCTTTTCGAACGTTGCCCCATCTTGGCGAACCTTCAATAGAACCCCGAACCGATTCTGGACAGAAACTGTCGGGATATGATGGATCTTAGGAATGATGGGTTGCCCGCCATCCAGACGAATATGCAGGTTCCCCACCAATATAGTTTTCCCCGTCCTGGACGGGCTTGCGGTTAGAACCTTCCGCTTTTGCCCCCCGTTGGACGAGGAGGTTGGAGAGATGCTGATGGTATTCACGGCAAGCACTCGCTCATATCGGCCGCCGTTGTTGCATGTTCTGGCGCGAGAAGCGCACCTCTTCTTCTTCTTTTCCGGAGCAGGCTCCGGTGCCGGAACGACCCCCAAAAAGTATGGAGATCCTATCACTGCGGGGAAGTCCCCGAAGCATGTTGGTGTGGTCAGATATCCACACTGTACGTGGGTCGCCACCACAAGTGGGCCATACATGACCCTTGCCGCCATCGTCGTCTTTTAAGCAGAAACTCGATCACCTGCATAAGACATGACAAAGTTAGTAGTAGAGTTGTGGTGAGGGCATCACCGGACGGAGAGATGAAGGGAAAGAGAGGTCCCACCGGGCGTGCCATCTGTTTGGGACCTGACCTAGACACATCTCTCCTATGTCGGATTATTCGGAAATCCATTTTTTTTGTTTTTATCTAGAGGATTTATAGGTCGGTTTTATATTTTATTATCGGACTATGAGAGCTTGGGATTAGCCCTCAGGGAATCCGGGACTTCGAATCAAGCGAAGATTCGAGTATATGACCTCTCTCCACTGACCTCGGTCAGTGTTAATTACGCTGAGCGACTGCTCGGCAACCCTTGATTAACCGTCCGGATGATGCCCTTAATCATGCAAAACTACTACTATAGGCAGCGCATGCATATGAAGATATATTTTAGGTTAAACTCTTGGCCTCACCCAAGTTTAGGATGTGTTTATATGATTTTGGATTGATTCCAAGCTATCTGGATTAATTCCAAGTATATTGGATTGACTCCAAGTATTCTGGGTTGATTCCAAGTATTTTAGACCCATAAGGGTATTTTTGTAATTATGTCAAGTTGGAGGGTATAGGGAGATTATGGTTATTTAAGTGTATGAAATGAGTTTTAGTGATTCAGGAAGGTTTCAAAACCTTAGGAGGCATTTTAGGGTTATTTCAAGTGTGTTTGGATTGTAAGGGTATCTTAGTAATTTTACCCAAATTTGATTTTTAGACTTAAAGTCTATTTTTATATTTTTCTGAGATTTTTATTTATTTTTATCATATTGAGGGTATTTTGGTAATTTTACCCATCTTATTAAAGTTTGGAGGGTATTTTGGTCATATGAGAGATTTTGATATTTTTAAGGATTTTCTGTGATTTTTACAGATTTTTAACATGTATGAGGGTATTTTTGTAATTTGTATCAAGCTTTAGGGGCATTTTAGTCATTTCAGAATTTTATGTATTTTCAGATTTGGTTCTCTGTTTTTTACTGGTTTTTACTGAATTTTACTGATTTTTTTATTAATTTTACTGATTTTTACTAATTAATTAGGTATATGAAGGATATTTAAGTTATGTTTTGGATTTATGTAATTTTCAGATTTTGTTTTCTGATTTTTACTGTGTGTTACTGATTTTTACAGAATTTTTCTGATTTTTATATTTATTTTATTAATTTTAGATAATTTTCGCAGATTTTATTAATTAATTAAGTATGTGGAGTATTTAAGTCATTTTTAACTTAAGTATATTATTTTATGAGTTAATGTTTCATTATTAAGTTTTAATTATGAGTTTAAGATTAGTTATGTATGGGGTGAGGCCAATGATATTTTAGAATATTTAATTATAAGTTTTATGTATTTTAATTAGTTATAAAACTAATTATTTTGCATATGAAAATATAGTAACATAGTGTTACTTAAATATTAAGTCCATGAACACACATGCACACACATATGCTCAAAGAACAACATGGGCATTTCATTCATTATTTCGGCATAATCCCGTCTTATAGGACGGTGATTTTACAACATAAATTTGGCAGAGCTTCCCCTTAGGAATAAACCTTAGGAAGAGAGCCCTCCAAGAAAATATCGCCTCCAAATCGCAGCAAACCCGGGCAAGAGCACCGGATTTGGTCTTCAAATTGGCAGAGTCTCCCCTAGTGAATTTTGGGCCAAATGGGCATGCCTTTCTCCTTACCCCTTGGGGGGTATTTATAGGCCATGGGGGCCTCAACCGGTGGGGGTACCCACCGGAATTCTTTGAGGTGGGGGGTACCCACCGGTTCCATCATCTCTCCTCCCCTCTTTTTATTTTTTATTTCATATTGGCCAATGGATGGCAAGAGGGGTGAGAGAGAGAGAGCAAATAAAGGAGAGAGAGGGGGGGAAGTGGGCACCCCCACCGGTTCCAACCGGTGGGGGGGATGGCCACCGGCTGGACCCCCCACCGGTTGGGAACCGGTGGCGGGTCTCCCCCACCGGTTTTGGGCAACCGGTGGGGGGTTCTCCCCTCCCCATGCTCCTCTTTTCCCACCTTTTTGGCTCTTAATGAGCTCAATCTCTTTGGTTTTCAGATTTCCAGTGTGAAAAGGGGGGTTTTGCCCATTAATTGCAGGTTTGGGCTAGGTGTGAAAGGGGTTTAACCCCATTAACTTTATGTTTTGGCCCCATGTGAAAGGGGTTTGGGATAGGATTTAGGAGGGTTTCTGCATGGGATTCTCAACCCATGTGAATGGGGTTAAGATCCCCCATTTAACTCCCCTCTTTTTAATTAACTCTCCCCCCCCATTCTGAATTTTTTAAAGGAGAAAGAGAGGGAGGGAGCCTCTCTTCCCCCCCCACCGGTTTCCCTCTTGGAACCGGTGGGGGGTTCCCCAACCGGTGGGGGGCTTCTCCCCCTCCCTTTTGCCCCTTCTTTTGTAAAAAAAGAGGTTCCAACAGGCGGCGGCGGAGACTGTTGTGGGCGAGCAGAGGACAGCGGCGGCGAGGTGTAGGGGCAGAGGGCAACGGGGGCGGCGAGGTGTGGCAGCGGCGAGGTGCGGCGGCGTGGCGGCGGCAGCGGTAGGGGCCCAGAGCCTATTGCTCTGATACCATGTTGATTAGAGGAAAGATCTCATTCAATTAACCTAATAGAGGAGAACAGTACCTTATATACCTGGACACACACAACATTGTGTCCTAGGAACACTATAAGCTAAAGCTAATATCCTGAACTCTAACAAAGGAGAATGCAATTTTGGATCTTGCCTCTTGCACCCTTTCTAGCATTTTATTGTCCACCTTCAGGTCTAGCAATCTCTTCAATTGTGATCCCAAGACCCCAGTGGACTGCTGGCTGTCACCTTCAGGTCTAGCAATCTCTTCAATTGTGATCCCAAGACCCCAGTGGACTCGCTGGCTGTCACAGAATAATTTGTGGTCAAACAAGAGCATAGCAACACTTCTCTTTGGGCTGTCTGGGGAAATTAAAAAAAAAAGGACGAAAAAGAAATCTAAAGATTTGGAGGCCTGAGAATTCAGAATAACCTATGGAGGAATTATTTGAAAGGGATCTAAGATTCTAGGTCTTGGTTTTCTCTTGGAAGGGAGTTGGCAGTAGCAAAGGTTGCAGCCTCAGGGGTCAGGACAGCAACAACCTGGGCATGATGACTGGCTACACCAAGAACTGTGCAGCAACACAACAAGGTGCTGTCAGCAGCAGCCAACTCAGGTAGGCTATGCTGCAAATTATGTAGATGTGGGACGAAAAGCAGCTGCGAAAAATGATGTTGGTATAGGCATCCAACAATTTGATGTTGATTGTAAAGACTGGGGTATTGGGAATGCTCCTGGAAGGAGGGAATACGCACTCTCACACTGCTTCTATAGGTCCATGAGGGCCAATAATTCAAATGCAGTGGCATACACAACAATTTGTGGGTTTTCTCCAATTTCATTGGCCTAATGGACTCGAGAGTCGAGAATACTATTTATAAAAAAGAAATCACCGGAGTTTGCAATTCAAATCCTAAACAAATGATTTATGGAACTCTCATGTGCTTAGGAAGAAACTATCACAAACTGATCTACATTGCCAAAGATGCCAATTAACTCAAAAAATGGTTCAGATTTCCCTACACTACTGAAGTTTATCAGAGAAATGCTAGGCCCACGTTATAACAGCCGTTTTCCCAACTAAACAGGCATCTTTGATGCAGCTGATGCTTGGATAGCTGCCAACAAAGACTCCAATCCAAATCAACACCCAACTGCTTGGGAGAATATGTCTCCGACAATGAAAGAAACTATCCATCTTGCAGATGGTTGACATCCTTGAACATAAAACTATAAATCACCTATATCTGCCTGAACCTTACAACTGATCATGCCAGTCTGATTGGTAGAAGATGCCATAACAGCTACAGTGCCAGCTAAGCCCTGAAAGCCACAATGGGAAATCAAGGACGATGAATTCCGGAAAAAAACCAAGTTGGGTGCTGGTGGGACCAATGGGGACATAATGCTCAGGAAGCATGTTAATGTAAAAAGCTCAGAATAGCAGGGACAGTGTAAGTGTCCAAGGGATCTCTACCCCACATTGAAGATTAAATAGATTCCCAAGGTTGACAGAGGATCATACACAGCATCATTCCCAATTGTCTTACAATATCAAATGGACCTGAGCTCCAAGGGAGAAACACCTCTCTCACTCCCTTCGGTAAATTCTCAACCCTCCCCAACATCAATCTCACAATGCTCACAAAGGACAATAATGTCTGCTGAAGGTGTTGCATGCTACTATATGGCATTCTTTGCATTGCATGATAATGAAATGCAAACAACTCGTGCAACCTATCATGAATGAGAGGAGATGAAACCACAAGTGTCAACAAACAATGTCTTGTAAAGCACATGAGATTAAGGAATGAGATAGCAAGCAAACATACTAAGGAATGAACTCACTGTCCAGCCTGGTGTATAGTACCAATCAATATTTGCACAAATCAACTGGACTCCCTAATGATAATGACCATCAACCAATTAACCAGGGGAATGTGCACTAAAACCAACTAGTGTTAAAGCTAGACACAAAATGTATAGGCGAAAGTGGAACATCAACGATGAAACCCCCCCAACCCCCAAGAGAACTTTATCATACACACCCATACACATACATGCTATCTCAAGACAGCCTGCACATATAAAGGTAATGGTAGGCTCCATTAGATGATAGGGGTAAAATCACATACAAAGGCAATGGTAGGACTATATCTGATAGAAGTAGGGGTAAACTCTATGGCATGCTTAGCCCACTATGTGAAGTGCTCTGCAAACCATCAACATCAAGATCCTCCAAGTTCTCAACCGTGTCCTCTATTACGCTCCCATGTATTGAGTAATGAGCAAAATCCAGAACAAACTTAAGGAAATATGACCTACTGGCCTGAGCAAGAGGTTACGGACATCTGAACAAAGTTCACTATATGCTACTACTGGATAAAGGTCCATCAATGAGTGACATGTAGAATCCCACCCCCCCCACCCTAACCCCCCAACCCCCCCAAACCCAAAAGGAAGGTAAAAAGAACAACGTACATAAGGAGATGCTGAGAAGAAGAGATGTTCTATCAAGTGCATAGCATCGATCCAGATTACTGGTGGCATAGTAAGGTTTAAATCTCAAATGGATCTGGATTAGGTCCATGAGCTGATCCCATGTTCATAGAAAAGATCTTGTTATTTAACCTTTTTGTTTATTTTTGGTGATGATGACAACAATTGGTTCGATGGATGGACAATAAATTCTGAGTGGGAATCCTTTAATAGTATCAGATTGGTGAATGCAAAAGAATTTCAAATGAAAAGTCGACAAAAGCTATATAATTACAAAATCCCATTTCTTAACACTGACATCTATTCCTTGAAGTGGGAAATGCAAGTCTGAACCATTTCAGAAACATAGTAATGAACAGATCATATTTTTGTCCGTGCAGTATGCAGACCTGATGCTTAATTTACACTGCCTTGAATGGTGCCAACTTGATTACTTAGAGCCGAGTTTAGTGTGATCAAATGGTCTCAAATTGCCATGGTTACAAATTTTAAACTGTAACCAACAACGTCACAGTAAGCAGCCTCATGACAAAATGCTTCATGTTTGGTCTATTACTTTCTAACCCTCGATTTACTTCAATATGTGTCAGTTGGTACTCAGCAATAATTCTACATCAGTAAGACAAACAATTTAGAAGGATACCACCAAACCAACAAATTGGCTTCTTGTGGCATAAAATTCTAGGATAAGACATCTCTGTAGTTGCATGGATGTAAGTCTCTTGCAGAATTGGAGGCAAACTAAACAGAAAAACCTAATAAACTGAGATGTCTAAAAGAGATCAGGTTACCTGGATTTTGAAACTGCTAAGCATCAACGAGCAGCCCAATGCCACAAGGCTCCCACCACTACAGAGTCTAGGGAGGGGCAGCCTTACCATTGCTTTTTGCAAAGAGGCTGTTTCCGGATTTGAAACTATTCAAGCATCCCCTCCAAAATACATGCATGGCAAACTCCTTTCCCTCCATTCCCATATCGCAACTTTTGTACTGCAATTCGGTTGAGATGCACACAAAAACATATACATTTGAGGATCAAGAATCTTGAATTACTCACTATTGCCTTTACACTGCTGTAGTTGCAATAATTTAACATTCTTTTTCAAGGTATGAGACAACAATTTAACTGAAAAGGATAACAAAAATCAAGCCGATTTAGCCTAGACTTTGCAGCCTAGTTGCAACAAGTATCTTGTTTAGTAATATACAATCCCAGTAAATATAATGATGCACAGGAACTCCCTTTCCCCAAGCCCATAAGGTGTCGAAATGACAACTTTGAATATCACAGCACCACAAATAGTCAAACATATTACACATATTTTCCTGTAGAGTAGGCACTTCCAATAAGTTGACCAGTGACCACTACTTTGACCTTTCAATTATAAACTGAGACAACAAATTGAAAGTTGAATCTATGCAATTTTATGACTAAGTAACTCCAGTTACCTTCCTCAAATCCCTAATCATTTCCACTCCCTCAGATCCTCTCCCTTATCAACATAACCTATTGAGAACAAATAGATATAATCAACATAATTTTAGCAGCATAGAAATCATCAATTATGTGAGTATTACAAAGACATTGAGAACCATACATAACTTCAAACTCCTTGGTAAGGTTAAAAGCCAGTATGCATCAACCTTTACATAAGACAGTTCGTGGGTTATTCTGGCACAAACCCAAACAGAGCCTATAACAGAGGGAGGGATCCTTTTGTTATTTTAGGCAGAGGATTCATTTACCTTTTCCTTTCCAAGTGTCTGCTTTCGTTGTTTAAGACAGGAGAGTGGAGTGGTAAATTCTTTCAGCACACCCTTGGGATGTTCTTCTTTCAAGACAAGTCAATTTGTCCTCCCATGTTGCTATTAATTTTCTTTCCCCATAGAAGCTTTGTTCAACTATCGCATTTAGGAAAGAAAAAGAAAAACAGATTCCACTTGGGGAGCAAAATGCAACGATCATGCAGGCATTCTCTAAGGAAGACATTTGCTAAGTATGTATGCAGTAAATATTGGCTTTTTCATAAAGTGACGAAGAATGGACGAAGAAACCATAATAAGGAACCCAACTTACAGAGAACAAGAGCTTGATCGTTTTTCTACAATAAAAAATGACAAAATTCAGTTCTGACCATCTGTAAGCACAAGCTTTAGAACAAAATCAACTAGCCCTATGTGGACACCTCCCAATATATTCGCCAGAAACTAGCAAGTTCACATCCCCTTTCTACAATCACGGTGAGTCGGTGACCAGCCGCTAATATCACTGCATTCGGCTAAATTCTCCACATGCTTCATTAGTAACACAAAAAATCCTTTTACCAGCACTACAAACAATTCCGTCGGATCGCAAAGCCGAAGCAGACATGGCACTGGGGATGAAACAATTACCTGGGGGCGCTTGCCGGGCACCGGCTATGCCAAAGCTGGAAGCCGAGAATTTCTGCACTGCATCGAACCATGAAACGAAATCAACAACAACAAGAACAATAACAACAATTCGTAAAACGAAATGGAGGATTCAGCAATAACAATTGAAACCCTAAAAGCGGTACCTTCACCTTCGTCCTTTTCACCTTCTCCACGGAAAGGTGGGCATGCCCCTGGTGGAGCTAGCTCCTAGCATGGCAGGTCCGTAAATGTGATAGATATGTCAGGGCAAACGAGGAACTTAAATTTGCCGAAGGTTGCATAGTCAGGCGAGAAGACTAAAATAACCCTCAATTTGAGCAGCCAGCGGGGATGCGTGTGAACTCTCCGGAGTCCCCATGTTTTGTTGAAAGAAAGATGTGGTCCACGATGGAGCCACGTGGATCACAAGGGCTACAGGGCGATCCGTCGGATGCCAATCAGCTAACTAAACTTTAATTTAATTACTATATCAGCCAAATTAAATTATTATCCACACAGGCAGAGTGACTTATCTCGCACGCCATCCCAATACTTGAATTACCCGTTATGCCCGGAAGATGCCACCGTGGCATCGCCTTCATGGAATTACCGCCAATGCCCTCCCACCGCCTCGACGACCCTTTAAAAGAAAGATAGCGGAGAGGGAGACCCCTTCCCCTCTCCAAAGAAACCTATCTTCCTCTGTTCCCCGATGCGCCTCCCCCTTCTTCCCTCTCCAGCAGGGGATCCTGCTGGGGCCATGACGATGGCGAAGGAGGCGTACCCGCCGCCGGCGGCCTTCCGCGTGCTGTTCTCCGACGGGGATCGCGAGGTCGACATCGGGGAGGTGGCGATCGACCCCGGCCTCCGCTTCAAGAAGTTCCAATTCATCGTCAGCGACATGATAGGGGTCTCCCCGCATCAGATCGCGCTCTTCCTCGTCCGCCAGAAGAAGGCCCGGCTGTCTGCGGAGGCCCGCAAGAGGACGCCGATCGACGAGGGGACGGACTTCGCTGCCCTGGCGCGCGAGAGGGATTGCCTCGTCCTCGCCCAGCTAAAGCGCACGAGGAGGGACAGGCGCGGGAGGGGCCGGCGGAACCACGCCGGAACCGGCGTCGGGGGCGGGGGTGACGAGTTCTTCCCGCTGGAGAAGAACCAGGCGCGGGTGCCAGAGAAGACGATCCTGAGGCGGCCGGCGGAATTCTATGGCGGCGTCCCGGCCATAGGGCGCATGGCTCCCCCGGCGGAGAACGGCGCGGGGCTGATGGGGCTGTTCAATTACGAGGGTCTGCGGAACCTGCAGCTGCAGAGGGAGAGGTACCTGCTCTCAACGGCCGCCGCCGCCGCCGCCCTCTACCCATACGCCGGTGCCGCAGCGCCTCTTTTCGTCCGCGACCCGCCGATATCCGCCGGGGGGCCGCCGGCGGTGTGCGGGGTGTGCGTTGCGGCGCGGGAGAAGCCGGCGGCGTTCCACTGCTGCGTCTACGACACAGTCGTCGCCGAGGGTTTCCGTTCCAACGTCGGCCCCATCGAGAGGCCGCCCAAGGCTCGAGTCCACGCCCCCGCATAGAAGAAGATTTTTTTTTAACTTCCCTTTTCTTTTTTTTTTTCATGCCCTCCGAAAAAAAACACTTGGTGGTTTGCAAAGCTCTCCGAATGAAGATAGAGAGAGAGGGGGGGGGGCGGGGGGGGGGATAACAGAATTAGATAGAAAAGTATCTGGTATACAGTAAAGTGTCCGGAGGGGATACGCGTATACGTAGCCGTATGGATACGGCGGTAAGCGGGCTTCCTAAACAGGCCCGAAGGGCGTGGTGTGTTTCTCGTTTGAAACATGGTTGCTCTATTTATTCTGGTCGAAGAAAAATTGTGTGATGGGGAATAGCAAGTAGAGAGAGGTTTTGTTATGGTTTAGGAAGAATAATATTGAGGGGAAATATACGAGAGTAAGAGGAAAAGGAAACGGTCATTGAATGCGTTTGTTGTGATGTGGAAGGCGTGTTTTGTGGTGTGAGGACAGGAAGGGATGAAAAGTGGCTTGTTCTCCATTGCTTGTTTAAGTTGTCCTCCTCCTACTGTTTGCTTGTTTCTTTCACTTGTTGCGGTTGTTGAAACGTTTCAAGGGTTGCGTTGCGAGTGATGCACTGGCGTCTTAATTATTCCCAAGCAAGCCTTAATTCTGCTTATTTTTGCTTAACTACAGTATAAGTTTGAGGTTATTGTTCTGGAAGACCCACCCACCGCAAGGGGATGGCCGTGGGGTTAGGAGGGACGGTGGGTGCTACAGAGGGTTTCAGAATAATTATCTCGTTGTGGGGCTGTTTATATATAATTAGCTTATTATTATTATTCTGTCCACGTGACAGCTAACCAGTGGTTCTAGTTGTCTCCAGTACAGCATCAGCGGCATGCTGTCATCGCGCTGGTTCTCGCTGTCTGGGATGGTTTTACAGATGTTCGTGGCTGAACGGAGCCCTTGACCTTTGTTGTTCGAGATTCTATCTTTGTTCTCATAGGAAAAAGTTTACACTTGCTTTCGTGCTTATCATCTTTATTTCTATTTTAAAAAAATTATCAAAGACTAATATATAGATAATATCATGATTCCATCGTATAAGCATAATTTAAAAAATTGTAAATATGTAAATAGAATTTTGTAGCACGTAGCTGTTTGTTGATAATGTTGAGGAGAAAAAGAAGTTTGTCAAGCTTTTTCGCGGTTCTCTATTTTTGGTTCTCTCACCCGAACAGCACTAAACCATTCGGCCAAGTGTTTTTAATTCTTTGTAATTCAACAGACTTCTTAAGAAAGGGGGATGAATGTTTTTCTTTACACATCAGATATTTGAATATGACCAAAAAAACATTCAAGGTATTCGATTCAGTACTTTATTTTATGATTTTAAAATAAATATTCAAAATATTTATTTATATGTTAAACATTTAGCATTAGTTCAGTTAAATTATTTATATTTTAAATTTTAATAATTGTATTTTATTATACATTAATATCCACGTGTTTATTCATTTTTATTTATCTTTAGCCATCTTCCCACGGATACCACCCTTTCTGCCTAAAATTCTAAAATCTCGTGGGAAGTCTTTTATTTGCCACCGTGTCAAATTCTTATTTTGTTGATCCCTTTCTAGGATCACATCCTTACAGTAGAGATGTTCCGTTTGGACTCCGCAAAAATCAGCATTTACACGTGGTCGGTTGCAGATGGGGTCGGGGCAGTGGCTGCAGCGGAAGAGCGAGAAGGGTTCATTGCGGTGTGGGATTCTGTGGCGGGTATTACTTGATGATCCAGTGGGCAGCCGGTATTATTTATTAAAAAAATTAGCATTTTTTAGGTGGGTCTTATTCAACTTGCATAATTATATAATCTTATCTCTAATTAGATGATTCAAAAAATCTAGAAAATAAAAAATTAAAGTCTCAGAAAATAATAAAGGATAACTTTTTACTGTTTGTTAGGATTTGATTTTTTATTTTATAATTTTTTTACCAATCAGCGATCGTATTATATGACCATGCAGGACAATAATTTTAAATAAAAACATCAACCGCTGGACAATAATGGAACCCACCAAAAAAAATCTCAATTTTTTTAAAATAAAAATATCGACAGCTAGTACACCAAGTAATATTCTTCTATGGCAGTCTACATGGGGCCTTCAGGTCATTGAGCAAACTTATTGGCGAGGAGTCTAATATTAACAAGCAAACCAGAAAATTTTATGATGCTTAAGCTAGAACATGAGATACGGAGAGAGCATGTGAGGGTCCTATTAGAAATAACAAGGGTATGTACAATACCTATTTCCTCTCCCGTTGGAACATGAGGAACATTTTTTTAAAAATGAGTAATACTTGTTATAATGCAAGTCAACAGCCATCTGATTTACGTCGAACCTCTCTAATTAATTCATCCTTCAATGTGATCTTTAAATATTTTAGAATTATTTGATCAGAGATTAGACTGTACAAATAGATAGGCATGAAAAAACCTGACTTGAAAAAATTCAAAAAATTGAATTTGTAGTGCAATTGTACCTTTAGGTGCTAAGTACTTAAAAAAAAAATGCATCCACTACGGGATTAGGCCGTGTTCCCAACTTGAGTTGGAGCAGGAAGGTGCTAAGTAATTAAAAAAAAAAAAAACTCAAGTGTGAAACTTGATCCTAGGTTAGACTACGGTTACCCAAGTTTCAGGTGTAAGTTTAGTGATGCTGACAAAAATCTCAGATACGCTCAGGTTGGCGATTCCGCGGAACTAGTGCCCGCTTATGACTAGTCCTCATACTTTTAACCCTTCGTTACAATTAAGGTGATGTGACTAAGTTTGTTTGAACCATCCCCTTCCTCTTTTTTTCACGAACACCTATCAATTTTGTGAATCATGAGGTCAGCTAAAAAGTAGCTCTTATCATGGAGTCCCACATCCTTATTCTGTAGGTGGCTGTTTGCTAGATGCCGGTGGGTAAAGTTTACAGTGACATCTCAAATATTAAGAGCGTTTCAATCGCCAAACTATTGCTATGCACAAAAAATTCAAGATCGTCAAGCCTTGAGGCGAGATATTGAATAAAGTTACTCTTAGCTTCGAATAAATAATGCATCGTCAGCTTCTATGAATAACCCTCCACGCTAATGGACGCTGGCTTAGGCTGTATTTGACGCAGCTTTTACTTAGAAGTATTTTTGTACTTCTATTTAGTTATTTTTTATGGAAATACTTAGATTTTAGAAGTCATTTATGTGATATTTTAGGCAATGTTTGGGACAACTTGCATTTGGAAGTATTTTTGTACTTTTATTTAATTATTTTTTTTGTAGAAATCGTTGGATCTTGGAAGTCATTTATGTAGTATTTTGCTCGTATTTTGACTTTCAACCAAAAGTCACAAGATGGAGCTTCCAAGATTAAAGAAAAAGTGAAGTTGTTATGAAAGAATTGATTTTTGTAATAAATCAAAATTACTTATAATCTCTCTCCTTCAACTCATTCTATGTAAAAAGTGGAAGTCAAAAGCTGCTCAATTAAAATTTTTGCCAAACACACCCCTACTTGTGTTTTGACTTCTAATTAAAAGTTGCAAGATGAAATTTTCAAGATTGAAGAAAAGATAAGATTGTTATGAATAGGGGGTGGCAGTTGGGCAGGCTGGGCTGGACTAGGGCTCAATTTGGGACAGCCCAGATTGAAAACGGCCCAGCCAAATTTAGCCCAGCCCAAAATGAACCTAAATTACTGTAACCCAACACAAACCAAACTCAAATCATTAAATTGGGTTGGATTGGATCTGGGCTGGCCCATCTTGGCCCAACGTATTGCAAACTAATGAACTAACATAGTTGCTATGCCATTTGATTTTTACGTGTTGTAATTAAATCCATTATTATTTTAGGCGCAGAATTCTTGAGCTCTACATCCATGGACTTCAACTGAGTTTTTTATCATATCTCATATTGGCCCTCAAAATTAACCATATTAATCCATCAGTATCCCAAGCATTTGCACTTTTTATTCATTCTGCCACTTTCATCAACTTAGGGGACATTTCGTGCGTCGTAAAACATTGTAAAACACTGTAAAAAATTATAACAATAACATTTTATTTACGTTTAGTTTGTTACAAATCATTTTTTATTACTTTTTAGTACATTTAGAACAACATAAATTTTCATATTTTAAAATTGGTTGACCCTCAAAGTCTTTCTTTTAGCTAATTTTGATTTTCATTCCAAAATCAAGGGAGAGCAAAACTGGCAATTTCAAAACTGGTGATTTTAAAATGAAGGATTTTTTTACTATTTTTAAAAATGAAGATTTTAAAACTGAGATTTTATAGCATTTTATGATGCACTAAATGAGTTTTTAATTACCTATGACTTATTTAGGGTCCTTTGATGTGCCAAAAAATACCATAACAGCTTGATATTGAAATCACTAATTTTAAAACTGACGAAAATAATATATTTGATTTACGATTTTAAAATCTTCAATTTTGATATATGGTGGTTTTGTAGTGAAAAGCATAATCAAAGAGGATTCTATAGGACAATCAATTTTAAAATACGGCAATTCATAACACTTCCAAGGTACGAAAAGATTTACAAAACAATTTATGACAATCCAAATATAAGAAAAATGCCGTACAACTGTTTATGATTTTTGCTGCACTTTAAGACAAATCAAATAATCTCTTAATCTATCTTAGAAACAATAATATCTATTTTGAAATCTTTAGTTGCGAAATTAGAAAAAAAAATCTTGATTTTAAAATCATTGGTTGTAAAAAAATGTTCAGTTTTGATTTTTAGACTGAAAACTAAAATCAACTAAAAGAAGGATTTTAGGGGTAAAGTGATTTTAGAACACGTCAATTTATGACACTTCAAAAAGATTAAATTCAATCCAAACATAAAGAAAACATCATTTTATACCTATTTTTGACGTTTTAAAGTATTTTATGACCTCTTAGTCATTGACTAAAATGTTTTATAAGTAAAAAGAAATAATAAAATCACAAGAAAGACATAAGTCCTCAATATATTTAGTAATAATGATATCAATTCAATATCAGACGAGATAAGTACAAAAAATATCAAAGAAGCCATATGTTTTTTAAAATAGTATTAGTTGTTGCGCGCCTGCGCGGGCAGTGTCCAATCTGTTAGCAGTAGTATATTTTTTTGAGGGGATCAACCTCTTCATGTCCGACACATTTTGTACAGGTCGATCCCTGATCTGCATCCGTGCGGTGCAACAACTCGTTGCACCACGAGTATTATTCTTTAAAAAATGAGCAACATCTCTGTCGTAGGTGAAAGCGTGTTGAAATTTGTAGGCTTTATTTTTATATTTATATAAGCACTTTCACACATTAGACATACTTAAAAATGTAAAAGGATACATATCGAATCGAATAGTGACTTTATCTTTATCTTTTTCCTTTAAGCAATATGTGTATCTTTATTCTTATCTTTATCCTCTTATATCTTTATCTTTCAAAATTATCAGAAACTATCAAAAACAGATACGTAAAGGTTAAATTATCGGACAATATTACGTGTAAACATAAACTTAATTTTTTGTAGCTTCTATTAGGAATTAAGAAATTCTACTTTCAAAATATACATGTGTATAAGTTCTTTCTTAAATTTAATTATAAATCACGTGACATCTATCAAAATAAACCTTGCAAACTAGTGAACGAAGGAGAGAAGAGGTTAAATGAATAGTGTGGACAATAAAATATATATGTAACTATGTAAGTACATGATTGGATATTTTATTTAGAGATAAAAATTTTAAATAAGATATGATCAATAAATAAGATGAGCAAAAGAAAACTAGAAGATACTCAAATAATCGGATTGAGAGAAAGACGTATCTTTATCCTTATCTTAAATCATTCAGATCTAGATAGTATTCTTATTTTTATCTTTTAACTTATATCTTTTTATAACTTTTAAGTTTCAAAAAACGGACGGACGAACAGATTTTTAAGTACCATTTGCATCCCTATATATGAGTGATAAAATATGAAAAATATTAAAAGACATAGCAGTTATAATATCTCTTAGACATTGCAGTTGTAGGCATCATTGTTGGATCACGTATCGGATGGTACGCAATTGTTTTACCACCTGGCAGAGATAAACGCGACCACATACATGTACATTGGAGGATGGGCATTTAAATAATGCAGCAATGTATAAATATGTGGGAAGAATTGCATGACACAATAAAAAAGAAAATCATTATATTATATTTTTTATCACATTCTTTCTCACTCTAATACGAAATACGACCAAATTGTGGATGCCATTATTTCTGCATCCAGCGCACTTAGTTAGAAGTAGTTCGAGGTTATTTGACACTTGTAACTGGCTTACATTCCTAACCACGTCTAGAACAAAGCTTGGACCCTTCCATGCAAAATTTTAAGCGACCCAATTTAAATATATGGTATATGTAGGGGTGTCAATTGGGCGGATTAGTCCGTGACGCATCTCATATTATAGTAAATTGAGTTGAATTATAAAAATTAGTTTGAATTAAATTTAAGTTGACATTAGTTAAATCTAAATTGGGTTTGGCTAAAAACAGGCTGACCTAGTTTGATCTATTGATTTTTATATTAATTCATATAAAAGTAAAAAAACTTTTAACAAATTATTTATAAACAGGGTTAGCCCAAACCAACCCACTGTTGAATTAGGGCTGAATTTGGATTAAGTTTGGGCTGACATTGGATTGGTCTATTTCAAATTTGGGTTAGACTCAAATTATCACATAATTGGTAATACAGTCTATCCCACCCAAATTACATCGCTAGATATATACTTATCTAATTATAACAATGTCATGGGCGTACGTTTGATTTTTTTAGTTTTTTTATTTTATTTTTAGAATTTTTAAATTTTCTTGGTGCATTAGGACATTGCAGTCAACAAATTCGAAATTTACATACACAAATCAAGGTGTGAACAAAAAAGTTTCTTTCTTTTAGAAAATAAAATATACAACAAGCTCGAGGCCAACTAGAGCTTGTGGACAATATCATTTGATTGTTCTAAAAACTTTTACGAGGAAAACTTAAAAAAAAGAAAAGTCAACCTCAGTCTCAATATGGTGCATGATCGGATTAATATTATCAATAATATGTAATACATAATCAATCATCAGTTACACGTAATGTAACAAAGAGAAAGAATTTAAATGAAGCATAATTAACCTAAATTTATTTTAAAGATGACTTGTAAAAAATTTATCTCTTATCTTTAAAAAATAGGGGAAAATATTTTAAATGAAGTGTAATTAGTATGTTATTTTTAAAATAAAATTAAAAGAGAAAGAACTAAAAAAATATAGTCAAACACCTTATTAGGCCTGATTAGATTCGAAGACTGAAAAAACATTAGGACTATCATGTAATTGATAATTGATTATACAATAAATGTTACTGGTAACATTAATTTAGTCATATGTCCGACCATGTCTAGTGGTAGTTTTTTTCTCAAATTCTTTTTTTATTTTTTTAAATTTTTTTAGCATGTCCACCCCCAATGAAATGACACCAACCCTAAAATCTAATCGGGACTAACAGAATGCTTGGCTACACTTTTTTTTTTAAAACTCTTTCTCTCTTAATTTTTATTTAAAAAATAAATTACTATTTACACTTTATTTACATTCTTTTCTTCCCTTTTTAAAGAAGAGGGATGAAGTTTTTACAAGTCTCTTTCAAAATGACCCACTCGTTTGGTTACTATCATGATAATTAATGTATTTTTGTTTCTCTCCCTCCTAAGTCCTAACTAATATGTTTCTCTCTCTTTCCCTTCTTTCATAAGTAACGTTCTTCTTTTTCTCTCCCTTGAAGAAAAAAGAGTTATAATAAATATTGCTGATAACTGATTATGTATTACATGTTATTGATAATATTAATTCACTCATGTGCAATAGTGAGATTGGAAGCCGACTTTTCTTATTCTTTTAGTTTCTTTATCAACAATTTTTAATTGTTTTGAACCATCTGATAAAAGATTGCATAATATTGTCAGTGAGCTCGATTTGGCCCGAGCTTGTTGAATATTTATTTTTTGAGAGGAAAAGAACTTTTTTGTGCATGCCTCAATAATTTACGTATGTAAAAAAAGTTCAGGGCCAACTCGAAGTTATTGACTGTATTGTCTGATTTTCGATGGGATGCCGCAAGAAAATTTAAAGTAAAAATTAAAAAATTAAAAATTGCACTGATAATGCGACATGTGGTTGGGTTGATTTTCCTTTTTTTTTTAGTTTTTTGTCATTTTTTTTAATTTTTTTCGAACGTCTGATTGAAGATCGGATGATATTGCCAACAAGCTCAAGTTGGTTCCAAGCTCACTGTATAATTATTTTTTTAAAAAGAATTTTTTTTGCACGTCTCAATTTACGTGTGTGAAATTTTTTTTATTTTATTTGATGCTAAAAAAAATTTAAAAATTCTAACGTGAAAACAAAAGAAGAAACCTATTTGCACCTCACCCTTACCCTTACGTCCAAGACATTGCACGTAATTGTTCTCATGGAGAATGCAACCGGAAGAAGAGATTTTAAGCACGAGGAGATAGTGAAAGTCAAATTTTTTTTTTTTTTTTGGACAATAGAAACCAAACTTTATATTAAAGCATAAGGATAGAACCTGAAGATACAAATTGTTCAAAACAAGAAGGAATGCGGGGGAAGTCCCACTCCATGGATGATCTAAGGGATAACCCAAATTTGGCAAGGATATGTGCAGCCTGATTACCTAACCTGCTAACAAATTGAACCGAGAGAGACGGATGAAGACTTCTACAGTCTTGAATGATAGCATCGCTTCTCCAAGAGAAAGCCTTAGAGGAATTTATCAATTGCACTATACGAAGCGCGTCTCCTTCAATCTGGATCTTGTTGTTGAGCTCATTGGCCATCCGCAGACCTTCCAGGAAAGCCACAGCTTCTACTAGCTCTGCATCCGTGTAAGGAGTAGTAATACATTTGCATTTGATAACTGTACCTGATACATTCCGTAGAACCAGGCCAACCGCTCCCCCATCAGCTGCAGTTGCTCCATCAACATTCAACTTTAAATCATTTCCAAGAGGAGGGATCCAACCGTGAGACTTCAGAGGCTTCTCAAGGGGGTTGCGTGAGCCGATGCTATCCACATAGTCCATTCACTAGTGGCTCGTTTGATTGCAGTAACAGAAGATGGAGTCTTCCCCTCAAAAACATATGAACATCTTTCTTTCCATATTTGCCATAATATGGAGCTACACAGTGCTTGGACGTAGTTCATATGTAGGTGAGAGTATGAGAAATTCGAGGCCCAAACCAGCAATCTGTCTGCCAGATGCTCATTAGAGTCTAGAGTCTGATAGCCAAGTGGGGAGAGAAGCCAGGTTGCACGCGCAAAATCACAGTGAAAGAGCAGGTGTTGGACATCCTCCTCTTCTTTAGAGCAAATAGCACAAATCGGGTCGATTCCTTGCATTCGTCTAGCCAATAGTGAGTTAACTGGAACCACTTCCCATAGGCACTTCCAGATGAAAAGCTGGATCTTCGGAGGGATAATGTGAGAGGTCTTTGGATTCCAGAGGGCCTTCCAAACCGGGTCAGGACTAGAGGAGGATGGATTCTGATTTTGATCTGACAACCACCGGTAAGCTAATTTGACAGTGAGATTCCCATCTGGGGCCTTGTCCCAGACCAAAAAGTCTTGGATGCATTGGGGAGTTTGGGGAATCGGAATAGCTAAAATATGGTTGACAACTGCAGGCTCAAAGATTTGCTGAATCAGGGGGAGGTTCCACTACTTATTTACCATGAGTTATTGAACTTTGACCAGGCCCGACTGGGGGCTTTTAGATTGGGGGGGGCAGGGAAAGTCTGGGATCCATTTATCTTTTCAGATGTCAACATTACATCTTGTTTGGATTGACCAGTGAGATCCTCTTCTGATTTCATCTCTAACACTGAGTATTGCTTTCCAAATGAACGACCATGCTCTGACTTCCTTTGCTTCCCAAAAGGATTGATGTTTCATATACTTGGATCTGAGGATGAGAGACCACAAAGCCGTATCTTCTGTGAGCATTTTCCAGGCAAGCTTCATGATGGCAGCTTTGTTAAAAGTTTGGAAGTCTTTAATGCCCAGCCCTCCAAGCCATTTATGTTGTTTGACCTTGCTCCAATTGCATGAGTGAAGCTTTCTTTTACTCTCTATCTCTCCCCACCAGAAGGAACATTGCACTTGGTTTAACTTTGCTAGAACAGATCTTGGGAATAGCCAAACAGCCATGATATGATTTGGGATAGCCCCCAGAGTTGAGCGAATAAGAGTTGTTCTACCAGCTTGGGTTAGAGAGTTAATTTTCCATCTACTCACTCTAGATTTCATCTTGGAGATCACATAATTTAGTTGGTTGCTAATGGCCCTGTGCGGGGTAAGAGGAACTCCCAAATATAATGCATTTCTATCCACTTGACAGATACCTGTACTCCCACATATTTGATCTCAGAGACTTTGGGGAGTACTCTTGTTAAAAATGAAGCCTGATTTATTCTTGTTGATTTCTTGTCCAGACCATTGGCCATATTGTTGCACACAACTCATTAATTCCTTAATGTCCGCGTCTGTCGCTTTACCAAACAAAATCACATCATCTGCATACATGATATGAGATATGGAGTGCAGTTGATTGTTTATCTTAAACCCTTTGATGGATCTCTACTGCAATTTCTGCTGCAGTAAAATAGATAACATTTCAGCACAAAGGATATAAAGGAATGGGGACAGCGGGCACCCTTGCCTCAATCCACGCATGGGAGTTTGCTGCTGTGTAGCTTCCCCATTAATCAAAATAGCATAAGATGGAGTAGTCACACATTGCATAATCATGGTGATGACAGAATTTGAGAAGCCAAAAAAATCAAGCATGTGTGCAATGAAACTCTATTCAATAGTATCATAAGTTTTCATGATGTCTAGTTTGAGCGCAAAGCAGGCACCTTTACGCTGATTCATAGAATGAAGAATTTCTTGGACAATAACAATGCTGTCATAGATGTTTTTGCTAGGAATGAAAGCATTTTGATAGGGGGAGAGAAGGGAGTTAAGCATAGGTTTAATCCTATTCACAAGGATTTTTGCAATGATCTTATAAACCACATTAGTTAGGCTAATGGGCCTAAAATCATTAGAGGTAGTGATATGCTCTTTCTTTGGAACCAGAGTGATATAGGTTTGATTAAGACCATGAGGCATTTTATAGGAGGAGAAGAAGTTGGAGACCAGAGTACAAACCTCATCTTTGACAGTATTCCAATTCTTCTGGAAGAAGGAAGGAGGGAGACCATCCGGACCTGGAGACTTCCCTGGCTTCATAGACTTGATGACATCCTGAATTTCCCCCAGGGAAGGTAAAGCTTCGATCCTCATATTGTCTTGAGGAGAGATTTTGGTGAAGAAGTTGGAGAGGGAAGTAGGAGGGCTTGGGGGTTGACGAGAAGTATAAAGGGAATTAAAAAAGGATAAGATGATAGACCTGACTTCTCTTTTGTCAGTAGCCCAGGACTCATCAGAACGCTGGAGCCCCACAATCTGATTTCTACTCCTGCGATTAAGAGCTTTAATATGAAAGAATTTTGTATTGCGATCCCCTTCTCTGGCCCAGAAGGATTTAGCTCTTTGTTGCCAGTAGACTTCTTCCAGCAAAGTATATTTCTCAAGCTCTCTCTCTAAGCTGAGTTCTTGCTCTAGATGTTGATCAGAGATTGGTAAACTTCGAATATGTTTGAGCTTCTCATTGATCTTCTGAATCTTAGCAACCAAATTTGTCACATGAGCCATCTTCCACTTCTTAATGGTTTGTTGGACCTTCTTAACTTTCCAGGAGTAGTCAGCCATATTAACTTCCACATCTCTCCAACAATGGAAAATCATAGTTTTGAAAGAAGGATATAACATCCAATTGAGTTCTAGTCTGAAGGGAGATCTTCTTCTTGTAGAGGAACCTTCAGTATTAATTAGGATTGGATTATGGTCACTCCCCATACGAGGTAAGTGAAATACTGCACTATGGGGAAACATGAGGCGCCAAGGTCCTATTGCCATACCTCTATCCAGTCTTTCACGAATGTGGTCTTTGCCTTTCCTATTGTTAGACCAGGTGTAGGCTGGCCCTTCATAGCCCAGGTCAAGGAGGGCAGCTTTTTGAGTGAACTCTTGAAACTTAGCCAATTGGAAGGATCTGACCGGGGCCCCTCCTTCTTTATCCTGATCACTTAGAATGGCATTCATGTCTCCCATTATCATCACAGGCTCTCTAAGTTGTTTGATATATTCAGCAAGTTGCAGCCAAAACCTTTCTCTGTCAGTTTGTCTGGGAGGCCCATACACGCATATCAGGATCCAATCTTGAAGGGGAAGAGAGTTGTGGATTTGAATTGCAACCCAATGAGCATCTGAATAAAGGATAGTAATACTATAGTTCGGATTCCACCGCAGCCATAATCCTCTAGCATTCCTTTGAGCTTCAACAACATGATAGTGGGAGATATTATTGAGGAAGAAGAAATTGGTTGCTTTGGAAAGAGTTGATTTAGTTTCAGCAAGAAAAACAATATCAGGTTTTGTGGAGTGGAAGAGGAGTTTGAGGAAGGACACTGTCATGGCTCCACCTATACCACGACAGTTCCAGGAGATGAGTTTCATTGGTCACCTTGCGGCCTATTGAGGTCAGCCGCCACAACCTGTTTTGGATTGGATGGATCCGAAGGAAACAGAGTGAAACATTCTGTAGCTGAGGAGTTTGAGTGCTGCTGGGAGTTCTGAGAGGGAGGCAATGAGGTTCTAGGAGAGATGGTCCTAGTTTGGTACCTCCTACCCAAGGATCTGGAAACATGGTCTTTGGGACTTGGGATGATTTGGAGATTACAAGCGGGGGGTTCAACCATAGCAGACCTACCTGCCTCGGGGAGTGGGTTTTTTTGTTTCTTGAGGACAGCAAGATGGTTGTTTTGAGGGGAAGGGATTCTCTTACGGATCGCCACCTGACTGTCCAGGGAAGAATTGGGGGAGTCTAGAAGTTGAAGGGTGTAATTTGAGTCTGTAGGATGATTGGAGATGGGTCTACAAGAATTTTGATGGGGTAAGGATGAGTGGGAGGAGAACAGAGAGGGATCTGAAGACGTAGGAATAGGTGAACCATCCAACATATATGGCAGTGTTGGTGTGGGAAGTGAGTGGGTGGGGGGGTAGGTGGAGGGCAGTATGGGAGAATGAAGAGCAGTATGGTCTACAAGGACAGGAAGTAGGTGCCCAGGGACATTACCTTCCTCTACCGCAGTTTCCTCAGCAAATAGTTTTCTTCTTCTGGGGACCTCCTTATCTCCGGATGAGGCCCGCTGATACATGAGAGGACAGGGGTTGTTTGCAGATGTACTATTCTGATCAGAGGCAAAGGGGGATATCTTCTTCCTTTTTTGACTTGGAGATTCAAAAGTGGCTTTCAGCTCTTCTCCATACTGATATTGGATGAGACCTTCCAATTTGGTTTTTAGAGTGATAGACTGAGTATTATTGATAATCTCTCTAAGCTCTTGTAGGCCAGTACAGTGGGTGACTATATGATCAAGTTTCCCACAATAATGGCAGAAATTATTTAATCTCTCATAAGCAACATCAAGATATCTGACAAGGCCTTCCCCTAATCTGACTTTGAGGGAAGATTTGAGAGGTTGGCTAATGTCAATCGCCACTTTAATACGAGCATAAGCACTCCAGGTTTCGACCACATTTCTCAACTGCTCAGCCAATTTACACACAATGGAGGGGACAAGAAACTCATCCGGGATATCGTAGATTCTCGCCCAGAAATCTACCTTGGAGAGATTGTATTCAGAAGGGGCTGTGTTGGGTCTGGCTCTTTCCACAACTATAAGATCATTATTGTAATACCAAGGAGCTCTTTTGCAAATTTTCTCCACGTCTTCCTTATCAGATAGCCTGAGGAGGAACATATTCGATAGGTAATCCAAGAATTGCCAATTTCCTTTAGGATTCCAACGTCTAGAAATCCAATCTTTCAACCCAGCTGGACGAATACGTTCTGTAGAGATCACTTTCAGGACTACACTGAGTTTCCATCTCTCCATTACTCTGGGATCCGGGCTAACTTCGACCATAGTCTCCTTCCTTCGATCTTTAAGCAACAGCTGATGAAACTGTTGGGTTTTCTCGGGTTTCTCCATGCAGCGGAAAATGAAATATTAAAACAGCGATCCGTTCCCGTTTCGGAAAAACAAAAATCGATTATCGGATAATCGAAGTTCTCACCGTGTGCGGATTCGAATCCGCAACCGTTCGGTTCCGTCGGTGTGACACCGCAAGCCGCGCAAGCGCCCGGCCTCTAGCGAAGTCCACGCGATCTTCCTCGCGACGGATATCCTCACGTTCCTCGTTCTTCGCAGCCCACGAAACCTCCGCCGGTCGCCGCAACGATCGCCGCAACGTGCGGACGATTTCCCGTCAAACGGGATTCGGAGAAGCGGCAGAGTAGATGTGGATCTGTTTGGACGCTAGAGAGAGAGAGAAACAGAGGAGGGGCAGCTAGGGTTAGCAGCAGCTTGGCCTGCTCAGCCCGTTCGCTATGTTTTATACTAACCGTGCGATTTTTCATAAAAACCCCCGGTTTGTATAAAACCCACTTATTTATCCATCGCCTTGAGAATCATTTGCGTGTGACCCTCTAGGCCCAAGTACCAGTCCAGTTAACGGCCCAACAAGCCTAGTGACTCCTCATTGACTTTATTAATCAATTAATAACCCTTTATTAATTAATTAATCAATCGAATTGATGTTGCACATCGAATTCGACCGGGCCTCCGATCACGTTGGGTGCCAAGCAACACTGCGTGAACCCGGAAGGTATTGGGGTTAAGTAACCCACTCTTGGAACCTTTCCGCCGATAGTTACCGCGTGGATATAATCTTTCATTCGTACAATGCTCTCGAGTCAACTCAAGATATGGCGAGCTGTCAAACCCTAACCGGTCGACTCACTTGGATTGGATGCCGCTGATGAATATCGGAAAACTCCTTTCCCGATATTATTGTCCACCCTGGCCAGGGACTTCCGCGCATCCTTCTTAGAGCATTCTCTCTCTAAGTACCGAGAGCGAATGATTCCTTATTGACACACAATTCCCTTCGACAGTATTCCGCTGTACCCAATCCTTGGCGTATTAGAATCCCGTGGCTAGAGATTAGTAAACCAAGGTTAAAGCATAGAAGTCCACCGACAAGGTGTCCTTGGTGTCTCAGGTCCGAGGACCATCCACGCAACTGCGATAATAGAATCAAGCTGGTTGACAGTGAGGTACAATACCATCCAGCGATTCAGTCGGATCAGTTCAGTGAACTTATTCTCCAATGAGCACCTACATATTCGCCTTAGTGTCTCCACACAAGTGACTTATAAGATCAGTCACCCTCATCATATGAGCAGGAGTAATATGTACTAGTCTAACCGGATATCCGATGTCCTTCTCGGATATCCTCCGACTAGGAACAATTAAGAATATGTGTGTTTAAGTGATCAATCTCATTAGTATGATCTCATCATAATCTGATCACTATAGCACATATTCACGGACTTCATTATGAAACGATAATTAAAGCGATTTACACATAATGAATATTATGCCATTATATTAATAAATGAACGAGATTTACATAGTTAGATTGGCTTGTAGGCCACCTAAAACTAACAATCTCCCACTTGGACTAAAGCCAATCACCTTTATACAATAAGCCAATAGACTCTAAGTGACGCTCAAACACAATTTGAGCCAACGGCTTTGTCAGTGGATCTGCTACATTGTCGATGGATGGAACTGTTTCCACTACTACATCTCCTCTGGATATAATCTCTCTGATAAGGTGAAAGCGCCTCAGAATATGCTTCGATTTTTGATGAGACCGTGGCTCTTTCGCTTGCGCAATGGCTCCATTGTTGTCGCACAACAGTGGAACATGCTCAGAGATTCTGGGAACTGTTGGGATTTCTCGGGTTTCTCCGGATCCCTCACGCAGCGGAAAATAAAATATTAAACAGCGATCCGTTCCCGTTTCGAAAAACTAAAACCTACGATTATCGGATAATCGATTCTCACCGTGTGCGGATTCGAATCCGCAACAGTTCGGTTCCGTCGGTGTGACACCGCAAGCCGCGCAAGCGCCCGGCCTCTAGCGAAGTCCACGCGATCTTCCTCGCGACGGATATCCTCACGTTCCTCGTTCTTCGCAGCCCACGAAACCTCCGTCGATCACTGCAGCGATCGCCGCAACGCGCGGACGATTTCCCGTCGAACAGGATTCGGAGAAGCGGCGGAGCAGATCTGGATCTGTTTGGACGCCAGAGAGAGAGAGAAACAGAGGAGGGGCGGCTAGGGTTAGCAGCAACTTGGCCT
This sequence comes from Zantedeschia hybrid cultivar, assembly GCA_030544215.1. Lineage (NCBI taxonomy): Eukaryota > Viridiplantae > Streptophyta > Magnoliopsida > Alismatales > Araceae > Zantedeschia > Zantedeschia hybrid cultivar. The sequence goes on along the minus strand of JARZZO010000014.1, from coordinate 19,101,421 downwards.
GCTCAGCCCGTTCGCTATGTTTTATACTAACCGCGCGGTTTTTCATAAAAACCCCCGGTCTATATAAAACCCACTTATTTATCCATCGCCTTGAGAATCATGTGCGTGTGACCCTCTAGGCCCAAGTACTAGTCCAGTTAATGGCCCAACAAGCCTAGTGACTCCTCATTGACTTTATTAATCAATTAATAACCCTTTATTAATTAATTAATCAATTGAATTGATGTCGCACATCGAATTCGACCGGGCCTCCGATCACGTTGGGTGCCAAGCAACACCGCGTGAACCCGAAAGGTATTGGGGTTAAGTAACCCACTCTTGGAACCTTTCCGCCGATAGTTACCGCGTGGATATAATCATTCATTCGTACAATGCTCTCGAGTCAACTCAGGGTATGGCGAGCTGTCAAACCCTAACCGGTCGACTTACTTGGATTGGATGTCGCTGATGAATATCGGAAAACTCCTTTCCCGATATTATCGTCTGCCTTGGCCAGGGACTTCCGCGCATCCTTCCTAGAACATTCTCTCTCTAAGTACCGAGAGCGAATGATTCCTTATTTACACAAAATTCCCTTCGACGGAATTCCGCTGTACCCAATCCCGTGGCTAGAGATTCGTAAACCAAGGTCAAAGCACATAAGTCCACTGCCAAGGTGTCCTTGATGTCTCAGGTCCGAGGACCATCCACGGAACTACGACAATAGAATCAATCTGGTTGACATTAAGGTACTATACCATCTAGCGATTCAGTCGGATCAGTTCAATGAACTCATTCTCCAATGAGCACCTACAGATTCGCCATAGTGTCTCCATACAAGTGACTTATGAGATCAGTCACCCTCATCATATGAGCAGGAGTAATATGTACTAGTCTAACCGGATATCCGATGTCCTTCTCGGATATCCTTCGACTAGGAACAATTAAGAATATGTGTGTTTAAATGATCAGTCTCATTAGTATGATCTCATCATAATCTGATCACTATAGCACATATTCACGGACTTCATTATGAAACGATAATTAAAGCGATTTACACATAATGAATATTATGCCATTTTATTAATAAATGAACAAGATTTACATAGTCAGATTGGCTTGTAGGCCACCTAAAACTAACAATCTCCCACTTGGACTAAAGCCAATCACCTTTATACAATAAGTCTATAGACTCTAGGTGACGCTCAAACACAATTTGAGCCAACGGCTTCGTTAGTAGATCTGCTACATTGTCGACGGATGGAACTCTTTCCACTACTACATCTCCTCTGGATATGATCTCTCTGATAAGGTGAAAGCGCCTCAGAATATGCTTCAATTTCTGATGAGACCGCAACTCTTTCGCTTGCGCAATGACTCCATTGTTGTCGCACAACAGTGGAACAGGCTCAGAGATGCTGGGAACTACGCCGAGGTCGGTGATGAATTTCTTCAACCACACTGCTTCTTTGGCGGCTTGAGCTGCAGTGATATATTCAGCTTCAGTCGTCGAATCTGCAGTGGTTACTTGCTTGGAACTCTTCCAGCACACTGTGCCTCCGTTCAAAGTAAACACGAATCCAGATGTAGGCTTGCTATCATCTGGATCCGACTGGAAACTAGAGTCAGTAAAGCCTCGCAGTTTCAAGTCACCTCCTCCATAGACAAGAAACATATCCTTAGTTCTTCTCAAGTACTTAAGGATGCATTTCACTGCCTTCCAATGCTCTTCGCCTGGATCAGCCTGAAATCTGCTCGTAACGCTTAGAGCAAATGCAACATCAGGCCCTGTACATAGCATGGTATACATGATAGATCCTATGGCAGAGGCATATGGTATTCTATCCATGAATGCCCTCTCATTAGGAGTCTTAGGAGACTGCTCCTTTGAGAGACTAATTCCATGTCTCATCGGTATGAGACCTCTCTTGGAATTTTCCATGCCAAACCTTTTGACTAAGGTATCTATATATAAGGATTGGGTCATTCCAAGCATCCTCTTTAATCTATCTCTATAGATCCGTATTCCCAATACGTAGGATGCTTCTCCCAAATCCTTCATGGAGAAGTTTTTCGACAGCCGGATCTTTACTGATGACATCATAGCTACATCATTCCCAATGAGTAGTATGTCATCTACGTAAAGAACTAGAAAAGTGACTGCACTCCCACTGGTCTTCTTGTACACACAAGGCTCATCTTCATTTTTAATGAAGTCATAAGACTTCACAGCCTCGTCAAATCTTATGTTCTAGCTCCGGGAAGCCTGCTTCAGTCCATAAATGGACCTCTGAAGCTTGCACACTTTATCTGGAGATTCTTTGGATGTGAAACCTTCTACTTGTATCATATACACCTCTTCCTCAAGGTTACCATTAAGGAAGGCAGTCTTCACATCCATCTGCCAGATTTCATAATCAAAATGTGCAGTAATGGCGAGTAGAACTCTGATCGACTTTATCATGGCAACTGGTGAGAAAGTCTCATCATAGTCAATTCCTTGCCTTTGACGATATCCCTTTACCACCAACCTTGCCTTATAAGTGTCGATCCGTCCATCAGCAACGATCTTTCTCTTAAAGATTCACTTGCAACCGATGGGTACAATACCCTCGGGCAAGTCCTCTAAGTTCCAAACTTGGTTGGTGTATATGGACTGGATTTCTGAGTTCATGGCTTCTCGTCATTTCCCGGCTTTTGGGCCTTCTATGGCCTCCTGGTAGGTTTTAAGATCATCATCCTCATTATATTGTACCTTAGACTTACCTTCAGCAATATGTCCCACATATCGTTCGGGTAGTCTAGGTACTCTACCATATCTACGAGGCACATCTGTGTGTACCTGAACAGATTCAGGAACTGATATCTCATCTGATGAAAATGCAGCTGTTTGGGGATCTAGAACCTCTTCTAGTACTATTTTACTCCCACTGTTCTCCTGGATAAGGTATTCCTCTTCCAGGAAGACAACTTTTTTAGCGACAAACACCTTTTGTTCACCAGGATGGTAAAAATAGTATCCAAAGGTTTCCTTTGGATATCCCACAAACCTGCATTTATCAGTTCGTGATTCCAGCTTGTCTGGATTATGCCTCTTTACATGAGCAGGACAACTGTAACGACCCGCCATCATATGACCGGAGACCCGGTCACTAAATGGATGTCGGCCCATTAACTGCGGGTTCACACCCGGATCTCACACAACACATCTGGAGGAGTAAGTGCTAAACAAGGCTAAACATAGCAATCTCACGGACTACAAAGGTAAGCAAGTGCGCAGGAAGGAAAATAACAATGTCCGTATACAGTCCAACAATAATTACATGTCCAACAATTAAATAAGTACAGGCAGAAGGAAGTACAACAACATCGGGGCATACCCCGGAACTAAGACAGCTGCTGGTCCGCACACCAAGAAGACACCACGCTTCCGCTCCGCCTCGAGGTCCACACCTGAAACCGCAGGGAGTGAGCCACACCAGAAATGGGCTTAGTAGGGATCATCCGATCCCCTGCCTCCCACTCACACACCCACAAGTGTAACAACAAGAATATATGGCAATTAAGTAAAGCAGTAAACACAGCACCCAACTCTGATATGAAACGCACGGTAAGCAGTGTAACAAGAACCATTCTAAGCAACCCGAAGAACCCAACACAGAGTCACGACTCACAGCCAAAGTCCACGAAGCGACTGAACCACACTGTCGACCGAAGTCAGACGTCGCCTCCCAACACTACCACCACAGCTCACGCCTGTCCGCCCCTACAGTGTTCCGGGGCACTGTAGGGTGAGGCAGTGAGTCAAACTAGGACTAGCTGGAACCAGTGTACATCCACTGCCAGCTACGTGTGCACACAAGCAGTCTAGACTACTGTCCTACCGTCCGGATTGCCTCCACGCTAGGCCTCAGCGCTTCAGGAGGGCCCTGGGGACCGGCGAACCCCCGTCAAGCCGAAGCTACAGGAACTACCCACAAACCCAACTCTCCCAGGCTGCGTCAGGCCAAAGGGCTAAAGGTACCACTCGTAACCTTGATCAAAGGTCACATCAGGCCCAATGGCTAAAGGGTAAACCAACTCCCACCAATAACACCACCAGCTCCACAGCAAGAAACACGCCAGAAGCTGTCACGACAACCAAGGGAAACCCCGACCCGCTGAGACCAAACAGCAACCCCTCGGGTAGCACACCAGCTACTCCGGCCCGACGGGCTCAAGATGGTTCTGCTTCTCTCAGCCAAGGGTAAAACACAACATGCACCACTCCACAGACACCATGGCCCTTCTCCCATCGGCCCATGGTGACAGACGTAAACCACAGTTAACTCGATCCACATTCGCATAACACAACCACACTTATAACATGATTCCATTCGCACAGTAAACCTCAGTCTCAGTATATAGCTAAAGCACACACACACACACACACACAGGTGATGTAATTCCACTCACGCAGAAGTCCTCCGTCTCAGTATACAACCCAAAACATGCATTTGAACCATCCCACCGTGAAACACGCATGAAATAACAGGATTTAAGCATTCCTGTCTTGAATCGCGTCGACCGAGGTCGACGCCATTCAAGCTCTTCAGACAGGTTCATTAAAAGCCAGATTATCCCTTAAAACGCGTCAGGGTAGACAGACGCCATTCAACCCAGAAATCCAGATTTGCAGAACCCTTAAACGGGGGTATTTCCTGCCTAAATGGCGTCATGATGGCCCGACGTCCTTCTGAAAGGCGTCGTCCATCCATGACGTCATTTAGCGCCAGAACTCTTAATTCAGGAAACCTCGAACATGGAGGTTTCTGCCCTAAAACACGTCGTACTGACCCGACGTCTTTCGGAAAGGCGTCGACCAGGCACGACGCCATTTAGCGCCAGAAACCAGGTTTCCTGGTTCAACCCGAGGGTCTCACCCTTGACCCCAAACACCCCGAAAAAGTCTCAAAACGGAAGGGAAAGGAAGAGGAAACCATCCACCACAAGCATGCTACAAATCCACATTCACAAGCACGGCCATACCCACAAGAACACCCCCCCCTAAACATGCTCATTCTAACCCAAATCATAACATGCCACGCCAAGGAAATCACGAGCACACATTCACAGTCCATGCAAGGTTCGTCCCCCTACCGGTTCTTGAACTCCGCCAAGCTCCGTGCCGCCGTCCCGCCGCACCGCACACCGCTGCCGGTACCCTCGAGGACGCCGCCACTCCGCCGGGACGTCGGCCGCCGTCCGGAGAGTGGAACACCGCGAAGGAAGTGGTGGAGGTAGAGGTGAGAGGTAAGGTGGTGTTGGAGTGGTGGAAGAGGAAGAAGAGGAAGGGAAGGGGAAGAAGAGCGTCGGAGAGGGCGGAGAGGGCGAGGAAAGAGAGAGAGAAGGCGAGAATGAGGGAAAGAAGGGGAGGCTCGCGAGGTCAATCCGAAACCAGCTGAAACGCGTCGATCGAGGCAGACGCCTATCAGTCTGACAGGACGGCCGTACTGACAGCGGTCTGAAACGCGTCGACCACCGTGGACGCCGTTCAGACGACAGGACAGGCCGTACTGACAACGCTCTGGCGCCGCATCCTGATATCTCAGAGGTCACAGTCTAAAACGCGTCGGCCAACTTGGACGCCGTTCAGACGATGTGACCGGGGCCGTACTCTCGCGGCCCGAAATCCGCCCACGTGGCGCACACGTGGCACAACAACCTGCAGACCTAAATGGCGTCCACACACCCTGACGCCTTTTGAAAGGCGTCGAGCAGTTCTGACGCCATTCAGTCAGAAATCTCAAAAACCCCTCCAGGTCCAAACCAGGGGATCCGGCCCGTACCCGACCCGAATACTGAACCCGAAACCTCAGTCCTTACAACAACCCCAGACTTTAACATGTTTAAATTCTGGTTTCCTGCCTTTCCATATCTCATATGGAATAGAGGTCACAGATTTGCTGGATACTCTGTTCAGTAGGTATGCTGCTGACTCTAGAGCATACCTCCAGAGGGACACTGGTAATTTCGAAAAGCTCATCATAGATCGCACCATGTCCAACAAGGTGTGATTCCTCCTTTCTGATACACCATTCATCTGTGGTGTATATGGAGGGGTCATCTGACAAAGGATACCATTATCCTTTAAGAATTATGTGAAATTAGTACTCAAGTATTCTCCTCCTCGATCTGATCGAAGAGCTTTAATACTCTTTCCTAACTGCTTCTTGTAGGTGCTGAAAAATTTGCTCGTGTGATTAATGTGAAAAACTATGTTATTTAGAGTAAATTAACCTATTAAAAAAAATGCAACTAAGGTGCTGTGATCGCCAGAAACTTTTAACTAAAAAGCTTCAAAAGAGTTTTGATCGCCTACCTGTTTAAACGCGGAAGAATGAATCCTTGGTTCCCCTCCTTCAGCCGGCTGAAGAAAGAGAGCCTCTTTATCCTTTTGTTCTTGCTGTTGAATGTTGAGGATCGTCCAGAAGTTCTCCTGGCTTCGTGCTTGATTTCCCTCTTTTTGATTTCTTGTTGTTGTTGTTGAGAGCAGCAGAGACAGAGAAACAGAAAAATAAAGAAGAAATAGTGATGAGAATCTAAATAGAAATAATATCAAAGCTAACTATGATTATAAACATGTATAAACAGCAACTCACTTGTTTTAAATGACTTTGAAACCCCTTTAGAACAGATGGTTTTGAAAAATTAATGATGTGGTGTGTGTTGCATGCAGTGAGTATGAGAGAATGAAACTAATAAATGAAAAATGAAATTCTAATATGAAAAACTTATGCCCAGTTGGAGAAGCCTTGAAGGATGAAGATCTGGAAAAGGGACGCCGTCTTCTGGAAATGGCAGCGCTCCGGCGTGGTTGCTTCGATCTCCAAATTGCTATAACGCTGTGGCTTAATAATTCTCTCTCTTCCTTCTTTTTTTTTTTTTAACTCTTTGATATGCAAGGTATTTATAGGCATTTTCTGCGTTTGCGATTAACATAGAAAAATCTAGGATTATCTACTTTAACCGACAGATAAACACTGATTAATTCATCTTTATCTGTAATTATCTAAAACGCGTCCACCTTGGCTGACGCCTTTCAGATTTAATTAAGATAAGGATAAATATCCGGGAAAACTTATCTTTATCTTTATTAGCTAAAACGCGTCCACCTTGTGTAGACGTCTTTTACCCTAATTAAGATAAGGATAAACATCCGGAAGAGAAGTTAAGACAGCTTAGGAAACTTAAAACGGGTCGACCTTAACAGACGCCTTTTAGTCAATAAACCAATTAATTAAAATTCAAATTTAAACACTAAAATAGGAATAAACTCTAAATGGCGTCCACATAGGTCGACGCCTTTTATAATTCTTCATATTTTAACTGAAATTTGAGCTAAAATCAATTCGATTGATTAACTTAAATATGTCTGTTAAACCCGACACTTAAAAGATCAATAAAAATTAATCAATGATTAATTATCAGACCATTATGAGGCATTATTATATGATATGAAATTTACTCAAAATGACGTCAAAATTAGCGTGTCTACAGCTGCCTCACCTTGACATCGTCTTTGCAAGGGAGTAAAATGAAATGGAATGTACTGAAAAGGTGATGCCAAGGTGTGATGAGACACGCTCTTAACATCACATGATTGGAATTTTTCTCAAAATTATCAATGAAGATAGCTCAATGAAATCAAAGGAATCAATCCTGTCTGGATGAGGTAGACAAGGAAATAAAATAAAGTCGATCAACCTCCTCGGAGTGGGAAGTACCCCAGGTCATAGACACTGTAGGTTTCATCATGGGGAGCGTTTGCCAGCCAATGTGGACGTGCTACAGCCATAATGGATCTTAAAAGAAAACAAGAAATATTGGTAAAGAATCCAAAAAAGGATAGAATTCCAATGATATCTTCAAGCGAACCTCAAAGATAATCAAGATACTCAATTCAGAATGGAATATTTCATATCATGTTGGAGTTATTTGATTTAATGGTCTGAAACTTAATCAATAATTAATCCTTATCACAATGATTTCAAAGTCCTACATGATGCATGCTGGGCTAAAAGAAAAATATAAAGTCAAATAAAATATAAATTAATCAAGGATAATATTGTTAAATTGTCATTAATGAGTCAAGACACCAATTTTGTAATTCAGTGCTAAGCCGAAGCTCGTTTATCCACGCACCGTTTTACAAAAGTGGAACCATCGTCCTCACTAATTAACAATCCAACGGCCTATCCGTGCGATTAAGAATTCTCTGGAATTATCACTGTTTTTGTTGAAGGGGAACTCAAATTCCAGTTTCATCAAAAACACAAGGTCCTTGATATGATCTAATAAATATTTAACATATATTAATGCGAATGCAAAATAATTACATGGAATAGTACAGGGGTAGAAATAACCGTCTTTTTAGCCACGATTGAGACTTCTTGAACTCCCACAGTGGGATTTTCTTGACATTTCCAGATTCATTCAGGTTTCTTGAATTTTCTTTGAATTTTCTGCAATCAAAATTGTTAGTAATTCCAATAAATATTCAATTTAAACAGAATTTCAGATAAATCACAGAATTTTGGGTAAATCATAGAAAGGCTGAAACGCGTCATGTCGCGAAGACGCCATTTAACATTGAAACGCGTCAGTTCTCCTCGACGCCTTTTACTCACAGAAACAGGTTTATGCTTGTTCTCTATTCGGATTCCAACTTTACCAATGCCTTGTGTCCTGTATACAACTTGAACAAACATGTTAAGTATCTGTTCAGGCTTAGCCCCTTGCCTGACCAAATAAATGGTCAATCAATCTTTTCTTCAATAAATGGTCAAGGGGCATAGCCTTTATTAACAAAGGTAATGAGAATAATCGGACTTAAGCAAGGTGCAACATACAAGCAAACAGATGCTCACTGAAAATAAAAAGAATGAAACATACCAAATGCAACAAGCAGATGCTAACTGAAATATTTTTGTTTGTTTTGAAATATTCATTTTTTGTTTGGGGTTTTGAAATATATGCTTTTTTTTTGTTTGAATTTTGACATATGTATTTTTTTTGAATTTTGAGACATATGTATATTTGGATTTTGCTATATGTATTTTTTTTTTGATTTTGTTGATTTTTGGAAACATGTATTTTTTTGGATTTTTGACTTATGTTTTTTTTTTTTTTTTTGATTTTTGACTAAAAGATCAGCATGGTACTCAGATCAAAAGATCATATTCATTTATTAACTTAATTTCCAAATTGTTCTTCAACAACTTAAGTTAAACCCATCGTGTTTGAATTTGTGTTTCCATTCGTGATCCCATTTGATGATTTGACCCTTAGTCAATGTAAGCAATTCCTTGAGTTTGAAGTACATCTCTTTAGAAAGAAAAGATGAATAAGTTTAGAAAGCCCATGAGAAGGTTCCGGAGACTTAAAAAGATGTCCCTTTCCTACACTAATATCCGTTGGGGTTCGGTCATTTCTTTCCGGGGTATTTATCGACCTTGCGTTCCCTTTCATTTCATTTCATGGCCTTCATGTAACGTTTGTAATGTAATGGCCTTTCGATTTGACATTTGGCTTTTGCCTTGCTTTTTCTTTTCTTCCTTTCTTTTCTATTCTTCTCTTCGGGACGGATCTCCCCCATTTTTTTATGACGGCCTCCTACTAAGATGGCGGGTATTCTTGGTAGTGTATTCTAAGCCTCGTTCCGACATCATGGGCCGAGTTTAAAACAGAACTTTGCTTCAAAAGAATGAATTGTACTTCGCACTTTCGGTCAAGCTTTCGATATTCTTTAGGACTTGTCATCTCTTGTTACTCACGAATCAAACGTGTCAGTGTGCAGTAATGGACTTGAAGTTAAGTTATTCAGACTGATAAGGAAATTTGAGTTTATAAATTTTCTGATTCCACTGGTCTTTGTACCATACTGATCGACTCTTTAACTTAAGGGTAGTATTTCTTAAGATGTAAACCATTCCAGGGATGTTTTAGCTCTTCTCCTTCTGCATTAACAAGACGATAAGCGTTACCAGGAAAAGCGTGCGATACAACATAAGGTCCTTCCCAGTTGGGTTGGAGCTTAGAACGCGGACCACCAGGTTTTATAAAAATTCTTTTAACAACCATTTCACCGACTTTGAACTTACGTTCAATGACTTTCTTTTGATAAAAACGTGCTAATCTATTTTGATAAACTTTTGCATGATTAGCAGCTGACCATCTTTTCTCGTCTAAAAGTTCCAATTGAGCAAGGAGTGCCGAACGATGTTCATCAATGGAAAATTCCTTATTCAATTGTACTCTTAATGATGGTATGAGGATCTCATATGGAACTACCGCCTCCATTCCAAATGTTAAGGAATAAGGAGTTTGCCCAGTAGGTGTGCGGATTGAAGTTCGGTAGGCCCATAAAGCCTCAACCAATTTTTCTGGCCAATCTGTGAATTTGTTAGATTTGCACGTCTTTTTGATGATTTTTATCAAAGTCTTATTTGTTGCCTCTGCTTGGCCATTGCCTTGCGGATAATAAGGAGACGAATGATGCAATGCAATTTTATACCTGTTACAGAGATCGTTCAGTTCCTGTGACACGAACTGCGGTCCGTTGTCGGTGACGATGGTGCTTGGAATTCCAAATCGGGTGATGATATTCTTCATGATGAACTTGCAGACGGTTGATGCTTTGATCTCCACGTACGCTTCAGCTTCTGCCCACTTGGTGAAGTATTCCGTTGCCGTGAGAATGAAAGATTTTTGCTTGATGCCGGAATCTGGATTACCAAGAGGTCCAATGATGTCGAAAGCCCACATGGAGAAAGGCCATGGGGAAGAAACAGGATGGAGTGAAGATGCAGGAGAATGAATTTTGTCGGCGTGAAGTTGACACTTAGCACACCTACGAACATATCCTACACAGTCTTCTTCCATGGTTGGCCAATAAAATCCTTGTCTAAGGATCTTCTTTGCTAACATCTGTCCATTGACATGACCACCACAAACTCCACTATGAGCTCCTTCCATAACCTTCCAAAGCTCATCTTCGTCTAGACATCTCAGAAGAACTCCATCAAAACCTCTCTTATATAATGCTCCCCCAACTAGGGTGTATCTTTGAGCAACTCTCCTGATAGCTCTTTTCTCCTCAGTTGTAGCTTCCTCAGGATATGATTGATCTTCACAATATTTTGCAATTTCATAATACCATGGCTTCTGTTCATCATCCATCTCTTCTAACAGCTCCATTAACATGATTTCCCTTTTCTCAATGATATCTCCATCTCTAACTTTCTTCAGCAATTTCTCCTTAGTTCTAAGGAATGAAGGATCTTTCACGGCGGGTGAAAGACGCCTATGAACTATAATTGATTCAGATTGTTTGCTGATTGGAAAATCAAGAGAAGATGCAAGTGAAGCTAGAGCGTCAGCTAAGATGTTCTGATTCCTAGGGACATGGACAAAGATCAATTTCGTGAAAAGCTTTGAATAAGCAGAAGTAAGCTCTTGATAAGGCTTGAGCTTGGGATCGAGAGTTCGATACTTGATCAGCACTTGGCGAAGAATCAGTTGGCTATCACCCACAATCCTGAGTTTGGTGGCACCATGAAAATGAGCAGCCTCGAGACCAGCAAGAAGTGCCTCGTATTCAGCTATATTGTTTGTAACTGGAAAATCAAGCTGAAAGGCTTGTGGAATGGTGACACCTTCAGGTGATAACAGAACGATACCGATCCCTTTTCCATGAGAATTCAAAGCTCCGTCAAAATGCAGAGTCCACATATCATCTCTGATTTGATTTACGGACATCAGTTCCTCATCTGGAAACTCTGATCGCACTGGATCAAATCGAGGAAGGGGATGATGAGCGAGATGTTCTGCTATGGCATAGCCCTTGATCGCTTTCTGCTGAATGTAGATGATGTCGAATTGAGATAGAAAGCTTTGCCATCGCGCCAACCTATCAGTAAGAACAGATTTCTCCAGAAGAAATTTGATCGGATTCATCCTAGCGATGAGATGGACTTCATGGGCCAGAAAATAATGCTTCAATTTCTGCACAACCCAAACCAATGCTGCACATGTTTTCTCCATCGCCGTATATCTCTGTTCAGCGGGGTTGAGAAGTTTAGAGAGATAGTAGGCTGCCCTCTCTTTTCCTTCTTCATCTTCTTGTGCTAGAACAGCCCCCACTGCATCATCCAGGACTGAAATGTAAAGTATCAATGGTTTGCCTGGAGATGGTGGTCTCAAAACAGGAGGATTTGCTAAATAATTCTTTAATCCATCAAACGCCTCCTGACACTTATCGTCCCAATCGAACTTGACTCCCGGCTTGGTAAGCTCGTAAAAAGGCTTACACCTTTGTGAGTGCTGAGAGACAAAGCGGCGAATAAATTGCAACCTCCCGATTAATCCTCTCAACTCTTTCAAGTTTTTAGGAGGTGTCATTTCTCTAATAGCCTTCGCCTTGTTAGGATCGATCTCAATTCCCCGTTTGCTGACGATAAATCCAAGCAATTTCCCTGAAGATACCCCGAATACACATTTCTTGGGGTTCATCTTTAACTGATATTCTCTCGATCTTTCTAATACCCTTGCCAAAACTTTGGCGTGCTCAGCCTTTGTTTTCGATTTAACCAATAAGTCATCCACATACACTTCCAAGTCTATGTGCATCATGTCATGAAATATTGCCATCATGGCCCTTTGATAAGTGGCTCCAGCATTCTTTAATCCAAATGGCATGACTACATAACAATATGTTCCCCAAGGTGTAGTGAATGACGTCTTTTCTTGATCTTCTTCTGCCAGCTTAATCTGATTATATCCAGAAAATCCATCCATAAATGATAACGTTTCATAGCCAGCAGTGTTATCGATGAGTACATCAATATGAGGCAATGGAAAATCATCTTTAGGACACGCCCGGTTCAAATCACGGAAGTCAATGCAAATCCTGACCTTCCCGTCCTTCTTCATAACCGGGACTATATTAGCCACCCATTGCGGATAAAGGACAACTCTAATAAATTTGGCTTTATGCAACTTATCGACCTCTTCCTTCATCTTTAGAGCCATTTGTGGGTGGAATCGCCTTAATTTCTGCTTGACAGGGCTAACTCCGTCCTTTAATGTCAATCTGTGTTCAACTAAAGACGAATCTAACCCCGGCATATCTTCATAACTCCAGGCGAAAGTGTCCTTATAATCCTTTAGTACTTGTACCATTGCGTTCTCATCCTCTGTAGAAAGACTTTTACTGACGAGGACAACCTTAGGTTCGTCTTCAGTCTCTAAATTAATTTCTTTGGTGGGCTCTTCTACGGCAGCTGAGGGTTCATCAAATCTCTTTACTCCACTGGCATATGCTTCAGCCGCGTCCTCGTCATCTTCTTCTTCAATAATGGGGTCCTTTTCATGCATTAATTCATATACCCCGTACCCATCATTGACTGACTCATCGTTCATACAATCTTCTGGCATCTGAATTGGATTTTCTAAAAACTGAGGGATCAAAGAGCAAGAAGAGCACTTATCAGCTAAGTCCTGGAGGTATCTATCTGGAATTTGCCTACCCTTAGGCTTCCTAGACTTCCTAAACTGACTAACTTGACTAGACTGCCTAACTTCACTATCATAACCTAATGAAGACGAAGCAGGATGAAAATCCTGGGATACAAGTGGAAATACAAGAGAATCCTCCTGAGGGGAGGGACAGAGTAAATCTAGGAGAGAAGCTTGACCGAAGGACCCGCACGGCGGGGTGCAATCGGACAAGTAAGATGTTTCCTCAATGAAGATTTGGGAAGAATTTGTTGCCAAATTGGCGTTTTTTTTTGGAAAATGAAAGAATTAAACATAAAGCAGGAATGAATAAAAATGGGAGGGGAATTAGACGGAGGAAGAGGCACCAAGGCCAGAGGATTAGGGGGATCATATAGTAATATGTCCCAGATCAGATCATACAACCTCTCTAGATCGAGAGGAGGTTGTGGTATAATGTCCCGAGGGGACAGAGTAATCATGACGGGCGGAGCCCGTGGAATATCTTCAATTATGACCCACGACCAAGTCGGGGTCAAGAGCAGTGTACAAAATAAGGTATGGAGCATGAAGACATGTGAAGGATATGTCCCTCTCCAGAGCAGATCTGTTGTATAACCAGCTTCATAGGGGTCATCTGGTTCCCCTTCATCAGTCTCTTCGGACAGCAGTATCCGCTTGTCAAATATAGCACCAGGGCTTTCAATTAGTTCATCAATTTGTGGCGGCCACTTAGGTTCTGCAGGATCCAGAAATAGTCTGTTCAGTGCAATATACAAGTCCCTGAGGTCGAACCACCTGTACCATTCACATTCAGGATCATCAAATTTCCTCCTTTTCATAGGCCGCAGAGCCTCCAAGGATTGGTACGTAAGTAGTTCAGAGCAATGTCTGGCCAAGTCCCTCCCATATATATCATGGAAGTCAAAACAGGAAGTAATGACTACCGTATTGTCGTGGCTAAGTATGGGCCCTTTCACAAAGTGCGTACACAGGGTCCATGTTAAGGGATCTCGGCCTTCTTTAGGTGGTGTAGACATTGCCTGCCAGATCTTCGGACCTTCTTTGATCTCTGCTTTCTGAACCGGATCTTGCTTCAGTTTTATTGGCCTATAGCCCAGACCACTTCCAGGTGCCGTTCGATGATTTCTGACAGGGGTGGTCCTGCCTTGCAACTGAGTGCCCAGACCTTTCCCAGGCTTGTAGCCGTTCTTCATCATGATCCTCCATCCTGGGGTACTCATGCACTTCCCCCTCTTGATAGCATCTAACGGATATGGAGAAATAGTGGCGGCTTTTAGAGGATCAGCCATTGGACGGTAGACCTGTAATACCGACAGAAAAGGTTGTCGGCCAGGTAAAACAGCAGATTTAATGTTCAAGGAATGAGCAGCAGCAAGGATCGGCATGCTCGTTACTTTAATTATTCGTCCTTTGTAAGGAAACTTAAGGCATTGATGATTCGTAGAAGGAATCGCCTCGAGAGTTTTAATATAAGGACGACCTAAAATGGCATTTATGGAAGGGTCGATTTCCAAGATGTGAAATTCGACCTCTGCATGACTTACAGGGCCCAGCTCCACCTTTAAATAAACCATTCCCAGAGGGGAACGGGTAGAATTGTCATATGTTGTTACTGATATGGGGCTGGGCAGCCATTTCTCTTTGGGCACACCGCATAGCTCTAGGGTCTTCGGAGGTAGAACATTAATCGAAGCCCCTGTGTCGACCAGGCATGCATCCACGGCCTTCTTACAGATGTTAACCGTGATACTCAGAGCCATGCTTCTGGCTGCTGGCGGTGCTAGTTCCGATGTATGAAATGTTATAGAGGGCTGATCCCCCTGAGGAACTAGTAGTGCTGCAATCTTCTCTACCGGCACGTCTTCATTGACCATCACCTTCTGCAGATATTCCATCAAAGCTTCTTGGTGACTCTTGGATCTTTTAATCAGTTCGAGTATAGTGATCCGTGCCGGTGTCCGATCCAGGTGTTTCAACAGGTCGTATTGAGTGCCTGGTGCACTCTCTTCATTATGGGCTTCCTCAGTCGGCTGTGATGGGCCGTCTCTGACTGTGGACTGAGGAAAGACCTTGTTGAAAATCCTTCCACTCCGGAGCGCGTGTTCCTCAACCGTGGAGGATCCGGGTGACACTTTAAGTACCGCAGAGTTGGATGGTGCGGATGGCGTAGAAGGTTGGTATGTAGGTGGTGGCGTAGGGCTAGGTGGTGATGGCGCGGTGCGGATTAAAGGCCTAGAGGGTTGGATGGTGGATGGGTAAGTGGTTGGTGAAGTGGGGAATGGTGCGTAATAGCGGTCTAGATGGTAAGGGCATATCTGGATAGGCGGTAGTGGTAGCGGGTGAAGTAGGAAATGGTATGCGTAATAGCGGCCTAGATGGTAGGAGGGGCGCGTTGTTGGTTTGCGGGGGGTTATATGATGGTGGTGTAGTGGTGCGGGGCGTAATGGGTCTAAAGAAGGCGGGTAGTGGTAATGGGTTATTGGGTGTGGGCGAGTGGTATGTAGGTGTGGGTATGGGGGTGATGGTAACAGGTTGTGGCCTTGGTATGTGGATGGTGCGGCGTGGTGGTCGCTCTGCGGTACTTTGAACGTGACCCGTTGAACAAAGAGAGGAAGAGTCCTCTACTCTCCACTGCTGCCCACGACCAGCCTCAGACTGGCTGTTCGTCAGAATGGGAGCAACCTGGTTTTGGTTCTGATGCTCTGGGAGTGGATTCTGCACTATTCCCATGTTGGGTGGTGCTACTGCCTGTGCCGGTGGTCTTGCTTGCTGCTGCTGCTGCTGCGGTCTCCTCGCCTTCAGGGCTGTTATGTATTTCTTCATTTCCTCCCAGTCTATGCCGCCCTGCTCATTGAGATCATGGATATAATCTCTGAATTGGAAGCATGTGTCAATGGTATGCCCAGGTTGTCTGTGGAAGTAGCAATACCTGGACGTATCGGCATTTTGAGGCCAAACGGCCTTCTCCCTTGGCAAAGCTAAGGCATTGGTTGCCATTAAAGCGCTGAAAATATCCGCCAAGGATTCTGGGAGGGCCGGGTACTCTGCCCTTTTCGGGCCTGGAGGTCTCCTTTGCTGGTTGTAGTCACCAGGAGGAGGGACATTGTGGTACGCCGGCGGTGCACGCGGCTGGTACTGTGGCTGTTGCTGTTGCTGCTGATGTGGCTGCTGATACTGCTGTGGCCGTTGCGACTGTTGCTGTTGCTGGTTCTGATTCGGCTGCTGGGGCCGCTGGTACTGCTGTTGGTAATGGGGGTTCTGCTGTTGCCTGTTCCCCTGCTGGCTTGGCTGTGGCGCCCTCTGGTACTGCTGATTCCTCACAAATTGGGGCGAGTTATTGTTCATAGTACTGACCTGCTCGTGAGAGAGCGTGCCCTCAGTAGTTGGACCTGAGCTAGGAGAATTTGGCACTGCAGGCTTCCGAGGTGGAGGCCTGTTAGGTCTATGAGGATCAAAGACGCTAGAGAACGTAGCGTCCTTGAAAGCATTCTGGCAGTACCGTGCCCTTTCATAGAGCTCTGCCATGTTCGTCAAGTTGTTCAAGGAGAGGACTAGCTTGAACTGGGGCGTGGCGTTGGAAATCAACATTTTCACTTGTTCGGATTCGGACAAGTGATCTTTCACTTTTTCAGCCAGGCCCCGCCACCTGTCAGCAAAACTGACAAACTCCTCGTCCGGTTTCATCTTTTCTGCAATAAGATCCGTGATAGACAAGGAGGGTGCAACTCTGTCCTGGTATCGTTGGATAAATTTGCGTGAAACGATACCGTAATCCTCTACTTCTGAGGGTTCCAGAGAAAAGAACCACTCGAGGGCTGGTCCCTCTAGGGATCTCCTGAACAAGAAAGCCAATGACCTCTTATCATTCTGCCAGAAGGAGGATTCGTACATGAACTCCTTCAGGTGCGTGAAGGGGTTACCAGTACCGTTATACTTTCGATACACTGGCATTTCAGAGGGTGGCAGATGGAATACTGGCAGGCTCGGTAAGTTAATTTCTGGCACAGCTTTAACCCCCATCATCTTCTGGAGATTGTTGAACTGTTCATCCATGCGCTCCATCTTGGCCAGCAACGTCTGCGTGGTCAGATCTGCCTGGGGAGGAGGAGGAGGAGGAAGTACTTGATAGGCCTGCTGCCTAGAGTACGTCGGACAAGGAGGATAATAAGGATGAGGTCCGGCAGAGCTTCCGCCATGCCCGAGGGCATTTTGATAAATGGGCGTCTGCGGTCTAGCCGGTTGCCTGGATGAAGAAAGTTGTGGCCCAGTTGGCCGAGAAGTAAGATGAAGGCCTTCCATGGCCTGATGGATATAAGGAGGAGGAGGTTGTTGAGGAACAACAGGGGGAGCCACAGGATTCGGCTCAGCAGGCTGCATGGGTGCCTTCCCCTTCAAGATAGACTGGATCGCCTCGAACTGCTGAGGGTCCAGTCGGGAGGCAAGAACTCCCAGAGCATTAACAAGATCCATAGGATCGGAGGATGGGGGATCATACTGATTCATGTCCCCCTCAAGGTCAGGATTAGGAATCGCATATTCATGCGGAGGAAGATCATGATATTGATCGTGCGGATTAAAAAGAGGAGTTCGGACATTCCCGTCATGTCGAACTGGAATGGGGACAGAATTACGAGAGGCATCAGCATCTCTCCCGTTCTCGTAGTTGAAATCAGAATTGCGAGGGGCATTAGCATCTCCCTCGTAGTTGATAATGGCGTCTTGGGCCATACTCAAATCTCTGTTTGATCGCAGCAACATGATATTAGATTCTCTTTTCAAAAAAATTAATCAAACAAGTTGTGCAGAGGTTAATCAAACAAGTGGATGCTTAACGTGATTTCAGGATTCCTTGTTGAGTTATTTGAATTGGATTAAACCACAATTTCGCTCAGGGAAGGATCCTAGTTTCAGTTTGATTTCCACCGTTATTCTCTAAGGTTTTTCTCTCACAACGCTCTCGGAATCTAGCCGGGACTTCAATTGGTACAACCAGCCCGATGATCAAGGAGGAATACCTTGATTTTGGGGACTTATGGAGGTCTCAACGTCAACTTCTCTAGTCTGATCAAGGGACCAACCCAATCAGAGAGAGTTGCTAACGTCGAGTAATGTGTTCCTAAGAAAAGGAGGGTTTTAGCCTCAATGCGTATGCCCTGCGACCTGGATGGCCTCTAATGCTTAATAGAGTAATGTGTAGCTAGCACTCAACACAGAAATCTGGAAACTGAAAAATAATTAAGAAACTGTCTGAATCGCGTCGATGATAGTCGACGCTATTCAGAACAGAACTTAATTCTTTCGCAGAGAACAGATGCAAACAGCAGAGAAAACCTGGAAAATAACTAAAAACTGTCTGAATCGCGTCGATGATGGTCGACGCTATTCAACACAGAAGTTAATTATTTCATAGAAACAGATGTAAACGACAGAGAGAATCTGGAGGCTAAAAGGCGTCCAGGTGTCCTGACGCGGTTTTGAAACGCGTCGCTTTTCCTGGACGCTTTTCAGTTCGCAGAAATAGATTTCCAGAAGGGTTTTCTGGGTCGAATCCTCCTTAAACAGGGAAAAATGCAATAAATAATCGACTCATGCAAAGATTTTTAGTTTCAGATTTTAAACAGGATGGTTTACTATCTAAACAACTAAGAAATCACTCAAACACACAGCATTTTATCACCAAAAACAGCTTTTTAAACTAATCAAAGGGGAGGCAAGATCTTGCCACTGGGGTGTGCACGTGGTGCACGAGGGAAATTAAACAAACTAAACACTCACCAATTGGCGAGGACGTGTCGAAAGACACAAGTGGTGCACCGTGGGTGCCCGGTATGATAATAGCAAGAACAAAAGAAATTAAAAGACGGCGAGACCAAGTCCCACCGTGATCGCCAAAAGAGCTGTAGGTGCTGAAAAATTTGCTCGTGTGATTAATGTGAAAAACTATGTTATTTAGAGTAAATTAACCTATTAAAAAAAATGCAACTAAGGTGCTGTGATCGCCAGAAACTTTTAACTAAAAAGCTTCAATAGAGTTTTGATCGCCTACCTGTTTAAACGCGGAAGAATGAATCCTTGGTTCCCCTCCTTCAGCCGGCTGAAGAAAGAGAGCCTCTTTATCCTTTTGTTCTTGCTGTTGAATGTTGAGGATCGTCCAGAAGTTCTCCTGGCTTCGTGCTTGATTTCCCTCTTTTTGATTTCTTGTTGTTGTTGTTGAGAGCAGCAGAGACAGAGAAACAGAAAAATAAAGAAGAAATAGTGATGAGAATCTAAATAGAAATAATATCAAAGCTAACTATGATTATAAACATGTATAAACAGCAACTCACTTGTTTTAAATGACTTTGAAACCCCTTTAGAACAGATGGTTTTGAAAAATTAATGATGTGGTGTGTGTTGCATGCAGTGAGTATGAGAGAATGAAACTAATAAATGAAAAATGAAATTCTAATATGAAAAACTTATGCCCAGTTGGAGAAGCCTTGAAGGATGAAGATCTGGAAAAGGGACGCCGTCTTCTGGAAATGGCAGCGCTCCGGCGTGGTTGCTTCGATCTCCAAATTGCTATAACGCTGTGGCTCAATAATTCTCTCTCTTCCTTCTTTTTTTTTTTTTAACTCTTTGATATGCAAGGTATTTATAGGCATTTTCTGCGTTTGCGATTAACATAGAAAAATCTAGGATTTATCTACTTTAACCGACAGATAAACACTGATTAATTCATCTTTATCTGTAATTATCTAAAACGCGTCCACCTTGGCTGACGCCTTTCAGATTTAATTAAGATAAAGATAAATATCCGGGAAAACTTATCTTTATCTTTATTAGCTAAAACGCGTCCACCTTGTGTAGACGTCTTTTACCCTAATTAAGATAAGGATAAACATCCGGAAGAGAAGTTAAGACAGCTTAGGAAACTTAAAACGCGTCGACCTTAACAGACGCCTTTTAGTCAATAAACCAATTAATTAAAATTCAAATTTAAACACTAAAATAGGAATAAACTCTAAATGGCGTCCACATAGGTCGACGCCTTTTATAATTCTTCATATTTTAACTGAAATTTGAGCTAAAATCAATTCGATTGATTAACTTAAATATGTCTGTTAAACCCGACACTTAAAAGATCAATAAAAATTAATCAATGATTAATTATCAGACTATTATGAGGCATTATTATATGATATGAAATTTACTCAAAATGACGTCAAAATTAGCGTGTCTACACTTCTCTACCTAATTCTTGAACTCTTTGAACTTCTCAAATGCTTCCGACTTGTACTTCATTAAGTACACATAGCTGAATCTTGAGAAGTCATCGGTGAACGTGATAAAGTATGAAAAGTCACTTTTGGCTTGGGTGGACATGGGACCACATACATCCGAATGTATTAGTTCCAAAATGTCCTTGGCACGTTCTCCATGTCCAGTAAATGGAGATTTTGCCATCTTTCCCATAAGACAGGATTCACATGTTGCAAACGATTCATAATCGAATGTCGTTAAGTAACCATGCTTGTGCAACTTTTGCAACCTGCTTTCACCAATGTGCCCAAGTCTACAATGCCACATGTAGGCTTGGTTCACACAATTCTTGTTCTTCTTAAGAGCATTATCAATTTGAAGATTGTAATAAGAAACATCTAAGAGATATAGACCGTTGACTAAAGATGCTGAAGCTATTAATTTATTACCATAATAAATCGAACAACTTCTATGCTCAATAGTCAACCTATATCTTATCTTGTCTAAACAAGATATTGATATGATGTTCTTTATTATGTTAGGAACATAATAACAATCTTCTAATAGTAAGGTGTCTCCCGATGGAAGCCTGAGGTTTGCTGTCCCAATAGCAATCGCCGCAACTTTTGCGCCGTTTCCTAGCCTCAATTCCACCTCGCCTTGTCTCAGCTTCCGCTTACTTGTCAGCATCTGCACATCATAGCAGATATGAGAAGCACATCCGGTATCTAATACCCAAGATGTGGAATCTCTAACTGATAAGTTGATATCTATCATATAGATATCTGAAGCTTCCGACAGCCTCACTCTTCCATAAGCTTTATCGTTAAGGAACTCCTTGTAGTTCCTCTTTCAATGATCATACTGCTTATAGTAGAAGCAGTCACCCTTCACTACTCTTTTGCCTTTGTCCCTCGATCCTTTATCGTCAGCTATCATCTCTGCTTCAGGGGCATCTAATGCCGATTCAGCAGGAGGATCAGCTCCAGGGACAAAGTCAATGTGCTCAGATCTGAAGACATTCTTCAGGTTTCTGAACCAATCCGAGTAGATCAGGTAAGTCAAAAGGGCATCAAGTATGCCACAGAGTGGGTTATTCGACGACATAATTCCCTACAAGAGATAAGTAAAATCTATTTAGCAGATGTTCAATTATTAAAATTTAAAATAAGACAAGGTCTTTTTTTCAAGTTTAACTCCCACTAATTTTTGACGGACTGTATAACCCCCAGTTATACAGAACGGGAGACGCCGACAGTCTCCTAGTGGGGATCAGAATCTCAATGACTTGTACTACAGCCTTGTGGATAGCACAATAAACTGTAATACAATCAGAGAGCACCCAACTCATGGGACTTGCAACTCCTTGCAATATCTGATCATGGTTTCGGTCCCCAGAGATTTAATGGCCTTGTGGATAGCACAACAAACCACTAATTCTGGTATAAGCTAACCATCGTTACGCGACGAGCATAGATTTGCATGCAGCCCTTGTGGATAGCACAACAAAGCTACATGGTTCCTCTACCCCGATCATATAGGCATCTAATGCCATAGCCACAGTTTCTCCTCCCAATTAAGCAGGCCTTGTGGATAGCACAACAAACCTGCCTAAAGTGATTCGAATCCTATGACTATAATGATGGTGCACCACGCGGTAAGTTCTTAACTACTCACGTTACGGCTTAGAGTTTATCTGAGGGTATTTAGATAACTTTTATCTTGGTCTCTCCTAGGTGATAGTATATAAATATAACGTATATATTTACTAAATACTATAACCTGCTTTGATTCATAATCAAAAGATAACAATGCATCTCATACATGTCATTAGTGTGGTCATGGATAGCACAGTGGGTTTGACTGGAGCCAACAGTCAAACGCACACACAATCTAACATAACATTTACATTAGATAAACCTGCAAACACATAGGCAAAGGATCTTCATCTATTCGCCTTCCTGGTTGCAGCTATGGATCGTCCTCGCTCCTTCCTCGGTTGCCTCGATCAGATTACAATAATTCTAGAATTACAAGTAAATTGAAGAAGGCCTTATGGCGAGTACAAGAGAGAGAGGGAGGTAGAAATACATCGGAGTATAAGAGAGAGAGGTGCGCAAACCTCTATTTATTAACAATTAATAAATAATCATACATCCACAATCCATTCATCACATGAATAATAATTAAGTGCATATCTATGACCACGGTATGTTTTAAACATCCCACACATGATTCAGCGCATCACATGGCTAAAATAAAAGAGTTTTCAAAATAAATAATATTCGGCTTTCAAAAAGCTGAGATCCAATCAAAATTGGTATTTGAATTTCGAAAACTCATTTTATTAACTTAACATGCAATTAAATCAAAATTTAAAAGCATTAAACACACATCACATGCGCACACACTCCAAATTAATAATTCCATATTATTCCATACAAATTAGAACAATTCTAATAATCTAACACTTAGATTAAACCTCATTAATAATCTAACAATTAGACTATTAATGATTAATCTAACTCTTAGACTAGTCCAACAAAGTTAATTAATAATTTAACACTTAAATTAATAATCAACCAAATTAATTATTAACTACTAATCTAACACTTAGATTAGCCAATTAATGTTAATTATTAATTTAACTCTTAAACCAATAATTAACACTAACTAATTAATAATTAAATAATCTAACTCTTAGATTAGATAATTAAAGTTATCATTAATTTAACTATTAAATTAATGATTAACAATAAATAATCAAGGATTACTAATTTAACATTTAAATTAGTTATTCAGAATTAATTATTAATTTAACAATTAAATTAATAACTAACTCTAATCAATTAACAATTAAATGATTTAATAATAAATAATCTAACTCTTAGACTAAAAAATTATTAAACACTAATTTAATTCTTAAATTAGTTAAATTAAGTTTCATTATTAATTTAACAATTAAACTAATAATTAACCCCTAATTTATCAATCTAATTGTTAATAAGATAATGATTCAAAATCATTATAGCCCATTTAAATAAAACTAAATAATAGAATAAAATTTTCAAAACTATTTTGACTTTCAAAATTTAATTCATATTTTATTTGTGTTTTAAATGGGCTCAATGGGGTTTTAGGGGTTTTAAATGGGACTTAAAAGGGGGGTTGTATTAAGAAAACTGGCTAAGTAAGCTGGGCTCTCCTGGCCCGAGCCCCTGGCTCGGCCAGGGTTGAGCCATGGCTCAAACCAGCCTGGTATCAAGTTGGCCCAGACCGCCCAGACCGGCCCCATCCGGCCCAGGCCCTGAACAGGCCCATCCTCAACCCCGAACCCGACGGCCCTTGAAACCCTAAACCTGCAAGTGCAGGCGGCGGCGGGCTGGGTCGCCGGCAGCCGTGCCCCTCGGCGGCACAGGCCCCGGCCGGCGGTGCCCCCGGCGTCGGCAGGGCCGCCGGCGGTGGCCGAAACTACAGCCGGCCGAGCTCCCAAAATTCCCCAAAATTTGATTTTCAGGATTTTAAATCCGATTTGGGGCTCGATTTTGTAGCTCTTCAAGGCCACCATGGCGCCGGCTATCATGCCCAGTGTGTAGTGGTGACTATCACCAAGGGATCCGGAGACTCGGCCGGCCATCCCAACACTTGGGAAGCTCGTATGAAGTCCCCGAAAAGTCCCGGTTCATCATCTCATGAAGAACTCCGAAAACCCCCAAATAAAATCTGAAAAATCATATAAAAATGATCTAAATATTTGTGTTCATCTTATGAACACTATTTCGTCATTTTAATCAGATTAAACGCATGAAATAACTCATGGAAAAATTAATTCGGAGATCGAAACGGAACGAGAAACAGTGGAACCTGGCTCTGATACCACTGTTGGGATTTCTCGAGTTTCTCCGGATCGCTCATGCAGCAAAAAATGAAATATTAAACAGCGATCCGTTCCCGTTTCGAAAAAGTAAAACCTACGATTATCGGATAATCGATTCTCACCGTGTGCGGATTCGAATCCGCAACCGTTCGATTCCGTCGGTGCGACACCGCAAGCCGCGCAAACGCCCAGCCTCTAGCGAAGTCCACGCGATCCTCCTCGCGACGGATATCTTCACGTTCCTCGTTCTTCGCAGCCCACGAAACCTCCGCCGGTCACCGTAGCGATCACCGCAACGCGCGGACGATTTCCGTCGAACGGGATTCGGAAAAGCGGCGGAGCAGATCTCGATATGTCTGGACGCCAGAGAGAGAGAGAAACAGAGGAGGGGCGGCTAGGGTTAGCAGTAGCTTGGCCTGCTCAGCCCGTTCGTTATGTTTTATATTAACCGCGCGGTTTTTCATAAAAACTCCCAGTTTATATAAAACCCACTTATTTATCCATCGCCTTGAGAATCATGTACGTGTGAC